>PUFA01000002.1:24615000-25815000 GCA_003508835.1 Eonycteris spelaea | reverse complement strand
GTCATTCCTCTGGGGCTCTTTGGAATCATGGCCAGAATATTTAACTCTCCCTCCATCAAGAGATGAGGCCTGTTCTTCTCCCCTTCAATCTGAGTTGATCAGTAGACTTTAGTAGAGGTGACACTATACGTTTTCTAAGACTAGGTCTCAAAAGGCCATATGGCTTCTGTCTTTTTTCTGGAATGCACATTCATAAGGCCATTATCAGAAGTCCAGCTATCTAGTAGCCATCATGCTATGAGTACACTCTAGTTACATAGAAAGCTCATGTGTCAGAGCTCTGATCACCTATCAGAGCTAACTCTTCAAGTCATCTCAGGCCAGGTGCTAGATATGAGTGAAGAAGCCATCGGATGATTATAGCCTCTAGTGGTTTGATTCATGCTCAGATCTTCACTAGCTGAGGCCTCAGACATGGTGAAGCAGAAACAAGCTATCACTTCTGTGTCCTGAATTCCTGACTCACAAAATACATGAACATAATAAGTTATTGTTCAATATTCCCTTTCTCTTTCTGCTTTTCTGGAAGATTGAAAAGACAGGGCCGTTAAGACTATGTAATTTCATTAACTATCAAATCGCCTAATTTTCATGAATTCCATGGCAAATATTAAATTATATCCATCATCGGAAGAATGAAATCTACTTTATAGTTTCTGATACCAGAAACCATAGTATATATATTTTGCTCAGCCATCAAAAAAGTTTGTCTCTGGTTGGCAAGTTTATACCACATGTTTCTTCTTTATCAGAACAGCAGAACACTGGTGCTATCTTTGGGAAACTGAGGAAAGACTAGCATTTTCTCTCATAACTGCTATGGCCTGAAGCAGAAATGAAGTGCCATCCTCAGCCTGATGGACCATTCTCAAGAGATCAGATGTCACAGTTCTTTCCTTTGAACAAATGAACAGCAGAGATTTTATTATTGAAATAGTTAAACGTTTAAAATACTTATTTTATATTGGGCATGCCCAGTTGGGGAAAAGATTGTTTCTTACCTGAAGAAACCTGAGCTAGAGATTTTCAGAGTATTCACACTTTTTCAAATATTGAAAGGAATGGTATTTAAAGTAATAACAAAGATTAAAATAGGAAAAAAGCATTGCAAGGCTGAAAAAGACAACCTACCAAAAAAAAAACTGATTTAATTATTCTGAAAATGTGCTTAAAGTTTATTATATTTACTACCAGGTGTGCACTACTTATTCCATTGAATGAATATTAATTGAGCTTCCATTTAAGTAACATAAACATATCAAACTTGATAAAATAAAAAAACCCTTTTCAGGTTACCGGCCAAAATGCAATATTTCAATATGATTAAAGGTAATTCTTATTATTGAAATTTAATATTATTTTTACTAAATAGAATTGACTTTATAATTTTTATAATTTTATTAACCATATTTCAGATACCTGAATTTCAGACACTTGGGATTTCCCATCTTTTGATTTATCATGATTAAAACAATAAATCAGATTATTTTAAGAAGCCACCTAAGATCACCCCAGCATTACTACATTTGGAATTATCAAGGGAGGGGTCACAATTTGTTAAACCTTAGTTCTGCTAGAGCCCAACTCTGGTTATTCACATGAACCTGGCTTCTTTTCTGACCCAATTGTGGAATTCTAAGTCAATTTTTTTTGTTGTATAAAGTAATTTTAAAGCTGACATATAGTTGAACAATGAGAAATGATGGACATTTCACTAATTTTTTCCATCAAGGAAGAGAGCATACAGAGGGATATATTATAGTCAGGTGTTAATGGAGCTGAGGATCCCTAAAGAGGTCTGGATTGCTTCAGAATTCCACACTCAGATGCGGCCACAGATGCCTTCCCAATACTTAAAAAAATTATTTCATAAATCCCTAATAGCAATAGGGAAGACAGTTGCAGGAGTGTGAATAGATATGTCCAAATCCATCACTGTTCCTGGAAAAAGGATTCAAAACAGTGAGTAACATCATGAAAAGCAGACCACACTGCTCACCATCAGATTTCCTTGAAATGCTGGAGAGAGCAGCAGTAGATGGCCACAGATTTATGCTTTCTAATTCTAAGCATGTTCACTGTGCCTGAGAATCGTGTCCTCTGAACACATAACTCTTAGAAATTTAGCTATGGTTCCTGACATTGTAAATCCAGTCTAGTGAGCAAATTCTATGTTCTTGACACTCCTAGGCAATACATATGTATTATTTTCTGTGAATTTTGAGCATCTCTTATGCTGGCCATATTCAAAGTACGCTATTTTATTAATGAAACATGCTTTCCCTGATGAATCATAGATAATATGCAATTAACCATATGTCTTTCTAATGAACCAATCTTCTACAAACTAATTGGTGAGTAAAAATTTAAATAGTACTGAATTGAAGTGGGAGAGTACAATATGAAATATTTTTTAAAAAATGTTAAACAGTAAGTTGAGTTACAAAATATGTTTTCTTCTGCTTAAATGCCAGGTTATTAAATACTTCCCTACCTATTTTTCTCTCTACTTTTATTTTCAGTTTAAAGTTTGTTTGATCTTGACCTGTAGGGTTAACTACAAATTGTAAATTTGTCTTGTTCTTAAATTCATGTGATCTTAAATGCCTATTATTATTAAGGTATATATTTGTTATTATGCTTTGAAATTTTAATTTGCTAAAACAGTGCTTTTATAACTATTTTTCTATAATCACTTGAAGGGACATTGCTCTCAAACTATTTCAGCTCCATTTAGTTGTACCGGTCAATGAAAATGAAAAGTGGATTCATTTATATGGTCAGAATTATTTTATTAGGCTACTAGTCCTGGTTTCAGAAATAACATGTTTCATATATTTAAATTATTCCCTTTTCTCCTAAAAGATCAAACCTTGTTTGAAATAACTTCCTCCTGTTTTTTCAATCGACTACAAAGAAGAAAGAAGTAAATTAAGCCCTAAGATAAAATTATGAATGTAGCAGCTCATAACCACTTCTCAAATTTAGTGTTAGTCAGGAAAAGAGAAGAAACTGTACAAAGAGAGGAATCAGCTGAAGATACATAACAGGACACCTGGACCAGGAATTAATTGCCTAAGGGTCACCTAGGAAACTTGATTAAAAACATTAACATCTTAATATAACAAATCTACAGGACTTCTTCATCCTTCTCCCCAAAGCTCCCACAGGCGTTTGGAGCCCTCTGGTTGCCTTGATCACAGGTTTTCTCTCTTTAATCAAACCCTCCTCTCGGACTCCCAGCCTCCCGTTTTTAATAAGGAGGCCTTTGCTCAGCAGACCCATTCCAATGTTTATTACTTTTTTTTTTCGTTTTTTTTTTTTTTCTTGTCTCCAGCAGTACAGAACCCATGGTTTGATGCCAGCTGATTCTACTGTCACACAAGGATTACTGGGAGAGCTACCTGAAACGGAGACACGAAGACAAAGGTCACCGGCTGAGATGTTTCTAGGGAATCTGCTTGCAAAACTATGACTGCATGTCAGAGATATCTGATAAGCATTTGTCTTTCATTTTTAAATGGCCTAACAGTTGAGTTCTCAGTAGGCACGGCAGAAATAAGAAGGGAGTCCTGTGTGATGGGGACACCTCAGGAACTTAGCTTCCCTCTTGGCAATTTCAGTTCTCTCTTTCTACTGCCCTTTTCTGCGTATGATCTTTTTTTCTATCCTCTACAAAATTGAACATTTCTAAAGCAGCAGAACTCCGTCTTTTATTCCTCTTAAAATTGCACGGAAGCCTGCTTTTCTGTGATTCTGGCGCTCTAGGAAAGTATCACACTATCCATCCCTCCACGCTCTAACCCAGCACCTTGCCCCAAGGTGTTCAGGCCCAGACCCAAGCCTGAAATTCACTCTTAGAGCTTTGCTTTGTTAGCCCAGTAATTCTCCACTAGGCGAAGGTAACGTACACAAATTACCCAAACAGTTCTTTTTAAACTACGGAGAATTCCTTCTCTTGGGAGATGTATCAGAATGGTTTGGGAGAGCATAGTGATTTACATAGTTTGAAAAGACTGACCAAGAGCTTCTTATTTCCCTGACCTTCCCCTCCCTTCACTGCACATCTCCTACTAGAAATACTCTAAGACTATGTTGAGAGACTGTTTTAAACTGAGGCCGTGAGTACCAAGAGAAAGGTAACTAATCAAGTCATGTACCTCTGCTGATAACGGCTTCAACTTCTTTCCTTCTCGTAAAACCTCTGGCAGCTTTCGGGATAGAACAGTTATCTTCTAAGATGTAGATCTGATTAGTACCCTACAGTGATTCTCCTTCATCCTTAGGAAGAAGCTCTAACGTCATACCCTTCAGGACCATCTACAATGTTCCCCAGCATACAAATTTACTCCAGATTAAGGGACTCTGCACTTTACCCGTTGGGACTTCAAGCAGGATGCCTTTCTGCCTTGCATTAATCTTCACACTTAACATCCCCTCTCTTCCTCTCACCCTTCATGGCTCACTCAAGAGCAAACTTCGCCAGGAACATTTCTGAATCCTCCAAACCTGAGTTAAATGCTCATCTTAGGTAAGCCCCCCTTGCAAACCTCCCTTATAGCACTTCTTAGCACACTGTATTTGGAATGAGGAGCCTGGCTCCATTTTCTTGGTGTCAGACCGTGGATAGCTTTTAAGTCTCACTCTTTCCTCTTTTCTTTGTGTCCCACATTTGGACAAGCTGATAAGAAAGCCTAGGTTTTCCTTTGGACCTGGCGGGAGATTCAATCCATGAAAGCCCCTGTCCATGTGGGAACTCTCACTCTGGCCTCAACCTCTAACTACAATAAAAACCTGAGTCAGTCTCTTTTCCTCATCTTCTCAAACCATTTAGTATCTGCTTGAGAGGCCTGCTCTGCTCACCTCAGAAACCTCAATTATTTAAGCAGTGAACATTTTCATCCCCTCTAGATATGTGTGTGTGATGTCATAAGTCTCAACAAATAAACTACACTGAGTAGAGGGTCCATCTGCTATTGAAGATGACCATAACAATATTGCAATCACTGTTTTTTTGTTTTTTGTTTTTTGGTTTTTTTTTTTTTGGTACATATTCTTCTTTACATTATGAATTCTTTGGGGTTTGTACTGTGGAACCCCAGTATCTAGCATACTTTCGGGCACAACAGTGGATGTTCATTGATTGTTTGCTTATTGAATAATGTGTCTGAAGCTGAGTCCCTGTTTTCATTAAATGAAATGTAAGTAAATTAGACTTTTAAATTTTAAAGGAACTCAGATATCATCAACTATAGCCTAAACTAATAAGGCTTATATATTGTAGCATTGCCTGTTATGGCAAAACAAACACAGAGAAAGGTTTTTGTTGTTGTTGTTGTTCTTGTTGTTTATAGTAAGAAAGATTCAAAGATACAAAGCTATCTTTTGTGGACTAGACTGAGAGGTAATGAGATCACAACCCCAGGAGATATTTAAAGAAGCATCACTTGGAGATGTCTATTCCAGCCTCCATAGATTCAATATGGCATGTTAGGATTCCCATTGATTTGGATAGTTTGAAGAACCTGGAAGTAATCATGCATACAGAGCCAGGTAGCAAATTATACATATATTTATTACACGTTTCACAATTACTTCAAAAATGCTTTCAGATGGATGCTTATATTTCAAAGCAACCAGTATCAAAGTTAAATCTCTACCAGTAGCTGACTTTAATAGCTGCCTGTAATACACTTGGATCATCATATGCATCAATTACAAAGATAATAGGTGAAAACTCTGGTGATCTGGCCTCACAGCATAGCGAAATAAAGATATCATCTCCCACCTGTCAGATTTGCACAAACATACCCCCAACCCTGCAACCAAGCCTTCCATAGTCCCCGGACAAACCGTTGTTGTATGTATTATATTGTAATGTAACTTTCTATGTTCTTTTCTAACTCTCCGCAATCTCACGTGCCATGAAGGCAGAGACTGACCCGCGCTCACTGCTGCATCTCTAGCTCCTGGTGCTGGTCTCCAGGGCTGCATTGTGATTTCCTCAACCCTGGACACAATAGTCTTTAAGAGCCCCCTTTCCCCATAAAATAATAATAATATATACAATTATTTTTATAACTGGGTTGGAATAAAGATAAATAGATTAATATAAACTCAAACATTTTGGATCTAAAAGTTAATTTCTTTCTTGTGATTGAAAAAAAAAATTAGAACACTTTTCTGAGCTCCCAAAAGCATTGTTGACCTTGGTGTCTAATAAATAAATTGGTCTGGCTGGTCATATCAAAGATAGTCACCGTTTGACAAGTGGATGATGAATGGAAGGGAAAAGAGAATGTGACCAGCTAGCTAGAAGTAAATACTTAAGAGTTCATACACATATCCTCAGCCTAATCATCTGCCTACCCACCCGCGCCCATATCCGTTATCACTTGCGGTCACTAGACCCAAAGAAGTGGGACCCTTGCTGCATTTTAGGGTCCTTTTTGGAGTGGCACCCTCAATATTTTCTTCCCAGTCCCCCTCTTTTGCCTGGGACAGACAAGGCCACAGTACTATCTTGGCGGTGTACCCCAAGCACCGATCAGTACCCACAGGGACCCTTATTTCTGTTCCTCCCCTTTCAGGTGCTCTTCAACCCTTTAACTCTCTTAATCCACCTCCCTCAATCATGAGGTTGATGTAATGACCCAGAAGTTCTAGGACTTGTGCCTGTGCAGTGGTCCTGAGGTTCTGTGGCTGGGACAGGGTTCTAAGAGGGTAACCTGGCAAGCAAGAGAATCATTCTCCTTGTATGGTCATTGAGTCTCCAGAATAGTCCTGCTGACACACTGATTAGAATACATTCTTATTCATATCAGGTAAAGGACAAATTCAAGTGCTGGGCTAATCTTCAGGTGTGAGCCCTTCAGGTGGGCCCTCTGCATGTGCTGGTTATAGTATAGTCTTTAGTCTACAGCACACAAGGATGGTGGGGCGGTGCTGAAATCCTTTACCTGGTACTCCCTCCTGCTTTGCTGGCACCTAGGATGGTCTCTAGCCCCTTCACAGCTCTACTCCATGTGGCAGACAGTCCTCCAGGGTGACCATGCCTATCTCTTCCTGGGACAGTCTTTGCTCTCCAGTACCAATGAGCCTTTTCCATCTATATGGTGACCACGTGCTTTCTGGGTAGAGCTTAAGACACGCTGGATGAGGTATATACTTTTCTTACAGGAATCACTTTTCTCACTCTGCCATGGCCCCTTGTGTATCTTTCCTCCTGGCGACCATGTGTGGAAGGCAGAGCAATTGTCAACATTAAAAGATGTCATGATTTACAAATGCAATAATTATGGCCTAAAGAATTCAAGTAATAACATGGTTGGAAAATGTATTTGTTCTATGTTTATGCTATAAAGTTCCACACAATAAATTCTATGTGACCAGAAGATGAATTATTGTTCACATTTTCTGTGTCCTCTGAATAAAACGCATTTATGGCTATCGACAATGAAGCCCAATAAACACCTTTGAGAGAATCTTTGGAGAAAGTATTTGTGGGCAGGGGGACGGGCAGCAGGATATATGATACAGGTCATGCATAATGATGCAGCCAGCATCAAATAGATGGAATAAATGGTACTGGGGAATTTCAGGGGCAAAAATGTCAACATTGTTTTAATACAAGTGAGATCCGAAAAGCCACAGCATTGTGTGTAATAACATCATTGCTACCTTATTCTTGTGGTGAGAATTATTACATTTGACAGTTAAGAACATGAAGAAATGGTGCCTGGCTCTGAGCTGAAAAAGATAATATCTAAATACTACAAAGAATCTTCCTTTGCTCTGATTGGACAATAAACAAATACCTAAATACCTCTTCTCTACTTTTACTCTAAATTTTAATCACGTGAGTTCATGAATTGCAATATATATTTTTTAAAATAGTCCTTACATAAAGACAAGCCCTACAAAAAATAAATATTCACCCAGGACTCTGCACACACTAGAGGTGGTCTTGTTTGAGGAAAGCAATTGAAAGAATCCTCCCACCTTTCCATGTATTTCTGCAAGTATGTCTATTAAATGCTTACCTTGATTTCATAGAAAGTTTAAGAAAGAGGAATAGGAGCAGGAGGGACCATGTAATTAACACATCAAATCTGATACTTCTCCCCAACCCCAACACACACACACACACACACACACACACACACACACACACACACACATGCTGCTAGTAAGTCTGTCCAGGCCTCAGCAGTTTGTCATTTTCCTGGGAATTGCTAGAAGGAGCCCCAGATGATAGCAGCTCTCAAGAACTGTAGTAAAACTAAGCTCTATTTAAAATTTTTGAAAATTGTGTTCTCATATTCTCACAGTAAGAAAATACTTTCCTTTAGAAGTATCACTAGAAGAAATTTAGTCATTCTCACAGTGGCTATATTTTCAAAGAATCTTTTCAGGGGTGGGTCCTTTTATTAACTTCCAATTAACTGAAGCAAGTAGACACTTAAATGAGAGGCAGACGATTTTTGGATGCAAAAGCAATTATCATCCTCATAAGTACTTTAATAAAAACCTGATAAAATACCACCATTTTTGTTACTCCTCATCCCATTATTTTATTCACAGTGAAAAGAGTACTATGTCAGCCAAGACAATATCAGGAACACAGTTGTTTAAAAATGAGGTTCTCTACTGATGAGAAGGGTCTGAACAAATAAAGGAAACATATGTTAATGTTTATGCAATTTCATTTGATGATTTTGTGGTAAGACAAACAATATGAGAAGAAACAGTAAGAGGGAACTGAGTTCTTGTTAACCAGCAAATTCCAGAAGCACTCTGCAAATGTCTTCAGAACAGTAAAGATCTGCTATAATGTCTTATAAGAATTTAGTTAGATGACAGGGTGCATGCTTCCTTATATTTCTGATCCAAAACCCAGGTTGATTATTTCAATTAAAATTTATATATTTTTGTAATCCTTGTTATTTCCCCAGATCAAACTACTCTGAAATTATTGAGAAAGGGGAGCAAAGTCATTTTCCCCATCATTTGTAAATAAATAGGATTAATAAAATAAAACATCAGCAAAGATTAATACTTGAACTGCAAACAGTATAGTAGTCTAAATACTGAAATTTAAAAAAAAAATAGACTTGAAGTAATTGAAAGCTGGACTTGTTCCTAACATTGAGTTTAAATAGAGAATCAAGGATCTATGTAGAGGAAGGTAGCTATTAATTTGTTGCTGTAAGAATGAAGAGTAGGTGATGTAAGAACCAAAATGTGAGATGATGATATAGGATGTGGGTATGAAGTAGACTGTATTTTTATGAGGAAGTGAGGGTGTGAAAAGCAGTAAGATCCTTAAAGCTAATGTATAATAGAAATATGTAAGGGTAGAAAATAATTTAGAGATTATCCAGTCAGAAAGTTTGTGGTAGGCAGAACAATGTCTACTTCCTTTTCTTCATCGAAGGAACCACTTCATAAATTATACAAAAGTCTAACCTTTGTATTGTATGCCTAAAACTAATATAAAATTCAAAAAACTAATTAATTTAAAAAATGTCCATATCCTAATGTTCTGAACTTATAAGCAGGTGACCTCACATAGCAAAAGGAACTCTGTAGCTGTGATTAAGACTCTTGAGCTGGGAAGATTATCTTAGATTATCCAGTGGGTCTAATGTAATCATAATGGTCCTTTTAAGAGGGAAGCATGACAGGTAGTAGGAGAGAGATCTGAAGATGTTAAGCTGCTCGCTTTAAAGAAGAGGAAAGGGGCCATGACCCAAGGAACACAGAAAGCTAGAAAAAACAGGAAAGCAGATTCCCCTTTAGAATCTCCAGAAGAAACACAGTCCTACTCAGACCTTGATTTTAGCCTAGTATGATGTATCATACTTCTGATGCTGAGAACAGGAAGATAATAAATTTGTGCTGTTTTAAGCCACTAAATTTGTGATAGTCTGTTACAGCAGCTATGGGAAGCTAATAAATTGTCATTCTTACATATAGTCTAAAGAGTAAAATAACTTACCCAAGATAACTGGGAAGTGACAGAATAGAAACTAGAACCCAGAGATTAGAAGGGCCAATTCATTACATGCCACTTTCTTCCAGATTTTTTCTAATGGAGAAATAGACATATGATTTGTTTAGATAAGAAAACTGGTGAAGTTGTAGTAGAGAGCAGATTCTGGGCTTGAGACACAATTGGACTTTCTAGTCTTTCTCCTCTAAATTGGTCACAGACAGAGCCGCTGAATAACTGTAAGTTCATCCTCCCTGTCCATCCTCTTTGCAGGACAGAGCTTCCCCAGGGAGGCTCCAAGGGAAAGAGAATGCCAGCAGTCTACAATCAAGAGCTCCCAAGAAAGTTGAATTGGTTATAGGCCACTCCTGAGCAGTGCCCCTAACCACACTAAAGCTACCCGCACAGGAACCATGCGTCATCTCAATCATGGAGAAGACGTGAGACAGAAATGGCTTCTTCCCCAGTCCCCCACTGAGAGGGCAGATGTGTTGGAGCCTTCCTTTTTAGGCACAAGCGCTTAAGGAGGAGAGTAACGGCACCCACAAATCTAATTCCACTCTAGTCTGGTCTTTCAGTCTGTCGCCTGCCTCTCTCATAACTCTGCCAGACATAAGAGAAACTGTATGAAGTAAAGGAATCTCATGATGAAGTTATATTTGTCTTCTTTTTACTTGTTTTTACAGAAAGGATATTTGTAATAACAAAGGTATAAGCTAATGTCTTAAAATTATTTGTGGAGAATTGAAGATTCCATAAAGAAAGTAAGTATATAAACACAGGAATGGCCTCTACTAAAATATGACTTATTTTTTACTCTACAAAAAGTTCTTGGCTCCCACTACTACTAGTTGCTCTTTCCCCAAGACAGTAACTTTATATCGACAGCACTCAGCACAATATCTGGCAAAGAGAAGGCTAACTATTGTTTGTTGTAGAGGATAATTATTTAATTCCTACTAAAACACTACAAGGTAAATAGTATAATCACTCACATTTTACAAATGAAAAACTGAGGAATAAATAGGTTTGGGATCATGCTGAACACAACACAGCTGAATTTGAACCCAGTCATCTATGCACTAAAAGCTTAGCTATTTATTTGACTGCTGTGTGCTAGTACTTGCCTTTTAGGCAGCTAGGATATCAAGCTTCTGAATGGCTAAAGGACTGAGTAACTATTCACAGCTAGGAAGTAAGCCACAAAGGGAGCCAAAAAATTCTCTCTTCACTCTGCCTCGTTTCTTTTCAAAGAAAAACTGTTATAACACCACAGTTTCATATGTGAAAAATAAAGTCCCCACTATCATGTGGTTTAACACTGCATTACTTTTTTAAAACATGCAGTTTAAAACACAAGCAGGTTTAAATGTCAGTCGTTTGTTGTTGCTTTTCTAATACTTTTGGCCTGTAAGGTTTTAAAGGATTTCCCCATACAGGCAAATTCTAGGTATATGCAAACCTCTGAGTCATACGAGAGAGCAACTAGAAATTTATGTTGAATTGGCAAGATTGGTTATCTGATGGATGAGCAGAGTGCCAAATCTTAATCAGACTGTGCTACACGAATAGGTTTCTTTCCTCTGTCACTCTTATTTAGATTATTTTCCTAATTTTTCACTATTTTATTTCTTATTTAAATAGAAAACTGTGCCCTTCTTCTGGGCTACAGGAAGGTTATTTTACAATGAAACTCACAGCTTTATCCCACTGAGGGATCATTGTGACCAACGTCACATCAGGGTGATGCCATCTGCTTGTGCAGGTGGGCACTGTCAAGAACAGGGTTGTGAAAATCACCATGTCACTTGTGATGATGATGCCACCGAAGACGTTATTTTTTCCCATCAAATTATCCATTTTGAAACCCTGGATACAATTATTGCTGGTTCTGGAAGTAAGGATATTTCTGCTTTTCTGAAACCATTAGTTTACTTATCTCTTATGCAGTGTCAGGAGAATTCTGTTTGCTTTTCAAAAGGAAGTTAAATCTTAAGTCATAGAATGAGGCTGGGAAGTTGAAACTTAGTCAGTGGGCAGGAAAGGAAATTTTGGGACTCGTCCTTTTTACCTCTGAAATAAACTTAGCTCTATCACATAGAATGCTGTACCTCAGAAAAGTAATATGCCATTACATAACATGAAATCTCAAAAATAACCTAGCCAAATTGCACAGAGTAAGAAAACCAGAAGAAGTTTTACAACTCTTTCAGAGAATTATTTTGTAAATATTCTTCAAAAAACAAAAAAGGACAATGGATTTAAGGGATTGGAATGTTCTAGTCTGTCTTAATGTCCATTTTATAAAGGCAGCACTCAGTAGCCACAGACTCACACCGAGCTGAACAGAGTGAATACATATCTAGATTATTTAAATTTGCCTCAAGGATCCATGCTAACATATAAAATTTTAATAGAGTGGTGTTCTGGTATAGCAGGAAGATTTGTATCTTTGTACATACATGTGAAGAGATATGTACAGGATATTTATCACATTATTGACTACAAAAAGAAAAAAAACTGAAAACAACCCAAATGCCCATGACCACAAAATGATATAAATCTATTATGGTTTATCCAACCAATGAATTACTATATAGAAGTGAAAATGAATCATTTACAGCTACACACATCAACATGAATAAATTTCAGAATCATAAAGATGAGTGAAAAAGAAACTGTCATCAAAGAATATATACTATAGTACACTATTTGCATAAAGGCCAAAAATAACAAAAAAAATTAAGTTTAGGTATAAATATAACTGTCATGCAACGATAACCAAGAAGCACAAAAATAAAATAGTTTTTGTTTAAGAGCAATATACAAAGAGATGCTAGAGTCATACAGATTTGAACTGCATTGGTAATAAATTATTTCTTAAACTGAGTTCTCATGTTATCTTTTATGTTCTCCACATATGTGTGTACATTATATGACAAGTATTTCATAATTTTAAAAATTGGTGGGACCAATTAACTTGCTTTGGCAGAAACTAACGAGTTGCTCCCCACCATTTCTTCTGTCTTTCTGAGCACACAGCTTTCTTCCATTTTCTAGCCTCCCTGCAGTTAATTCAAGCTAGTTTTCCCAGTGATAAATTCTGGACCAAGGACTATGGACAGAGCAGTATACCCAACGTCCATACCGGGCCCAGAAGTCTGCCATGTGTCCAGCACACTGTTTTCTTCATGCATCTGCTAATCAGATGTAGAGTCTAGTTCAGAACTCTGAGGCCTGAACGCATAACAGAGGCACCTCATGGCAGCGGAACCCCTGCCCCATCCTGCACCCAGCTGTGTTATGAGCCACTGAGATTTTGGGGTTGCAACAGCTAGCTTACCCTGCCCAATACACTCGCTATAAAATAATGACCATTAAGACTGAAATTAAGAAGTTTAATAAACTCAGAACACAAACTTAAATCCCTTTCTGAAAAACTAAACCAATTTCTTTTTGGTGATGAAGAACACTAGATTCAAACCCATTAAGAAGTCAGAAGTTTACACTGCTAGAAAATAAACAAACAAGATTTGAAATCAAGTCAATCCTACTTCACCAAACAAGTAAGAGCATGCATATGTCTTAATTCAAGCTAGTTCCTCGCTCCTGGTTTCAGTTTATCTGTGAGGAAAGGACAGAGCCATCATTAAGGTGTTTGTAATCTAGAGACCAAGTATTCAAAGAGCAATGCATAGTAGGGTCACAGCCAATGCTCCACAGAAAATTTCCAAGGAAAGGGTAAGCAACTACCTCTTGTGCCCACACAACTGTGGCTGCAGAAAAAACATTTGAAGAGAATAATACCAATGGCTACATTTTATGAGTATTCACTTTATGCCGAGCATTATTAACGTTGGCTTACAAAGATATTTAATCTTCATAATGCAATAGTAGTATCATCACTATTTGACAGAAGAAACTGAGGCCCAGAGAGTGAAGTACAAGGTTTAAGGCTCCCTTGACACCCCATCTTAAACCATGTCAAGCAACAAGAATGTGACTTTTTCAGAATATGGGATAGTTATTTCCACTAAAAAATATTTGTTTACAGAAGCCCTAGTTCTTCTTGGATTTTCTTTTTAAAATTCAGTGGGCCCAGCAGTAAATTACAAACATCACTAACTGAAAGTAGTAGCAATAACTGAAGTCTCTCCCTGTCCTCTTGAAGCCCAGGAATGGGAGGTAGAGAGAGAAGATTTAGCAGAAGAAGGGCTTAGATCAGTTTCTCATCCTCCACTCTCCCTTCTACTACTGCTTTTGAAAGCCATCAACCTTATTTGAAGCATGTTTTAGAAGCCTCCATTTGAAAACAAGAAAAGCTATTAATGCTCATGTCCTGAGTTCCTATTGAGTATACAATGTTCCATTAGACATGATACAAGGCTGGCATTACTTGTGAAACAGAGCCCTCAAGTCCAAGTTCCTGTGACGCAGAATAAAACATAAACATGTCAACTACTCTATTGGATCAAAGAAAAAAAGTCGATATCTTGTTTTCCTGAACCACAGAACTACTAATTGCCTTTAACTGTGCAATATATTTCAGTAAAGTAAAATGAGTTAATTGTCTTCTTTCCTTTTTCAAAAGCCTATCGTAATTCAAGAATTTTATTAAAATTGCTTTAGGAAGAGTATGAAATGTATGTCCTGGACAAAAAATAAACAAAGAAGTGAAGAAAGGAAACAATGAACAACAGAGACAAAAAAGTGTGTGTGTGTGTCGAGGGGTGGGTAGTGGGAAAAGATCTAGTGACCCTGGAAATAACAGGAGTTGAAAACCATCAGAAAATGTGTCCTTGGACCTCTGTCACTTTTGCCTTCTCCAGCAATAAAGATAACATTGGACAAGTGATTATTCTTTTCCAGGCACTGATATAAGTATTTTACATGCATTGTTTCATTTAAGAAGCTAAATTAGATGAATTCTAGTAATGTCTCTAGGCTATAGATGAGGAAACAGAAACACAGAGAGTTTAAGTAGCTGCTGCAAAATCACAGTTTAAGAGACACAATCAATATTTTAAAATGCATGAGAAAAGGGAATCTACTGAATGGGAGAAGATATTTGCAAATGATATATCCAATAAGGGGTTAACATCCAAAATACATGAAGAACTCATACAACTCAATACCAAAAAAAAAAAAAAAAAGATCTGATTTAAAAATGGGCAGAGCACCTGAGCAGACATTTCTCCAAAGATGTACAGATGGCCAACAGACACATGAAAAGATGCTCAACATCACTAATATCAGGGAAATGCAAATCAAAACCACAAGGACATATCACCTCTTGTAAAAATGGCTATTATCAAAAAGATAACAAAGAACAAGTGTTGGCAAGAATGTGGAGAAAGGGAACCCTCATGCATTGGTGGTATTGTAAACTGGTTCAGCCACTATGGAAAACAGTATGGAAGTTTCTCAAAAAATTAGAAACAGAACTACCATAGAATCCAGCAGTTCCACTTCTGAGTATTTAGGTATGAAGAAAATGAAAACACTAATTGGAAAATACATATGCCTCCCTGTGTTCTTTGCAGCATTGTTTACAACAACCAAGATGTGGAAGCATAGCTGTTTGTTCATAGATGAATGGATAAAAATGTGGCATGTATAATGAAATATTATCTACCATAAAAAAATGAAATCTTGCCATTTGCAATAGCATGGATGGACTTATGCTAAGGGAAATAAGTCAGAGCAAGACAAATACTGTATGATTTCATTTATATGTGGAGTGTAAGGAACAAAACAAAGGAACAAACAAAACAAAACAGAAACAGACTCATAGATATAAAGAACAAACTAATGACTGTAGGGTGAGTTAAGGGAGTGAGTATAAAAGGTGAAGAGGACTAAGACATACAAACTCTCAGTTATAAAAATAAGTTATGGGGATGTAAAGTACAGCATAAAGAATATAATCACGAATATCAAAACTTTTTACAGAGATTAATGGTAACTAGATTTACAGTAGTGATCACTTTGTATGGTATATAAATGTTAGATCACTGTCATACACCTGAAACTAATATAATATTATATGTCAGCTACAATTAAAATATAAATTTAAAAAATGCATATGAGTTCAAACACTGAACCATCTCTAAGCAGCCATCCTCTGGTTTGCTTTGGCTCCTCTTTTGCTTAAGTCTTCACATCTTCTAATGACCGTAATGCATGCTGATGGCAAGGAGTTCAGGTAAACTTTTACTGGTAGTTCTGTGGTTGCTGCCCTTGAGCATGCTCTCTGGGGAGAATCCTCCTGATAGGTATGAAGAAAGCTATAGCAACACTGAAGTGAGCTGGAAAGGCTGCCGGAAATCCTACCAGATGGCATAATGTTGTTCAAACGGCATTGACGGATCTCTTGTGATCATACGCAGAGACAGCATATGAGTGAGAGAGAAATTGAGGATGCTTGTGTGAGTGTGAGAGATGAAAGCAGGAACAGGGATGAGAAAGGGAGAAGGCAGTAATGATGATTTCACAGTAGCTTCTAGAAGATTATGAGCCATATTGTAAATGGGAATATTATTATATGAGTTGTATATGATTCTTACAGAATAATAACATTACAAGAGATCAAAGATAACAGCCACTCCAATTGCTGAAGTTAAGTTACAGTTGGTTAAGCAAGTTTTTTAAGTTATCCAGCTGGTTAACGTCGTGGCTAAGAGGAGAAATCAGGTTTCCAAACTCAGAATTTATTGCTCTTTCCATAACCCTGTGCTACAATGTCTAATAAACAATGTCAAGTTTTAATTATCAGCATCTAAATTTAATATGAGCAATAGGCAGCAAAGGGTTCTACAGCTTCTAGATTACTTTTGCTCCATCTGTGTGAAGTTGCTAATTACCTGCTGTCAGTGAAAGCAACCCTTTTAGGCAGCTGAACAAATGGATTGGAAATTGGGGTTTGAAGTCACGTAAAAAACACAGGTGTTGCTTTGTTCAATTAAAGCCTAACAAGAAACGTAGTGGGATGAAAGGGTGGGAGGTGGGAAAAGGAAAAGGAAAAAATGACGTCATCCTCAGCTGGAATTGTCAGAGGAAGGATAAAAGCTAGAAAACGGCTTCCTAAGCATTTCTTAAAAGGGAATTTGGAAAGCGGAGGATTCACAGGACTAAATCCTGTCCACAAAAACAATTTTCATTTTAGAAAAACAATTTCTGAAAAAGTTTTCCATCTTCTTGTTCTTCGAAAATGTGAACCGGAAGTTGTGGTGGTTAAAATTAAAGATTATCTGTTGGTTGAAGCAGGCAACAAATCATAAAACAGGATTTTTGTTTGTTTGTTTTATGTTTTTGAAGGGCAGTAGGGGATCAATTCTATTTAATGTTTAGAGTTTAATTTTTGTGCACTGTGTAAGAGTGTATTATAGTAGGCATTTCACCTGTGCTACAGTAGACAGGACTAAAAACAACTTTTTGGTTTGTTTTTAATAATGATAATATACTTTTCAGAATCTTAAAAACATTAGGCAATGCTCCAAAATTAAAATATATTGTGGACTACTGACTCTTCACGTGAACACTTAATTCTCTTGTTCCAGTTTGGAATTCCATTTAATATAGGAAAACAGCAGCCTTACTTATTTAGCATACTCCAAGGCAAGAAATTCTCATGCTCTGAAAAACGTATTGAAAAGCTATGGAGAGAAGCATTACTTGAAACTTTAGGAAGCTCTTTGTCCCTTTTCCCATCTCCATCATCTTTAAATCCAGGTACATTTGTAGCAGGAATTTGTTCTCTGAAACCCTGCAGCAATATTTCTTTTCATTTCCATGACAACAGCTCCCTATCAACTTCTGAAGGAACTTGCCTGTATTGTAAACAAACCTCTCTTGGCAATTGGCCTGTTTTCTTTCTGTATCTCATCTTCCATCTGCTCAAAGGCTTTGCTTCAAAAAGAAGTAGGTTGCAGGTGTGTACTTTTTCTTTCCTAACCCTCCCCTTTTGTTTCTGAAAGAGGTCGATCTTGGAGATTAAAATTCTCTCAACTAGTGACTTTAACAACCTCACAGAGAAAGGCCGAATACCTGTGTGTACCTGTGAATCAATATTTGGAGCATATCAACATGTAACATGCCTGGTTCCATTTTAACACAAGTCCTATGAAAATAGGAAGCTTACTAATTCATTTTAGAAGTAAATTCTAACTGCAGAAAAAAAAAAAAAACTTTCGTGCCAGCCAAAAATGAATCAGAAAG
Source organism: Eonycteris spelaea (assembly GCA_003508835.1). Classification (NCBI taxonomy): domain Eukaryota; kingdom Metazoa; phylum Chordata; class Mammalia; order Chiroptera; family Pteropodidae; genus Eonycteris; species Eonycteris spelaea. The sequence goes on along the minus strand of PUFA01000002.1, from coordinate 25,796,789 downwards.
GTTTTTTCCAAGATCTTTTATTGAAGACTAAAGTGCCTATTATAGATATTGTTTCATTACAGAAATAGAACCTTACCGGTAATCAAGAAGGGAAAGAAATAATTATTTTCTTTTGAAAAAGAGAAAATGTCTTATATGTTTAATCTGAGGTTTCATGACCTCAAAAGAGCATAAAATTTTAATCCTTGGGGTTTGAAATGTAGGTCAGTTATTTATCCAATATAATAAATTTGATGTTTTTATAAGTTAATTTTTTGACACTTTTAAGTCTTTTTTTATTCAGTGTCTCAGCTATTAGATCAAGTAGCTACAGGAGTAAACACAATTGTCTGGCCATATGCCAGATATCAAAAATAAAGAAATCTAGCAAAAGAAAAAAGATACATTTTCTTCATTAAAACACCAGATTTGAAGAGAGATAACTGGAAAGACAGTATCTCAGCTAGCAATTGAGAGAGGTTTGGGGCATATAAATCACAATCTCGGATCTCCATTGAAAATGGTGTTTTATTTGTTCATTTGTTTTTAATTTTCCTTAGGATCCTGAGCATGGACCACCTCATTGATTCTATGAGAAGAAAGATATTTTGATATTTTTTGATATTTCCAGAACACCCAGATTTGGGGAGTCCGGAGTGCCTTCTCATAGATAAAAGCATTTTCATGATCTTATCTCATTGTGTCATACGGTTTGATTCACATATGTATTAATTTAATCATTCAAAAATATTTACTGAGTGCTTACAAGGGGCCAGGCACTCTGCTGACTGCTGGAAATGGACATGATCTCTGTACTCATGCAATTTCCTGGGAACTGGTAGATACAGACTTTAATCAAATAATCACACAAACATATGTAAAATTACCATGTGAGAACTTTTAACAGAGGAATTCGACATCTAGCATTTGGAAACAATTTTTAAGGAAGCTCTTGCAGAGGAGGTGAGTCTCAAGCTAAAATTTGAAACAGTAATTAAGCAGACAGTCTTATGTAATGTATTTCTTGTCTGTTCCTGTTTACTGAGATTTTAACTTCACAAGAGTAGACTACTTTGTCTTATTTGCCACATTATTCTTAGCCTAAAACTGTGCCTGGCACAAAATTCAACTCTCAATAAACATTTATTAAATGAATGAACTAAAATGAGTTGAACCAAATAAGAAGAAAGAGAAGAGCAATTCAGACAGGCTTTTGCAAAGATCTTTAGCTGAGGGAATCATGGAATATGAAAAAGGCCATAAAACTCAAAAAACTGACTATAGGTTTAGGGGCCTGGGGTGTAGGTGTTTAAAATCCTTCAGTGATGAGGCAGTGGGATCCGTTGACTTCTTCTTTCCCCCTTTTTCTCATTTATTTTTTTCATGAACAGCCAAGATTCTAGGGTGTATCTGGACTATAATGCTTTCAAAGAAATGACCAACATGTATAGCCACCTACTCTTCCATGGCAGACTTAGGACATCACCTAGGAAATCTGTGACTGGTTATTATTCTCATATCAAAATAAAAGCTGGTTTAGTATACTCACAGGGCAGTGCAGGGGGTAATGTATACAGATAATATCTCTTCTCCTCCTCCTCCTCCTCCTCCTCCTCCTCCTCCTCCTCCTCCTCCTCCTCCTCCTCCTCCTCCTCCCCTCCTTCTCTCTCTCTCTGTTTCCCTCTCCCACTAACTATGCAGAGCATGCTTTACTCTGAAACTTTTATGGTGCACCTGAGTAAAATGTAAGAAAAGGGCTCAGAGCAGAATACACACTGGCCTTGAGTAGAGCCAGTCAACATTCCATGGGTATTGCCTGCATGCCCGGGGCTCTCCTGGACCGTTTTGGAGAAGGACTCCATCCTGAGCAGGCATCCATTTAATTGGAGAAGCTGAAACAATACCCTCGAAAGGAGTTACCAACAACAAGATTTCAACTCATGGAATGAATTCTGGGTGGCATCATATATCAGTGCCCAGTACCTGAGTTAGATTGAGGCTGCATCCTGAAGAACACAAACGTTTTAGTTTGATTTTGAAAGAGAAGTATCTCGATCATCAGAGAGAAAAATAGAGGTTGAATAGAAAAATATTTTTATTTGCATAATGTAAATATTTTCAAAACCTAGGACTATTTGGGAAAAAGCTAATTACCTCTGAAGCAGAATCCTGAAATATCACCATAGCACAGTGGAAATTACAGCAAACAAGTACATGTACAGCCAAAAGAATAATTTTCCTTATTTCTTTTCAAGGTCGAATAAGAGTCCTTTTCCTCTTTCACCAAAGAAATGTAACTACTTATATTCAAAGGACAAGCAATGGGTTCAATAAAAAAAAGAGCATATTATGAACCACATAGCAGCAAATTTCTTTAAAACTGAAAATTTCTCAACCTAAACTACAAATTGTTAATTCTGATATTAACCTTTATGTCATCTTTCCTCTGGTATAAGAAAAAATGCGGTATTGTGATAAGCCATAAACTGTCTCTTTTAGCACACGTACCATAAAATTTTAAAACGTATTCCATAACACTAACAATGTAGATAACGTTCCATTTGTTAGGCACTTCCTACCTGAAGGCACAAAAATAAATTCATACTGGCTGTAAGTTTGTGCTGTGAGCGTTTTCACCTTGTTTTGGATCAACACCTGCTAGTCTGGTCTTGTGTCTCTTTCACTCTCTTAGATAGTATTTCACTGCTTAGGGGCCTTTGAAAGGTAACAGATAACAAACACTCTTTGGTCCCTTGTATTTCAATAGAAAAACCTGAAACTTCTTATCATGACAGCTCAGGCAGACCCTGATATTGGGGAAGGACTGGGGGATCCCGGGTTCTAGTTCCATGTATAATTTGATTTTTTAAAACAAAGAATGGGTTTAATTGAACGCAAATTTATGCCAAAAATAACTTGTTACAGCAGCACCGATGATTCTTCCTAGGTTCTCCAATTTTCCTCATTTCAAAACTCAGCCCTCTGTTTACATCACATCTTACACCTGCACATGCACGACACGAACAGAAGAGGACTGGCCAGACATCAAGGCATCAGGGCCCTGTTTCAGAGGGAGGCTACAGTGAAGCTGTATTTAAGTTACAGAGCTCCTGATGAAGAGGCTTTTAAACAGCCCCTGAACAAAGCAACTAGTCCAATAATCAACTTAGACAGACACTGAGGAAAACCCACCTGAGAGGCCAGAGAGGACATGACATGAGCTCCCTGTGTTAGACATTACAAACCATTTGAGGAGAAAACCACTAGTCCAGCTAAAATGTTATCGAACGAGTGTGTGTGTATGTATTTAAATGACTCTAAGAATATAATATATACTTAGTATGATTTACAAGAAAATAGTTAGGAAAAACTATTTGCATTGGGAACTGTGATTGCAGGACACACAACATTCATTCACAATATGTCCTAGCCCAGGGCCTTGTACATTCAAGACACTCATTCTTGGTTGAATGAATGAATGAATGAATATTGTTGCCTATCCTATTTAAGCTGAGAAACTCAACAGCACAGTTCTGAGATTGGACAGTAATGCATGAAGTGACAGATGCTAACCTGCAGTTTTCTCCTTTCTGAGTACACATGTAATCTGTCATGGTCAATTATAGTTCTGGCACAGCCGGCCAATGTCTCTCTGACTGGCCAGTGGCAAGTCAATTAACTTGTCTTTAATTCTATTTCTATTTTTGTAACTTGGAAATGAAAGTACAAACTGACTGCCTTCCTCAGAACCAAAGTGAAACTAAAGGAGATACCACCAGACAGCACAGTAAAAGCCAATAAAATTGGATCATCCAGGTAAATCCATAGAGACACAAAGGAAATTGGTGGTCATGCTGGGCAGGAGGTAGGGGCGGGAGGATTGAGGAGTGACAGCTTGATGGGCACATATCAAAATGTTTTGTGACTACATAGAAGTAATGGTGGCTAACACTGTGAATGTACTAAATGCCACTGCATTGTACACTTTAAAATGGATACAATTTCAACTAAGTGAAAAAAAAATTCTATCATAACATTCATAGTTCTAAAGCATGTTTTTGCTAAATCTGCAAAAAGAGTGATGTGGTGAATGTTGTCTATGCATGTGTCTCAAAAGGACAACTGTTCCACACTTTTTAAATAAATGTCTAACGAGTGCACAAAGACAGAGTGGATATTAATAATGAATGTGGTGATAGCCTGATAAAGTTACAATGATTTCAGTCTGCACCTGAAATCAGGGCAAATTTTGTGACTTGGTTAGAAAAAATATGTCCTGGCAAGTAAAAAATTATTTACCTCCCTGATGATTAAAAATGGAACTCACTAATATCTTTTGTGTGAAAAACATTAATGAGCAAAATTAACTATAAATTATGGTCCATTTACACATATTCTCTGAAAGCAAGATTTTGTTAAAGAAAGCTCTGTTGTCACAAGTACATTAGAATTTCACAAATCTTGCTCTTCACTAAGTCAACAAGTATTTAGTGAGCTCTACTATACATAGTATATGACAAGCACTAGTACCAGACTTCGAAGTTAATGACAAAAGAAAATGAGAAAACGGGTTTCATCTGCATTATTTTATTGTTTACAGAGTTGAGTTTTATCAGATCGTATCAAATGGTAATACTTTTAAATTAAGCAAACAAATGCAACATAATCTTGCAGCTCTACAGCTCTTGGCAAAATACTTTGGCGTGTAGTAATACCCTTACAGTCAACCTGAGAGGCAAGCAGAGTATGATTATTCATTGCCATACTGTAGGATTAGAAAGCTGCAGAACACACAGTAACTATCAGTACAGCCAGGACTTGAACCAGGTCTCACACCTAGGCTGCTGCCTCATAACACATAAACACGGGGGCGGAATGTCTGAGTTCTAACTGTGGTTCTGCCATTCACTTGCTAGCAGGCACTGAGCATATCCCTCAACTTCATACATTTCGATTTCCTCCTCTCTTAGATGAGCTGGTAGGGAATACTCAAATGTGCTCTTTTTGGAGCCTGCCTCTCTATTAGCAAATGCAGGAATTGCACATGCATTAGCTAACTATCCTTTCCTGTCATTTTTTAACCCAGGTACACCATTCTCCTTAACATAGCTCAGTTTTCACATGCAGTAACATTTTTTTAAATGCTCACGACAGAAAGTTTATGTTTGCAAAGCCACTTCAATTAAAATAGCCTGACAAAGAATTTCCTCAAACTCCTCAGCCTACAACATATGATCTTCTCAAGGTCACACTGGTCCAATCCACAGGTAGCATTTGTTCTTGCCTGCTATATTCCCTGCTGTATAAAGCACTTCAGTCTGTGCAAAGTGCTTTTCCATATCTTGTCTCACTTGACACTAGTACCAGGCAAAGGCTCAGCCTAAATCAAGCTATCTCTCCCTAAACTAACACAGCACTACACCCAGTCCTATTGTTAGCCTACAAGGATGAGACAGAGATAAGATAGGGTGGGAAACTGACCCAGTGACAGCCAATCAGAAGAGCTTTTGTCTGTGGATCTGACCAGGGGTGATTCACCAGCTACCAATCCCAGTGGCTTTCAATGGGAGAACAAAAAGTCCACTATTACCCCAAAGGCTGTGCTTGGGTTTATTCCCTTGTGTTAACTGTTAGGTTAACTGTCAAGAGCAACTTCAGAATTCCCACAAAACAAAGCTCAAGGGAAGAGAGTCCAAAAAAAGAAAAGCTATGTGTATTGCTTCTATGTTTCTATAGTTTCAGAAAGAGTAAAGACAAGCTGTTACATAATCCAGGATAACCTGTCCCTAAAAGAATACCCCAATAAGCTCTTTTGTCTTAAATGTCGACAAAATTGTTGTAAAAAATAAATTATTGCGAGAATGGCTTCAGCATTCCAATCACAGGTAGAGTAGACTCGTGTATCATTTTTTTATGCCCTTCTGGTTCTTACTATATATACATGAGTACACGGAGACTCTTTTTAACTTTCTACTCCAAAGTACCTTTGAAATATAAATTTAAGCAAGCTCTTCCTTGCCCTTATGTAAATTTAAAATTTCTTATTGCTATGGAATATGGTGTTATTACACTCGCAAGTTTTAGAATACAGAAAACTACATCATCCACAGTTTGTACTAGAAAACACAAAGCGTGCAGAAAACCATGGCTAAGTGACATGGATAGGTAAGTGTTCCAGATAGTGGTAGATGGTGGAGAGATGACCATTTCACCCAAAGAAATTCTCTAACCACCCTTGTCTACAATGGACTTCCAGAGTTAGAAGGGAGTACTATTAAACAAGGGAAGTGGGGGCGGGGGGGAGCCAAAAGCAAACCCACAACAGCAACAACAGTTCTTTTACAATATACTAGCACCGTATATGGAGTCTGACTGCTTTCTCTAGATGTTAACCTTTTAATTATTTAATTATGCTTTTTAGCATTAGGTGCAAAATGGTATAGTCAAATGATCTCTGGAAAGGCAATCAGGAGATATGAGTTCTAACTGCAGCACCAAGCTCTGACAGGAGTATTAGGTGTTGTGGGCCCCAGGCCAGCCTGGCCCCAGGTCTGGCTGCGATGCAAGCTCAGGGCGAGGGTTAGGAGCCGGGATCTAGTATGTTACGTTAAATGGAGTAGTGCGCCTGCGCCTAGCTTATGTAAGAATGATTCAGCTTGTTGCGTCGCTCACGTGTGGCAGAATGCCCCTACTGTTCCCTGGCGTATATAAAGCCCATGCAGTCCCCCAATGCGGAAGCACAGTCCCTGCAATACAGTTTTGCCTGCCGCTTCATTCTCAGGTCAGCTCCTCGTGGGTTATTTCGACTGGGCGTCTAGCACCGCAAACCCCCTTCTCAATCAGCTCGCTGCTGACAGATGTCCGCAGCCCAGTTATGTGACATTTGTCTCATCATTAGTCGTTCAGTGATTGCTTATCACATGTGCAACATTTTCCAAAGGCTGCACTGGGTCCTGGCTCCGAAAGCCTGCCATGATGAAGACTCTTTTTGAAGAAAACGGTACAAGCATTCCCTACATATAGATTTCGGTGATTTATATTCCATGACCTTCCTACCATGACCTTCTCAGGAACTGGCAACTGACCCAAATACTGGCACCTATTAACCTTCCAGCAGCTTATAAAATAGCTTGTAAGAAATGCCCAAAATGCTTCTCTATACTGGATAATAACCAATGGAACCTTAGAAAAATCTCTTGGGGGCAGGGTGGGGGTGTTAAATGCCAAATATACAGAGAGGAGAGTAGGCCATAAACTGAGAGTAGACGAGAAGGAGATACAACCACGTGCACACCCCACTGCATGCCTACATATACAACATGAGTAGAGTGAAGCGGTTGGAGAATTGGTAGCAAAAGAAGTAGGGATCTTTTCTAAGAGGAAAAGATTCATCAATTTAACCAATAAATGTTTATTGTATACTTTCTATGTGTGAAGATATAAATGAGAGTAAAACAAAATCCCTGTTCTAATGAAGTCTACCGTAAAAGCCAGACATTAATCAAATAATCACATTAATGTGGTAAGTGCTCAGAAGGTAAAATCACAGGGATTTTACAGGCTGAAACAAGGAGGGGTGGCTGATTTGGTGTAGAGGAGGGGTGCTCAGTGAAGACTGCCTGGGGTGGTGACATTGGAAGTAAAATCTAAAAAATGAACAGCAATTAAGCGGGTGAAAGTAATTTGTGAAGAACTATATCATGTCGACATTGGAAGAGCAAGGAGCAGAGGAGATCAAAATTAATCTAGAAAGCTAGAGAGAGGCCAGATCATATCAGGTCTTGTAGGCCATTTTAGTGATTTGGGTCTTAATCTCAAGAGCAGCAGGAAGCCATCAAAGGATTCCAACAGAGAGAGACAAGCAGAGATGTGTATTTAAACTGACAGCTGTGACTGTCATGTGGAATTAATGGACAGGGCTTAGAGTGGAAGGACCAGTTCAGAAGCTTCTGTGGGTATCCAGGGAAGAGATGGTGACAGCCTAGACCAGGGCACTGGTCCTGAACATGTAGGCTTCAGGATGGAAGAAACATCTAATTCATCTCTGCATCTCTAATGCGTGGCACAATCCTGGCACCTAGAAAATACTCAGGAAATGGTTGTTGAATGAAGGGAGACTGAGTCTACGAAGTCAGTGGTCAGTAATAATTTAATGTTTTCTCTTTCACAATGAATCTACCCTAAATGAGATATATTTAATGCAATTCCAGGCACTGCGTTTTTCTCTCTCAGAAGAGATATTTGAGGATAAGGGAAACTTTTTGCTCCCTAAATGACCCCACTAAAGGCACCTCTGTTCAAGAGGCAGATAGAATAGTGGTTAAGATCATAGATTCTGGTGTCCAAGTGCCCAAATTCATCTCCCAATTCACCAATTTCTCATTATATTAAAATACATATTATTTAAACCCTTTCTGTCTTCATTTCTTTATTTGTATTAATAGTATTAAAGCCTACCTCAAAAGATTATCGGGACTATTTAATATGTTGATTACTCATCATAAGAATTGACAAATAGGAAGCACTCAATAAACCCTGTTGTCGCTGTTGTTGTTCTTACCTAGACTGTGAGCTTATCAGAGTAAAGCATCCTTTATTAGAAGACAGGGCCTGTGACATATTAGATACTCAATAAATTTGTGCTGTTGACTTTGCATCCTAATCTATCATCCTGAATTTGAGGGTTCCATTTCAGCATGTTTCTTTCAGTGTCATCTTTTTTATCCCCTAGGTCTCCTCACATCTTTTGTATCCTGAAAGAGAATATTATTCTCACCCTGTAATTATCAGTCTTTCCATCACCTTCTTCTTTTCCTGTTCCAAAAAAATTATTCAGTTTGCTTACCTTTCCCTGCACAAATTCTGCCATTTCAAAGTTAATTGCTTCTCCTTCCATTACACACCTGCCTTGCTTTATTTTGCCTATTAACTTTGTGTTCTTGTAAGTAGATTATATCTATTCTGTTTGTTCCCTTTCCCTTATTAATGAACTTCCTAGCCCTGGCATCAGTTGAGAGTTATCCTTCTTCAATCCAGGCTTCATAAACCAGTTTCCAAATTCTTTGCTGCTTAGGTGATCACTTTTGGCATCCTTCTTGCTAATTCACCTTTGTTAAGCAATTCTTGTCTCTGAAAACATCCCTTTCTTACAGAATGCAGGAGGCAATTATTCCTCCAAATAATTTTTTTAACTGCTCTTTCTTTTGAATTGGTTTTACTTTTTTCTTCCTTTGAATGGCTAATAATATGCATCTTCCAGCTCGAATTGCATGTTGTCTCTACCTCTGGCAGATAAAAGAAAATAGCCACACATTCAGGGACTCTTCCAAAAGGAATCGAATAAAAGGCCACCCAGCTCTATTTCTCTGGGTATTCTGAGTGTAGACTGGTTTCCTTCAGGAAAAACTGTATTAATTTTGTCTTTTCCAATTTTTATGCTCCACTGGCATTCCTCACCTTCTGTATCTCATTACAGTGCAGGCTGATTGTTCTTTTCCTTAATTGTACCCTTAACACTAATTCTATCTCCTTATTCTGGACCTGGTTTCATGGATCATTGAAAATTATTCATCTCCATCTCCTAACACCCCCACCCCAAATCTCTTGGATTTATTTATACAACTCTTAAATAAACTCTTTGGAATTTTGTTTGATTCAAGTGTGTTTTTATGTGACTCCTTTCTGTTTTGTTTTGTTTTGTTTTGTTTTGTTTTTAACTCTTACTTGTACTTCTCTAGGGGTCATTACTATGGCATTCCAGGGCTCTGTGTTTTGTTTGGTTGCATTTCTGCCATCATTCCTAAAGAATTAGCTTAGTTGATCACGTGACTCAGCATTGATTATGTTCAAATTTGTCTTCTTCTTCACAGATGATTCAGTAGAGAAAGAGGATGACTGGGTTGAGAATTAAATAATCTTCGGATACGGAGAACCTTAATCTGGTCAATCTCCTCTCCAACATCTGTGTCTTCCTGACTGCATTTTAAATGCTCCAAGTGACAGGAAGCTTGTTGATCTATAGGCTATGCCTTTTACTTTTGAACATTCTCATGGTCCATGAAGTACTTCCTAATTATTAAATGAAATACACTTTGCTATAATTTTCACCACTGTATACTACTTTTGCCTTCTAAAGTTCAATTCAATACATTTACTCACCATTCCCCATTAAATCTTTCAGGTATTTAACAATAGGGGTCCTAAATCTTTGACTACTGCTTTTTATCTAGGCCAATTATCTCAAATCCCTTTAACCACTGATCAAGTATAGTAGCCTCCATCTTCCTTATACTCTGCTATAGAGTTCTTTCATGCCAATGTCCCAAATGGTCCCTTCTGACCTGGAACCAAGTAATATGTTCCCAAGGATCTGACCAGCTCAGAGCATGATATAAGGATGACCATTTTGTTATATTAATTAGTCTAAGACTGCATTAGCTTTCAAACATCCTTACTTTATAGGGACTCATAAAGTGTTCTATTTCTAATTTTGATCTGAATTATTCCTGAACCAGATATCCTCTGCTCTAGGATAGCACAATTAAGTTTTGGAACCTAAATGTAAGGCTTTGCACTTAGATGTATTAAACTGTATTTTGTGAATTGTGGGCTCTTATTTCAACTTTTCTATTTCTTTTTAAATGCCAGCTCTAACACTTAGTATACCGATTCTTCGTTCACTTTCCTTCAGCTATAAGTTTGGTAAGTACTCCTCCTATATCATAATGCAAATCACTGGCAAAACATCAAAGAGTCAGAGATAAGAACACTAACCAGAGAGCCCACATGTAGTTGATATCAATGAAACAACCATCACTCTTTAGGTCCATCACTACCCAAGAGTCACAACTCTCTGGAACACACGGTATCACCCATATTTCTTCAAGGGGTATACAAAGATACCATGCACATCATGATGATGAAAACAACTAATGTGTATTGTGAGTCTATTTGTGCCAGGTATTTTTCTAAGAAGTTTATATGCATTAGCTCATTTAGTCTTTGTAATAACTATGAAGTGGGCCATGTTATTATCCCCATTTTACACATAAAGAAACTAGGACACAGAGCAATTACGATGCTCTGTCAAACATGGGGATTTCAACTTAGCCCTCAAAGACTCCATAGCCTAAACTCTTAATCCCTCATTGAGATTGTCAAATGACATTCAAAAATATAAAATTTTTATGAGTCTCTCGGTCAACCAACCTAGTGCTTTCCAAAATAAGAAATGCAGCTGGTTTAATGTGGACTCTAAGTGAAAGTATATGTGGCTTTTAGTGATCACAACTTCTTCCTAAGTCCTCACAAAGCATGTGTTCAACAATCCAAAGCTATCCTCGTAGCAGGATTAGAACACAAGATCACACTTCTATGACCTCAGGATTCGTATTCATTCCACCTCCATATGTTTCACATGACACATGCAGTTTAGTTACTCCTCTCACAGCTTATTGTCTGTGATTCAGAGACTGTATTATTACCTTGGCTGCCCTCAGGAGTAATAAACCAATTCAAACATTTAGCCTATCACTATTTTAATTGGCCCACCTTTCCTGAGCCTCAGTTCTCTCTTAACAGCTATGCTCCTCAGCTGAAGAATATACCCCAATTTGAGAAAAAAAAGAGGTTGAGTATTTCTAGTCTCCTGCTTTCATCTAAAAACCTTATAGCATCTTTTTCTCATAGTAGGCCTTTCTCTTTTTTCCTGGGAATTATCGTGAAGAATACCAGAGTAGCAGAGTATTGACTTTCCTGCTCAAACTATGGCTCAAGGGAAGATGCTATCAAGACATATAACATGCTAGGATGTTTCAGGGACAGAATATAGTTCTACTCAAATATCTGCTTTCATAGTCCCTGTAAGGAGAAAACAACACTGTGTCCAGCCAGCTACACTGAGACAGTTCACCCCAGACAGGCTGACTGGAGTGGTGCGGCCAAGCAACCAGAACCCATGGACAGTGATACACAGCCCAAGGGAGTCAGGGAAGTTGAGGGTTCACAGTCACTGGCAAAGGAAAGAACGAGGACTAAAGAAAGAAGGAAATACGAGAAGATAAGGACCAAAGAAAAGAGAAGAAGAAATGGGGAGAAAGTGATCTCTGTGGGCTGGGGTAATTAGCATGGGTCATGGTATCTTTTAACGGTCAGCTAGCTCACCTTTCCAGCTCCAACTCTTAACATTTTCCTCCCATGACCCCAGTGTACATCATACCCAAATGCCACCTCAGGCTGAACATTCTGGGCAGCACATCATGACATCATGACCCTTTGCCTTTATTCACAATAGAAGAAGATTGGCAAATAGAGAACTTGGTGCTATACCTAGAATAGAGCAGTTGTACGGTCTTTGTAGTTAGTTGTTTTCTCTGTGCTTCAGTGACACTCAACAGAAGGAAAAACTCACTTTTTAGATACAGACCAGCTTTAAGAGCCTTGCAGAAATGGCTGGAATATGAAAATCCAAGACTGACCTTGGAATGACCTTGAGCAGTGGTATGAGTTAATAGATTAAGCTGAATCAGACAGCTTTGATAAAGCTTCTTGATATTTATTTTATGTTTAGTATGTATATTCCAAAAACATGCCTCTATAAGCCATGGACTATAAACAGATTACACACACACACACACACACACACACACACACACACACACACACTTTTAATCCAAACTGTAGTGCTCATAGTAGATGCACGGACCACTTCTCTTGCCATGCACCCTCCCCCGCCCCCTCAATTAATTTCCAAAGAAAATTTCTATAGAAAGTTTATTAAAATGTATTTTTTAAAATAACTCTTGTGAAAAAGAACTGGATTGGCAGGAATCTAGAGCACAAGTTGTGCATTGGGCTTAACCTCTTAAATAGTGGTCAGGGAGGGAATGTAGCTCATAGTTTAGAGAAAAGTATTGAGAAGAGCGTTGTTCACATACTGCTACTAAAACAACAGAAGTCGTTTTTGTCTCTAAATGTTTCAGGACAAATTGGATCCAAAAGAAATAAAGAAGGGGAATGTTTTTCCTGGCTACTTTTCTTGTGGCTCTCAGCATCCTGGCTTGGTGGGGGCAGAATCACGTGACAATCTTTTTGAGATGGAGAACAGGGGAATAGCCCTTTCTCAGATTGTGCTTGCAATCCATCTATAAATTCCAGCCAAGCCAGATTTCATTCTCTCTCTCCAAAACTGTTGCCAGGCATTAAAACCAAAAGAATTATACTGCATAGACTTTTTAAAGAAATCATTTACAAACTTTTTTATTAGCCAAATAAGTTCAACTACTCGAAATATTTTGTGTGAAACATATATAAAGACCCACGGTGGTTTTGCATGATGTTTACAGGTTAAGCTTCTTTATGCACTAAGGTAGAATATGATGAATGAAACACAAGTTTTCACAATACCCCACATTTTTTCTCATGCTTCCTCTGTGAAGGATTGTGAATGCTAAAGACCAGTGATGGGGGACCAGCAGCCAAGACAGAATTCAGGGCCATTCTCATTGACAACACTGTGGAGTTACTGAGGGAACGGCAAGATGAAGCTTTCAGTTTTTTTCAGTGTCTAGGAGAAAATATTTAGAAGTAGATTGTGCTTGTAGAAAGTTTTGTTAGGTTCAAAATTAAGAATCATGATGCAATTAAGCTGAAGGAAAGAAATTGCATCTGAGGTCCCTAAAGGGTGAAGCTAAATTTTCAAACTTACTAATCAGAAAGTGAAACTGCTTTAGAGACACAGGTCTCTGAAGAATTGTGTTATGTACAAGATTATCCCACAGTGTTTATCAAGTTCCTATCAGTTACAAGTGTCTGAAAAATTTGGCCAAACTAATAAAAATGACTGACTATAATGGTTTTCCACATATGAGAATTCCAAGTCATGGGCAATATTGGACCAATATTAGTAAAAAAGTTCCTAGATCTTCTGCAGGAAACCCCTCCATGTCTAAATAGAAGAAAAATCAGAGTCAGAGTGGTAGGTGACACCCCATGACTGGGAACAAAGAACTTCTTGTTCCCCTCCACAGGGTAAGGAGTTTGTATACAAAATATAATACCCACGCGTTTCCTGAGATTCTCTTTAACAAACACTAATAAGTGTCTAAAATGGGACGTGTCCAAGGCTAACTTCATCGCCTTTCTTGCCTATCCTGCTCCTCGCCTCAAGTCCACTGCCTCAGTAGAGATCCACACGTTTTATCCAACCTAGAGACTTCTTTCTTCCTGAACTTATTGTATCCAGTTCTCACCAAGTCCTACTAATTCTCATCTCAAACATCTCTTGTAACTATCCATACCTTTTTTTTTCTTCGTTGCAGCTGCCCTCATTTAAATCAAAATTCTCTTCAGTTCATATCACTGAAATGGTCTTTTAGTGGGTCTGTCTCTTGTCACAACTTTTCCCCATGTCTGCCCTCAATTCATAGTCTCTTCCTCAATCAACATGATTCTTGAAAAACGTAACTAGTCAAAAGAATTCTTTACCACTCATAGACACTGGTCTGGGAATTCCAGAAGCCAAAATTAGATATCGACTCTAAATGATAAATTGTAAATTATAATTCTGATTAAAATAACAATCTCACTAAAGCTCTTATGTAAAAGGTACTGATTGGAAAAGTGAGGCATCTTTACAGTTGGAATAGGATTGGCTATTTGGAAAAGTTCTGAGGCCTTAAAAAACCCTCCGACCCATATTTAAATGCTTCTTACTTAATAATTATCTCTTCATTATTGCTGATGGGGTGACCACACTAGTTCTCAATGTGGCCCAAAGGATAAAGAGTGTCATCCAGGTAAAGAAGTAAGAGTTATTCTCAATAAAATAACAAAGATTCTCTAATTTATATTTTTAAAAATCTGGGGGAAAGTATGTCAAACACTTTGAAGATGTTGCACCAAAGAGGACAGAACATAATTTTAGACTTCGTAGCAACCACCATTGACAGCGGTACAGTCGTCACTGTGTCTGCTCTCAGTGTGCTCACCTAAGCAGCTGACCGCAGTTATAAACTAGTCACTGGGCCAGCTAACTCAAACTAAGATCAAACACAGGATCATGCTAGGTGATATCAGAACGCTAGAAAATCTTTATTTTTATGTGGAAGGAGGACAGTAAACTTTAGAAACAGTAAACTCCTTTGGAATGTTCAACTCACTTTTTTCCCAATCCCTCAACAAGGCCCCAAAGATCACCTTTTCTTTTACCACCAGGAAAAGATTGAGGAGAAAAGCAGTTCAGTCTTTAAAATGCGCTTAATATCTGGGTTTAGTCAGCTGGGACTGTTGATTGCAGAGGATTTAATTAAAATGGAGAAGAGAGGGGTATAATCATAATAATAGGCAGAGTGCCTAATTTAGAAATTTGATCTCAGAAAATGATCTGACCTGCAGGGATAGAGGTATTAGGTTGATGGCTTTATGTGATGGAGTCTCCAGTTGTGACAGACACCTGACTAAGCGCCTCACTAGAGAGTCATGGCATCTATCTCCCTAGACATGAGACTCAAGTCTATCCCCAGGCCCAAAGTAGCATGAATAAAAGACAGGCTGTGTAGCTCTGAGGAACAGCCTTCTTTCACCACCATCAGTTATACTGTGAATCTCATGCCTGCCCTTGACTTACGTGAAGAGGAAATCCTCAAAGTTGTGATTTCCTTCGGATACTGCCTCTAAAGTAACATCCAGACCTGGGGTCTCAGAATGAAATTTGTTGTGGGTCCACTTGACAGGGGCCAATGATCTAATCTTGTTTGTCCTTGCAGTGGGTATAATGAGACTCAAACACATCCCATGATCATTGTCCCAGTTTCTCAGTGTTTAGATGAAACGGACCTTTAATAGCTGCTCAAATCGCACATTGCCCTTTAGCCCTTGAAGTAATAATGGATTAATGAAATTCATTGATTCAACTCCTCTCTCTTTAAGAGTGCATGAAGCAATACCACTTTCTGGGGGGAAACTGAAGAGACTGGTGTAATTAAAAAGCATCTAAATAGACAAGTGTGTTGCTTCTTATCAGATTAATTGCCAATTTGGCCTGGCTGAGAGGTGATATAGGTAGGCACTAGGTGGAAGGAGAACGCTGTGGGATAGAATTCTTTTTCAGGGGTTACCCTGAAATACTGAGGAGTATAGAATAATCTTAAGTGGACATTGAATTTTCCACTTTACCAAGAAGAACAGGTCCAAGGGCATGAACTTCTGCGATTCCTGGGAAGTGGCTACTGATCTGGTTTCATGGTCAAGAACTTGGAAAGAAGAGTATTGGGAGTTGGCAATAAGAAACTTTGAGAAAGAGATGTGTGAATGGACCTCTCAGAATGGGACCAGGCCTGCAAATACAGTAGATCATGGCAAGTCTCTCCAGGATACCCTCCCTGCAGGAGAAGATCTGGTTAATATAGAATAGCTAAGTGTTAATGTACTGACCTCTTTTGTCCTTAACAGTGGACATAGCGAGACTCAGATATCTCCTCTGGTCATTTACCCAGTTTCTCAGTATAGATAAGACAGTCCATTTGATGGAGATTGATCATCCTCCTTCCCCAGGCAGCCCAATGCTTTCTCAATGGAATAATAATAAAGGAGGTCATAGTGAACTCTACCACATATCTATCCCATCACCATGGCTGTCTAGGCTACTTCTATAGCCATGTGCCCAATTCGACACTAGTAAAGTATTTGAGATCTCCTGCCATAGTTCAAAAAGACTAGGCAAAAACCAACAAGTGAAAGATCTAGTTCTCTAACCACTAAATTGCAACAATTTATTGTTGAAATAGAGACTAGTTTTGCATGTTATATTTTTAGAAGACCTTTTCTTTCTTTCTACTCTTTCTCTTCACTCTCATCCTACTGAATATAGAGAATGTAATCAGTGTTGTTCCATATGGTGAAAGAATAATACAGTCCCGTGATAGATCTAGAAGCAGAATGAAATATGATCTTTGCCTCAATTAGCATTCGATGATGTCAGAGAGATAAAACTAACACCAGAAAAAAGAACATCACGATAAATATGTACAAGGATTCAGGAAGGACTCTGGTGAAACAATCACTTCTAAAAGGAAAGGTTACTGAGGATTCAAGAAATCTAGAAAGGAACAAGAGAAATGCAACAACCTGAGCTCAATGGAGCTGGATGGAATGGACAGAACGAAGCTGGACAGCGTGCCAAGATGGGTGAAGTTGCAGGTAGGTACTCAAGTGAGGATGCATAAGTGATCATGCAGAGAATCAAACTTTTTGTTGTTGATTTTCTATCTGTAGACTCAACTCTAAGACCCAGAATGCCCCTGATCTTTTCTTTGTGCAGGAAGAATATTTGCAAATCATCACTTTGTCTGAAACATCTTTTCAATAGACTTTGAAAATGCATTCTTTTCTTTCCTGCATTTTAATACCATATAATCTATTTTAAGTTCTCTAGATTCCTAAGGAAAGTGTCTTGTCACTCTCAGCTGCTAATACTCTTTTCATGAAGAGGTTTTATTCAAACCTGATAAAAATGCAAGAGAACAAACAAGAATGTTCTGCTTTCCATTGCATTTCCTTTCATCCAAAATTTTTAAAGCACTTTGAAAATATTAATTATATCTCTAAAAAGCTGTAATGTAATATGACTGTACCACCATCTTTTCTTTGTAACCAGTGAGAATAAAACATAAACCACTATAACTTTTGACTCCAGTGAATGAGGTCCCGGGATCCAGGCTAAGAGCCAATACATGTCTCTATAAACCAGGGCACGCAAAGGAATAGAAACTAGGGACATAGGTCTTGCTGATTAAAAGAAGCAAGTTCTATTATCTTTCTTAGAATATAAAAGAGTCACTTATAGTCAATATTTTCAATATCTGTGAAATAGGCATAATAAATGACTTTGAATAACTGTGGGATGTGTGTACATCATTTCAACACCTTGAGAGAGGGCAGAAAAGAAAACTTTCCTATTTTCCAAAGTTATTTTTCTTTTGCTGACCAGCACGTTTACCAACAAGACAAATTTTGGCAAGGTAATATTTTTCCAAATAAAAGAAATGAGCTTTATTTGCCTGAACTAGAAATACAAATTGTCTCTTTTGCCATTACCTCTCTCTGTAATTTTAAGTCAGCTCACACCTTCTAATTTCCTGGAGTAATGATAGGGAATTTAAAATCCCAACTCCTTCATGGAAAGGCTCCCTGAGCATTTTAGTCCAGCTTTGTTTACTACATTTTCTTGAATTTCCAGAACGATGTTTCATGGTTGGCATTAGGTGTCAGAGAAGGTACACTAAACTATAGCAGCATTTCCTCCCCACAATCACAGTGCTAAATTATAAGCAAACAAGGTCATTTTAAAACAAAGAGGTCTGCAAAAGTGACCACCTAATTAAGGACATTCAAATCCCTTGATGCCTTGGCTAATTCACCTGCCCCCTTTTTTGACCTAAAATAAGCCATCTAATCCAAAACATGAGATTCCGCTCCCCCCCCCCCCCCCCCCAGGCCAACGAAGCCACAATTTGCCAGTCAGGTCATTTAGAGCTACGTATTACCGAAAGTCTCCCTAATGTAGTGCAAAGTCACGGTTATGACATTTAGGGTTTCTGGGTAGCCAAATTTAATGAGGAATAAATAATTTTTCCTGTTCAACTAATACCTGTTGGTGTAAAAAGGCAGTACAAATGCCACTGCTCCATTTCTTTATTGCAGAAAAAGAATAATGTGAAACATCTGCTTTAATATGTGCCTGGGGGAAAAGACTTGGGGTTTCTTGTAATCAGGATGATCTGTGAGAGCTGAGAGACCACTCAGAGGCCCCTGTGTCTCCAATAGTCAGTGTCATTGGGAAAAAAACACAAAACTCAGGTTGCTCTGGGCATAAAAGACTGCACCATCATGGCTATGTACATGTGTACACACTTCTGCTCCAAAAGGTTGAAAAGCATCCAGGATGGGAAGCAAACACACAAATGTGTTTATTGCCACTCTTTAATAAACAGAGGCAGTAAGAGGAGCCTTTGGGGACAGGTTTGGTTCCTTCCGGCTTTAGCTTTGTCCACAGAGCTGTGGGAGCCCAGGCGACATGGTCATAAATAGACTAATATACAATCTAGCCTCTGTAAAGTACCCCCAAGCCATGTCTTAGCCAAGTTGCCTTTGTGCTGTGCTTATCACCTGTGATGCCAAGGGGCACGGGGTCAGAGCCTGATGTCCCCCCAACCACCCTGCAACCTGCACAAACCAGCTTGCTTCCAACGGGGATCAGCCTTTTCCCATTTATCAGAAGACTGAAGGATTGTTTTGATTTCTTGGCTTCTTACTTTGCTGAGATGTCTGGATATTTATTTTTCTTCCTTTTGAGAACATATGCCCAGACTCCTCTAGATTCAGAAACAGAAAAATAAACTCAACTAAAAAATGAAGGAACATAACGTGACACTCTCTGGGTCCTTGACATCTGCTTTTTTCTGTGTTTTTAATTTAGTCATTCCTCTGTACACATTTATTATGGACCGATGCTTAAAGTAAACAAATAAAAATAGGGCCTTCTTTTAAACACTAAGTCACCTACTATAATGTCCAGCTTTCTTTAAGAAAAATATATGCTATACACATGAGGAATATGAAGACAAGACTTTATGCTTTTTAATGTTTTTATGTATAAAAACAAAGAAGCAATCCGTTGTTTCAGTTGATAAGATATTATCAAGGAAAAAAATGAAAAGAGCTTTGTTCTTTTGTCTTTACTTTGATTTTCATTATTTATTGAGAACCTGTATTAGTTAGGGTTATCTACATTAGGTCATATTAAATACAAAAAAAAATAATAATAAACTCTAAATCTCAGTGTCTTAGAACAATAAATTTACTTATTTGTCTTATGGGGTATGCATGCATGCATGCATGTTTGTATATATGTATGATATCATACTGTGGTTCAGATGGCTGCCCTGGATGGCTCATCAAGATACCAGGCTAACTCCTTTACTTACCCCTGCACTGTAAGTCTCTACAACACTTGCATCTGTAGGGTGGTATGGGGACAGAGCTCAATGCCACTGGTTCTACACTAAATCTTTTCTTGGGTAGTGATGATTAAATGAAGAACTTTTCTTTTAAGGCCATCAATTGGAAGTCTTTTATAAAAACTTAATTTCAAAAGTAAATGGGGAAGGGATGTCTGAGGTGATTACTAATTACCTAATAAAAATATCATTTATGCTCTGAATATCTGTGAATTTATCATGAGATCTTTTATTTGTTTGTGGTCAGTGCAAAAAACTGACCACTCCTTTGAGTTATACTTTTCTTTGGATCCTATTAGTTTTTATCTTATTTTTTTCTGACAGGATACACACACACACACACACACCACACACACACCACACATATATGTATATATATATACATACACATATGTATGTATGTGTATGTATATATATGTTATATATTTAATGGTATATTCCATCATATATAATGTTATATGTAACTATACATTTATAAATATAAATTTCTAACATGAGGAAAATATAGCATGTCACTATCCTAGCTTCCCAAAGTTCCCCTTAACTTTTATTTATCTCTATTTCATGCATTTATCATTTTTTTAAAAAATCATACTTTACTTAAACAGCCTTAAATCTCATGGCCTCTTTACATAAGTAAATGTATAATTTTCTTCTGAAAAAAAAGTACCTGATAAAGTAAAAATGAGCAGAACAGTGGAGAAATGAAAATATGACAGGATTGCGGGCCCATCTTCAGTTGGGCTGCATATCTTTTGAGAAGTCCATGTACAATGCCAAAATGCCATTTCCGAGATGTCTTTTGTATTTGAAACCTGTGCCTGGCTGGGCTGAGAAGGGTCCATGGACAAGCATATGGACTTTTTCTCTTTGTCATCATCTGGGCACTATGTTAGCTTCCCTAAAGTTAATCCACAAATGTTCCTTTTTTTTTTTTTTTTTTTTTTTTTTTTGCCTTTTGGTTGGTTTTTGTTTTTTCTCCTCAGGGATAACAACTTGCTATAGTGAGCCAACTATGAGCTCTGGAGTAAGAAAGGTCAGGGTTCAAAACTCTAATCCACCTCTGAGATATTGGCCAGTTACTCAACCACAGACTCTTTCTTCACCCTCAACATAGGAGTAGCTATCATGATCCGAAGGCACATTCATGGACCTTATGACTCTTAAACTGAAGCCTATTATTTAACTTTGAGAACATCTTTATATATTTTTGGAGCTCAAGCCCAGGTATTTCTACACCAACTGAGACTATGCTTTCTCCACACCAATTTGAAGAATGAATTTTCAGAAGCCTAGCTGAGGTGATCATAGGCACATTGGTGTCAGCCACATGACATTGGACAAATTGTGGGAAACTGATTTGAAAGACAATAAAAGAAGGGCAAAGATAGACTTGTTTATTTCCTTTTAATTAGCAACCAACTTCCTTATAAAAAAGAAGATGCTTGATTGATTCCCAGGTAGAGATGGAATCATCTCATCTACCCAGATCTACCCAGACCTAGTCCATTCCAACCTAACCTAGTGTTACACTACCAATACTGACATCTTTACACCTAAGTAAGTTTAATCCTGAAAGAAGACCCCATCATGAGTGTAACTGTAACTTCTGTGCCTAAACCTACTTTTCTAGAATGTCTCCAGAATGAGGTGGGCTATCCTATCATTGAATGATATTCAAGGCTGCAGTGGGTGAAGGAAGGAGTCTTGAATAAATGTAGGATGGAGCTCTCTTCAGTTTATAGGAGAGCTGAGCATAAAAATTAATGGCCACATGTCTTTTGGGGAAAGAACTGAGGTAAAATGACTGTACAATTGCTTTGTTGGTGCGAGGTCTTTTTCACTGGGACTCAGCCTCTCCTTCAGTTGGTTCACATGGAGAACTGGTACAAGTCTGAAAATTAAGGGACCTTGACTTTGTTAGGAATGAGTGCTCTCAGCCTCCTGGTCTCTCATACTTTTTTTCTTGATTGCATGAATTGAGTAATACCTTTGTTTGTTGCCCATCTACACTGCCCCTAGAAAATGCATAGTGTTTTTAAAATCGTTTCCAAAGCTCTCTGCCTCTGGTGCCACTTTGACCTTGATCTCATTTTGAAAAATTGTAGTCACTTTACTGCTGACAGTCAACCACAGCCACTTGGCTTTTATTATACTGGGATATATTTTTTATCCTCACTACTATCAGAAAGTCCTTTTCTGTAACAGCACCTCCTACTATCAGCCATGGTTTTTAGAAGACAGTCATCCCTGACCTTTCTAACAGTACTGGTGTCCTTCTTTCTAGTGTCCTCTGGACCCTCCCATGGAACATAATGAGCCAGTGGGTTTTCTGTTCTTATATAGTATATCCACTCTTTCAAGCCCACCTTTCAACAACTGTCTGCCATGGCAGTTCTGGCAATTCTACTTGACTTAGTGTGTACCATTACTTTTACAAAGCTTTTAAGAGCCATATTTCTAGAGATTTAGCACCATCTCTCAGAGATTTGGCCAGGGTATTTAATCCATACAATGGAAGAGTGGTCCTATATTGACACACTCTCCCTTATTCATCTTTATGTTCTTCCCTTGCTAATCCAAGTCCTTCAGCAATTAAATTTACTTGGATTTTAATTAGCGGGTCCAACTCTTTCTAATTTTCATTCCAGGATGGACTGGACGTTGCATGCTATCTTGGAGGGCAGAGGCTTTGGCATTTTCTTAAAGCAATGAGCGAAGTGTTAGCTTTTAACAAGGAGGAGTGAACTAGTCCTAGAATGTGCAGGGAACTCTTGAGATTCAAAGTTCTTTGAGAGTTATCAACAGATAGATTTTCCTATCCCAGGTATTAGGACTTCCTTTCTTCCCAATCAGAGCACTGACCTTGGCATAGGAGACTTAGTCCAGGTGAGAATTCAACTTCCCTAGAGCTATACTACTCTTTTAATTAAGTCTTGAATCCAATCTTAGCTTTTTCCCCCCTTAGTTACAAAAGATGAGAGTCTCTTCATAAGCTGCCAAGGAGGCCACTTGGTTTTAGACTTCACCTTGACTGCATGGTTAATCATCTTTAGCTATTCATTGTCTTTTTTCAATGCATCAAAAGCAACCGGCAAGAGAAATCTGATTCTATAATCTTTATCATCACTTCTTTCCCCCAAACCTCCCATATGTGTGAGATATGACACACAGTAGTTAATTGAGTATCCCCTTCCTCTGGTACCCTCTCCCAGTTCACAACAAGGGAAAGTTTTAAAAATTATACTATCACATGTATATCGTGCTCCAAATACCATCCATGATCAAGTCCACATTGCCAGTCAGCCAGGAATAAATCTACCTCCAAAATCTTAGTTCAAAATTTGCTCTTAAGATTATTTCAGGTCTTGGTTTTCTGGTAATTAGATACTTATGCAGAGATTTTATGCAGAGGGTTTATTGGAAGAGCCCTTGAGAATAACATCTATCAGGGAGAAAGAGAGGGAGCTTTGGGGAGAGGAGGAAGTTGAACTGGGATGGTTTCAGTAGAGGCCTCAATCAATTCTGGGAGTAGCTTGAGAGCTGGGCATTTCAAAAATAATCCTCCCTCACCGGAACCTTTATTATTGGATACTAATGGATAGAATTAGGGAAATCGATAAAGAAGTAGGAGACTTGAAAACACTAAAACAACTAGAACTAAGACACCTTTTGAGCTATAAAACACCTATAGAACTTCTCCTCCAGTTTATCCAGGAACACGCTCCAGGATAAACCACATGTTAGGTTATGAAACAAGCCTCAATACATTTAAAAGAATAGAAATAATATAAATCATGTTCTCTAATCACAATGAAATTAGAAATCAATAACAGAAAGAAGTTACGAAAACACACAGAAATGTGGGAATTAAACAACACAATTCTAAATAAACAATGTGTCAAATATGAAATCTAACAGAAAATTTAAAAATACTTTAAAATGAATTAAAATGAAGACACAGTATACCAAAATCTTATGCGATGCAGTTAACACAATGCTTAGAAAGAAATACATACCCATAAATGTTTAAACTGAAAAAAGGAGGAAGACCTCAAAGCAGTAACTTAGTCTTTCATTTTAGAACAAAAGAAAAAGAAGAGCAAACTAAACTTAAAGCAAGCAGAAGGAAGGAAATCAGAAAGATTATAGTGAAAATTAATGAAATAGAGAACAAAAATACAATAAGAAAATCATTAAAATCAAAAGCTAGTTCTTTGAAAGTTTTAGCTAAATTGATCAAGATAAAAACAGTACATTCAAATCACTAGAATTAGAAATGAAAAAAGATCTTGATATCAATCTCACAGAAATGAAAAGGATTACAGAGAAATACTATGACTTGTATATCAATAAATTTGAAAACTTTGATAAACCAGACCAAATCTTAGAAAGACACAAACTACCAAAACTGACTCAATAAGAAATAGACATTCTGAATGGACCTATAACCAGCAGAGAGATTAAATTGGTAATTAGAAAACTACCCACAAAGAAAAGCCCAGGGACAGATGACTTCACTAGCTAATTCTACCATTCATTTAAGGAAGAATTAATACCAATTATTCACAAATTCTTCAAAAAAGAAATAGAAGAGAACACTTTCTAACTCATTTTATGAGTCTAGTATTACCCTGATACCAAACCAAAGATACTACAATCACATACCTCTTATGAATCATGAACACAGAAATCCTCAGAAAAATACTAGCAAGCCAAATCCAACATATAAAGAAAATCTTATCCACTATAACCAGATGGAATTTGTACCAGGAATGCAAGATTTACATCTGAAAATCAATTAATGTAATACACCATATTAATAGAATGAAAAACAAAAACTACATAATCATTTCAATAGATAAGGAAAAAGCATGTGACAAAATCCAACACTGTTTTACAATAGAAACACTCAACAAACAGACATAGAATGGAACTGCCTCAACCTGATAAAAGGTATATATGGAAAACCCAGAGTTAACACTGTGCTTAATGATAAAAGACTGGTTACTCTCCCCTAAGATCATGAAGAAAACAAGAATGTCGACTCTTGCCACTTTTATTCAACATTGCTCTTGTGGTTCTAGCCAAAGCAATTCAGCAAGGAAAAGAAATAAAAACATCCAGTTTGGAAATGAACAAGTATAAATACTTCTATTTGTAAATGACATGATCTCATATGTAGAAAGTTCTAAAGAATCCGCTGAAAAACTTAGAGAACTAACAAATGAGTTTAGTAAGTTTATAAGATACAATTGTATTTGTATTCACTAGTAATGAATGATTCAACAATGAAATTAAAAAACAATTCTACCCAATACTTTTACCAAAAAAAAAATTTATTATCGTTGTTTTTAAAATCCATTTACAATAATATCAAAAAGAATAAAATATTTAGGAATAAATTTAACAAAAAAAGTTCAGAACTTATACTTGGAAAACTACAAAATATTGTTGAAAGAAATTTATAAAGATTAACTAAATAGAAAAACATCCCATATTCGTGGATTGGAAGATATTAATATAATTAAGATGGCAGTACTCCCTGAGTTTATCTAGAGATTCAATGTAACTTCTCTCAGAATTCCAGCTGGACTTTTGTGGAAGTTGAAAAGCTGATTCTAACATTTTTGTGCAATTGCAAGGCACCTAGAATAGTCAAAGTAGTTTTTAAGCACAGAATAAAGCTGGGAGACACACACTTATTAACATCAGAAGTTACTACAAAGCAACAGTAATCAAAACAGTGTGGTACTGTACTGGACAGACATAGATCGATGGACTAAATTGACTGAGAATCCAGAAATAAAGCCACATGCTTACAATCAACTGAAGAGTGGCAAGACTAGGTAAGAAAGTGGGGAAAAAATCTGGACTATATGTTTCAAAATAGGTCAGGCAACACCTCACAATGGGAAACGATAAGATGTTTCACAGTCGTGACCAGCTCTGGGCTCAGCTTCATCTGTTTGGAATTCCAACAAGACATTCAAGATGACAAAGAGTTCCAGCTATGGCTAGAGTTGGGACACCCTTTCTATGTTGCCGGTACTCATGCCTTATCACCAGCAAGATACTAGTTATTTTGGTTTTATAGAGGCAAAGAATAAGTGCTTCCCATCTGGCTTTTGGGTTGTGAAAAAACAATTCTCCCCAATTTGGCGTCAGTGTATATGAAGTACAGACTCCTTGAAGAAAGGACTAAAAGGTATAGCTTGGCTTTCTAGGGTAAAAGCAAGAACCAAGCTCGCTATTTCCACAGTGAAGTCAGCAACAATAAGAAAACATTCTCACCTTCAGCATTGTAGCCTTGTCTTCATTTTGGCCTCAGAAAAACTTTATCTTTCTAGAAACTGAGGGCAGAGCATCTACTTTTGCAGCCTTACAGCCCCTCAGTTGAGGCTCTACATCAGAAAAGTTACCCATTTTAATAATAATAATAATAATAATAAAGCTATCTTTCTTTGGCTGTTAAATGTGATTGTTTTTAACACACGATATTTAGGAAATAAGATAAAAAGAAGAATCAAATCATGCAGAAAGTGATTTTCACTTAAAACTCTCAATATTCATAGCACTTTCCCTAGAAGAGTTTAATTCCAAATGCCGCTTAGTTATTTTCAAAGGTAGAAAATTACAGCAGACTGTCTGAGGAGAAAAAGAGAACAAATTACATTAATATATCCATGCCCCTTCCCACACTTCTGTCTGCCTTCCTCCTGTAAGTGAGTCTGAAAGCTAAGAGAAGTACATTTGTGGCTAAAGGGTACTCTTATAGTCTCAATAAGCATTCTTTACATTTTTTACATTTTAAATACATCAGGTTGGGGAGGTGGGGGCAGGGAAGGGACCAAAGAAAGAGCCGCCCTTTATTATTTAATGTAAATAATTATGGACAGGAAATACCAAAAAGAAGATTTCCATGTCATATTTGACCTTATTTCTCCATTGAGCTGTCAATTCCAGTCTCATGACCAATTCACGAACCATGTACAGTGGGTGGAAGTCACCCACTGTAAGGAGGAAAGGTGGATCCAGAACTTCCACAATTTAAAATGCTCTCAAATCAACAGACTTTGCAGAAATGGCTCGAGGTTGTTAACGCCTTGCCAGTCAGCATTTTAGAAAAGTCATAGAGACTCTGTAAGAGTCTTAAATTGAACATGGCTAGTAACTAACAAACACTCTCAGGCATCTTTAAAACATCATTAAATGATCTGTGTTTAAAACCTAAAGAGGTCACAAGAACAGACCAAGGGAGAGGTCTTGACTCTCACTCTGTCTGGTCTCCAGGAAGCAGAAAATGATAGAAATATTTTGGTTCTAGAAAGTCCCTAACCTAAGCCTTGCAAATAAAATCTTAGTATGTACTATATTTTAGGTGACAAAGAACTGCTATAGGTGAGTTGATAGAGCCCTGAATCTCACGGTGGACACAAAACAATGGCCTTGAGGGCAGACTGAGAAGCTTCTGTTCACCCTGGGGAATGTGCATTCATCATATCTCTCCCTTCTCTTTATTCTGTGACAGGTTTTATTGTGACAGGTTCATTCATAAGCTCCCCAATACCACAGCCTGGTGCTCCCAACTAACTTCTCAGAAGCTGATTTACTTTTCATCACCCCCAAACCCCAGCCACACTGGGCCATCAACCAAGGTGAGTGGCTATCACCAATGCCTGGGAGCCAAATGCATGTCATGTGATGCTTTTGCAGACTCTATGCACCCTACTGACCCAGGCCTTTGAGGAGAGAATGAAAAGAGGACAGAGAAGTAGATCTCTCTTGGGTCATCAGAGGTTTTAGGTTCCTGGAGACAGAATTAGGGAGTAAGTAAAAACGCTTCGGTATATTTAAGTCAAGAACAGCTTGTAAGACAGTTGGTCAAGAGCACACTCTAGAGACAGACCCTTCTGAGTTTGAATCTTTGTTGGACAGTCTTTGAGATCTGTGACCAGACCCCCATATCCAGCTTCTCTGAACTATAGTCTCTTAGGTACAAAATGGTGTTGAGGGACAGCAAGTAATGGAACATACTTCATGAAGCTCTTTTGAATATTTAATGAAACATTGCATGTGAAGAGCACAGCACACTGCATGGCCTTTAGAAGATGTTCAATAACTATAATTATAAAAAAAAAAAACAGACATAAATATAGAGAACGAATTGACAGTTGCCAGAAGGGAGGGGTTTGGGAGGCTGAAATAGGGGTTAAGAAGTACAAATTGGTAGTGACAAAATAGTCATGGGGGTGTAAAGTACATCATAGAGAATATAGTCAATAATATTGTAAGCAACTATGTAAAGTGCCAGGAGGGTACTAGACTAATTGGGGGGATCACTTTGTAAATTATATAAAATGTCTAACCATTATGCTATATACCTAAAACTAATATAAAATAATATTGGATGTCAATTGTAATTGAAACAATAAAACATTAAAAATAAAGCAATAAATAACAGAATTATTATCATAATGATCCCATTACTTAGGGGACATTATTTTTTAAAAAACTCTTCCCATTCTTCCTGATCTAAACCCTCCTTCCGTGAGCACATTCTGGTTTTGAATAGTTTAATATACAAAGCATAGAGCCTTCTCTGGGAGGTAGAAGGCAAGTGGCCCTCCTTACCTGGCAGAGGCCCCCTTTCTGCGCCCTCCTGCCTCAGCTATCCACTCAAGGCTTCTGGCCTGAAGCTTCCAGCCCAGATTTGAAAAAAAAAAAAAAAAAAAAGAGTAAACGGGAATCGGGAATATTTTTTTCTCTTTTTCAGACTCATGAAGATGAATTGCTAGTTTCTTCTCTGTGGAAATGAGGCAAGGCATGTTCAGTAATTACTCAAAGGACAAAGAGCATGTTTGTCAAATCAGGAAAAGTGGGGAAAAGCGGATGTTCCTTTAGAGGAGAGGCAAAAGAAAATTGGTGGGGTGGGGGGGAGAAATGAGGCAGGGAATAGCAGGACTACGGGTCTGGAGAGAACGCGTGGCCGCACAAATCTGCATCAGCAAACAGTCGCCTAAGTGATACCTTCCAGTTAATGGATGTTTGACATGGTTTTCACTCCTCAGACTGCCCTGAACTCTACGTGCTGGAGCTCTTCAAATCCTATCACTGGAGAAAAATACCACTCAAGGCTCTGAGCAGCTCTAAGCTTAATGCACTAAACTACCATGCAGTATCTTCGGGCCTTAACTCTTTGACACTGGCTTGAACAAGTTCCAAAATTAAAGTCCCACCAAACCCTGCTAACTTGGGATTGAACCCTTGACTGAACACATTTGGGTACTGTCTTGCTCACACGGAGAATTGTGTATCTACAACAGGAGAAAAGATGAAAATATGTGTGGGCAAAAATTTTAGAACGTGCCAATGAGACAGGAAGGCAATTTCTTGCTGTTGAGTTAGTCAGAAAGGTCAGCTGCTGGGGCCTGGTAACTTTCATGAGAATATCGACCCTAAGGTACCACCTAGGCATCAAGGAGCATTGGGTGGCATACCAGCAGTAAGGGACTGTCCCTATCACCACACAGGCGCAGTAAGGCCCAAGAATGTCCCTTCCCTAATTTAAATCATGCCCAGGGGTGAAGATTTAAGATGCTAATGAAATATGTGATGCATGAAGTAGTATATGGTCACACAGCATGTGCGCTAAAAAAAAAATTGCCTGTACATGTGTTAGGAAGGGAGCAGAGGAGGATGAGGGATGGCCCCTAGCCTGAGAGTGCCCACAGATGAGCAGTACCTGTAGCCTCAGGAGCCATATCCGTTCTCTTTTGGAGTGATGCTCCCTTGGTGCATCAAACTTTCGCCTTAATAAACCTCTCTCTGCACACAGTTTTACCCACTCTCTTGATTTCTACCCTGAGAGCAGCAAGGTAACGCCTACATCTCATGTACTTCGCATATTTAATCTTTATAAAACACTAAAATTAATATTGTTTTCTACATTTTTACATACAAGAGACAGGCTCAATGAGAACCATAGCCAGGCTTCAAACGCCAGGCTTCACCTCATATCCTTTGCTTTTCATCACATAGATTTACCATCCTGTGGTATTATGGCAAACTGGGCATTCTTATTCTGTTTCTAACATTTTTTATGACCTTTTTCTCACTTAAAAAGTTTGTGGATTGGAATAAATCACCTAAAAGTTACTTCCCAGCTCTGTCACTTATTAAAAGCAAGGGCCTTCCTGCAATGTGAGGCCTAAGGATAACAGGATTCTTTCAACGTTTGGAAACACCCTGCCCCCTCCTTTGGGGCAGGAGACAAAGCTGGGATCCATGGGGGGCTAGCTGTGGGCTGAGAAACCAGGCAAGTGTGAATTCTAATCCGGTGCTGACATCGACTTCCTCCTAATCCTCGCAGTCACTTTGTTTCTGAGTTTCCATCTATGCAACAAGGTTAATAGGACTCATCAATCTCCCAGGAGGGTGTTCACGTCTGCACAGCATTTGCAAGGAACTGAAGCCTCGTTTCTGAGGGCTTGGTGTGATTTTACGTGGGGATACCCTAAGAAACAAAAATCATGAATGCTCAAGGCGAGTTGTCAAAAACTGCATTAAAAAATAAAAGCATGTGGGAACCTGCTCGATTATCTCAGCTATAAAACCCATTTTGAAAAAGCAGAAGTTCATCATTATTTGTTTAGATATTAGGGTAAAAATTATGTAGCTAAAGTCTAACCTAGGAAAAGGCATATAGTAAAAGAGTTTCTAAAATAATACCACACACTTCGGAGTTTAACAGCCACAAAAAAAAAAAAGGGCAATGTAATCTAATTATTTTCTTCTCTTTTTAATATCTTTACCAGCAGAACGAAAGGCTGAATTAAAACACAGAACAGTCTTTTGCACCCTTATCTGAATGGTCAATTTTTTTATCCTGAAGAAATATTCTGGAAGAAATAGAATCATCCAGAACTTGCAAATGTGCTCAGAGTTTTAAAGGGTGAAAATAGCCAAGCACAGCAAGAAATCTCCAGTTCCTATATTTGTCTATGAGGTTAAATAATTTGCCAGGTGAGCTTCGTATTGCCATGCCCTTTTGCAGATCACACACACACACACACACACACACACACACACACACACACACACATTCTTCTATTGTAATTGAATGTACTCCCAGAGTGTACAGCTTTTCACATGGAAAAGATTTTCCTAACTTGCTGTGATGAAGTGCCTGCAGTGGAGAGAGGGAGGGCAGAGAGTGGGTCAGCTAACTGTGCCCCTACATCTGTATTTTCTCCACCCTGCACATTATGAGAGGATAAATTTTCTCATCTTGCTCTCTATACCTTCTTATCATCACCAGAGGCTGATGAAGTTTGCTCCCCTCCCTCCATCCCTTAAGAGCAGTGAGACTCGCTTTTCTTTTATGTAGACCTTTCCTATAATTTTTTTGCAACCCTTAAAGCATAGAGCCTCCTCTGGGAGGTAGAAGGCAAGTGGCCCTCCTAACCTGGCAGAGGTCCCCTTTCTGTGCCCTCCTGCCTCAGCTATCCACTCAAGGCTTCTGGCCTGAAGCTTCCAGACCAGATTTGAAAAAAAGAATAAATGGGGATTTTTTTTCTCCTTTTCGGACTCATGAAGATGAATTACTAGTCTCTTCTCTGTGGAAATGAGGCAATCAGGGACTTCTTCTTCCCACTGTGGGCTCCATTCTGGCATCACAGTAGCTATACAAACCAGAGTTAAGCAAACAAAAGAATTTTTCATTTTCTCTTCATTCAGTAAGGCTTCATTTTCTGTCACCTTCCAACCTTTTGACCTGTGTCCTAATGGTGTGGTCACTCAAGGGCAGAAGTTCAGCTGTAGGTTAAGTCTGTGTGTGTTCATGTTGAGGAGAGGGCCTGTTTGCACCCACTTCCTGTTGTCTGTGCCTGCAGAATGCAGTTGCTCTCCAGAGCCCTGAGATCCCACCTTCTGAGTGAGCTCCCTCCCTTGAAAGGTTTGTTTAAAAAAAAAAAAAAAAAAAAAGGAAGCTGTTTTCCCTTCTTCCCTCCAGGCACCAAACCTCTGTCTTTGCTGCAACTGAGCTGACATTATCCCAGTTTTGCCTGGAGAAGGTAAGGGAATATTTGTTGTAATACCGACTATTCCATTTGACTGTAACAATTTCCCACTTTGTATTTCCTAACATCTATTAATCCATGAATCCTGAAAGTTCATTAAAATGTGTTTGGTTGCTGTTTTAAAATGTTTGAAACTAATAGGAGACCATGTGTTATTAACTGAATCACCATGAAAACAAAAACACAATGGAAAGTTCTAATTTAAATACAAAAGTCACACAATTTTCCCCATAGGACTTTTTTTTCCCTCTTCTATATGTCTACTCTCTCCACCTCACCTGCTACTGCCCTTCTCTGCCATCCTACAACATTGCTTCCTGGAAGATAAACAGTCTAGCTACCACTAGTATTCAGGTTAAATAGCTGACTGATTATGGAAAACGTCGCTATGTGCAAACATTCATTCATTCATCTACCCAGTTATCCATCCAACCATCATTCTTCCTCTACTAGACAGGCCCAAGCTCTAGAGGGAGGATAAATGTGAACTACTATGAGTAGCTTGGTATGGCTCCAATATAGGGTGGGACAAAGAGCAAGTGAAAACTAGACTGAAAAAGGACACAATGTCCATTAGCCACTCCTAATAAAGAACTGTGGGATAAACACCATGGCTTATATCTCTTATCTTCCCTAGACCTTCACTACATTAACAAACCACATAACAGGCATTGTCTACACAGCACAGCAGTGCCCTCCAAGGACCCCATTCTCTCCCATTCATCTGGCCCCTGAAAGATACCACAGACAGGATATTTAATTTGGTATCTCTCCAGAAACACTGATTTACTCTCCCTGCTGGTTCTCTCTTTGCCCTCTAGAGTCTACATGACAGACTAAAACCAACAATGGGCATGTAATTAACTACTTGACCTCTGTTCGGCTATATGGACAGATGATATGTAACGCTTCCTTCCTTCTTTTCCATTTTTGCCAGGATTCCGTGTTATGTGTGTTCCCTCTGTTGCTCAATCTCTTGTTTCATCTTCCCCCATATGGTGTGACAGATCACAACAGACCGTTATGGACAGGCTCCCACGTGGGAAGACTGCCCTACTGAGGCAGATTAATGATCATCCTGGAGTAGTGCCACAGTCTGTTTTCCAGGGGCCAAAACCGTATGCTACTGAAGAAGATATAAAAAACCCATAGACACTTAATCGTGCAATGTTATACTTCCCAATGCCAGCTGGTGTTCAAATTATGAGATGAAACGAGAGGATTTATAATCCTTGAAATTTCATCTGAGCCTGTGTTGTCACAGAGGTTGTCCTTACCATATGGTTCATCCTTTTTTGCAGGGTTCCAAGAAACCCACCAAGGCATTGAGTCCCAGGGGTTAATTTCATTTTGTCTGTTTACTTCCTATTGTAGCAAGAGATAAGATAGAATACTCCTACTCTGCTTATTATTTTTTTCTTTGAATCTATGTCCTCTTCAAATATAAGTGGTCTCTCCCTAAAATATATGGCTCTTCTTCCCAAATGGTTTGACATTTCTTACTATAAATCCTTCTTCATACAGCTGTTCCTTATTCTTTATCTGAATTGTCGTCATACTTTCCTTACTTAGGGTTTCTGTCATCGTCCTCATTCTAATTTACCATAAGCATTTCCAGAATTTTCATGGTGACTGAGTGTTTTTCCCATCTCTAACTCAAGGATCTTTGCCAAAATATAAATATCTGGGACATAGATTTCTATATGTGGCTTTGCACCAGTATCGGCAGGAAAATAAACTTTTATGTACCTCTCCCCCAAGGCTCTTTCATGCCTGTATACAGAACTTAGGAGACAAAAATGTCTTATTCAAGATGTAAATGGTAAAGCTCAGGTATTTAGGAGCTGTATAAAAATCAATGAGTTAAATTTTAGATACAAAAAAAAGTTATCATGGGTCTCTGAAAGGAGATATTGAAAAGAAAGATAATGGCTAGTCTGGAAAAGAGTAAGATACTTTCAATTGGATTTCATAGCTAAGTGTGGCCCAAAGGTAGAGCTGTGCGGAGTTGCCAGTACTCTTAGAAAACAAAGACTTTCAAAGGCGCTAAAGAAAAAAAAAAAAAAAAGATGTGAAATCAAAGTCAAAGTCATGGGCAATAACCTAAACAATTCACAAAACTGAAAGTGGAAGAAGAAACCAAAAAGACTATCATTAATACAATTTAAATAGGTATGTTGATTAATTAATGAAAATTAAGTTTATCATAAAAGAGACTATGTTCAGGCTAGAAAGGACTTAAAAAGAATAGAAAAGAAAAAAACGTTGATACCTTCAAAAATTCAAAGAGGGACTCCAATCAGGGTAGACAGAAAGAAATATAAATAACTAGTCATATCCCAACGACCATGCCCCTAATGGTCAGGTGTTAGAGCAAAGGAGAATGGATGTAAGTATGTTGCTGTTAAAAGCACAGACTGAAGCCAAACTAACCGAATTCAAATCCTGGCTCTGCCATTTATTAGCTGAGCAACTTGGACGAGTTGCTTTCTCTCTCCATGCCACAGTTTCCTCATCTGTAAAATGGTGATAATAATAGTATTTACCTCTAAATTGATTATGAGAACTAAAAGAATATATACATATATATTTTTAAAAATAGTTCCCGACACGTAGTAAGCACGCAAGGGATTTGTTGTTGTTGTGTTGGTGTTGGACAGAACTAAGAAGCAAGAAGGAACTGTTATCATGTTAACCTTTGTAAAGCCATCTGGTTTAGGGATAGCACTAACTCCATAGACCATTTTAACTGCATTTACAGGATGAAAAAAGGGGAAAAGAGCCAAAGGAAGAAGGGAAGAATAAGAATGCCTTAAAAATAATTTTTCCAGGGTTAGTTCCAACCAGGCCCTCTATCCCCACATTTTCAACACCTCAACTCAATAATGGGGACTAAAAATACAACTCACTCCATACACTCAAGGACATACACCCTATTGGAAATCGTTTTGGATATTTGCTCTTCGTAATCAACTTTTTAAAAACCAGATTGCCTCATTTCTCTACTCGAATTCACCCCTAATCTCCCTATGCAGCAGGTGAGATTTTGAAAAGTAGAGAAGGGTTAGAAATGTTTATATCATGTGAAGGGAACAGCTCAAGCAAAGGCAGAAAAAAGAAAACATGAGGGTAAATTCAGAGGACACATGGATTAACATACAAATACACCAAAGTAATGTAAAGGAGAAACCGGAGATGGGACCGGGCAGGCATGATGCATGCCAAGGTGCAAATGTTGTGCTTAATCTGGGAGACAACACAGGAGGGCCTGGGGACCTGTTGGGAAGAATGTTTGATGGCAGTCATAGTGTAGAACAAAAGGTTTAGGAGTCAGAGAACCTATTCACTAACTAGACAACCTTGCTCATGTCACTTAAGCTATCTAACCCTCAGTTTCCTTATTGTTTCAAGTTTTTGAAAAGTGTGGAACTTAAGCTATGTGCCGAACACAGTTTTAAGCCATCCAATGAATTCAGAATTGAATAGCAGCATCTGGGCAATTAAAAAGTCAGATCAAGAGACTTCTTCTGCATGTCCCAAGTCTAGCACGTCCACCAGTTAGATTCCCAATACTGTTCATTAAGGACAGTCAAACTAGTCACCAAATGTTGTTGTGTATAATCTGCAGACTATTGAACTCCAAGGAATTTTGTTAAGATCTACCACCACTGGCCTGACAATGATTTTACTTTTTCCAGGTGAATAAACAGGTGAAGAAAACTTGATAGAGTGATTGATTCCTTATACTGCCTGAGAAATTAATTACATATGAGAATGAAAAAAAAAAAAACAGAAGTGTAATATATAATGATAACCAGAAGGTACATTATCTTGTCTAATTTTAATCAACTTTTGAAATATATAAATAGAGATTTAACTGGTTGGTTGATTAATTCTTTTTCAGTTTGTGTGTTTTCAAGTGATTTGGGATTCTTTAAAACGTTTTCTCCTTTCCTTTTAAGAATCTCTGGCAAGTTGACATACATATGGTGAACATATGGCCTTCACCTAATTGATTTAATTCAAAAGAGGACCCAGGGGACAGCTCTGAGCATTATCTGTTTGAGAACTTTGGGGAATGTTTATTTCAGAGTGAAGGGTATAAGTGCGATCCCATCAGAACAGTGCATTGAAACAGGTCAGGTAGTACCCACACATGGTAGGAAGTATCCACGGTAATCATTAGGATAAGTTCAACTCAAAGACTCTGATTTGGCAGAACAATATCAAAATACATTTTTAACTAAAAGTAGTAGTTACCGATTCCGATGTTCCTTTCAAAAGATTTAAAAAATTGTACTAAATTTACCCCACTAGGAAAACTGTCGCTCCCCCGGTGAAACTGCATTGCCTAATTAACCAGCACCACCTATTTAGAGATCAATTTGCCTCCATTCCAGAATGAGCGTATGTTTGCCTAATGCATCCTCTACTCGATAGAGCTAATTCTGTAGCTAAACTACTGCGGAAGAGAAGGCGCAATCGACTGCATTCCTTCCCTACAGACTGCTATAAATAGAGCCATTTGTCTATCGTCTGTTTGCTAAATGGCTCCTAGATGGTAGTAATCCAGCTGCGACAAAACCAAAACCAAACTGAGTTCACGCTCTTTATTGTCCTCCTTCGTTTGGCTCTAACAATAAAGTCAAAATTCCTGTCGTTAGCTGATGGTGACCTTAGTTTCGGAGCTTATTTGAATCCTAAATATTGGATCACAGGACTAAATTTTTTTAATGTGACATCTGGCCGTGGTCTTATCAATGTCTTGTCTCAGTAATGCCCTATACACAAAGCCTATTTTTTATGTGAAAAAAAATAAAGGACATACTAAATATATCAGTTCTTCTGAGTCAGGTATGACTCAGTATTTAATATATATTTAGTTAATTTAATACAGTATAGTACATGTATACATATGTATATATAATACATATATGTGTGCATATATAAAATACATGTCTCTTTTTTTTCCTCTTTAGACTTTAGCCTGATATATATTTCTAATATTTGTTAAATGAATGAATGGCACTTCCTATGGTTTACATAAATAACTATCCAGTGAACAATTTTAGAGGTAGTAGCACTAGCAGTAGCAGTATTGCTACTAGTAATAACATAGCTACTCTTAATTGAACTTACAGAAAGTTCAGGCACTAATGAAAATGTACTTTGAAATAATTTTCTGTCTTATTTAATTCTGACAATTGTCCTATGAAAAAGAGCTTGTTATTCCCCAGATTATAGATGAGGGAGTTGGGGTGTGAGGAGGCTGCACAATGCACTTAAGAACAAAGAAGTAATAATGCAGAATTGAGTAATCTATCTGTAACTGCCGAACTATTTCAACTGAGGGAGAGCACTGTCATTTCAATGAGATTTCATTAGAAGGCTGGACACTATTTTTGTTTGAGCAATATGATTTCACTTACAGTTTTCCTCCTCTGCTGGGAGTTAATTCAATCATGTTAAATTGCTCTGGCAAATTGTTAATGAGTTTGTATTCACAGACTATAAACTAGAAGGGGTGGGGATGAGGCCTTTGATTCTGGAAATGAATTGCAGTCAAGAACAAAGCAAGACAGTAGTCAGAAAGTATTTCTGGAGTGCCCTTGTCCATTTCCATGTGCCTGAGCAATCCTCAGAAAAATTATTATGCCAAATTACCAACCTTTGGATCATCCTCAAATCTCCTGTGACGTAATACAGTATCATTGCTTCAGTTCCACAGACTATTTAGAAAATTTCCATTAGGAATATATATCCGTAGGAAGATACCTTTACGATCTAGTCTGTAGAGACCACCCCAGAGTATACTTGTGCCTTTTAATGTTTTATAAAGTGGTGCAGCATAGTGCCATAGAAAACAGTACTTCATCCAGAGGTTACAAATCAAAAATTCCCTTCTTGAAGCTCATGTGGCCATATACCAAGGTAAAAAGGAGATGTGATATATTTCTCTATGCATCATGACAATGTACTTTGGTTTACCCAGCAGGACCCAAGGAGGGAGAATCGGTCCAAATATTATTTTGGAACTAAACATTAGTTCTTGTCATTTATTTCAAATGTCAGAGTTACTAACTCCTCTAATACTATTCCTTAATCAACTGGAACTTGAGCTTCCATAGTTCCTACAATTAATTGCATAATCTGAACATGAATTGCACATAAAAATTTTTGCATTGTCATAGCTGAAGTGACTCAGGTAATAATAGGGATACTCGAGGCTCACAATAGAGGTCTCCTCTGGATACCTTGGGCTTTATCTGTAAATCAAAGCGGAATTAGAGTTCTTCACTTTTTAAAAGTCTTTTTACGGAATCCCCTCCAAAGCCATTCCAGTTTTCTCCCCTGAACATCTTTTACTACAGAGGCAAGCTGATTATCCATTGTAGTTTTCTGGAGAGCATAGCACACTCAGGCTGGTCAGACTGTGTGTTCCAGTTTGAGATTTGAAAGCATGGCCACTGGACGCATACGTAACAAGTGAGATACATAAGTTAAATATGGTACCTTCTCCACCCTGGTATTGTACAGCATTTTGGAGGGAGTAGGACAAGATTGATCAGACTACAAGGAAATTCACACCAAAGAAGCTAGTGATCCTCCTTAAAATACTCTTTTCACTAAGGAAAGACAATTCAAGTAAATATTTGCATGGTGAAGAACTTACATTCTTCCTTTCCCATAAATGTCTTCCTTTCATCAAAGATCCACTTGTCGCCTGCACAAATTGCAGGTGTTGAAGCCAGGTCTGTGACCCTGAAGATCGTCTTCGCCATTCCTGAATGACCTATGCCTACAAAAATGTGCCCTATGTCTACAAGCAGTTGAGCTTCTGAAATTTTCTCTAAGGAACACAAAGCATATGCCATGCAGCTGGCTAACATATCACCGGTGGTGTCAGACAACTGCTCTCTCAAGGGCTCTGGTTTTCTGATCAGAAGACACCTGTCATGCTGGTCACGCCATGGGGAAAGTATGGAGCTGGGACGCCAATGACCAGGTTCTGGGCCTGGCTTGGCCACAAGAGATGCATGGGCATGAGTTAGCTCCACTGTTTCTAAGCCTCCACGTGCTTATTTTACAGGTGATTACATGAGCTGTAAGGACTTAACCCAGTTTAAAATACCTGTGATTATATAATAATACAAGCTAACAGGATAATGGTAACTTACTTCAATCTACTCTAAGAGCTTTTTTGGTTTTTAGATACCTTAGAGAATATTGCTTGGCAGAAAAGTATTTTTGGTAATTTTTTACTTACAAATTGAGTCTACACCCACCCTCCAACAAATCTATGATACATGATGAATAACATAAACTCCTATGTATGCACAAGCATAAGCCCTCCATTGGCCAATGCAGAAGGGCTTTACATGCAAGCATACTCATTAGGTTTGCAAATCTAGTTCAGCAGATTCTTAATAGATATAAGCTAGCATGAATAAATCAGAGGAGGCAGTAAAGTCCAATATTGCTCTTAATATTTTATAAATTTGTAGTATCTTATAAATTTGTAATATTTTTTTTCTGGTATATTTTCTCAGAAAAGGAAAATAAAAGAAAAAGTAAACAAATGGGATACATCAAACTAAAAAGTTTTTGCACAGCAAAGGAAATCATTGATGAAATGAAAAGGCAACTTACTGAATGGGAGAAGATATTTGCCTATGATACATCTGGTAAGGGGTTAATATCCAAAATTTACAAAGAACTCAGAAAACTCAATACCAAAAATACCCAAACAATCCAATTAAAAAGTGGGCAGAGGACCTGAATAGGCTTTTCTACAAAGAGGACATACAGATGGCCAATAGACAGATGAAAATACACGCAACGTCACTAATCATCAGAGAAGTGCAAATTAAAATCACAAGATATCACCACACACCTGTCAGAATAGATATCATCAACAAATCAAAGAACAAGTATTGGTGAAGATGTGGAGAAAAGGAAATGCTTGTGCACTGTTGTGGGGGTTGTAAATTGGTACAGCCACTGTGGAAAACAATTTGAAGTTTCCTCAGAAAATTAAAAACAGAACTACCTATAACCTAGCAATTCCACTTCTGGATATTTATCCAAAAAGAACCAAAAACACTTACTTGAAAAGATATGCACCCCTATATTCACTGCAGAGCTATTTACAATATCCAAGATAAGGAAGCAACCTAAGTGCCTATCAATAGACAATTGGATAAAGGAGTGGTATATATATAACATACATATATATATACACACATATATACATATATACATATACATACATACACAATGGAATATTAGCCATAAATAAATCTTACCATTTGTAATGACATAGATGGACCTAAAGTATATTATGCTAAGTGAAATAAATCAGACAGAGAAAGACAAATACCATATGATTTCATTTATATGTGGAATCTAAAGAACAAAAACAAACAATCAAAAAACAGAAACAGACTCACAGATACAGATAACAAACTAGTGATTGCCAGATGGGAGGGGAGCTTGGAGGCTGGGTAAAAAAGATGAAGGGATTAAGAAAAATTGTTACTTACAAAATAGTCATGGGATGTGAAGTACATCATAGAAATATAGTCAATAACATTATAATAACCATGTATAGTGCCTGGTGGGTACTAGACTAATCAGGGGTTCACTTCATAAATTATATAAATGTCTAACCACTATGCTATATACCTGAAACTAATATAAAATAATACTGAATGTCAACTCTAATTGAAAAATAAAAAATTTTTAAAACAGATCAGAGGAACTTCTTTTATGGTAACAAAGAACTGGAGAAAAATAGAAAATGACTATTTTGTCTCCTTGAAGCATTTTGTATAAGTGAGCGAGATTCATTTCCCAATCAGGACAAATAGCAAAAAGCTGAGCAACCCTGGACCCTCAAAGAAAACTTCCTGCAGCCTTTCAAAACCATCCTGAGTCAAGGAGATTTACCCCTCCAGGGTAGACACTACTTTCTAACATGGAAAAATGTAAGCAGCGAAAGTTGAGGATAGCCACGCCTAACCTCTCAAAAGCAGATACTATTTGTGGATAGAAGCTTTTAAATAATTTGGCTTTCATTAGGACCCATAGTCCCTAGCATAGCCCAGTAGACCACTCTTGGCTACCCTGGTCTCTTTACTCAGAATGGACCCTGTAAGTGACCCCTCCCTACTCTAGTACCTTTCTCATAGCCTTCTCCAAGCTTCCTCTTGTCAATCACCAACCCCAGTCTCCACAGTCTGCCCTTTCCTCTCTAAGTCGTCCACACATCCCAGTCGGCTCGGGAGCAGCCTGGTATAACCTGTTGTCTTGTCAATAATTATTAATCCCCCTGCCTTTCACTCTCAGAAGTGTCGCATTTGGAGGATAAATTATATGGTCACCTTCTGTCTGGTCTTCCCTTTCTCTTTCTGTAACATCTATTTCTACAGCATCAATATACCACATTAATATGATGTCTTACAAATCACTCCTTTGGCTCTGCTTTCCCTTCCAGATAGAAAGCTCCATTTCAGCACTATATATGTCTGTTTGAGAGTTCTAGAGGGACTGTAGACTCAACAAATAGTAAATTAAGTCATCTGCCCCTCTTTCTCGGACAGATCAGTTACTCTCTGGCATTATAATTTCTGTTAAAGAATGCCAATAAAGCTCAGTATTGTAAAGTCATCTTGTCAATGGGATCATGCTATTTCCCATGAGCTTTTCTGGGTCAAGATGTTCTAAACCCATGTTTTACTTTCTCCTCCAGGAGAAGCACCCTCTCCCTAATCTCTCTCTCTCTCAGACTATTACAAAATATTTGCTCATAGCTGCTTAAAAATTAGCAGTGATTCCAAAAGATGGCCAAATGAACTTAAACCCCCTGGCCTGGCTTCCAAGGCCTTGAATGCTATAGCTTCGAGTCAACTTGTTGATAGTTTTCAGCTCTAACATTCTGGGCTTTATGATTCTATATAGTCTTCCTTAGTCCTCACGAGTAAAATCAACTTTATATTCTAGGCTTCGTGTGAAACTCTCTACCTATAAGACAGGTTATAATCTATCTGAGAATAATTTATAACTCCTTACTGATATGGCCTCAACTGTACAATTTCCTCAGTCTGGAATATTCTCATCTCTATTTCTAATGCTGACATCTATCCATTCTTCACAAACCTTTCAAATACCACTTCTTCAGAAAGCCTTTTTTTCTTCACCCTCCCCCTGCCAAGTAAGTAGTGTTGGTCTCCCATCTTCATCCTCATCACTATTACCATCATTCTGTATTTTCAGAACCCTATTTTATAATGGCCTGTGAAAGCTCTACCTTTTTTTAATCATAGCCACCTCCAGATGCATTTACTATATTATTGCCAGACCGATTTTTCCAAACATAAACCCCATCATAGCACCTTCAGGCCTCAGTGTGTTTAAGGCCTTGAGATTGGCTTCTACTCTGCCCCTGGAGCCCCTACTTTATCTCCGAGGTCCTTGAAGCATCAGGTACTTTTCCTTCCTTTCTTACAGGTACCTCCTACCTGAGTGCATTGGTCTGCACGGTAATGTCCAAGGCAGAACACAGTATTATAAGCTCCCCACTTCCTCTAAAATAAAAATATAAATAACAAAGTATAGGCAAGAGTAACCAAAAAAAAAATCAGAAATTCCAAAATGTGCAGCTTCAAAAAATTATTATAAAAGTGTTTGGCAGGTTCTAGAAATTATCTTAAAATCTGGTTCACGCAAATCTATCTTCGTTGGACATTGCATAATCTTATTTCCATGCCATGCTTTCCCCATTCTCAAATGCTCCAATTAACTACCAGAAACTTTTTTTACCAAAAATAATAGTTCGACTTACAAAAACTCCAAACAATGCTTTGAATATTATTGCAATTTTTATTAAGAATACTGCGTATTTTAGCACAGTGGTCCCCAACCTTTTTGATGACAGGGACCGATGCTTCTATGAGAATCTACTGCCTGATGATATGAGGTGGAGCTGAGGTGGTGATGCGAGCACTGTGGAGCTGTGGCAAAGACAGATGAGGCTCCACTAGCCTGCAGGCCACTCACCTCCTGCTGTGCAGCCCAGTTCCTAACAGGATGACCACAGCCCAGGGGATGGGAACCCCTGTAGGACTTAAAGGCCCTAAACATAAACAACTTATTCTTTGAATAAGATTAGGATGACAGTTAAATAGGACAGAAACTTTGAATCATCAGTTCAATAGAATTAAATGTGGCAATATTATCAAGGTATTTGCCAAGGCACTGGTATCAAGTTTATAATAAAGATAATACAGATATTTATTTAAGTAATATTTATTCTGTCCCTAAAGCTATGTACATCAAGTATTTTGTATTATGGAATTAATTTATTAGACTCATTCTTGGTTATTTTTTGCCTCTGAGCCTAGATCTATATAAATTTATTCATTCAGTATTTAAGATTCAATAAATTTATTGAGCTATTAGTATGTGCCAATGCTACACTAGGCTCTAGGGAATGAATTGTAAGTAAGACGATAATGTCCATGATGTTCATGGAGTTTATAGTCATGTGCATGTAACTATATTGGGGGAAGACAGAGGAGGGGTTTTGTTATAAAATAAAAAGTCAACACACACATATGACGATACAAGCTACAGTAAGTTCTATGGAAACAAAATAGTATAGAGGGATAGAGTATGATGCGGTGAGCAAAGGGTTGATGTTAACAGTAATGGCTAACATTTGCTGAGTATTTAGCACATGATAGGCACTGTGTATGTGTGCACACACTGATTTAATCCTTACAACTCCTATGAATTAAGTATTATCAATCTTATCCCTATTTAGTAGACTAAGAATCTGAGCAAGATGCAGAAAGTTTAAGTTATTCACTCAGTGTTTGCCTTGCTGGGAGGTGGCAGAACTGGGAGTTTCTCCCAAGCTGCTTCCAGAGCCTGGCCATCTTCTTATCAGACACAAATGTGACCCAATATGACTATGACGAAAAATTGAAGTCAAATGGAAATATTTTAATGGCCTTCAGACAGATGTTTCTATCTCTATCATAATGTCAAGAATGTAAATTTCCAGTGATGGTTGGTACATTCTTCTCTTCTCTTAGAGCATAAAAATTAAATAATAATAAAAAAAGGTGAACAAAGGTAGAGTTGGAAAAGTCACTGTACTCAGGAAATATTTTCTGACAAAGAATAGGCAGTAATTTTAAATAAATTTGCATGCTTTTTACCAAATTAATTATTTTAGAGTAACAATGTAACTAAAATAGGAGAATTTTTATGACGAGTGATAAACAAATGTAAGTAAATATAAATTATTAAGAAGAATAAAAGTATTAGCACGAGTCAATGTAATAATCA
Organism: Eonycteris spelaea; assembly: GCA_003508835.1. Taxonomy (NCBI): domain Eukaryota; kingdom Metazoa; phylum Chordata; class Mammalia; order Chiroptera; family Pteropodidae; genus Eonycteris; species Eonycteris spelaea. Next base: position 25,752,361 of record PUFA01000002.1, on the reverse strand, counting down.
CTAATAGTCTACTGTACTGATAATGGCGGGAAAGTAATTCACCACTCTTTGAATGGCAGTCAACTAACTTCACTTAAAACACATTGCATTAGTGTTGTTGTTTTTTGCATTTAGCTTTCCTTCTTCCCCTAATATAGAGTGACCTCTTTTTCCTGTCTTGAAAAGGGTCATTTCCCTTATAGATAAAAATTTTGATTTTGAACAATTGTTTGCCTGTCCTCTAAAAATACTCTGGTAGGCTTGAACACAAACATATAAGATTTGGAGAAATACTTGCTCCAAATATTTTCTGAGAGAATCTAATTATTATCTGTACTTCGAGTTACTCTAATGACTATAGAAACAAAAACATTTAAAAGTAGATTCAGAAGTATGATACTGCATAGCCTACAATTCAATGATGTTAAATAAATTTTATTACAATAGGTATTTAAAATTATGATAATCAATAGTAATATATGTGGACTATCCCATTTAATTTTATGAGGTACCTTTACACAACTGAAATGACTGTTTCATTCTTAAATATTCTTCATAAAACCATCACAGTTTGATTACTAAGTCAAAGACTAAGAGTAATCTTACATATTTATATGACAGTTTTACAGGCTGATTTGGTTTTAAAAAATAATGTGATAGTGTGAAAAATGGATAAGGCTTCAGACCTATAGATTTTTTTATTGTACATATGACTTCACCAGAGCAAATGTGTATATCGGGTTTAAGGCCTCTTAGTGCACATTGCCATGTGCATAAATAAGAACACACTTTATAAGGAGAATAAGAAGTTTTTTTGAAACCTACAGATTTATTTGAGAACACTGCGAGTCAAAAAAAAAAATCATTCTGGATTGCCAACCAGTCCAAAGTCTGATACATTGTTGATAGCAACCCCGATATCCGATAAATACAGCGAAGAGATGTGTGAATTGTCAGACCCACACGCAGGCACCGATCCCCCAGACTGAGGTGGATATAGGCAACCCTTTATGTCTGTTCTGACTTTGGCTTTTGCAGCTGCTGTTTTCTCAGTGTTGTCTCCGGGGCAGTTTCCTGTTGCCATAGCTGATGGCCTGCCCACGCCTGCCTGGGCCTTTCAAGTGTCAACACTCCCAGGCCGGCTGCAGTGGTCAAATGCTTGTTAATGAGATATAGCAGCTGGGTAGGGGTGAACCACTGAGACGGATAAAGGAATGCCGCTGGTGCAGGAAGCGATGTCTTTTGAATCTTTTCAGCAGGGTGAAAGCTTTCAAATCAAAGAGGGTATGTTGTATTCATTAATAAACCCGAGTTCCCATGCAGGCACATTAAAGCCAGCAGTTTAACTCTGCATCAGACAGGTGAATCCCCCCTCCCCCATTTTACCCTGAAAGACAATGCCCAAGAAAACAAGGCTTTAGCTGGAACAAAGCAGCACTTCCTCATCTGTGGGGCTGACTGGACTGCTAAACCAAGCAGGGGTTGCTGCATTCTTTTTCAATTTATCCTTTTGTCCATGTATTTGTGGGTGTGTGTGCGCACACACGCGTGCATGTTTCAAAGCTCATAGCAACCACTCCTGCTCCCTTCTCTTCTGAGTCTTTTAGTCAGAGCATTTTTTAATCCTTTCCTTTAAAACCTGACTTTCAAAAACAGAATGAACAACTTAACAACTACTTGTGAGGAAAAAATACACAGGCATAGACATGGGCCCATATTGCCTCTGTCTCTGATGGACTATAGCTGTGCGCCCCCAACTCCCCACCCCCAACCCAACCTGTAGGTGAGGTTGTTTCTCCAGGGGGTGTGGAAATTAGTAGCATCATGAGATGGCTCCCACAGCTGGAAGAAGCCCAGAAAGGAGAAGAAAAGCGGATATTGAAAGCATCTAACTAGTTGGCAGGGAGTCCTAAAGATAGTGTTGAGGAAAGTATTATTTTAAAGTGCATTTGCTAGAAAGTTGGACTCATAGGGAATGAAAATAGCCACAATAAATAACATCAGAGTTGGATTATCTACTTTAGGGTTGTTTGAGAGAATATGTAATGAATGACATGATATTAAAAGCAGGGGTATGTAACTTGCACCGAGATCTAGAGATATTCTTGCGTCTCACTGTCTCCATTTCTTCAACAAGCTTATGTATGAATTAGCTAATAATTCACCAAGGCTATCTAAGCACTACAAAGCAAAGACAGTATATATGTATTATCCTGGTGACATTTTTAACTACAAAGAAAATCAGCTATCCAAGGAAATAAATAAACAGAGTGGGAGAAATGCATTCAGTTTTTTAAATATTCACAACTTGATATATTTTGAGCCTCAATTCTTATAATAAGGCTTTAACCTACTTGAAAGGGGAAATGGAAATCCCATGTTTATGAGTACTTATAACAATATGTCAGGCACTGAGCTAAATAGACACTTTTTAAAATGTGTATATACATGCACACACATATATACAATCACTTTAAATGTTAAGATAATGCTGTAGGTAATTTTATGGTCTTTTTTTTTTTTTAACTAATAAGGGACCTTTAGTTTTAGAGAGTTTATATTATCAACCCAAAGCCATAACCAAGAGATAAATTTAAAAAGAACACTCTTTACTGTGCCTGAACCTCTAATTTTAGCATATTGCCTCCTTTAGCTGGGCTGATGATGTTGGCCATATCACCTACTAGGTATTGTCTGATTTAAAAAAACAAAAACAAAAAAACTATAAATCCAGAATATTCAGTGCTGTATGTAAGTATATATGTGAGTGTGTATTGTGTATCTGTGTGTTTGGGGTAGGGTAGGAGAATGCATTATTACTAAATAATCCAGAAATCCTAAATAAAAAAGTCATGATGCACTTTCATGAAGACTGTATTTTCATTAAATTTAGCCTAGAGGTGACTACAGAGTATGCTGTATTTGTAGTTCACATTTTAAAAGGCCCCTTAGGGCTATGTATCTTTATAGCACTCCAGAATAGAATTAGGATGAATGGAGAATTGAAGACAAGCAAGGGTCAGGTCTGAAAAAGGTTCTTGAATAGAATCTACAGATTGTCTCCTTCCGGAATGCTCTCAGTGCCCAATCTCCCCTCTATGGCAGGTTAGGAGAAGCTTGACTTATATAGTAGAGATCTAAGGAGATTCCACACAGAAAAATTATGCCCAAACTTAACAATTTGTGTGTATGTAAGAGACATCTAATGATTGTTTTTTTTTTTTTTAAACTTCATCTCCTTCTACCTTCACCTCAAGTTCTTAACACCTCGAAGGAGCTGCTGAGTCTTGTCTTTCCAGCAGCAATAACAGTCTGACTCATCTGCAGCCACTGCCTCTGCCCTGGCACCCAGGAATCTGCCCATCTTAATAGCATCCTGTCCAACCACATATGATGGTAAACTGGGTATCTATCCACCAGTAGCCTACAGCTCTCTTTCCGGCAAAGGGCGGAGCACAGCAGCTCAGACCTGCTCTCTTTGCTTGTATTTCTCTGTCTTTGAATTCACTGGATCTTTGTAGTTCCTTGGAGAGCAAAACCCCAAACAGCCCCCAAATCATTACAGTTTCTATGTAAAACAAAACAGAAACCTCATTCCCCAGAGCACACGTGCACTTACTGTAAGTTTAGCATTTGATACACTATGCATTTTGTTCTTTTCTTTTCTGCTTCCCCCCCTCCAAACCACCTCCACTTTACACCGTATTCTCTCATTTCTTTTGCTATTTTTTTTCTTCTGGCTAAGAAGGTTTTGACTTAAAACTGAAAATATTCTAAGTGACAAGTAAGTAGCCCCTTCTCAAATAAAACCTGCAATAACGTGTCTGGATTACATTAAGGAATGCTGGAGGGGATCCCAAGAACCAGTGTTTGAACAGTCAACCTGACAGAATCATAGGACACCATTGAAAAGGCTCCTGTTACCTAACTGACTTAGAGCTAATCAGTGTAATCCGCATGACAATATATTGTCTGACTTTGGGAACCTGCAGCAGCACCCAGCAGGAGGAGGGAGGCCTGGAGGGAGCCACTGGGAGTGTCCCGATCTTCTGCCACAGTAATGTGACAGGAGCTGCCTCTCCCTCTGCCTCTGCTTTTGAATTTTGGGGACCAAGAAGTTTCAGAGTGAGAGAACTTGGATTTATTAAGGCAAATAAGCTTTATATGAAGAAAAACACAGAAAACCACAGAAAGCGATCAATAGCTAATGTCCAAATCCCAGTAGACAGAGTAGCTGCAAGAATACATTTCTGGCAGGAGAACCAGATTGGTCCAGAAAAAAAGTTTTGGGAGAATGTTTAACCAGTCTCGATGGAATGAACATGTTTCTAAATGAGTCCTTTGACTCGTTTTCCCTTGGACAATGTGGAGATCAAATGAAGGGAGAGTGTGTGGGACAGGTAAATCTTTTAGTGGCAACTTAAATTTTCCTGGGGCTATTTAGCCCATTTCTGTGAATTGTCTCAAGACTCCGAAGCATAAGACTGCAAGAACAGACTCTCAGTGGCACTAGATCTGTCACCTCCTGGGTCCAGGTCGAATAGGTGGATAGCATGATGCCAGCCTTAGTGCCAACAGCTGTGTCTTTTGTCGACTGTGCCTCCCACTCAAGGAAAAAAAAAAACTCCCAACATTTGCCATTAACACTTTTTAGAAAGAACACTTCTGTTGTGAGATTCTTGTGTGAAATGTTTAATCAGAAAGAAAAGCACTTACATTTATATTCTGGCTTTATTTCATTTCAGGCCATGCTGCCCATGAGAAGAAAGACTAATATTGAATGCCACTCCAGTTTTTATTTCTATTCTGAGGACACAACTTAAGAAAAATCAAGGATGCTAAAGGACGGAGAGGGGAGAGAGAAGTTGAGAATTAGAAGGCATATTCTATGGTTTCTACATAATTTTGAGTGAAATTAAAATCTCCAAAGGCTTGAATAGCGAGATGGTCCTGTTGACTATCAGCATTGGCTATTTCTAGTTTACCATTTCTTATCTCTTGTTCAAAGCTCTACTTCAAAGGATTATTATCAACTGTTCAAGTACACAGCAAAAACTTGCAATGCTTTAGAGCACTCAAGAGTGAGGAAAATATGAAAGCATTCTTTCCTGGGGTAGAGGTAGATTTGTTGCATGTTGAAGAGAAGAGAAAATGGTAGCTAATCTAGTCACGGGGCTAAAGTACCCATGAGTGAATATGCACAGCACAAGTTCCTGGGAAATGAAAGAACTTAATTAGAAGTAAGAGAAACAGAGAGTTTAGATGAAATCAAATTTAATTCTAAATTGGAAAAAAACTAGAGACTGTATTACAGCAAAACCATTCAATTTGTTCCAGTAATTTTCTTAATGATTCACTCATTCAGCAAGTATTTATTGAGCAACTATTAGCTGCCAAGTTCTGTTCAGGTGTTGGCAAAACTGTAAAGAACAAAATAGATGAGAACCCAGCCATCACAGTCCTTATAAGCTAGAGATTATTACTATTTTGCTATAAAAGCAATACAACCATACTGAAACTGCAAAGACCAGCCTTAGTCAACCATTCTGACAATTTTTTTCCTAATAATTTATATGTAACAATGCTGAAGCTCTATGATTAAACTAATAGAGAAAAGACACTTCTTAGGTGATATAGCACTATTAATCACAGCTTAGATTGATGGTGTATGTGTGTGTGTGTGTATATGAGTTGTAGAAGGTATTTTAAAATGTGGAATTCAGAAAATACTATAAAGAAGGGAGTTATTTGGCAAAGAGGGGGTTGGCCCTCCTGGAGGTATTCTATATTTTTTTCCTCCAAAATTCACAGTTTTCTAGAATCACTGAGGACATTTTCTTCAGGGCCAAGTGGTTGCAGTTTACCCAACTGCAAAGTCAAGTCAAAGGAGAATAGCATCAAGAATAAGCACTGAGTACAGGGAGTTTGTAAAGAGGGCCAAGTCCAAGGATATAAGAGAAGCCTATGAGTTGCAAAGGAAAGGATGATTCTAGAAATTAGCTGTTTATTAAGTACTAATTCTCCTAGATATTGTTTATGCATAGAAATAAACTATTATCTTTTTAATATTTATTTTATAATAAAACTTGATTTCAAAAAGTAGAATGGCAGTATCCTTTTTAAAAATATAATCTATGACTTGTTACATTTTATTTAAGCTTTAGAGTAATAATAAAATAATCATTGGGACAAATCCTTATCTTTAAAGATAAGGATTAAATACAGTATATTGTATTTTCAAGTGCAAGGACAACAAGGAAGTTCTTCGAAGAAAACGCCCGTCTGTTTGAAGCACTTTCTTTCATTTCTCCAACTTTGCCTTGTACTGGACTCTTCCCTCTGCAGTGCCCTAAAAGGTATGTGGTACTTAGTTTTCCAACACATTCTTTTGAAGGTACTTAATAACTTCTGCCTAGTAGTATAGACAAATTGTAACTGATTTTATTATTCAAAACATTTGCTTTTGTTAGGTGTATGTATCTGTTCTATATCCTCTTCTCTCCATAGAGCACACTCAAAAAAAGACCCACCAAGAGAACTAACAGAAAACTAATCCCAAAGGAGGAAGTCAACCCTTTGATTTTTATTTTAGGTAAGCTCCGTACAAACAGTGATCAATTGTTCACACTCAATTTCAATTTCGACCATTTAATTTCAAAATCAAAATTTATGAATATTGCCAAGTTGTAACATAAAAAGGTTATACCTCATTTTTCTAAAATTCTTTAACTGACCTCTATAGTATCGATGCAACTATTCTAAACTGTTTTTTAACCATCTGTTTTGATTCGGTGAGTCTTGCTATTGGCATGCATAGAAACTTATTTCAACAGTGATGCTACTTTTTTACTTCTTGAAATTGAGTCAGTGTAGTAGAGGAAAACTGGACGTTTTCTTTACACAATAGAAAGAGCCCAACTAAATATTGCACGGCAAAAATTATCCCCTTTGAAAATTATTAAATTAAATAAACTTTTTACTCTTCTATACATTTTAGGAGGTTTATGGCGGTCTCGTGGGTAGCATAGCATAACTAAGTTTGTCTTGAGAATGAGGAAATACAAAAGCTGGGTCCAGTTGACTTTAATGTGGCTGATGCAATCCACTGTCTCCCCAGTGGACTGAACCAAGAGTTATATAAGCAATGAAGATGATTGATATGATCAGATTAGCCATGCCAAAGTATAGTTTAGCAATCAGCTATAGACATCCAGCTAGAACCCATATTGCCTCAGCTCTCCCAGAACCGACTGATTCTTGGAAGGCATCGTTGAATATAGGTGTCCCTCATTTAGGAAAACAGACTAAGAAAATTCCAAACACTAAAAAAAAGTTACTATAAAATAATTCAAATGGCAATAAGATTTTCCTTGCAAGTTATCCTTAAAAGTATAAGCTGCTGTATGCATGTAAGCCTAGTTTAATCTGTAAAAACTCAAATTGTATTCAATGTTTCTATGGCACACTCATTGCATAAAATAGACGGTACATGAATTAAAATCTCAACTTTTATTGAATGTTAAACACAGAAGGAATGATTGGAAAATAATCTAGGTTCAAAAGCCCATTTTACACGAAACAATGGAAAGCAAAAGGGTAAGCAATCTGACCACAGCAGTCACAAATTTTAAAGACAGAACCCAACTATCCTTACATCTTAAACTTCTAAGACATAGAATGCTTTAACCATTACACTCTTTTCTAATCCGTATGCTGACTATAGTGTATGAATCATTCAACAGCCACAATTCAAGTTTGACCTTTCACTTTTTTATCTAGAGAAATTTTATTTTCAAGTATCCAAGAATATTTAAAGCATTCTAAGTATTTCAAGAAAACTTTTGGCACATGTCACCCAAACTCAATAGCTAACAGTTGCTGCCACCTATAGGCCCAATCACAAGGGAAGGAGTTGAGACTTGAACAGAATCTTACAAGTTTCAAAGGCACCGTTCAACAAAGCAAGTTTTTCTGTATCATAGAAAGAAACAGTTGATACTCACAGACCATAGATGCAGCTCCCTGAAAAAGTGGAATGAGATAAGACAAACTTCATTGACTTCAACAACCACAGTCTCTTTAAAACACCTCACAAGGGGTAGGAACTTTGAAGTAACAGTCTCTCCTCTCACAAAGCAAACAAATGAAACAAATAAACCAAGTTAGCTAGGTCTTCAGTCACATCTAATTGTGACTGTCATGGCTATACAATGATGTGAAAATAAGTGACAAGGAGATATTTTCTTTTGTAGCTATTAACATGTATCGCATGTTAAAGTCTGAATTTTTTAAGTAGATTCTTCCCCTTATGGAGGTTTTGTGAACTTCTTCCTGTGAGATACATGTATGTGTGTTTGCTTCTAATTTTTAAAATAACAATTAAAGGCAGTCATTATTGTCTCCATTTTATTGATTTAATATATATGTATGTGTGTTTATATATATGTGTCTCAGTGAATAGTATGTAAAAGCTTATAAAAATTTCAGGTCTGTTACACCTAAATTTAGTCCTGTTACACCTATTTATACTATTATAAATAATTTTATAATATTATACAATTATTAATTTTATAATATTCTGCAAGTCATTTCATAATTGAACTTCTGATTCTTTATTTGTAAAGTGAGGAATTTAGACTAAGTAATTCTTAGATTCCTCCTGAACTGAATATTCTAGCATAAGGCAATTTCATCCTCTCTACCCATACCAGTTAGACCCATTTCTGTATTTGTGCTGCCATTATGCAGATAGATGATTGAGGATCAATGTCCTCTGGCTATGTGTTCCCTCTGTATTCCAGGACACTTAGAGAATAGAAGAAGAACAAGGTCTTCATAGCTAATATCCATTTCACTATTCCTAAGTACAACTGTTCCCCTGTTATGAAATGTTCAATAAGGGGTTATAAAACTCAACATCAAAAAAAAGAAAATCCAATAAAAAAAAGAGCAGAGGATCTAAGTAGACATTTCTCCAAAGGAGATGGCCAAGTGACACATGAGAAGATACTCACATCATTAAGCACCAGAGAAATGCAAATCAAAACCACAATGAGTTATCACCTTACACCTATCAGAACAACTATTATCAAAAAACTACAAACACCAAGTGCTGACAAGGATATAGAGAAAGGGAACCTTCAAGTTCTGTTGGTGGGATTATAAAGTAGTGTAGTAACTATGATAACAGTATGGGATTTCCTCAAAAAATTAAAAATAGAACTATTATACAAACCTGAAATTCCACTTTTGACTATCTAGCCAAAGAAAATGAAAACACTAATTCAAAAAGATATGTGCAACCATATGTCCACTGTAGCATTATTTATGATAGCTAAGATATGGAAACAAACTAAGTGTCCATTGATAGATGAATGAATACAGAAGATGTGGTATATATAAATAATGGACTATTACTTGGCCATTCAAATAATGAAATCTTGCTATTTGTGATAACATAGATGTACCTAGAGGATATTCTGCTAAGTGAAATAGATCAGACAAAGACAAACACTGTATAATTTCACTTATATTTAGAATCTCAAAAAAAAAAAAACAAACACACCAACAAATGAATAAACAAAACAAAACAGAAACAGACTCATAGATACAGAGAATAAAGTGATTGTGTGCACTCAAATTTTCTTATAAGTTGCCAGAGGAGACAGGGGGTGGGAAAATGGGCAAAAAAAAAGGCAAAAGGGATTAACAGGTACAAAATTCTAAAGATATAAAAAATATATCTCAGGGACATAATGCACACATAGGGAATATAGTCAGGAATATTGTAATAACTTTGCATGGGGACAGGTGGTTTATTGTAACTTGTAAGGTATATATGTATATGTATATGTATATATATATATATACACACACAAACACACACACACACACGTTGAATCACTATGTTGTAAAGCTGAAACTGATGTCAACTGTAATCTAATAATATTTTAAATAGCTTTAAAAAAAGGAACCAATCTCACCAACACCTTGATCTTATAATTCTAGCCTCCAGAATGTGAAGAAATAAATTTCTGCCACTTAAGCCATCCAGCCTGTGGTATTTTGTTATGGCATCCTAGCAAACCAATATACCTCTTGATTGAACTCTGACTTTGAACAAATTACTTATGTTCTTAGATTCCTTATACTTAAAATATAAATAATAATACTCTCTTAGAAAGTTATAAGATTAAAAATGATGATGTATATAAATGCCTGCTATCTAGCTAACAAAGAAATTACTCAAACATTCTTTATCTTCCTGGGCCCTGCCTTCACCATCAAGTAAACTTGAGTAATCTTTGGAATACAATTTTATTTATTTATTTTTGTTCTTCCAATAGTCACCTGGTCTATACATATATAATTTGACAAAATATTTAAAATAAATATTGATATGTAACATCTTTTGTGAAACTAGATACATTAAGTGTGTACTTAGTTATATTTAACAAAATATTTTCTTGTAAAGAAGATACATATAAGAAAATAAAACCATCCTAATCAATCTAGATCACATATGTAACATATATCTGTGTGGTTCTTAGGCTTACCCTACAGAACTTCATGATTTCACCACTCAGATAAACACTTCAAAGTCTAAATGTTCCTTGAAATCTTACCTTAGGCATACACATGTTTGCTGAGTCTCCAAAAACCTAATATATTATTAAGACCATCTTAATATGTGTTTTTTTCCTCCCTCTTTCTACCCTCCAGCAAAGCCTCAAATAAAAATGTCAGAGCTTGCATCTCTTGTACCCACCATCTTCTATCCTCCACACTCCATCTTTGATTATATCCCAGTCTTTGCCTTTCTATGATAGTCTAGGGTTAATTCAGTATCTTCTTCACATATTATTTAAATTTTACTTCTGCAGATTTTGTAAACTAATAAAGCATAAGGTTAATAAAAACATAATCAATAACCATACTGGTAAAACTAGACTAATTCAAGGGGACAAAACTTTCAATAAAAACACCCTCGCCTTTCTCATTCTTTTACCCCAATTCCATAATCTTTTATTTCTCTCCCCCTTTCTTTTTCTCCAAATCCAAAGCCCAATGCAGAATCTTCCCAGAAGTACATGGAAAGAAAAAAGAGAGAGGGAGAGAGAGAAGGAATAAAATAAAACAAATGTAAGTTAAACTTTGTGCGAACTTTGGAAAATTAGCTGTTCTGGTTCATTTCCAATTTTTTGGCAAAGTTCCAGGATCGAATAAGAACCAACATGACAAATCCACAGTGAAAATTGAAGAGAGCACATAGTTTAACAGTAAGTGTAGAGCTGAACAATTATTCATTTAAGAGGGAGCTAGCTTATGTAATTAGGTAAAATCAGGAATTTTTCTTACCTATGGTTTGGAGAATTGTAAATATCAAACAAACCTTACCATCTGAGATAATAAATTAGTATGGTATAGTTTTCAAACTGACAAATATTTGAATAAACAGTCAATAAAACTTGAAAACACTCTTAACTTTAGGATAAATAATAACTATAAGAAGCCATAAAAATAATTTGAAATAAAAAGTTATAGTCATAAATGTATCAACCTAGTTCTTTAGTTAAAAGTAGCACCAGTATAACTAGTTATTTGAGAAATTAAAAATAGAAGAGACAATTCAAAGAATAGAAGGGAACATTTATCAAAATTACAGCTAGTATCTTTGGTGGACACTATTAATTAGCTCAATCTCATTCAGAACTCCTTCTCTTTAAAAACCTTCCAACAATTGGTCTACGGCAGCATGTGACCCAATTCTGGATAGTGATATATAAATAGAAGTCACTAGTTAGAACTTTCAGGAAGGTTTTTAAAAACATATAGTTATCTTTACATATAGAAATATATAGATTCAGTTCAGTCTTTTGCCATTATCTTGTCTTCTTGTTTGAAACCTAACCGGAGAGCAGTAGCTCTTTATGACCATGGAGAGATAAGCATAAGGAAAGAGTCCCACATGCTAAAGATGCTAGAGCTCCCAGACAAAAAGTCTCTTTACTGGAACACTTCATTCTGCCTATCCCCAGATTCTTGCTTCAAGAGAAAAATGAACCTCTTTGTTTAATACGCTACTACAGTTGGGTTTTCTACTACTCGTGGCCAAACACACTTATAACTGATGCAATAGCCTCAAAGAGATGTGTAAGGTATTTCATTCATAAAGCCAGAACAGGTTGCTAAAGAAAGGGGACAACTATCAAACCTAAAAGAATTCTTGTGATTTCAACATTGGATTGGCAAATTAAAAAATAATAATAGGGGTGAAAGAATAGAGTAAAATCAATTTTTCTGATTATAAAATAAAAAGCAGGGATATAAAATATAAGAGGAAAGTTTAGCTATATGGTAAGTAAATCAGTGGACATGAAATCTGATCCAATAAGATCTCTGGAGAAAAAAAAGAGGGTGGGGCGGGGGGGATGGGAAAATATAATCAAAGGAATTAAGAGAAATTATTTTTCCTCTCAAGTGAAGTAGAGCATAAGTGTCAAATTGAAAGGAATCACCAGTGTCAAACAAAATATATGGAAAAAATATCTATACCTTGGTACTTTTTAAGAAAGTTTCAGAATTCTAAGAATACTCAGATCTAATAAAGTTCCAGGAAGAAAATATAAGGTTTTCATCTACTTAGAGATTGTCATCGGACTTTTCATCATTAATAGAAGATGAAAACTCAGAAATATATTTAAAGTTCTATAAGCAAATAACATTCAATGTAAAGTTGTACATTCAAGTGAACAATTATCTGAATGAGGATGAAGTAAGAATCTGACTCTGTTCTGGATATTTTACCACTGATACTTTTCATTCTCCACATCTCTATCTTTCTCCCTTGCCCCACATCTAGGCAAACCTGTAAGTGCTATCCACTACTTCCTTGGCACTGGCAAGAAGTTCAAACCTAACTCTAGCCTTAACTTCTAACCGCAATAAAAGCCAAAGCCATTTGTTCCTCCCTTTACTCAAGCCATTTCTGACTGGCTTAGCTATCTGGCTGCTTTCTCCCCAGAAAGTCTTATTATGCGAGTAACAAATGTAATAATTTTCATACAGCCTTGGTGAGTGTATGACATCATCAGTCTCAATATTTAAACCAATTTTGGGTGAGAGATTGACCCTGCCCACTGCAAGGCAACCACTAATCAGAGGCTAAATAAATATATTTCCTAATATTCAAGTCCTGAATAACCTAACTTTTATGTACCTTATAAGAAAAAAAAATCTGTTGAAGACGTTCCCCAGAAAAGTGAAAACTGTTTCCAAGATGATATCCATCCTAAAAAAGAAACATATTTCAAGACATAGAAGACTTAATCCAGGAGTGTAATGAAAATAAACCCCAGGATTGCTATGGCAAGTCCAGAAATGAGTTAGACTAAATTAGAACGGAAGTCAGAACTCCAAGTACTCAGACTTTCGAGAAGGACTTCAAGACAAATGGCATGGTTAAGTTTAAATTTCTTAGTGACATTTTTAAAACATATTTCTTATATCAACAAGAATAGAGACAACTAAAACCTCAGGGGTAAAAATGTTCAATAAAAATGTTATAATTCAAATATGGAGCAAACTAAAATGAGAAATAATTTTGAGCAATTGATGATATGAACAATAAAAAATCCATTTGACTTTGATAATTTTTAGAAATGTTCTTTCTCTAGATTGAATCATAATATTTGGTTCTTCACATAAAAATATACACATATTATATTAAGAAACTCTCTGTTATCGTTCAGTTTGGAATCAATATATAGATAAAGCATAGAAGATATAGTTTCGGATTGGATTGGCATTGTTAAAAATCTTAACAATGAAAAATATCTTAGCTAACGGATGCCTGAAATACAGATTGGGAGGGTAAAAGGAGATAAGAATGAGATACTCTGTGTGTGTGTGTGTGTGTGTGCGTGCGTGTGTGTGTATACATACATAATATATACATATATAATGTATATGTATATGTAAAAAATACTGTGTGTATAAACAATATCTTTATGGTATCTTTTAGTAAATGAATGTTCTTTATTTTAATAATACTCAATGTATCAATGTTCTAATCTTTCCTTGGTGATCATTCTAAGTCCATAGTTTTCTTTGAGGGAAGTTTTGAATTATAGATTTGATTACATTAATAAATATAAGACTATTTAAGTTTTTCTATTTCTTATTTTGTCAATATTGGTAAGTTGATTTTTTTAAGGAATTATTCCATTTCATATAAGTTGTCAAAATTATTGTTGTCTACAATATCCTCTCCTTACCATGTATGAGTATATCTTCATGATTATTTTTTTAACATCAATATATTATATATATACAATATCTCCTTGATTTAAAATATGTATATATAAAATAAAGGGATATAAAGCACTTCTATGAAGCAGTGAGAAAATATTAATGAACCAATATTAAAAATGTTCATAAGACAAATATTCGGTTTTCTTACTACAAAAAATGAAACATCTATTTCACAGAGAGTTAAATTAGAAAATCTTTACAAAATGAAACACATAAGATGAAGCAATTATCATTATTTTATACTATTGTTATCTAATATTATAAGAATCCATTTAAGAAGTAATCAAATAAATTTGGATGATAGGCATAAAGGCATAAAAAAAACACGACCTATTTCAAATTTTTATCTTTTAACAAGGTATGCTGTTTTCTCATATGTATAGCCAGAAAGAGTACCAAAAAAGGATAAAAAAATTATCACTGTGGACAGAAGAGGGTTTGCTCATTCAAATAAATTTAAGCCCATTCAGAAAATACAGTCTGAATTAACTAATTTTTATTAATATGAACTCTTTTTACTCCATTAAGACTATGTCATTATTTTCTGAAAGAAGAATGTCTTTTGGTATTACAGGAAATATTTTATGAATTTATAGCTAGAGAAATAGGAAATGAAAGCTTCTGATTTTTCAGCTTCAGAAAAATCTCTTCATTTTCAGTATGTAGTTATCATTTTTATCTGCTAAATGATGTTAATAATTAAACCTAAAATAATATCTCAGTTAAAAATATATGTATAAAATACAAATAAAATAATGCCAGAATATAAAAGGTAGTCACTATATATTTTGTAGCACTAGCTAAACAACATGTACTTGTTTTAAATTGTTGCCCCAAAAAAATCATTTTAAGATTTGTCGTTAGTTTTGACTCCAAAGCCGACAATGTTTTATAAAGTAAATTTTGTATTCATTTAAAGTATTGAACATGATTATACATTACCTTAAAAATTCCTCAGAGTTCATGAGTTTGTTCGGCGCCTATGCAGCTTAAATATATTATCAGATGTCATTTAAAGTATGATGAATGAACATCTAAATGAGGTGCAGCCAGCCTCTGTGAGGCAGCTATTAACCCAAATGAAACCTCAGAGTAGCTCACCTATCTTGATTTCAAGAATTTTACATGGAAAATAATCCAAAGAGAAACTGGTCTTTAATCTAAATGTACAATAACTTAAAGTTGTGGTTTTTTAAAAAAGCGACAGAGAAACAGATTATTTCTATTTTAATATCTAATTTATACTCTAGAATTTTTCTGTAACTTTACTGTTTCTTAATGGTTTCATAAAATGATGTGCACAGGAAAGCATTTTGTAATAGAGAGTGTTAGCTGAGACTGTTCTCTCAAGTTTTTGTTTCCTTAAAAAACATTATTCTCTGTAATTACTGAATAAGACCTCATTGTAAAGGGCAAGCAGGCTGTTTTTCTAGAAGTAGAGCCTTAAATACTGCTTTAAAGAAATTTTTTTTTCTATTTTTTTTTTTTTTGAGCCATGTACTTTTGAATTATTCGATGTGAAAAACAAAATCTCGTCTGGAAATGCAAGATCTTAGACGATGGAGAGGGATCTTAGACGCTATGAAAGGAATTGTTTTCTTGTGGCTGGAGAGCAGACTGAGCAGGCCATGATGCTTCCCAAAGTTCAGGTGAATGGATTCTGAGAGCGAGGTCGAAATGAGCAAGGCCATTGACATGCTGGTAGATGAGGGTAGAGAGGATGTTCAGGAGAAAAACTGACAGAAAGTTGGCTAGGTTAAGTAAAATCAACTTTAATTCAACATTTATTACTAACAGCCACACCTGTATTCATTGTCTGAGGCCAATAGCCACAGGCTAGAGTAGGCAAGAAAGGAGAGCCAAAGAGGAAAGATGATCTTTATCTTCCAAAGTTTCATGAAGTTAGTTGCTGTGTATCTCTCAGTTTGAAGAAGAAAACAATGATTCAGATTAAAGCTTGCCTTCAAAACAAATTTATGTTATAATGTTCGATTATATAATGTGGATAACTATTTACTCCCTAGTAAGGTATTATATAATTCACAATCTATATAAGATAACAAGTAACTTTAAAAGTGACTGAACTTCGTGTTCTTTCATGTTCATAGCATGTACCAAACAAAACCCCTTAATAATCAAAGACAAACTCAAATTAACTGATGTATTGGGAATCAATTTCATTTAAAAACAACCTCATATTTTTACCTTCACTTTCTGAGAAACAAATGGTATTTTCAATAGTAGGCTCTGGTCTTCAAAATAAAGAAAATCATAACATTCACATAGCCTCAGAATTCAAAATCTAACATCCATACACTTCCAACGAGAGTGTATGGATGGTGTCTATGAACTTTCTGAAACTATATAAAAATATTAGCTTTCAAAGCATTTAAATGTATTTTTTTTCCTGAGAGAATATTTGTAATTCTTATGAGATTCTCAAAGAAATCCAATGTTCCCAAAATGGATAAAATCCAGAAGCCTCCCCTAGAAGAGACTACCCCCACTGCACTGAACTAGACCTCATTGGAGTCTCTCTCTGCTTATCTGTGGCAGGAGAGAACCAGCCATTCCCACGGAGGGGCCTCACTCTCCCCAGTGGGGACACTGCTTTGTCTCAAAAGCAGGAAGAGACTATACCTACCTCTCTCTCACAGCTGCCAGCCACATGGAAAACACAGACGGTAAGAGTGGCCTCTCCATTTTCTCCTCTCTTGCAAAGAACATTCCAGTCCAGGGCCCTGGGCTGACCTTCTACAGTGTTGGAGAAGTAGGATGAGACCCTTCATTTCACTGGCCAGTGAAATGAGAGTCTGATTTGCAGAACCAAATTCTCCCTGTAGATGGGTTCAAAGGTCAAGTTTTGAGGGCCCATATTAGAAGGCTCTCCGATGTGGCCTCAGATCCTCACCATATTCTTTAAGGCAGCTTTAGTTGGGAGCCATAACTTTGAGAATTGGACCTCAATTAACGCTGCTGATCCCCCACAGTGACTCTTCTTTACCATCTAGAACCTAGAAGGGTGGATGAATGAGTACTACCTGGGAATCCAGAACTCCAGTAGGCAACTCTAGAATAGCCCTTGCAATTTACAAAGCATTTTAATATCCATTAACTCTTTATTTTTTGCAATAACCTGAAGTGTAGGTTATTTTATATATGAAAAATGTCCAAGTTTAGGTAGCTGTTAAATTGTAAGGCTGATATTCATATACAGATCATTTGATTCCAAATGTGCTATTTTTTATACATCCTATCCCAACCATAGAGCCAAGGGTCAGTGCTTCTGTGGTCTACTGAGATATCAGGATCTGATGAGGACCTGACATCCCTCCAGGAAAGCTTTTTAAGTGCTACTCTTTAGGGAGTTCCTTTCCTCCTGATACTTGGGTAAATAGTATTGTTTCTGCATGTCACCTCCATCACTTCAGTGGCCTTAACTGACCAATACTAAGTGGAGATTTAAATTACCAAAATATATGGAAATAGAGATTGGAGAGAAGGGGTAAATATAGCACAGATGCCTTAATGCCCACATCGAAATGCAAGAGAAAGAAACTAAATTAATTCCTCTCTAACCAAATAATATTGGACTATTATTAATGCCTTTGGTTATGAGAAGCCGTATATACATGTTCTATGGGTCTCTGAAGGTAATTGTGAGATCAGGCCTCACAATAATGGAGCCATGCTTTCATTTTGTTTGTTATACATAGGCCTGTCAAAATTCCCACTTGGATCCTTTACTATTCAGCATCCCCGTGTCTATCAGTCACCCTCACTCAAGCCACTTCATCCTGGGCTCCTCCTGTTTCTCTCCTATCATGTCTCAGCTTGATGGCCTCTCTTTACCTTTTAGTTGGGTTCATTCACAGGCTGTTTCTTGGACGAGTATTCCAAGGAGAGACAAGAGGGACTAGACCATCATTTAGAATAGAAGGATAAGTAAGTAATTGGGAGATGAAACATGGGGTTAATTTGTGATTAGAAATATAGGCTATAGAAGCAGATATATGGATGTTTAAATATTCAAATTCTACCCCTGCCACACATATACTTTGAGCATATCTCCCAAATTAGCTAAGGATCAATTTCCTCATTTGTCAACATGGGGATAATAGTCCCTGCTTCTTCTGGTTGCTATGAGATTAAATGAGATAATGTGTGTAAAATAATTCCATAAGTCTGCTAGATAATTGTTATTTTAAAAAGGAAAATATAATTATTGCTATATTCTAGGATAATTTCCTTAGCCGGAAGTGAATCTTCCTAAATCTTATAGCCTTTTTGCTTATGCTAAAACTTGCTATTTATAACCATCTCATCTACTATTCTTAAAAATTCTTGAAGATCTTGTACTTTACACATCTTTGCATTTCACTAATGCTCTGCAATGGTTTGCATTACATAAATGCCCCATATTTGTTGAAAGATAAAAGGAATTGCATTTAAGACCATGTTCTCACTGTACGATTGATCTCATTATTTAGCTGCGATGCATGCCCTTTCCATTGAAATGCGATGCATCCGATTTGTTATAATGGATTGTATGTTCCCCATAACCAGCACTGTGCTGATGGCCTCCAAGTTTCACTGCAGAATTTTAGGACTAATAAAACACAGGGGCAGAACCCAAATCAGGCTGAACAGTGAGAGGAGAACATAACAGGAAGGCATGGACTACACTCGACCTTTCTCTTCTCACTATTCTTCTGTTCTAAGGATCCAACCCAGAGGCAATGGTGTCTGGAGAGGGATACTTTATCCTACATTTCACAACATTCTCAATTTTTATACTCAGTACTTAGTTATGTTTGTAAAGAAGGAGAGAGGTCAAGAGAAAGAAGAAGAGGGGGCAAACAAAACTGCTCTTGGTCACATATGTCCCAGTGAACATATTTCGAGTTAGGGGCCCTTCCTTTGCAACAAAACAGTTAAAATCTCCAGGGGCAAAGGTACTATATCATCTGTTTTTAATGACAGTGTAAATATGGCTTTTTTCCTGAAATTTACATTTGATAGATTGTCCATGGCCCAAAAAGGCATTAAATTTTAAAATAAAATTTTATTAGGATATTCATAAATAAGAAAGTGTTTTATGAAACTAATCCAAAGGAGATATCCGAGGAGAAAAAAATATATACTTTTTAATTTCATTTTAACTGCTAATGAATCTCAGGTTTGGGGGTTGTTTTGTTTTGCTTTGTTTTAAAGTGCCAAATGACCTCCACAAATAGTCTTCCTGGTGTTTTGGAATACATTTGTTACTGATAATGCCATTTAAGATACCCCATTAAAGAAGAGTCTGCAAGATAGTCTGACTTCGTTAAAAACCAGTGATAGTGCCTTCATTTCGCAGGAGACCTCGCAGAATGTGCCTGGTGTGCTGAGAAAATCTTATGTTTTGTAAATAACCTCCCTCAAGTCTGATCTAAAAGTGCTCTCTTCCTGATTTCATCAATAAGGTTACTATGTGACTTTAAAAAATTCCACTGCTCTAGGAAAACTTCTGTTTCTTTTTATGCCCAGATTTAGCAGGTTTTTCAAAGCCCTTCTTATTAAGAAAAGTTGTGGCTGGAAAAATGGATAAGTAGCTACAACTATTCCAGGAAGCTATAAATATTCTGGTTTAAGCCATTTAAGAAATTCTCTCCTTTATTGTCTCCCAGGGCCTACCTACAACCGGGTGCTACCTTCCCAAAGTGAAGTGGATGGTCCTAAATGATCATAGGTGGGTTTTGAAAAATAAACACAAAATTAGTTTCAC
Organism: Eonycteris spelaea; assembly: GCA_003508835.1. Lineage (NCBI taxonomy): Eukaryota > Metazoa > Chordata > Mammalia > Chiroptera > Pteropodidae > Eonycteris > Eonycteris spelaea. The sequence goes on along the minus strand of PUFA01000002.1, from coordinate 25,732,302 downwards.
ACCTACTTAGACAGCTTAGAATTTTAATGTGTGAAGTATGCCAGGACCCTGCAGTGAAATAAAGCTTTGCATTCAAACTGATGTCAGCCAATCAGAAAACAGTACAGAGCACTGCCCATTTCATAATTAGGGAGCATTAGTCCAAGTTCTAGATTTTGCTTATTAATGGATAAAGCATTTCTTGACCCAGTTTTGCCATTTATTCATAAGAACCTTGTTTTCAAAAAGTGTTAAAATAGCGTGAAGGCCCTGATTTATGCCCACCAAATCCAGGAAATTCAAAGCTAATCCTCAGAACTATTTGTGTCTAGTTTTGCAGCAAACATTCTATATAAAACTGTGCTCCATTCGAGGATAACACAGACTAAAGAGACTACAGTGGGCCTTCCTGCAAGCCTGACTTTTTTTGGGTTTCAAAGCTTTAAGCTGTATGTTGACAGATTTTCTATTGCATCTCTCTTTCTGCCATACACTTATTGTAGCCCTGCTTGCCTGTCCTTTGTTCTATCTTCTGGCATTGGTGGGATTTTGTTGGATAGACAGGAGCCATGGCAACCTTGACTGACCAAGAGTCCCATGGGGGTGAGAATTCTCAGACTGCCACAGGTGAGAACAGTTACAAATCTTTTCTTCTTCCTTTTGCAAAACTCCTCTCTCTGGGACCATTTCTACACATACCAGATTCTGAGAAAATGTTCTTGATGAAAAGGAAACAATAACAAAACAACTGAAATTTGATTCAAGAGACCATCATTCCTGTTTCCTGAAATGCCAGCCATCTTTCTTCATCTAAATGGTCAAAACTCTACTCAACCTACAAATGCCATTCATATGCCACTTCCGTTGGTAGGTTTTCCCTGTGATTGGGCTCCAGCTTTCCCAAGTGTGACATTAATGGGGAAGGTTTAGATCTTGAAGGTCTCCTCCAGTGTTCAGATTCTATCTCTCTGTATCTTCTCCACATAGTGTGGTTTTCCAGTTCTGAACTTTAAGAATATGTCTCATTCACCCGGTACTTACCATATACTGAATTATACTAGTTCAGGCCCCAGCTTTGTCACATGTTGTGAGACTGTAAGAAGTTACCTAATCTCTAAGCCTTGTCCACAAAATGTGGATCATAATGGTATGCAGCTTCCATTATATAGTTGTATCAAGGATTACAGGACAGAAAGAGCTCACCACAGTAGTTGACAATTAGTAAGTGCTCAATAAATATTAGCTAGAGCTATTTTTCGTATAAGTTCCCTGACATCCTCAACATGATCATCCGCAACATGATCATAAGCTTGAGGTTGAGAATACATGATATGTTTGCTGTGTGTCCTACCTGGCTTATTACAATGTCCTAAAAATAATAGGGATCCAACAGCATTTGTTGATCACTTGATTGTTACAGCTTTCAGTTTGATTTTCAGCCATTCTGTACTTAGTTTTTCTATGAAGATTAACTTCTGCTGATTCAAGTCTTAAAACTGTATGAAAATGATTTGTGATAATATTCTAAATTGATTACAATTCCATTATGTAAATAATTTTAGAAGGGCAGCCTAAAAGCAAGAGTGTGTTTGTATCATGCTGGGCCCGTCCTGCTCAGAAACACATACCCGAAAAAGGCTGACCTAAACTGAAGCTGGAGTTCACCCACTAGGACGCTATTGCGTTCTTCCACTCCAGTGAATCTTCCAGTGGACATAAGTGTATTTGTGTGTTTGTCATTTGTTTGTTTTTAAGAGAAGGGAGGGGGAAGGAATAAAGAGTGAATGAGAAGAGGAAAGACATATAAAGTAAAAAAGAAGAAAGGGACAGAGAACGGAAGCAAAAGGTGAGAACAGTGAAAGGGAAGATGGAGAGAAAGGTGTTCTGCAAGGGACAGTGTAAAAGGGAAAGACTTGTGAGAAAGGCACGAAGAGATAGAGAGATAAAATGGGTACTGTGGTTCCAAAGCTGAGAAAGCTCCATCTCTAAGTCTAGATGCACAGCCTGCTAACCTGGCCTCTGAAATGTTAACAGGAGGCATGGAAATAACTTAAAGAGGGTTTCGCTCCAAAGCTGAAATTTGGTCCACCAAATCGTTAGATTACTCTTTTCATTGGAGAGAGATTTCCATTGTGGAATAGGATGATGGGTTCTCAGACTAAGGGAATCACATCAAATCCTTATCCCTAGTCTGACTGTCTGCAGGGGCCTTGTCACAATTCTGAGAAGGTATAAGCAGCAGTCATATGCTTTTTAAACGTTTTTTCCTACCAGGTGCTTTTCCCCCCTTTCACATGTTAGAAACTTAAAATTCCAAGTTCTGCGAAGGAACCAGACAGAGCTGCAGTGACTTCCCAACTGGCTGAATGCACCTCCAGAGGAACCAGTTTTATTTCACAAGGAAGTTTGAACAGTCTACACCACCTTCCTCTGAGTTGCTGAATAGTTTGCCTTTCAGTTGACTTAAGAATACAGTTCTCTTAACCAAACCATGGCCCCGCTGGGGAAACCGATCAGACACCAGGCTTCAAACCCCTGAAGTAATATGAATGGCCTTCTGTGAATCGGAGGTAAAGGGTAGTGTTGTTAGGAATTACTCAACCTTCCAGGCAGATCCGAGTATGTAGAAATTGATTAACACACCCATGTTCCATGCCATCTACATTTTGGAAAAACACGCCACTTCGTGTCTACATAGGCAGCTTATCTCTGTGGGCTACAGATTTTCAAGTGAAGATTACATCTTGTTTTGTAAAGGAGATTTTCCCAAAGAGCCTTGTGAGATACAATTTTCAGTCAAAACTATCACGAGTGGGGTTTTTTTGGTTTTTTGGTTTTTGGGTTTTTTTTTTTTTTTTTCCGGTTTTAACTGCAAATGTAATCAGCGAGCCTAGTGGCGGCTGCTTCTCTGACAGGCGCTCAGATTTACTGGAATGCCTCAACTCCCACAAGGGAAGAAATCGTTTCCTGTGAATTCCAACTCCTGCAGGTTACTGAAACATAGCCATTTCCTCCTGTTGCTGAGTACTCTCCCTCACTATCTCTCCAAGGACTACATCCCTCTGCTGCATAGCTGTGGACATCCCTGGCCCGTTTCCATGGAAGCGCATAGCAGGAGACTCTTGTGCCTGGGTACTGAGCCAAGAACGTTCACTCTTATAAGACATATTGGCCTCTAGAATTTCAGTGCTGTTTGAAAAACAGATACTTCAGTTTTCAAGGAGTTCTCTTGTGAAACATGCAGTTATGTTATGATTTAAGTCATGCTTATCACAAGACAGAAAAACAGAAATCGATGAGGGTTAGAAAAGGAGGAATCTATGCGAACCTCCCCATATGTGTGTTTATTGCATGACTATGGAGCTTTCTGACGTTCTGAAACTAGGGCTATGTGATACACTGTGTCAAGGAGTCAGATGGCTTCAGTTTAAATCACAACCCTACCACTTCTAACTGTGTAACTTGGGTAAGTTTCTTGACTTCTCTGAATGTCAGTTTCTTCATTTGTATAATGTAAATTAAAAGAAAACATGAGGGTCATTATGAGAATAAACTAATACAATGTATATAGAGGTCTAGCATAGGGGAAGCAGTCAATAAGTAATAGATTCCCCTGATGTAACATCAAAGTGGTTAAAGGACTTAATAATCCAAAGAGTCATGACGGGGACTAAAATCCGTTTCTTAACTTGTTCAATCACCTGTTAAACTAAATCACCTCCCTATTAAGTGGTTATCATTCTCCAAAGATTGTTAAAGAAGTTAATTCTCATGTCACATTACAGTCAGTTGGCTACAAGAATATAATTTTCCACCCAGGAGTATTTTGATGAATACATGTTAATTTGGGGAAGTTCAGTTTTGTTTCGTTTTTCCAAGTTTTTATCTGCCATCTTCCCAGCCCTCACTTGCTCCCTAAACCGTTCCATCCAGCCCTAATAGGCTCTGGGTTGTTTCGCTCCCCAGCAGAATTCTTCAAACCTTCTTCAAGCCCTACTCTTCCTCCGAAGCTCAGGTGGAGATCTTTACAGCACACTCCTAATTAACACCACCCTCCTTGTTTCCTTCAAACTGCACAGAATTTATGGCCTGTAAGAACAATTTTACATTTAATTATATCTTATCTTACTATTCCTATTGGTTTATTAGCTGTCTCTCTAGCTAAATAAGTTTTAAGCACAAAAGCCATTTCCTGTATTCTTCTCTAGTAATAGCCAACCTAGCATTCAGCACAAGTGTTTAATACCTTGTATTAAATTGATGATTATCAATTGATAACTGACGTAGTTTCATCACAATCACCATTTTCCACCAAACATCTATACAGAGTGCCCACAAACGGGACTTCAGCCATGTTAATATTTTGTCTGTTTCCTCTCCCTCTCAGCTCGACTATTGACTGTAGTTAATATCTATCCCAGCAGCAGCATGGCTTCAGCATGTTGCCAGTTCCTCAGCACAAGATTGGAATCGACTTTCCCTTTAGTTCAGTCTCCACTGAAAGGACAGGTGATAGCCAGACACATAAGTAGTGATTTTTACTCTAAGAAATAGAGAGGCAAAAAAACAAAAACAAAAACAAAAAAAAAACCCTCTATATTATTAAGGTCCCACAGAGATGCCTTGGAACTTCGAATAATATAATTCCCCCATAGAACTCATAGAAGCAAGAAGCATGAGTAGGTCGATCTGGGGTATAAACTAAGGGTCGGAGAGGAGCACAGTGTATTCAGATGGAAGGAAAGTGAAGCATCGTGCAGTCTACACAGTGAAGAACATGAGCAAAAAACAAATGAGATTATGTAAAATGTCATTACTCAACGAAAATATCAGTTAACATTTGGTATAAATGCTTCCAGTTTTGTTTCCAGGTAAACAGATGTTTTTCTTTTTGAAAAATTGTGTCATAATGTGTATGACACATTCATGAAACGTGGTATGTTCATGGTACATTCATGAAATAACATGTTTATTACAACTAATAATTTATCGTAATTATTTTTATGTCTTCTGTATTCTTCTACAAGGTTACTTTTAATTACTACATAGTATTCCATTGGGTGGATAAATTTTTACAAGATTTCCACTATACACTATTATTAGCAGTCCTGAGATACAAATTTATCACTTAAAACTTTTGTGTATCCTTCATTATACCCTTGGGAGAAGTTCCTGGAAGTGAAATTTCTGGTACCATCAATTCTTGCTTTCTTAACCTTAGCCACTTGTCCATTTCTGATCTCCCTCTGTGCCTGCGATATCTTCCATTTAACTCTATAAACTCCGCTCCTGCCCTTTTGTGACTCAGGAGATGGATCTGGCCCTCTTTTTGTTGACAAGCTCTCTGGCCCTCTTGTTTTTGGTTGGGTTCAGCCACTGAAACATGAAGCAAGAGATTGGAGGGGTGGAGATAGAGAGTGAGGTTGGAGTGTACACTCATTTGCTTCCTCCTCTACCTGAAAGGTTTTCCAGGGGCTAGCTATACCCTTCCACTGAGCATCACAACTCCTGTTAGGCAGCCCTTTCTCCACATGGCTCTTCTCCCTTTCTCTCTAGGTTCTAGAAATGACTGTTTCTTCTCACTTCATTAGGCTGAGGGTGGCAACATAGCCTACTGTTAAGTAGTCCCACAGTAATGCACTATTCTTCGTGGTTCCCCTACTCTCTGTGAAAACCTTTCTAAACAGTTCACTTACTAAAATCCCAAATTACCTAACCAAGTGTGCCATCAGTTCACTGCTATGCTGCTAAATGAGCCATCCCCTTTCCAGCCCAACTCCTTACGCGAGTTGGCATTACTTGTCAATGCTTCCTGTTCTATCCTGAAAAACTCCAATCATGCTTCGATTCCAATCATGCTTATTCACAAAATGACCATGCGTCCCACATCGCCAAATGCAAAGCACAGACTTCAGTCATCCTCCTTCTGGGCCTGTTAGCAGCACTTGGCCCATGCATTTGTCATTAGTTCTTGAACCACTGCTCACATCATGCCTCTTCCTGAAATGTTCTCCATCCTCTTCTGTTGGTTCTTCCTTATCTTCTTTAACCTCTATCATTGAAGTTGTAAGTGCCCCACTCTTTGCACATCTTCTCTTCTCTATTAATACTTGTTCTTGGTGATTTCCATTAGTTCCATGATTTTAACTATCGTCCCTATGCTGCCTACTTCCAAATTTACATATCCAGTCTGCATCTCTCCCCTAAGCTCAGACTCACATATCCATTCAGAATAATGCCAATGTCTTTCCAATGACTTGCGAGAGCCTAAGTCATCTTGCCCCTGGGTATCTATTTTGATCTCATACCTCTGTCCCCCTCAGACAATCCTTGCTAGCTCTTCAACACATCAACTATTCTCACACCTCAGGGCCTCAGTATTTATTGTTTCCTCTTCCTCAAATGTTTCTGGAATGTTTTTCTGCTGGATAGTCACAGAGATTGCTTACTGGATTTCTTTATGGCTCTGTATAAATGCCATGCTATCAGAAAGGCTTTCCATAGGATCTCGTCTTGAAAACCATGCAACTAAACCCACCTACTCCTGCATTTAATGACTAAAAAAATGAATAAAAATGTGTGTATATTTCTTAAATGTTTAATATGAACATTTAAAGACATACAAAACTTAGAGGAAATAGTTTAATGCATCCTCATTTATTCACTAGTGAATTCCAATAATATTAATATGTAGTCAATCTTGTTTTATCCTTCTCACTCAATTTCTCCCATCCACTTTCTACTATATAGTTTAAAAGCACACCCCATATGTCATGTCATTACATCTGTAAATTATATACGTATTTTCGACTGTCTTCTAAAAAGTTATAGAATTTATATTTACATAGCTATGTGTTTCAAATGCCCATTCTCTCATCTATTACTCATACTAGCAGATATGATTATACAAAAATAATATTTGACAGTTTTATTGGTGAATTCTTTATTTTTTATATTAAAAAAAATAATGAATAAAAAGAAAGTTCTTAGGGCCTATAATAATGTCCTCCTCTTTCTCCCATGACCTTTAACAATTCCAAGATACTAACAGACAAAAATGTATCAAATTACATTTCTTTCCATCTCTTGTAAAAAAGCTTGTCTCATATAATTATGCATAATAACTTCTATAATTATAAGATCAGAGCCCTATCTTAATCATCTCATAACATACTACTAGAGGCACATTAGAAGAAACATAATTTTTTAGAAAGAGGGTCTAGAGTGAAAAGAGAAATTGCTAAAACAAGTTGTTTGTCCCTAGCCAGGAATTTTTAATTGGTCAACGTCATTGATAATCTTATTTAAAAAAAATCTTTTTGGAGAATTTGCTCAATCCTTGAAGTCATCTTCTAATTCTGGAAGGAGAAAGCCAGTTCAGTACAACGTGCCCCTGGGCCCCTCGTCTGCCATGGGCCAGAGACAGATTGCATCCTGGCAGTGCCAGGAGGGTTCAGGTTGGCGGTTCTGGCAGTTACGCAGAACAGCTCTGTGACTCTCTCCCGAGAAAGCCTTCTGTTCTCTTAAGCGCTAGCATATTAAGCATCTACTGCAATAGGATGGGGAGGGGTTTGGAAAAGAAAACGTGAAGACAAATGAGGATATTTAAAAGCAGAAAAGAAAATCAGTGCTCAGAACAGCATTCTTTACCTAAGACTAGCTATAAATTTTCTTTTTTGTTAATTTCCTGTCTTGGAAAGAGCCCATTAATAAAAGAAGAAGAAGGAGGAGAAGAAGAAGGAGGAGGAGAAGGAGAAGAAGGAGAGAGGAGAGGAGGAGGAGGAGGAGGAGGAGGAGGAGGAGGAGGAGGAGGAGAGAGGAGGAGGAAGGAAGGAAGGAAGGAAGGAAGGAAGGAAGGAAGGAAGAAGAAGGAAGGAAGAGAGGAAGGAAGGAAGGAAGGAAGGAAGGAAGGAAGGAAGGAAGGGAGGAGGAGGGAGGGAGAGGGAGGGAGGAGGGAGGAGGGAGAGGGAAGGAAAGGTACAGGCTGGAAGCTCAACTCTGATCATTTTTCCTTAATGGTAAGTCTGGCATCATTCATATCTGTGAAATGTGAAAGATCTGAAAATCTCATTTTGTCATTTGACCAAAAAGCTCGAACAACCTATTAAAAAGACATGAAAATAAATTTACTATCTGGGCGGAGATTGAGGAAGTACTTTTCTTGCCTTTCCCCCTACTTGCTTTACCAACAGAGCTTGAAGCTTCTCAGTCTGTCATCAAATTCAATTCCATTTCTTCCCTGCCAAGAATCTGATGGCCGAGTTTCCAGTTAGCCTGGACATCGGATAAACCTTTGTTGTAATTTGCTTGAGATCCCACCCAACTAGATTCTTGGATGAGAAATTTATTGCTTTTCCTCACTAAAGGATATAACAAGTCAACAATTTTCATACTCTATATGACTGGACAGTTACTAGACCATGGACACAGCCCATTTATCGATTGATATGCAAATCTAATTGGAGATGAAGAATGGAAGTGGGGATCTGCAAGGTATGATGTCTCCTTGGCCCTATCCTTTCTAGAGTTCCCCGAGAGGGCTGCTAATTCCTAAGCAGCTTCTCCAGCTGTCTATGGCTCCTGCCTTCTATCGTTTGGGAGGGCAGGACCAAGCAGAGCAGTCTTTCCATGAGTGTTCCAGAGGCCCTCAGATCCTTCTCACAGTAGCTACCCCTAAAGCCCATAGACTGGCCTTGTGGAGTACCTGCCCAGTGCCTTTCAGGAACATACACCTCAACAATACTGTAAACAACAGAGTGCTGTCTATTCGCTCAGTGCCCTAACTTAGGCAGGATGGATATGACTAGGCTAACTACCCTGGCTACCAGTGAGAACTCACAATCCCCAAAGGAGTATTTTTCCAGGCAAGAGAGAGCCATCTTAGCCACAATGCAATGGGTTCGAACTGCCCGTGCATAAACACAGTCTAGAAAGAAAAGAGAAAGGAGAATGGAACGAGGGGAAGGAAGGGAGTAGAGGAGAGGGAAGGGGTGGAGAGGAAAAAAGCTAGGAGCCTACCGCTTTTATTACATCTATTTCTTGGTGCTATTCCAGAAACTGAAGATGTCAACTAATGTGAAATACAGACTCTTCATCTAATTACCTTCACAGAGGTGTAAACTTTTCAGCGGTACTTCAAATTACATAGCAGGTATATTCCTAGAAATCTTTTTTCCTCCTCTAATTTACATAAATTCATATTTCAAATGTACTGAAAAAATTACCCATTGAAAGCATCCATGTTAGAAAGTTATTTTAAAAGTAAAAGCTTTTGAAATGAGAACAATTACCTACATTATTTTGTTTTTTAATGTGGCATTTTTTTTGCAAGTTAAATAAAAATCAGAATAAAAAGTTCTAACCTGACTCAGAATTAAAATACATGGTTATACTCATTCTTTAAAACAGCCTGATGGGGAAATAATATATTGCTTCTGACTCTGACCAACAACACAGTTTGCCAATGGTTGATGTTGTGGCTAGAATGAGTCCCCCAGCACTAAGGTTATTACCTATGAGAAAAAGGAAACTGTTCTAGCAATGCCTTATTAACAAGTTATTTGGAAATAAACTCTTTTGATAAAAAAGTCCCTATTTAGGAAAAAAAGTTACACTTTTTGAAAATAACAAAGATTGGAAGATAAACATTGCATGAATGCTGCCTTCTGTTCCTCAATCTTCTCTTCCATCCCTTTTTCCATTCTTTGATGTCAATACCTCCCCATCCCACTCCAGTTCTCCCTAAAGCTGTCTATCACTTTGCTCTTTAGTAAAGTGACTCACTTAAAATCATCCAAGCAAAGGAAACTTTAGTATAACAGTTTCAGGGGATCACCCTAAGCAACAATGGCGAAAAAAAAAAAAAGTTTGTTTTTCAATACATTGGGTTGCAGTTTGTGCCTCTTATAAAGAAAACTTCAGATGTAAGCAAATAGATGATGATATAGATATATAATTTTTAAAAAATCATTAAGTCATTCTTCTATAGGTTGTTGGAGATAAAATGAGGGAGAATTAGCCCAGGAAAACTCTCATGGCATACTGGGGCTCCATGTCCTGTCTAAAAGGTTTCTTCCTGGCCTGTTCTTCCCTGGCTGATTGCCAGGGTGTCCTCTCTCCCTCCTTAAACCTCACTATCTCCAATACATTGAAGGCTCTCATCTTCCTAAAATTCGATATTGTTTCCAATACTGTTTTAGTATTACTAACATTCTTATTTCGTGTGCAGTGGCAAAACATAATTTTTGTAACTTAAGAACTAACATACAAATATGCAATGAACATGTGTAAAAATTATTCAACTCATTAATTCATGAACACACCAGTAGGTGGTAAAGTTGTTTTAAAAAGACATTTTGAGAACCAATTTATAGGTGACTTAAAAAACAAACAAATGATACAAAACTAATTCATATTCTATAAAGCAATAAACCATTGTGTATCTATTCTACCAGATAGATATCATTTGCATCTCTATTAAACAAAACTACATATAAATTGTAACTCTACAGTGTCTGGGCACCAGTCAATAATAAATTTCAAAGTTAAATAATAGTACATTCAATAATTTAGGGATGGGTCCCAAATATAACATTAAAAGATAATGCAGCCATCCTCCAGACCTTATTTACAGATTTTGGATAATTTTTCTTTAAAGTAGAAATGCAAGTCCTATTGTTATAATATTATTTCAATCCAGTTTACAAAGTTTAGGACAATATTTAAGAGGGGTTATTAGAACATATGTTTATTATGTAATTAGAACATTAGTTGAGGTATCAGCATACCACATGTACTGTTTAACAGAAAAGAAGTAGGAAACACATTCAACCAAAAATATTTGCTAAAGGGCACAGCTATCATGCCAGCCAGTAAGAGTCATCAGACTGGAGCCCTCCAGGAAGATCATCAAAACAGAAAATCTGAGAAATCAGGAGCCATGCCTGATACGGATTACGACAAGCTAGAGGTTGGGAAACTGATTTAAAAACTGGGATCAAGGAGCATGCAAGGTTGGGAAGCCAAAAAGCAATGCTTGAGGCTATAATAAGTCAGATGTCAATAGCCAAGATCTTAATGAGCCAACAGGCCTCAAAGGTCAGGACAGATGAGACAGTCAGATAGACTAAGTCAAGGGCACCACATAAGAAATGTGAGAGCTTTGACCTTAGACTGTACTTGATATCCTTCATCTATCACCGTAGAAAGATTTCTTAACACTGAGGCAGAAGGCTCCATCCCAGGGTCAAGTGTTACCCAGCTCTGTGGACTCTTCTACCTGCTCCATTGTTTCCAAACTAAAAATAAATTTAACAGTAGAAAAAAAATAGAGATAGAAGAATAATATCCCTGTGCTCCTATGTGTTAATTGTTTTATTACCCTCTCAAATTAAATTGCCTATAAAAAAGAAAACTGAAATGAAAGAAGTGTCTCCAGAAACTAATTCCAGATTTCTGAATTACTCCTGAGTTTTTATTTGATCCCACTGACATATCTCTCTGATGTTAGTGAAAGTATAATTCCTATTTTTACACAAACAAGAAACATAAGTCTCTTCTGCACTGATGATAAAGATGGTTTGAAAATTAATCAGCAAAATTAATCAGTGTAGGATTAATTAGCAAAAAATACTACATGGAAATAAAATCTTTCTGAGGCTCCTTCTAAATCACACAAATTTAGTTCTCTGAACTCTTCTGAGATAATTTGTATGTTGTAAACATGAGGTTTACAGTACTTCTCGAGGTCCCTTCCTTTCTATCTGTGAGACACTTTATGTAGTAACTTTCTGGATAGAGGAAATAGACAAGTCACCCTCTCATTAACTATACCTAACACCTGATTAATTAATGAGGAGCAGATCACTTTTGAAGTGACTACCGGAGCATGACCATTTTGCTCTAAGAATATATCCCCCTCTCTATACATAAAGGTTGGCCCTGGCTGCCATGTTGATAATATCCATTTTTATACCTTTGGCAAAGCTGGTTAAACCAGTGGTACCTAACGCAAACTGGGTCAATCAATGATTCCCCCTTGAGAAGCTGAAATTGGAATTCTAGAACATTAGTCAGTCTCTGCTAGTTACTTGAACCGAGAGTATGAAATAAAGGCACTATCAGAGAGTTATCTTTTTCCATTTTGCTGTCTCATATGATAGAGACTAGCCACATGTGGCCATTTAAATGTAAATTAAGTTAAAAATTCATATACCTAATCACCCCAACCATATTTCAAGTGGTCAATTGCCACTTAAGGCCAGTGACACCATATTGAACAAACAGTACAGATATAGAATATTTTTATCACTGAAGAAACTTGTTGAATAGCACTGATTTACCCCATGTTCACAGAAGCAGAAGAAACCTGAATGCAGAGACAGGAGAAGGAAGTTGATGTACAGACAGAAGTAGAACCAAGAGACAAAGAAAATGGAGGAGATTAGCTGCCTCTATTTTCTAGCCTTTTTTTTTTAGTCTCAAGTAAAATTCAACTTTCTCTTGCCTTTAAACTCCATGATACATGTCTATATCCCTATAATAAATTCTCTTTTCTCATTAAGCCAGTTTGTTTAGAATGTTTTACTTCTAACTCAGAGATGCTTAATTAAGCAATCTGAATCATTTTAACCCTCCCTCTCTTCTTTCTCAATACACCGTGGCACTGAATTACTTGGGTAGTTATTGCTATTTTCCCCTTCATTTTTGTCTACGATATGAGTTTTGGCTTTGGGGTTTTTTGGTTTTTTTTTTTTTCATTTATCTGTAATAAAAATTCCAAAAATTTACTGAGCAGGGGGTATTAATTTTAAATCTGGGATAATTGATTCATACAACCTGTGAGTAAAGCTTGGCTGGGTTGAAGTGAGGTGTTAGGAATAGTTAATGAGAGGCTGACTTGTCTATTTCCTCTATCCAGAAAGTTACTACATAAAATGTCTCACAGATAGAAAGGAAGGAGACCTCAAGTAGTACTGTAAACCTCACATTTATAACATACGAATTATCTCAGCAGAGTTCAGGGAACTAAATTTGTGTGATTTAGAAGGAGCTTCAGAAAGATTTTATTTCCACGTAGTATTTTTTGCTGAAACCTTTTAGAAGAGAAAGCAGTAGCCCTGTCTTCACTGACATAACTTTAGAACACACAGGCTTGCAAAGCAAGAGCGATCTTGACCTGGAGCAGGCAGAACACCTTTGATCTTCACCAGCCACTGTAGCTGCCTGAGATTATCTTAAATGCTAACCAGAGAGAGAGCGTGCCTGAAGCTATACTACTCCACTGCCTGCCCTGTGCAACCATCCCTTACAGGCGAATGGGCTGCTGTGAAAAGTGATTGAAGTCTACGAGAATAGTAGGGAGAGGAATTTATAACAGAAAAAGAAATACTTCACCACCTGAAATTCTGCCTGCTGTCCAAGGGAGGTGGATCACCTTCCTGTGTGTTGATGAGTTTATGTTTGTAGGTTTAGGGAAAAATTCAGAAATATATAGGGAAGAAGAACTGAAATTAGGAAGTCAGGGTAATAAGGAGAACCTGAGCATAAAACAGAGGAAATATTGGAGCTAGACTCTGTGAGAGGAAAAATCCAGGGAGAAAAAACAAATTCAGAGATGTGACTCAGGAAGGAGTTTAAGGAACTGCTTTCATATATAAGCTTAAAAATTGTTTCATGTGAGATGCTGAATGTAATATTCATTCCAACTTCTCTCCTATAAAATTTTAGTAACACTTGCCCTCCAAAAAAACAAGAAACTCTCTTGTGGAGGTAGATGAACTAGCCTGGGACATTCATGAGAGGTGGACGGATGACGGATCTCTCAGTGGAAGACATTCCATGTAAGTCTACTTCATAATCAGTGCTTGACTTTTATTAATAATATCCTGGCCTCGGTAAACTTGGTGAAACTATTTAACCTGATAACAATCACATTTTAGCCGAAAAACAGTCTCAGGACCAAAGTGGAGTAAGTCAGGGGAAATTTGATTATTTCATTCTTATGTGAAGAAGACCACACTATTAAAATTGAAAGAGAAAATAACACGAATTGAATTAAATGTAATAAAACAGTCCTCAGCTTTAATCAATCACCTGTTTCATGTCTAGTTCTATGCCAGATATTGCAAGCAATATACATACACACAAACATGAATATGAATATAAATATAAATATAAATATAAACAAACATATGTTCCCTGTCCTCAAGGAATTAAAATGTTTTTAAAAAACAAAATGCTGTAAGAGAATGAACTAATTAAATGACATCAAAAGGACAAAAGTAAATCGATTTCAAAAAAGAGAGGAGGAAAAAGGTATGTGTGTTGGAGTGAATAATTTCAATACCTTCATGAAGTAGAGGATAGAACATGTAGGAAAATAAACCAGCCACTCTGGATGGAAGGATCAGGATGGGGGTGGGGGAGGGGTGCATGCAGTAGAAAATGCTGTTAGATAGAACCAAAACCAGTTTACAGAAGGCCTCGGATGTAAGGCAAAAAGTTGGAAAGGCTCCTCCTCCTCCTCTTTTATTAGTTCCTTTTAGCCTTTTCTCCTACTCCCAACCCCACTTACTCCATAATTCCACCGATTTTACTCTTTACACAAAAGTTAGCAATATGTAACCGACTCTACATTCTGCGAACAGTCACTCAAAGCTCACGGATTAAATGTCGTCTGTGCGAAGATGTGCCAGCTCAAGTAAAGCAGACCCTTTCTGGAGGGGCCGCAGGGGTTCTTCAACCAAATGAACATTACAGGGTTGATATTAGTCAAAGCGATTCCCGGATTCCTATTATCTTTAATCTGTTTAACCCCCAGTGGGATTCAGGAAGGGAATTTAAATCCCATGAAGAAATTGTCGTTATGAAGTTTATTTTTACTAGATATTTTGGGAGATTTTATTTCTTGCAACACAACTTCCATAAATTGGGAGGTTGCTTATACTTAACTGAGTCTTGCCTTTACTTCCTGTGAACTTTGAGGAGACTTTTTTGGCCTTTTAAAGCCCATTTAGTCCAAAGGGATAATGAATTATGAACATCTCGTCTTATTTACTACTTTGCTGTCCCTTTCCTAATTATTTTTGGTTCCACATCTTCCATGTCTGAGATAATTATTGGATAATTTCCCCCTTCTTTCTGGTACATTTAGAGTTCAATTTGAGTGCGCACCATCCCTCTTCCCCTGGAAGGAATAACAAGAATGTTCATGTCTTGTTTTAACAAGTGGATGATCTGCCCCGACTTAGTCAGAGCTTCACACTATAAAAAAGGAGACCATTATGTTTAACTTTTTGCCCTGTGAGAAAAGCAGGATATGTCAAGCCTTTACTTAAGTTTTTTTCTTTCATCCTTATGCGTCCTCTCATGAGCTAATTTCTTTCATAGACTATATAAGCCCCTTAAAGAGCTGTTCTGTTCCCTGACAAACACGCTGGCACGCAGTTAATCATTAATTTTGCATGGCCCACATCTGCTGTCTGCTGGACTGCGCATTGTTCGAGAGACTTCCTCCCCTTTGTATAAACGCCGTTGTATGAGGGTCAGTGTGGGATCTTTATCTAACCTATTATCAGCAGTCCAGACGGAGTCTTACGGCCTCCCTTTAACAAGTCCAAGTTGCAGAGTTCACAAGGCTTAAACCTGCATGAATACAGTAGTATTTTTTATGGCAAAACAACAGCTGCAGGAGCAGACTCAGCAACACGCCCTGGCGGAGTATGTGCAGACACCAAAAACAGGTGCACCTCATGACTAAAACTGTGGTGTTGTGTGCCATTAAAAAAAAAAAAAGCATGACATTCACTTCTTCGTCAGATCAGGGTCTAACGAAAGTATGTATGGGAGGCACACAAAGGAATTTAGAAACATGGTCAGCTGAAACACCGAGGCTTTAAAAAAGCAATAAAGGGAGAACTTAAAATTGCAAGAGAAAGATTACTTGTACTTTACTGCTGGTGAGTACACTACCTTATAAAAGTCTAAGAAGCCAGCCAGCCATGCACGTAATAAAAGTTACTTTTAAAATGGCAAGCAAATTAAATTATATTATCTTTCTTCTCTTTCTTGGACTTGGTCTGGGGTTCCAGTTTTATACCACTTGAGGGAAAGTTGAAATTAGGCTTTGTGTGGGTGGAGGAGAGGCAGATTTGAATGTGATCCTGTTTAAATAATCTCTCCCTGCCTCGCTCCGGGGTGGTACGTGAAGGCTGGAAAGAGTGAGCCTCCGAGCCCGGCGGAGGGGCAACACCTTCGCGGCCACGCTGCCAGGAAGGCTCCAAGGGGAGTGCCCAATAAATGTCAATGTTGTGTGGCTATTTCAACTTGAAAGTGACTTGCACAAGTTTACTTGAAAAGTAACACTGCAGTCATACAGAAGGGGGAAAGGAACGCGTGTTGTTTCCAGACATAATTGAGATTGAACTCTAACCAATTCCGAAACAAGCGTTACTTTCCGCAGCCCCAGAGAAGCCGGCTCGCCTCTGCCAGAAGGGAAGTATTGCAATCGTCAGGAACACAAAGCGCTCTGTATGCAGTTTGCAGAGAGAAGAAGCCCTGCCATTCGGGCTAGCCATTCATCTTTGTGTGTCCTTATGGCAGAGGTAGTGTGAGCAGGAGGAGTATACCGCCCCCCTTACACATGAGTGATGCTTCTGAGGTATACTTGGTGTCCAACATCAGCTGTCTTTGAGGCACTGCTGACACAAGGAAGAGCCTGAAGATCACTCTCAACCTGCTGGATAGACATCAGTAATGCTGGTCTGTCCCAAGAGCTCTACGCACTTATTTGCGTTATACGGAACCTGACTTCTCCCCAGGATTCACAGGGAGGTCGGCAGTGGCCTTTTGAGGGAACCAGACAACCTCAGGAGACTTTATTCGGCCCCACCAGAACTACTGACATGTGTGAGCTCTCCTTGGTGGTCCGCTACACTTAGAAACAGACTCGGAGACTGAGAATTCTCAATGTATGTAAAAGTTGGGTAAAAATAATTCTGCTGCTACTTTTTATTATAGAAGTTTCACATTTGGTCTCTTGCAGCTAAACTCCTAGGGACGTGAGAGTGATTCTATTGCTGATTCATTGGTTTGGGACCCTCTTGGGTTTCTGTCTTCAGTGGAAAGCCAGGCCTTTGACGTGTGGTGAAATAAGAAATAAGAAATAAAGCAGGGTTTTTTTCACTGTATTTTTTTATTAGTCCTCTTTGTACTCTTTTATCTTTACCTAGTTTTTTTTTTTTTTTTTTTTTTTTTTTTTTTTTTTTTAGAATAAAGCTGTCGATAGAAATAATTTTCTAAGGCATAATGGCAACATTTTGGAACTACCACATTCTTAACGGCATAAATTTTTATTTGTTTTAAGGAAGAGTACAAGATTTCAAGCAAGGGATCAAAGGGTTTGGTTATTTTATTTATTTTTTATTTTTACTAAAAATTAGTGGGGTGACATTAACAAAATCAAATAAGTTTCAAGTGTATCATTCAACCATAAATTGTATACATATTGCATTGTAGATATTTTAATATCATGAGGTATCCTCCTCCCCAATTTCATTGGCAAGAGAAAGAAGAGAAACTTTACTATTGAATAAATTGTCAAAAAGTTGATCGATACAAGTTCAAATATTCTGAATGTATTAGGTACAATGTTTACATATTGATAAAACATTTACAAATGTCGATATAAATGGGTGGCCACTTCATCTACCAGAACGGCGGCAGAGAGAGGGCTGGGTTAGGACCAGCAAATGAGGCATTAAATCTTACTTGGTTTAGCTGGGGGTGAGGAGCTGTCAAAAGCAAGTCCATTTTCAGAAGCCTGAGAGATCAAAGGAGTCCCAGTAGCATCGTAACAAAGAGTGTGGACTTTTCCAGCACACAAATATGCTTTCAAAACTGGCTCTCTACTGGAAACCCTGAACACATTGTCTGAACTCTCTAAATCTGATTTTCTGCATATTAAACCACCTGTGGGCATCTTATGCAGACTAAATAAAACAGTAGATACCTGAAAGTTGTTATGGGTATAAGCAAGAATCTAAAAACCAGGAGTGTGACACAAAAGTGAACATATACAGGCTCCAAATCAGGTGAACAACTAACTAATCAAGAAGTTGAGGAACTGTAGCAACAAAGAACAAGGTCAAAGTTGCCAGAAGCCGTAAAAGTACCCAGACAGCCAGATTTCCAATGTGGACTTTGTGATCAAACTCAAAACAATTCAAAATCCTGGATATCATGTAAAGAAAAAACATCTGGCCTGAGGCCAGAATGTCACAGTGAGCAAACCTTGCATCATCTCCATCTCAAAAGGGCAAAAAGTGATTTGAAGTAAGAACTCAACTGGGCCTACATGGCTTCTATAGCCAGTGAGACAAAAAGGAGCATCTCAGTCCAGATAAAGGGCAATGAACAGGAATATTTTAAAGATATTTATCTGCCATCACTCTCTGTACCATGTCATCCAGTCTTATGATTTTATATTTGTTTCCTATGACTGCTATAACAAATTACCACAAACTTACTGGTTTACATCAATAAAATTTTATAATCTTACAGTTGTGGAGCTCAGAAGACTCACTGGGCTATAAAATCAAAAGTCAGCAGAACAGTATTCTTTCTAGCAGCTCTATGGAAAATCTGTTTCTGTCTTTCCTGTCCTCTAAAGGCTGCCTGCATTCCTTGGCTCATGGTCCATTTTTCCAACTTCAAAGCCATCAGCTTAGTATCTTGAAGTGTCTTTCCCTCTCTACTTTTCCTCTCCCTCCCTCTTTCACGGTTTCTGACTCCGGCCCTCTTGCCTTCCTCTTATATGGACCCTTGTGATTACAATAAACTCACAGGGATAATCCAGGATAATCTACCAATCTTAAAATCTTTAATTTAATCAAGTTTGAAAAATTGGTAACCAGTGTTTAACCTATTGGGGTATTATCAGAGCCTAACTGAGCTGGTGGAAGCAAGTACCCAACTCCAGCCAACTACAATCATTTTATCTCACCTAAGAGAAAACAATAAGTCAGGAACACTTATGCAGTTCACAGTCCAGAGGCACAGGCTCACTAAAAACTGAGACCTGACTATAAAGCTGTAGAATTCTTCTCCTTCGACATGTCACCTCCATATTACTAAAGACCTACTTACAGTAGTTCCTTTTACCCAATATACCATGTTCAGTTATCAATAAAAAAATTATAAGGCACACCACATACAAAAAGAAAAACACAACTTGGAAAGACAGAGCAAGCATCAGAACTAGATATGGCAGAGATGTTGGAATTATCAGAACAGGAATTTAAAATAACTGTGATTAATATTCCAAGAGCTGTAATGGATAAAGTAGATAGCATGCAAAAACAGATGAGCAATGTAAGCAGAGAATAGAAATCTTAAGAATTTTTTAAAATGCTAAAGATGAAAAACACTGTAAAAGAAATAAAGAATGACTTTGATGAGTTTATTAGTAGGCTGGACACGGCTAAGGAAGAAATCTCTGAGCTAGAGGATATACTGATAGAACCCTCAAAAACCAAAAAGCAAAGACAACAAAAACTAAAAAAAATAAAAAAAAAGAATAGAATATACAAATACGAGGGACAACTGCAAAAGCTATAACATACGTGTAAAGGGAATACCAGAAGGAGAAGAAAGAGAAAGGAACAGGAGAAACATTTGAAAATATAATGGCTGAGAATTTCCTCGAATTAGTGTCGGACACAAACTACAGAGCCAGAAAGCTCAGAAAACACCAAGCAGAATACGTGCTAAAAAACAAAAGCAAAAACAAAACAAACTAAAAACCCCCACACACTACATTTAGGCATATATCAGTTTCAAACTAAAAAAAAACAAAGATAAAACAATTCCTGGAAGAAGCCAGAGTTTAAAAAAATAAATAATAACACCGTATTTACAGAGGAACAAAGATAAGAATTACGTCTGATTTCTCCTCAGAACCACAGAAGCAAGAAAGGGGAGTGAAATATTTAAAGAGTTGAGAGACAAAGAACCTACCAACCTAGAATTCTATATCCTGTGAAGTTATCCTTCAAAGTTGAAGAAAAATACTTTGTCAGAAAAAAAAAAAAAAAAGGATATTTGTTGCTAGTAGATCTGCCTTGCAAGAAGTATTAAAAGAAATTCTTTAGAGGGAAAGAATAATTTAGGTCAGAAACTCAGATCTACACACAGCAAGGAAGAACATAGAAGGAACAAGTAAAGGTGAAATAAAAACATCTTTTTCTTATTACTAATTGATCTGTTAACAGTTTACAATAACATCAACAATGTATTTTATTGTATATGTTTATGTATGTATCATGTATTATATATATATTGTATATACCATATGATATTACATAAGCATAGATAATATATATACACATATATTTTATGTATAATTATACATAAGTGAAATAAATAACAGCAATAATACAAGGAATAGGAGAGAATTAGGATTATTTTGTTATTGTAAGCTACTCACATTACCCATGAAGTACCACAACATTATATGAAAGTGAACTTAGATTAGCTGTAAATGTACATTGTGAATACTAGGGCAACCACTAAAAAAAAGTATAACCAATATACTAAGAAAGGAGAGAAAATGGAATCATAAAAATACTCAATTAAGACCATAAAAGGCAGAAAAAGAGTAGAAGACAAAAATAAAAAAAAAAAAAAACAAGGGCAACAAAAAGAAAACAGTAACAAATATAGGAGATATTAATCCAACTCTATCAATAATCACTCTGAGTATCAACGCTCTAAATGCACCAATTAAAATACAGAGATCGTCAGAGTTGGTTAAAAAAAAAAAAGATATACCTACATACTGTCCGTAAAAAAACCCTTTTATATACAAAGATAAATATAGATTAAAAGTAAATGAATGAAGAAAAATACATCATTAATCTGACTAATCAGATTTAGTTACCCAATAACTTATATTTTATTCCTTCCTTGATTTTTAACTGATGTCTCAAACTCAATTTTTGAAAAACCAAACTACTTAATTCCACTCGACACCTTATCCACATCAAAACCTGTCCTTCCTGCAGCTTTCTGCCTCTCAATCTATACAAAGTACAATATTTCCATTGCTCAGAGCAAAAATCATGAAGCCATTCCTAATTCCTTTTTCTCAGATTTTACAACCAATGGATATATTTGCTATCTCTGTATGTTCTTACAAAGACTTATATACAAGTGTTAAGATTGGTTTTATTTGCAAGAGCCACAAACTCAAAATACCTCAAATGTTCTACAGGTAAATGGATAAAGAAAGTGTGGCATATCAGTATAATGGAATACTATTCATTAATAAAAAGAATAAACTATTGATACACATAACAACAGGAGCAGATATCAAAAATTATGCTAAGGGAAAGATAAAAGACATAAAAAAGTAAAGACTATGTCCATTTATATACAATTTCAGAAAATTCAAAATAGTCTACAGTAACAGCAAGCATATCAATGTGTTTAGACACAGCGTTGGGGTCATGAGTAGGGGCAGGAAGGAGAAATTACCAAGGAGTACAAGGAAACTTTTAGGAGTGATAAATATGTCCACTATCTTGATTATTATGATTATTTTGACATACAGGTACATGTTATTTCAAAACTTATCAAATTATATGTATTTGAGATATGTGCAGCCCATTGTGCCAGTTATACCTCAATAAAATTATTAAAAACATATCATTGTAATTATTGAGAAAATATGCCTTGTTTTTATAAAATTAGATTGTCTTTTTCCACATAGGAGGTCATTAAAGTGATTCACAATTGAAATACCTACTGACATTTTGTCAATAATTCAGCACCATTAAAACTGCTGAAATGGTCACAAAAATTTGATGCTTTGTTGTTCATTTCTTCTCCAGAAAATATAATTTTAGTTCAAAGAAAAGAGGGTATATGAAAATGACAAGATTAAAAAGATTAATGGAAAAACTATGTTTATAAAATTATAGTTTTTATGTAATTTTTAAAAAGTAAATGACATACTTTTTTTTCCTGAAAAATGACAGACAAGACAATTTGCAAAACATAGAAATGATAAACCTCCCATTGCAAAACACATAGAAATCTTGGCTAAAAACCAGCTGCATCCTTTAAAACATAAGCTGAGTTTGTAAAGAAATAAGGTAGAGCTTTTATACACCAAAAAATGACTGGAGAAAGAATTAAAAACCAAAGTGCTAACTTTTCAAACTGAAAGTGCAAATACCACAATGGCGTTGTGTGTGTTAGTCTCAGTCTTCAAGAGTTTGAATTCTAATGCCTACTTTGTGGAAGAAAATATGCCTGGGCTTGCAAAGAGCAAGAACTTGTAAGAACTCCATAGAATGTCAGGACACTCAAAGGACCATAATCCCAGTAGCAATTTAAAAATAATAATTCACCCAATAATACAAGAAGACAACCAGAAACCGTGTTTATCTCAGTCTAGACTCTGGGTGGTGAAAAATGATCTCTGAGAATTCCTCATCATGGGGCAACAACTCCAGGGGGTTGGGACTCGAAATTATGATATTCATGTGATATGGGAATCATAGAATGAGAAATTAAAATTTAAAATTAACACAAAATCAGTAAGCTTGGATGCCTGGCAAAAGCAAACTCAGAACTCCTCTAGAAGGACAGAACTTTAGACAGGAATTCTTACCGATAAAGCCTGCTTATGATGAATTCACAATCCAAGATTACCTGTAAAAACAATCCACATGAACAAAAGACAGCAAGATCTCCGCTCTCATAAAATTCAAATAATATAATTATCTGATAGAAACTATGAAATGAGCATGCTGATATTATTAAAGATATAGCTATAAAGTGAAAAAACTCAAAAACATCAAAAATAATGTATTCTTAAGGAAAGAAGACATTGTAAATTTGTAAAAGAACCAAATGGAACTTCTAGAAATTAAAATAAATAAACACAAAACTATTGAAAGGTAAAACTGAATGAGATAAATATAGATGTGACACAGCTAAAGAGAAAAACATTGAGATGAAAGATGCAGCTAAAGACATTACTGTTATTCAGCACAGAAAGTAAAATATATGAAAAATATAAGCTATGATGTTTTCAAAACGAAAGAATGTCAGAGAAACAATATCTAACAACATAGCAATAGAATTTTCCAGAATTTATGGAAGACATGAATCATCAGATTCCAAAATCATGTTTAATTTCAAGCAGGATACATATAAATTTACTCCAGGCATACTGCAGTAAAATTGCTAAAGATCTGAGACAAAAAGGCTTAAAAGCAACTAGAGAGAGAAAGACAGAGGATTATACAGATATGACAATTAGAATCTAGAACAAGGAAATTAGAATAATATCCTCAAAATTTTAAGACAAAATAATAAAATTTAATGATGCTACATATGGTTGGAATCTCTGAAAAATGAGGTAGTCTAGTTGAGCAAAAATTTCAGGTAACTGGAATTATTTTTTTATATACTACAGTAATTTACATTTTGGCTAAGTGATAAATGAAACTCTTTAAAAAATATATTATACCCATACCTAAGTCTAAATTCAAGGTACAATAACAATAATGTAACTTTTTCTTGAAATGTGCCATAATTGTAATATGAACAATATGAACAGGGGAGATTTTGGTTCTAAATAACAAACCATGTATGTAAGTTAACTATTTTTCTCAAAATCCCAAGGAATTGTCAATAAAAATGTATAAAAGAAATACATTTATCACAAGTGCTGAGAGAAGGACGGCAGGCATACCAGAGACATGACTAGTTACCAGGAGAGAAAACATGGGAATCTTATTTCCAGTTTAGCCAGAGGAGGAAGTTAAAGTCCAGGAAAAGACCAAGCAAACATGGGAACTTTTCCTTTTGCCTATAAGAGCAAGTAGGACAGATTTAGAAAACAGGAATGGAAGATGATACAGTAATCAACACACTAATAAAAGGGCAGTATAGAAACAGCTGGGCCAGATCACCTCTCTTCCATGCATACAGAAACATGGAAGCAGAAGTTGCTCTGAGACCAAAGCAGAAATGGATTTACTAAAGAACCAATATCAGCTCCAAGAGAATAGGAGTGTGGAGGTCATCCCCAGCTTAAAGTCCTTCTGGGTGGGAGAAGCTTTATGTTGTTACTTTCTCCCTAACAGCAAATCAAAGCCCAGAGGCTGGTCATCAGAAGCAAAGTCAATTCATTTACATACTTAATTATAAAAACAAGGGGAATTATCTCAATAATAAGGTAAAGTATATGTTTTTTCTCTTAATAAGGAAAAAAACAACAGAGGCTCCAGAGAAAGAAAAAAGAAAAAAGAAAAAAACAACCAAAACAAGAAAATCATGGTCTATATCTACAACAAACAACTGTAAAATGATTTTGAGTATTCGATGAAGTAGAAGAGAAGAAAATCCATTTGGCATTGACCATGATTCTCCCTTGAATGGCAGAAGTTTTGTAACAAATAATCCAATTTATTTCTTTACAGTCTGGCTAGTAATAACAGTAGGAAATATTTATTCTTTTACAATTTTAAAAATAAACCTATAGTCAAGGCACAGAAAGCTAAGTTGTACTTACAGAGCAAAATACAACATTTATAAACTTCAGCAATGTAAAAAAGATACAGCTGAGAGATGCAAAAATCTGGAAAAGTCCAGATAAAATGTAAGAGAACAAGCAATTGAAGTCGATAGATTAAGAAGTAGAAAATTAAGAGATCATTATGTTAAATGATAAAGGAAATTTAATAAATTAATAGTTATAAAATATAACAAAAATATGGTAAAGAGAAAAAGGTAGCAGAAACAATAATTGGTTAAATTCTTCCCATTTCATAAAGAGAATTAAATTCTGTCTAAAGTAGAAAATTAAGAAATGGCACTTATATAAACACATTACTAATAATATCAAATACACCCCAGAAGTGCTGCAACCAGAATGATTTTAAGTGGTTTTCTCTAGAAAGAGCAAGAATTTTTACTCTCTGTATATTTTTGTGCCATTTTATTATTTTATTTCATGTGTTTATTTTCTTTATAATTAAATATTATCAATAATAAGCTGACACTTCTAGAAAGGATTGGAGATTACCCTTATTCTAAAATATTTCTCAAATTTCATATACAACCAAATATTAGAATAATTATGTCTGGAAAAAATATAGATTAATGAGAATAAAACTGAGAAGACATTATGGCACAGATTCCTTTTAAGATAAAATAGCTCTCAAGATATAACTATGATTGCTCAGATGAAAAACATTTTAAAGGTATTACTTTAATTTTTAAAACTACATTTAAGCATAAAGTTATATTTATGTGCCCGTAAATGACTTATTTACCACTGAATCTTGATTTCTCAAAATCCCATAAAAAGAGCTTAACAATATCTGTAAAAGTTGTTGGCAGAATTAAACGAGATGATTTCAATGAAATTACTAGCCCTTTTTAGGTGTTCAAAACTGCTACATTGATAGCACCAATATCTAGAGAATGTCTGTATATGAGGACACTCTCTCAGAATGGTACAATAGAAAGATCACCAAATTTTTAAACAGAGACTTGAGTTCTCATCCTGGCTCTGATATCTTGTGCGTGTGTGATTTCAGACAGGTAATTTAAACTTTCTAAATCTCACATTCTACATTTAAACACTGGGAGCAGTAATCTACCTCAGTGATATTTTCAGAGGACATTAAAGTTTATGGAGTGGCTGCTTTCACTTACATAGACAATACCAGACAGATGAAATATTGTACTGGATTTTTTTTTTTCTTCTGCATTACTGTCTATAGTGGACATCTATCATGTAAAATAGATGAATCTGATCTCCTTTATAAATTTGGGGAATGCCCTACTTCATGAGTCTTGGCTGAGATTCAAGACCACAAGGAGCTGCATATGTTGAATACTTACTTCCCCAGCCTCCTCCTCCCTTGTGCCAGTGTGAGAACAAAATCTTGACTCTGCCAGTCAGAGCATCTGACTTAGTTTCCAGAACCGGGACACAAGACAGACAGACTATAAACTCAAATTTCTGTTGCAGAATTAGCTGCATTGTAAACTGTCACTTCTGGTGATCAGAGTGGGTAAGAGGAGCCCTCTACCCATGAATGATTTTGTAGCCCTTTCAATGCCTCTGTGACCCAACCAATACTCTTAATAAATGTCTCATTGCTTACAGCTAAGAACCTGACTGGTATGAGGTGCAGTGTCATTCCCGAATATTGTTGGTATCTCTCCTAGAAATCCTTACCTGTGTCCAACCCCAAATCTACATCCGGATATCCAGAAAAAACATGATTCTACAAGACAAGAATTACAGTTGTAATCACAGAATTGTGATTAGGATCAATATGAATTATGGGGGATGGGAAAGGTAGAGAAAGATCAGAGTCAGAAAAATGGTGCAAACAAGACCTGCAAAGAGACACATTTGTAATATAGATAGGCTCTTATAGTTCCCTGCATGTGGTGTTTAAAAAAAGTATCTGTTGACTGAATGAACAAGTACGTGTTAGTTGAGTAATGTAGAGTGCACAGACAATGAGAAAGGACATTGGGAAAGGAAACAGAGCCATGATATGTGAAAGACTGTCTTAACTAGAGTGTATGGCAAGTATTGGAAAGTAGAGAACATAGGCTGATTGAGAAAATAGATGAATCAAACTAATGTATGATCATGCCTACCAAGCTAATGAATTTGGACTTGAATCTTGGTTCTTAAGAGAGAGGGAAAGCATAATAAGAGTGATGTTTTAAGAAGATTTTTAGCAGATCATATGGCAACTTGGTAAAGTCACTAGAGATAAGAAGAAAAGTCATGAACATACTATTGAAGTAATTCTATACGACATTGACATATCGAGACAAACTCCAAACACAAAAATTTTCATTCAATGCAAATGTTAAATGAATAATTATTCAATTTCCATTATTTAATTAATGTAATTCACTTAGAAGCCAAAGTGTAATGTTTGTATGTATTATCAGTTCCATGTGCTTATAATTTGAATATAATTATGTTCCGTTCCATTGGGATGATAAATTTTTTGCCTATTCCTTTGACTATGGTCAAAAGTATAAACTTTTTGTATCTGAAACCATGAAAAACTGTATTTGAAAAATTAAACTATCGAATAAGTGGTCAGGCTTGACCAAGAAAAACATAAGTTGTGTGCTAGAGAATCTAGAGGTAAAATTTGTCAAGCACCGAAAGGGTCTGTTTTTATTTGTTTATTTGTATGTTTGTTTGGCTTGCGAACTAAAATACTTAAACAGAAAGAGGAAAAGTTCTTTTTTATGTGTGTTTGTCTATAATCAATACCCAGAACAGAAAAGTAATGTCAAATGATGTGTTGTTTATTGTAGATTAATAATATATAAGTGACAGTTATGAGGATTGTTTCAAATTTTAAATATTTTAAAACTGCACCAATAAAATATAATTTCCATTTTTTTATTCCATTTAGATGCTTCTAAAACATATGACCTGTGCATGTTTTTCCTAGGATTCAAACTCACACAATCTGTTGACTTTTTAGCTTAGACCAAAAACCTTGGATTCATTATTAATTTCTCAATTTATTGTACAACTCACATCTAATCTATCAGTGGGTGACAAGGATTCTACTTTCAAAATATATCCAAAATCCTGACACGTCTCCCCACCCTTCTCTGCCAACAGCTGATCTGAGCCACCATCATCTCCCATCTGGGTTGTTGCAAAAGCCTTCTAAGGAGTCTTTGTGCTTCCATGCTGCCTCTTTTTTAATCAATTTTCAGAATAGCTACAGCGATTATGATAAAACACTTAGCTTCCCCTTATTACCCTCTGCATTCTAGGTCATGGGTAATGTTCTTGGGCAAGTCAAGCACAAAAATGATCAGAACCTTTACATTTGCCAATCCCACCACCTGGAACGTTCTTCCCCCCAATTTCCATGGAGTACTCCCTACTCTCTCCTCCACTACTTACTCAGATGTCAGCTTCTCAGTGATCGACATGATCAAAACTGACACATCCTCTCAATATTCTTTATCCCACTTTTCTGCTTTTCTTTCTCCATAGCACTCTATAGTCTACATATAAACCAAATATTGCACTTAGTTTGCTTATTGTCTAGAATAAACTTCGAAGTGGGCAGAGATTTTTGTCTCTTTTATTCACTGCCATATATTCAATGCCTAGTGTATTATAAGCATCCAATATATGCCGAATCAATGAATTAATTTACTGAGTATTAATATCACCGTAATTTAGTGTTTCAGAGGTTGTTCATTGAGGATTGGCTCAGGGACAACAAGGAAAAATCAGGTCATTTAAATGACAGTGGCACCATCAAAAGCAGTCAGAGAAGGGCACTAACCCCACCTCTACCACCTCTGTCCATATTACAGAAGAAATGTTAAGTGATCTCTTTGCATTTGAGATTTTTTTCACCTGTAAAATGTGTGTTAAATAGTTCTTGGATTAGTGAAAAGGTTGAATGTAATTTGCACATGAAGTGCTTAACATAGCATGTGGCATATAATTAGTGATTTATAAGCCTTATCATCATTACAACCACACGATTAGTAGAATAAAGAAATGGATAGATTCATCTTTTGGAATTCTTTGTCCTTGCTTTTGTTCCTGACACAGTCAGTCCAAATGTATCTGAACTGAATATATGAACTTCTTTCAATTCACATTTAAAAATAAATAGGAGAGTCACAGAACTGTTCTATATCTTGACTGTGATGGTGACTGCATGACCTTATGCATTTGTCAAAACTCATAAGAACTGCATAATGAAAAGGTGAATTTCACTATATATGCAAGTTATGACGTTTCAAAATAGTAAATGAGAACATTAGTGCAAATGTGTGAAACCAATCATAGTGGTCAGAATTAATTACCTGCTTCCTCTCAATGAGGAACAAAGCCAAGGGAAAATCTAATGACATCAGAGGTAGGGAATTTCCCTCTCAATGCATGGGAGACACACAATGACTATGCTGACTAATTCCAGGTAAAAACAGTGATTTCAAACCAAAACAAAATAAAGTATGTGCTAGTATCGCAAAGCAATGGACTGACTCTCTTGTTGCTCACCTTAGACTAAGGGAAAGGTAACAATTATAAGCCTTGATCCAAGTATATGAAATAACCTTATTATAATATATGTATAATTTTATAGTTCCAAATGCTTTTGAAGCAAATGTAAATTAATCTAAAAATAGCTCTTAAATGTAATACTACTCAGAAACTTTTATGGTTATATGCTAAAGCAACATTCCAAATTTTTACTATTCTTTTGATGAATTAACTAGTGACCCATAGTTAAGAGAAAACATCTAGACCTTCATAATATTGTTAGGCCTAATGAAATTTACACATATATATATCAACGAGTAAAACAGAAAAAGCATATTTTTTAATGTATGTTTATAATTTAAATGACCCAGTTTCCTCAAACATAAAAGCAGTATACTTTCCAACATAGCAACATATAATATGGTCAACAGGGAGGAGAGAAATCCAAACCTTTATTTTTAAAAGAAATTTTCAAAGAGATTATATTTCAAGGTAAAACTTTCATTTAATTCATTTATTATTCATTTTTCCTCAATGTTTGGCAA
Source organism: Eonycteris spelaea (assembly GCA_003508835.1). NCBI lineage: Eukaryota > Metazoa > Chordata > Mammalia > Chiroptera > Pteropodidae > Eonycteris > Eonycteris spelaea. Next base: position 25,702,692 of record PUFA01000002.1, on the reverse strand, counting down.
AGCTGACTGGCTGCCATATAAAGAAGAACAAATTTTAAAAAAAATTGAAAATTGTTTGCTTAAAGTTAATAACTAAATTTTTGTAGAAAATTTTTCATTTATATATACCTTAAAAGAAAAGAAAATCAATAATTGGTATATTCTAATCCCTGATTAAGGACCCAGGCCAAAATTACTCAGAGATTTAGCTAGACATGCTAAATAAATACAGCATCAACAGGGCTCATTTGAAATGAATTTGAACAGCTCTCTCTGGTGTCTAGACCATAATGATATTGTATTTTAAAAACAAAATGCTAAATGGTTAAGTATTTTCATAGTCTAAGATAGAAGCACAAAGTGAAATCATTTCTTCATAAGCTATTGGAGTTCCCCAGTTATTTCTAAACACCTGTCTCAAGGAAATATTTTCTATGTAGAAATGGTGAAAAGATTCAAATCAAGAACTGAGGTCACTATTACATGGGTTTGAATTCCTAAACTAACATGTCTAGGAGGGTAACTAGCAAAGGCAGATTTTTTTTTCCTAGAGAAAGTAGTCCAAATGCAACTTAATAAAAGGCAGATGGCAAATTGGAGAGAGTTGATGATTAGAATTATGGAAGACATGCAATTCATTTTTGTTGTTGTTGTGAAAACTATTTGTAAGCACCAGATCAAGTATAATTTTTATCCTTCAAACCACTAAGATTAATACAAAGCAGAGTAGTTTATGAACAATCTTGCTCCTTGTGATGGAAAAAAAACTCCACCCTAGGAACTGATTAGCAGCAGTGCCAGTGGCATAAAAGGCTTCAAGGCAAGCCAGAATCTGTTGTGGTGTGGTGATGATTTTAAAAACAGTTTCAAAGAAGACATGACACATGCATATAAAAGTAGAAGTAGGATCCTCAGAGCCCCTATGCGATATAGTCACTTAAAAAAGTTCAGTACTATGCACATTCTTGGTCTCCACCAATTACAAGAGATACAGTATATTTGCACACAGTTCAAAGCAAATCAATGTAGATAATTAAAGAGCTGGAAAACAAGGTGTTTGGGCAAAGGAACTGGAACCACCTTATTTAGTTCCCTCGGGGCAGGGGCTTTGCATACAGTTTTGCTTGCATCCCTCAGAAGGGTGAGTACATACAATACACCAGATAAAGTGAGTCCTTGGTAAAAAAATACTGTTGGTTGGCCTAGGGGGCAAAAAGTGAGAAGAATGACATGATAACAGTCTTCAGATATGTGAAAGGTTATAATTTTGAAAAATGGTAACCAGCTGTCTCTGTCTCTACCCAGTAAATAGAGCAAAGATAGAAGGCAAAAAGTAATCAGAATAAGTTAGGGTTCATCTATAGGGTGACTAATTTATTCCAGTTTGCCCAATACTTTCCCAGTTTTAGCATGTAAGGCCTAGCCAGAGAAACCTGTAACTGGTAGGCATCTCACATTGCTGATGTTTAAAATAGGAGAGATTCTTATCTGACTGGGAGAAAATAAATGAATTCTATTAAATACAAAGGGAAAAAAACTAACTGTCGTTTCATGGGCCTTTCCAGGCATATGATTCTACTAGTTTCATTACTATCACAATTATTAATTATCCAGGGCAATAACAACAATGATAAAAATAGTAATGAATTTATTTTCTACCTGTCAAAGTGAGTTTGTGCTGATATTAGCTCATCAAAACCCCTTTAAGTCGCTGTTTTAACCCCAAGCAGAGGAGCTAAGCACATTCCCCAAAGTCATAAGGAAATAAACATGAACCACAAAAATGGAGTGTAACGATTACTTGCAGTTGCATAACAAGCCAGTCTATGCTTGGTCATGCTTGAGGTTGATCAGGCCAAATAAAACATAGCCGAGTGTTCAACAGTAGGGTTTGGAATCCTGCAGGTCTATGTATAAGTGCTTATTACTGATGAAATGGGTTTGGAAAAACTACTAAACTCTCTAAGCATCTGTTTCCTCATCTATAAAATGGAGATAATGTCATTACCTGCTCATAATAAGTTTATAAGACTGTTTCTTGTAGTGAGCCTTACTGCAAAGTGATGGCATAATGAAAGCAGGTCTATGAAATGGAAACATAATCAGGTTCAGGGACTAAGGCCTCTGGTTACAACGGCTAACATTTTAAATGCTTCCTATGTGTCAGAAACTTTCTCAGCACACATTGTGCATTACACATTGCATATAATAATGCTAAAAGGATTATCGTTCTCATCTTCATTTCATAGATTGGGGAGCTAAAGTACAAAAAATTTAAGTACTTTACCCAAGATCATATAGGTAGAAAGCGTCAAAGTTTATAGTCAAACCCAAGCAATATAACCCCAGAGCCTGTAGTACTCGTAAACACACACTATTCTGTCCTTGGTTTACTTTCAGATGACCTGTGAACGTATGTATGGACTGCATACCCTTAAAAAATATAATGCATAAATACAGCCTCTCTCAGTAAAACTTTCAATAAGTTTTAGTGGCAGTGAAGTTAAGGTTAAATTCTCTGACAAGTACCTAAAATATTAAACCTTGTTGATTTTAAGAATGAAATATTCAGACCTTTAGACAATTTGAAGTGATAAATGCATACATAGTACATCCAATCCAGTTTTCACCCAATCCAAAATGCATTTCTACTAGCACTAGGTGCTGTATGCTCTGTGTTAAATAATTATTTATTAATAAATTTATCACATAGCCCATTTGAATATTCCAGGTTCAGTTAGCTCGCTACTTCATGAAATAAGCTACTCCTAATGATAGGTTAGGTTTAGAAGTTAAAAAGATTTTTATGACACAAATTGATTTGGCTTTCAATACGGGAGTAATTTATAATAGACTAAACCTTCTCCAGATAACAATCATAACCTCTGAAAAAATATAAATATTAAAAAAAAAACCCCACCATTTGAAGGCTTTTGAGAGCAATCAAAAGCAGAAAAAAGAAATGGGAGAGGATTGAAAAAAAAGGGAACTTCACAAGGTCAACTTACACTTATATGGCTTTTTATGTAAGTCCTTTTCTGTCCATTTGGCAGAGAAACTAGAATTCAAGCAGAAAGCCATAATAATATGAGCTTGAGAAGCTCAAAGTTTGGGGATACCAAAGGGGATGGAAAGGGAGGGAAATAAGTCTTAGGAACAATTGAAGCAACAGAAAAGTATAGAAAATCTTCATGGATTTACTGGTAAATTCTATGAAACATCTGAGGAGGAAATAATAGTAATCTTACACACACTCCTTCAGAAAAGAGAGATGAGAACACTTCACAACCTGTTTAGGTCATTCTGAACCCTTACATGGAAACTTGATCAAGACATACAAAAGAAAAAAAAAAAGCTATAGGACAATTTCCCTCAGGAACATCAATATAAATATCTTTAACAAAATATTAGCAAATGAAACCCATGAATATAAAATTGATAATATATCATGACGAAGTGGCATTGATTACAGTAATGCAAGGTTGATTCAACATTCAACATGGAATCACTGTATTTTATTACATCAACAGACTAGATAAGAACTATATGATCTAAAATATATGCAGAGAAAGCATTGACAAAATTCAAAATCTATTATTAACAAAAACTCTCAACAAACCTAAGAATAGATGGAAACTTTCTCAATATGACAAAGGACCTTCACAGAAAACCTAAGTTAACATCACAGTTAGTGTTGAACGACTGAATTCTTTCCCCAAAAAACTGGAAAAAAAGGAAAGAAAGGATATCTGCTCTCACTTCCTCTTTTCAATATTATATTGGAGGTCCTATTCAATGTAATAATACAAAAATTTTTTTTTAGTCATTTTTATTTATTGATACTGTCTATGTAGAAAATCCTAAGACATCTACAAAGCAGATACCACATTCAATTAAATTCAACAAGATACAAGAACAATTTTAAAAAGTCAATTGCATTTATCTATTCTGAAAGCTAACAATCGGAAAACATAAATTGTAAAAGCTATTATGTTTAGAAGGGCACTTTTTTAAAACATAAGATACTTAGGCAAAAATTTGATTAAAACTGTGTAAGACCTCTATACTGAAAACCTAAATATCACTGTGCTAAGACAAATTAGAGAATATGTAAAAAAAAAAAAAAAAAAGAAAGAAAAAAGAAAAGAAAATGGCAAGATAAACCATGTTCTTAGGTTGGAAAACTCAATATTGTTAAAATGTCAATTTCTTTGAAGTGATCAAATACTTATGGCCATTCATATCAAAATTGTGGCAGCCTTTTAAAATAGAAATATATGAGCTAATTCAAAAATTTAAATATGAAAGGTTCTTAAAATAGCAAAAATAATTTTCAAAAAGAACAAAGCTGAAGGACATACACTACCTCACTTCAAGATCTATTATCAAGCTACAAAAATAAAAATGGTGCTTTCAGCATATAATAAATAAAAGATCACTGAAACAGAACAGAGGGTTTAGTAAGAGAATCAGTTATATGGTCAATTGATTTTCAACAAAATTTCAAGATAAGTCAGTGGAAAAGGATAATTTTTCAATTGGCTATTTGTATGGAGAAAAAATGAATCTTGACCATCACCTCACAACACATGCACAAATTAGTTTAAATGGATAATACACATAAAGACAAACTCAAAAATGTAAAGCTTCTAAGAGAAACTATTTAAGTTGCATGACCTTGACACAGGCCAACTTTTTAAAAATAGAATAAAATAAAAGCAATAACTACAAAAGAAAATATAAATGAATTAAACTTCATTAAGTTAAAAACTACTTAGCAAAAGTCACCATCAAGAAAATAAATAGCCAACTACAAAGAGAAAATATGCCCAAAACATAGATCTGAACAAAATACTTGCCAATAAAAATTGCCAGAGAATTTAAATACTCTTCATGAAGATGTACAATTGACCAATAAGCTCATGAAAAAGTGTTCAACATAATTTATTACCAGAGAATTCATATTAAATGAGCTATTAATATAATTAACAATGAGCTACAATGACACACCAACTAAAATGGCAGTAACAGTATCAAATGTTAGTGAGAATGTGAAGCACAAAAATTCTCACACAGAACGTTCAGCATGCACAGGGACAAATTGAGACAACAATGACAGAAAAGGGGAGAATTCAAAGATCCAGATTCGCAAAGGGGAATGGAGATAAGGCATGAGCAGAAGAAAATGGAAGCCTAAAATCAGTAGAAGAAAAGAAATAAGCAAAATTAGAGTAGAATTAAATAAAATTGAAAACAAACAGGAAAACAAGAGAAAAAATAAAGAGCTGGTTCTTTAAGAAAAATTGACAAACCCCTGGTTAGATTCACTGAAGAAAAAAGAAAAAGACACAAATAAACAAAATCAGCAACCAAAGAGGAGAAATTATGACAGATACTTCAGAAAACACAAAGGATCATACAAGAATACTATGAAAAAGTATATAACACCAAATTTAATAACCTAGAAGAAATGGACAAGTGCTTAGAAAGATACAACCTTCCTAAACCAAATCAAGAACTGGAAAATCTAAATAGACCAATCAGCAGTATGGAAAATGAAGCAATGATCAAAAACCTACCAAAAAGTAAAAGTCCAGGACCAGATGGCTTCACCAGTGAATTCTACCAAATACCTATTCTCTTCAAATTCTTCCAAGAAATCGAAGAGGAGGCAATATTTCCTAACTCCTTTTATGAGGCCATTACACTGATACCAAAATCTGGTAAAGATAACAAAAAAAGAAAACGATCGATATCTCTCATGAACACAGATGCAAAAATCCTAAATAAGATACTGGTGAACTGAATACAGCAACATATTAAAAAGATTATACACCATGATCAAGTGGGCTTTATTCCAGGAGCACAGGGATTGTTCAACATACACAAATCGATTAATGTGATACACCACATAAACAAATTAAAAAATAAGAATCACATAATCATATGAACAGATGCAAAAAAAGCCTTTGACAAGATACAGCATCCATTTATGATAAAACCACTTAACAAAATTGGAAAGTACCTTAACATAAATACAGGCTATATATGACAAACTCTCAGCCAACATTATACTGAATGGTGAAAAAATAAAAACCTTTCTTCTAAGATGAGGAAAAAGACAAAGCTGTCCACTGTTATTCAGTATAACATTGGAGGTCCTAGCAAGGGCAATCAGGCAAGAGGAAGATATAAAAGGCATCCAAATAGGAAATTAAGAAGTCGAACTGTCACTATTTGCAGATGACATGATTCTCTAACCTTAGCCCTAAAAGACTCCACAAGAATACTACTAGAAACAATAAGCAAATATAGTAAAGTTTCTGGATACAAAATCAATCTTCAAAAATCCATAGCGGTCCTATATTCTAACGATGAACTGACAGAAAAAGTGGAAAAAATAATTCCTTGTGCAATTGCAATGAAAACAATAAAATACTAGGAATAAATTTAATGAAACATGTGAAGGACCTATATATAATGTAAACTGTGTAATCAAAATGGCATGGTATTGGCAGAAAAACAAACACACAGACCAGCAGAACAGAAGCGAGAGTCCAGAATTAAACTGATGTTTATATGGACAAATAATTTTCGACAAAAAAAAGCCAAAAACATACAGCGGAAGAAAGGAAAGCCTCTTCAATAAACGGTGCTGGGAAAACTGGAAAACCACATGCATGAGAATGAAACTAGACTGTTATCTATCACCACACACCAAAATTAACTCGAAATGGATTTAAAGACCTGAATATAAGACCAGAAACAATAAATTGCATAGAAGAAAACATAGGAATTAAACTCATGGACCTCGGACTTAAAGAGGATTTTATGAATTTGACCTCAAAGGCAAGAGAAATAAAAGCAAAAATAAATGAGTGGGACTACATCAAACTAAAAAGCTTCTGCACAGCAAAAGAAACCATCAGCAAGGTAAAGAGTCAACCATACAAATAGGAAAATATATTTGCAAGCAATGCCTCTGATAAAGGCCTATATCCAAAATATACAAAGAATTCTCACAACTAAATAACAACAGAAAATTGAACAATTCAATTAAAAATGGGCAGAAGACCTGAACAGTCACTTCTCCCAAGAAGACATACAAATGGCCAACAAATATATGAAAAGATGCTCAACATCGCTAGCTATTGGGAAAATGCAAATAAAACCACAATGAGATATCATCTCACACCTGTCAGAATTGCTGTTATCAACAGAACAGGTAATAACAAGTGTTAGAGAGAATGCAAAGACACCCTCATACACTGGTACAGCCACTATGGAAAACAGTATGGAGGTTCCTCAAAAAACTAAGAATTGATCTACCATATGATCCAGCAATCCCTCTACTGGGTATTTACCCCCAAAGACTTGAAAACCTATATCCAAAAAAATATTTGCACACTGATGTTCATAGCAGCATTATTCATGGTGGCCAGGACATGGAAGCAACCTAAGTGTCCTACGATAGATGACTGGATAAAGAAGTGTTGTGGTACATATATACAATGAACTATTACTCAGCCATAAGAAGAGATGAAATGCTACCATTTGCGACAACATGGATAGACCTTGAGATAATCATGCTAAGCGAAATAAGCCAGACAAAAAAGTTGAAAACCACATGATATCACTTATATGTGAGATATAAACCTAAAAGCAACAAACAAACAGGACAAACAAGCAGAGACTCATGGACATGGACAATAGACTAGTGGTTACCAGAGGGGAGAGGGGAGAGGTAAGTGGGTAAAAGGGGTCAAATATGTGGTGACAGAAAAAAATCTAACTATGAACACACAATGCAATATATATATGCCTTACTGTTGAATTGTACATCCATCTGAAACTTACTGGATTTTGTTAACCAATGTCACCATAATAAAAATAAATAAAATAAAAATTAAAGAATTCTCATACATTGGTAGGAGAGTGTAAAAAAGAACAGTTAGTTTGGAAAAATGTTTGTCAGTTTCCTATAAAGTTAACCACACATCTACCTATGATCTAGCCATTCCACTTCTAAATAACAACCTGAGAAAATGGAACATATGTTACACACACACACACACACACACACACACACACACACAGAACCCCCTAAAATCTAATGTCAAATGTTTATTACAGCTTTATTACAAAAGCCAAAACTGTAAACAACCCAAACATCTATTAGCAGAACAAATAAACAATTCGTGGTATACTCATACAAATATTACTCTGCGGGAAAAAGGAGTGAGCTTCTGATAAGCCACTACATGAATGAATTTCACACCCAATACCTTGAGTGAAAGAAGCCAGATACAAAGGAGTACATGCCATACGGTTCCATATAGATGAAGTTCTACTACAGGTAAACCAATCTTGTGTGTAAATAGATGCCAGAAAAGTAGGTAAATTAACTGGAAATAGCTCTAAGGAACTCTCCAGGGTGATAGCAATGTAACATAAGTCATAGGTAACAACTGTATTAATGTATTTATAAAAACATCAAATTAGATAATTAATATTTATATATTTCACTATATATAAATTTTATGCCAAAAATATAAACATTAAATTTTTTTCTTTCATATTTGCCTTCTTGTGACTTCACTTATTCTGGTTCAGTACTTAGAATGACTCAAACAACACTGCTCCTCCCTTCACATGAACGCCACCCTGTACAGTGATGCCAGACCATATTCATGTGGTCTAGTACCGTGAGGGGAGATGGGTTTCAACTTGAGAACTAATTTTGATCAATTGGCAGGGGATACCTAGGCTGCTGTTTAGAGAAAGAATATGAGACTGTGTCCAGTTCCTCAGAGGAACTTAACTTTTTTGAGTGGTTACCATTATCTATCAGGAAGTAGGAAGAAGTGATAAATGGTGATCCCCGCCCATTCACCATCTTCAGCTCTTAACAAATAGCATATCTTGGTCTACAACATCTGAAATGGTGCCTTTATATACTCCCGCAATATAAATATCATTGCATCAATATGGGAGGCATTGCCACACATAGAGATTCCTTCATACCATGTTAAAATAGATGAGTTGTAGATCAAGCTGAGAATGAAATGATAAAAAGGCAGTGACACTGTTTAACTTTTTACCTAACTACATATTCTGGCTCTGAAACTACTGATCACTTCTTTTATTCATTTTTTATGTATAAGACAATGCAAACGTATATAATATAAATAACGTATACACATATTATAAACAATAAAAATTAACACCCATTATCTACCATTCAGCTTAAACCAAAGAATAATATACTGGTGAAGCCCTTGGGTACTGTTCCCTGTTATATTCCACTCATCATTCCAAAGTAAAACACTATTCTGAATTTTGTGTTTATCACTCTTTTGATTTACCTTACAATTTTACAACATGATATGCATCTTTAAGCAATATGTTGGTGAATTCTGTTTCTGTACATAGTATAATTGGTATTAGTTTTTATGATTTATGTTTCTAAATTGAATTCATATTGACATTGGTAGCTATAGTCTATTAATATTTACTGCTATAAATTATTCTATGCTATTACATTTATCTATTCTCCTCAAAATAGTTATTTGGGTTTTTTTTCCAGCTTCTTAATGCTACAATCAATGCTGCTATAAACTGAAAATATGCAAAAGTTTTAAGAATGTTTTATAGGAGCTCACTTTCCAGGCCACAAATTAATACATACTCAGTTTTACAAGACAATACCCAAATTAACTTCCAAAGTTTGTACCAACTTACATTTTCATCAGTTGCGTATAAGAGATTTCTTAACAAACAATATTGTCCAATGTCTGTCAATCTAGTGGATAAAAAAATGCTACTTCATTGTGGTTTTAATTTTGTATTTCATATTGCCAATGAGGCATGTATTTACTGGTCATTTACATTTTTTATAAGAAAAATTTATCTGTTTCTTTTGCCAACATTTTCTATTGAGTTGTTTGTGTTTTTATTGTTGTCTTATAGGTGATTCTTTATCTTTTCTAAACCCAAATCCTCTGTTAGCATTATACTTGCAAATACTTTTTCCCCAGATTGTGATGTGTCTTGTCATTTTGTAAAGATGTCTTTTGAACAGATGTTCTTAATTTAAGCAGAGGTGAATTATTGATCTTTTCCTTTATGGTTTTTCCTTCCTATGTCTTATTTAAGAAATATTTCCCTCTCATAAGGTTTAAAACTATTCTCCTATATTTCCTTCTAAAATTTTCAGTTTTGTTTTTTACATTAATGTATTTAAAACATCTGGAATAGTGTTTTTAATATAGTTTGAAATAGCAATCTAATTTTATTTTTTCCACATAGGTAGCCAATAAATCCAGTAGTTTATTGAAGAGTTCATCTTTCTACACTGCCCTACGGTGTTTTGCCCTTATGTAACAAAGTTCTAGATATAAATGTGTCACTTTCTAACACCTGTTTTTTCCATTGATATATTTATCTACCCCCTGTACTAATATTATATCTATAAATTGCTATAGCTTTATAGTAACTTTTGATTAGCTTTAAAGTAAATCCTCGAAGTCCAAGGTACCTGCCAATTTGGTTTCTAGTGAAAGCAGTCTCCCTGGCTTGCAGGCTCCCCTTTTCTGCCTTCTTGCTGTGACCACACATGACCTTTCCTCATTGCCTGCTCATGGAGAGAGACCTCTGGTCTCTCTCCCTCTTTTTATAAGGTAACCAGCCCTATCAGATTAGAGGCCCACTCTTAGGGACTTTATTTAACCTTATTTACCTCCTCTAGGTAATAAATACAGTCCTTTGGGGGGTTAGGGTTTCCACATGTGAATTTGGCAAAGACACAATCAGTCTATAGCAGAGGAGAATGTAATGGAAAGAATCATACATGTAGATGTAAGTTACTACAATGTTTGAGTTGGGTAATGAGTAATTTATTATAATATAATATATAGTTATATATATTCTTGTATCAAAATTACATTTAAAATTTTTTAATTAATTAGTTTTTAAATTAATAAATGTTTTTAAATAGCTGTATGAGGAAGGAAGAAAGAAAGAGAGAGAGAGAGAGAAAGAGAGAGAGAGGGAGGGAGGAAGGGAGGGAGGAAGGGAGGAAGGAAGGAAGGAAGAAAGGAAAGAAGGAAGGAGGGAAGGAAGGAAGAAGGAAGGAAGGAAGGAAGAAAACCCTCTTATCTTGTTATTCTTCAGATTAGTTTTGGCTAGTTTTGACTTTTTCCTCCTTCATGTTTATTTTAGAGTACTTTGTCAAGTTCATGAAAACTGGTTACTGAACATTTTGATTCTACAGATCAATTTGTGTAGGTCTGGCTGTTACACCTTCTATATATTGCTAGAACATAGAAATGCAATTAATTTTTCTATATTGATTTTACATATACTAAATTTGCCAAATTTTGCTATTTGTTATTTAAGGCATTGGTTAAGCTGCAGTAACACAGAGATCCAAAAATGGAATGGCTTGAAGATATTCTCCCATATTAGTTTCTAGAGGTTATATGTTTTATATATCACATTTAGGTTTATAATCCATTCAGGATTGATATTTGTAATATGCTGTGAGTTTGAAGTAGTTGTTTTCATACAGACATTAATAGGTCCAGTACCACTTTTTAAAAAGTCCATTCCTCTCAACTTCTTTATAATGTCACCCTTATAAATTCATTAATCTAAATAAATTTGGGTCTGTTGCTAAATTCCATTTGGGTTCCATTCATCAATTTCTATGTACTTAGCTAATGACACTATATTACTTATTATAGTCTTAACAAAGTAAATCTCACTTCTTTCTTCTTTAAGACAGTCTATTATTTCTAGCTTTTTAGATTTCTGAATAAATTTTAAAGAATTTATTAACTTCTACAAATAAATACTAATTTAGAATTTTTATAATTACCTAGTGAGCTTTATAAAATACCCCTCTTTAGCTCTAAGAATGCTTTTACCTAAAGTTTAGGTTGTATAAAAATAGTATAGTTATACTAGCTTTTTAAATATATATTAGTCTTCTAATAACATATCATTTTCTTTATTTTGTACTTTCAAACTTTTTATATTCTAATCTGTCTTTTAAACCACAGATTTTTAATCCAGTATAACAATTTTGGGGTTTTTTTATTAAAGTAGTGTTGTTTACATTTAACATAATTGCTAATGTCTTTGAGGTTAAATCTATATCGTTAGACTTTTTGTTTGACTTGTATCTTCAATGCTCCTTTTTCTTTATATTCTTTCAATTAACTTTAATTCAGATATTTATTGAAATAATTATATATTCACATGCAGTTGTAAGAAATGTAAGAAAAATAAAGAGGTTCCTTGTGGATTTTGCCCAATTCCTCTAAAGGCAACATATTGCAAAACTGTAGTATAATATCACAACTAGTATATTGACATAATCTAATTGATATAATCTAATTTTATTCAAATTTTTTTATTACTTTTGTTCATTGTGAGTGTATGTATGTGTGTATTAGGTTCTATATAATTTTATCACCCATGTCAGTTCACATATTCACCACCACATCAACACAAAGTTACAACACCACAAAGATCATCCATGTTTCTTCCACCCCCATTAATTCATGGCTACCACTAATCTGTCCTCTGTCCATTGACTTTTTAATTGTATGCTTGTACTTTTGAGGTCTTATTTAAGTAGTCTGTCACTCCCAAGGAAAAAAACATGGTCCTCTTTGCCTTCTATTAGCTTTATAATTTGACCATTTAGATCATCTATTCATCTGGATTCTATTATTGTATATGATGTTGAATATGTCTTTTGATTGATATATTTGGACTATTTAGCTTTAAGATAATTATTGATTTGTTAGCATCAAAGTCTTACTTGTTTTTCACTTGTTTGCTCTGATTCTTGTTTATTTCTCTTTCCTTGGCTTCCCATGGGTCACTTAAACATATTTCAGGGTTTCATCTGATTTATTTATGGTGTTCTATGTGTATCTCTTTGTACACCTTTTGTAGTGGTTACTCTGGGTACTATAATATTTATATGTGGCTTAGTCTACTGATAAACATTTCACTACTTTATATGAAGTGTGGAAATTTGACTTCTATTTAGGTCTCTGCTTTCTTCACTTTTAAATATCACGATCATGAGTATCAGATGATGTTAGAAGTCTGGATTTAAACGTTAAATGGAATTTATAAAATTCACGAGGAAGAGAATAGTCTGTATTATATACACATTATATCTGGGGGTTTTGTTTCATTTTCTTTTCTTCTTTCTTCAAGTTCCAAGATTCTTTATTTTATCATTTCCTATCTGTTCGAAGAATTTTCTTCAGCCACTCTTTAAGGGTAAGGCTGCTAGTATGAGATTCATTTAGCTTTCCTTCTGAAAGTGCTTTGATTTCCTCTTCATTCTTACGAGATGATTTTACTAGCTGTAGAATCAATGACTGACAGTCTTAGTCTTTTCTTCAGTACTTGAAAAATGGAGTGGGTCCAGGAGCCAAACCTAGAGCCATTTCTTCAGACCAGCAGGTGGGCAGGAAGCCCTCAGGCAGATATGTGCTAGAGGGGCACTGGAGCACCTGGACTGTAACATCCCCAAGACCTGTACAGGCCTGTCCTTCACTGTACAGAATGGCAAAACTAGCTCAGGGAGCGTCTATCTAACCTTAGTCATCACCAATGCTGTGTGAAGCTGGAGTGGGTGGAGGCTGTACCCTTGAGTTCATGCTTCAACCCTCCCAGAGCAGTGCTGGAGAAGACAGAGCTACGTCTGGAGCCCAGGGGACCAAGGTCATGTCTTGCCTGGCATAGTTCCTAGCTCCTAGCTGGTGACCTTGGGCAAGTATTTCCTCACTTGGAGACTTCTTCTCTCCCTGCTTAACTCTAAAGAGGTGGCGCTTAGCACATGCTCAATAAATGCTAGTTTGGATGTTGGTCTGTCTGGAAAGAAAGGAGACAACTGATTTAAACCTTCATTTAAACTTATTTGTGACAATTTAAATATAAAATTAACAAAATAAAAAAGAGAAGGAAAAAGGAAAATGTTGTGCAACTTCCTTTACAGTTCAAGATGGAAAATTGGCCATCATCGAAATTGGTGTTACCTCACAGGAAAAGCATTGTTTTTTCTGGCTGATTTCAGGAGTTTTCTTTAGTTTATAAAAGTTTAATTATGAAGTGTCTTGGCATGAATTTTCTTGGGATTATCCTGTTTTCAATTTGATCAGCTTCTTGGATCTACAGGTTTGTGTCTTTCACCAAATTTGGGAAATTTCAGCCATTATTTTTTTCAAATATCCATTCAGCCCCATTCTTTCTCCTCTCCTGGGACTGCAATGATACAATGTTGGGTCTTGTTATTATCTCACAGGTCACTAATTCCTCTCAGCATTGGCATCAATTAATTGACTTTCTAAATCAAGTAGTGATTTTTTTATTTGTATTTTTATTTTTTGGTTCTTGCTGTTGCAGGTAGGTTTTTTTGTATCATGGACTTTTTTTCTCTAGCATGTTTGGAGACTCTGGATACTACTTAAAGCATTTATTTTAGCAGGTGACACCCTATTTAGGTTTAGTATATAAGTAGGCTTAGATGCACAGGAAAATAGCATGCTAAGCCTACTTATATACTAAACTTAAATAGGTTTAATTTTTAGAGTTCATTCAGTGCTATTTTAGTCTGTTTGGTTTATCTGGTGCTACTAGGGCTTGCACTGGTACCTGGTGGACCTAACTACCTGATTGGGCAAAAATGGTTTCCACAAGCCAGGTTGCCATGTGTCTTCTGATATACAAGAAGTATGTTGAGGTCCCCTTACTGGTGTCTGCCCCCAATGCCCTGGTGGTTATTTTTTATTGTCCTATTTCTTCTATTTCTTCAGTTTTGTACTTATACAATACCTTTATGATTCTTTTGGTTGTTACTTGCCCTAGAAATTATAAGATTCAACTTAGTTTCATTAATGTTTATATAAATTAGTGATTTTATATCTGAAACTAATATAATATTACATGTCATCTGTTACTGAAAATTTTTAAAAATAAAAAGAAACAATTTAGTACTTTTGTAATGCAAGAATCTTAGGACCCTTTCATTGCCTTCTTGTGACTTCCATAATTTCATCTTGTAATTTAATTCTAGGTATATTGTAATCCCACAAGGTACTATTTTTTAAATTTACAGAGTAAATATTTGTTTAGATTTACCCACATGTTTAACCTTTTTACTTTTCTTCACCCCTTTCTCCTTTTTTTCTTCCTGAAAAACACTCTTTCTTATTTCCTTCACTGTGAGTGTTATGGTAAAAAATAAAAATACAAAATAAAAAATTCCCTTAGGTTTTGTCTGCTTGAAAATGTCTTTATTCTACCTTTATTTTTACAGTATATTTTCACTAAATATAAAATTCTAGATGGCATTGTATTTTCCTTTAGCACTCAGAACATATCATTCTATTGTGTTCTAGCTTCTATTATTTCCATTAAGAAGTCTTAAGAGCACTGACAGCATTATTGTTGCTCCTTTGCTCTCAGTGAGTGTTGGTAAAATTATCTAGTTAGTCATTACCAGAAGTGAAAATTGGTTATTTTTTATTTTTATAATATTTTCATAGATTTTATTTCTTGCTTCTTTTTAAAACTTTATCTTTTATTGACCTAATGTTATACATAAGTTTTTATATTGTATTTCAAATCATTCTAATATCTGAAGTTCTTGAGGGCATATTTTTTTTTCCTAAATCATTACTTGTTTCCTCTAATTTTTTAGTAATATTGATTTTTTTTATTTTAATTTGTGGAAATCTGTGGAAGTCTAGGTCTAGGATGCTTTCTTATGAAGAGACTTGTGTTTGCTTCTATTTGATATCAGATTATCTACTCTATCTGAAATGACATTTATTTATTGTATTAGTTTGGGGTTTGTGACTTACACTAGTAATGTAAATTTGCACTCCAGATTCATTTGAGGATAAATGTATAGTAACAAGTAATCATAAGTCTCCTGAGGCTCTAAGTAGAGACACATAAGTTTACTTTTTGCTTCTAGCAAGCAGTTTTTTTATGCTCACATTTTCACTGAGGGTGTAGTCCCTTCAAGGACCCAGCATTATCTTCAGGTGTTAAGTTCACCTGCTCTCCTTACAGGTCCACTTAGCTTCTCCCATTATCTCCCATAATATCTGAACCCCTGATTTTGACATTTGTTCCCAAGACAGTTAATGCAGCTTCTTTGATTTACTACTCTTGTTTCAGCCAGTTAAGTTATGCTTACTATATTTTATTTTCTCTTTTCTGTGTCCCTTGAGAGTTTATTTTTCTTCTTTGTGATGCAAGTAAAACATACACAAGTAGTTTTGCTATTATTGTTGCTTAACCAGATCTACTTATTTTACTTATTTCTCAATGTGGTTTTTTTTTAGAATATGTAATCAATCTATACTACTGAGAATAAGAGCCATATAACATCTCAAATAACTTTTTTTAATACTCCTTGAAATGATACAAATTTTAACTTGGTTCATCTCTTCTCACTAATGCTTCGAAAAAGCAATGGAACAAAGAAAGTCCTTCTACTGTCCTTTTAGACTTAGAAATAATTTCAGGAAAGCAGTTCAATTTCACTTCTTCCAAGTGACACCATAAAGGCTTTAACATTAAGTGAGAGGGAGAAAAACGTACCCTAAGAAGATTTTCATGTGAAGATACTCATAATCATCTTGTAGCACCACCAAAACAGATCTATTTGGGCGGGGGGGAGTGGAGCTTTCAACTTAGGTTCTTCACAGATGGTAAGGCAACACGCACACAGATTATTCATTTCAACTTCATGTGTGATCTTTCTGACTGATAGCATTTTTTCCCATAATTTGTTAGCCAAATTATTCTTTCCTCACTACCATTATGAACTCTACATGACACTGATCATATATCCATGCCATAGCTCTTTTAAATACAAATCCTTGGCATTATCAGTGACCCCTTTAAATATTATTCTCTTTTTTTTTTATTCCAATTGTCCTTTTTCTTTCTTTTTTTTTTCACAGAGCTAGTAGTTCACTCAGCTAAATATAATTTCTCAAAAGGTATTTCTTTAAGTCACTTCTGAAGACCATAATAATAAGTCTGGCCAGGATAACTTCTGTAACTGCTTATTAAGTAGACGAAACCAAATACAAAGTTTATCTTCTTGTGTGTCTGTTGCAATGAGACAGAGGAGAATATACAAACATCTGCTATAGTTAGAGCACACTGGAAAAACTCTAGAGATTAACTGTATTGGACATCAGCTTGGAAAAATATCAGTATGATATGTTTAGAAAAATGAAATCTAGAGTTGCTACCCAGCTTCTTTAACAAAGTGTTTTGCCAATTCAAATATAAATACATGTGATAATCAATGCGCTGAGTTTCTCTTGATTACTATTAAATACCTACTCTAAAATTAACGCATTTATTTTAATGGTATGCTTCTTAATTTAAACTTCTTTTGTTTAAAATTCTAATCATTAAAATATGTACTTTTAGACATTTCAGATAAAGTATATATTAGCAGAATGAGAAGTGAGAGTAAAGGTAAAGGAGGAGGAGAGAAAAAGAGGAAGAGTAAAAATATGAAAGAAGAAAGGTGAGAAAGAATAAAATAGAAAAAGGAATTAGGGCAGAGAAATAGTCTGAAAGTAAGAGAAAGTTGGAAGTTGAGAAGCAATAAGCATAGTTACATTATGTTGGATCTGTAACTTAGTAGCCTACACATAAATTATTACCAAATCTATTTCTAAAAATTATACCTTTAATCTACGCTCCAGATTGATGCCTATAATTACGTCCTGCACTTTCTTATTGGATGAATCAGAGACAGCTCAAGATCAAGTCTGAAAATAAAACCACCGTCTCTTCCTAACTTACTTTCCTCCCCTAATCATATATCTAAAACTGCTACACTCAGTACTTCTAACTAAAGTAAATCGTTCCCTCTGGTCATCTTGTCTGTTCACTTGGGCAAATCCTTTTTATTTTTCTCCATACATATAGATAGAAAGTACTGTTCAGCCTCTTTTGCAGTTAGGTATGGCCATATGACTGATTCTACCAATAGAACATGGATTAAAATAAAATATGCCACTTCCAGATCTTTATTCTTCACATTCTCTCTCTGCCTTTGTCTGACAGCCAGATGCACAAAATCCAATGGAAGAGTCAGTTCTAGGATGACAGAGGCACTAAAAGGCCTAGCACCCTCAATGGCTGCTAAGAATAGAGTCCTTTTCTATGACAGACTCTTATCAGACTGATACATGAGAAAGAAATATTTCTTTATTATACTGAGGCATTGATATTTGGGAGGTTTTAATTATAAAGGCTTGCCATCTCAATTAAATTGGTATCTTAAAGTAACGAATTCTGGTAACACCAAAAATACATGGCATTGGCTTACCAGTTGGAAACCAAGCAGTAAAGAATGGCTGTCAAAGGTTCTGAAAAGATGGCAATGTATATTAAATGATGGCAAAATATTTAATAAAACTGTTGCCTGTCATCCACATGACAACAAAAACTTAAGATCTAGGAGAAGAGGCTAGAAAAAATCACAGTGTTGTGTGTTACCTGCTATGGGCTTCCTCAGGGTATTGCAAGAACGAAATGTGCTTTAAAAAGACTTGCTTTGTTTAAACCAGAAATGAAAGAGAAGAGAGTATGGAAGTTTAGAAAAGCCCATTGCTACTAGACCTTTACTAATAAAAGATTGAGAAAATCTCCAAGCAGAAAATGTTCAGTAAAATTTCTGTTAAACAAAGTAACTCCAACTTTATGGCAAAGATCAATGAAGGGTCCTAACTTATCCATGCTTATTGTTGCAGATAACTTCAGGTTGCTTCTACTATGTTGAGAAATATGGGAGAAAAATCACTTTAAAAGGAAAAGGAAAAGTAAATATGAGAAGTAGTGTAGGAAATAACCAGGAAAGAGTGTACTTTTTTGGTACATGGAATTGACTGGAAACAATAAGATCAGAAGCTTATTACTTTTTTGAAGCAGTTGTACTGACAAAGAAATTATAAACCTGGTCAAAATATGCACGTGGGTGTTCAACGAGACTTGAAACATACCTCAAGCAAGGACAGGCTATCAAAGCTGTGCCTCCTTCAAAACAAGGCAAGCCTTTGAACATCTGGTTCCATGTGGTCAAGGAAGATGTAGACAAGCACCAATCTCCCAGAGGATAGAACCAGGGGTCATGGACCAGGGAGTTTCTCCAAGAGAGCAGAACTGGTACTAATTAAGAAACTTCCCCAACCTCCAGGATAGACAACTTTTCATGTCTGTCCACTGCATTTCAGAATTGCTACACACTGGTGGCCATGTGTTACTCATGCTCTCTTTCTGATGGAAATGTTTATTTGTGCTTATTGAATCTCTATTACACCATTGTACGAAGAGGTTGGAGGTAATAAAACTTGTTATTTTAGACCATAAGTCACCAAACTATGAGGAGCCTCATCTCTCACTGTAAACCATCTGGAGAGTCTGCACTTTGAGCAGATGAATGACTAGTGAAATCTGGTTGCCTCCCTTGTAAAAAGGATGAATATCTTCTATGTGAGAGAAGAATAGTGCAAAATACACTTAATGGTTGGAAAGGCAGACCAGGCC
The DNA here is from genome assembly GCA_003508835.1 of Eonycteris spelaea. Taxonomy (NCBI): domain Eukaryota; kingdom Metazoa; phylum Chordata; class Mammalia; order Chiroptera; family Pteropodidae; genus Eonycteris; species Eonycteris spelaea. The sequence continues at coordinate 25,683,102 of PUFA01000002.1, read as the reverse complement.
TTCGTCTTCAGCAAAGTTTGTGTTCTTCTCCTGGACCCTCACAGGGACTACATTTCCCAGGCTTCTTTGCAATTAGGTGTGGCCATATGTATCAACTCTGACCAACAGAATGTGACAGGGGTGATACACAAATTTCCATGACTGGGCTCTAAAAACCTCTGAAAAGTCCTCCACATACTCTCTCTACGTCAACCAGCTAAGTGAAGGCTCAGAGAAGGACTCTGAAGTCCTATGGTATTGTAGCATCACAAAATGGAAGGAATGACTGTAAGGAAGGAATGAATGCAGCAGTAACACTCCCATTCAGCACTACTAATATGCCTTGGACTTTGCCATGAGAAAAATATAAATCTTTATGAGCTTATGCCCATTGAGATTTTGAAGTTGTTAGAGTAGTTAGTCTACTTTTTGGCTAATATTCTCTCTGAATACTGAAAATTAGTTGCAATTTTTCACTCACTTTTACCTATTACATATAATCATTTTGATGTCTATTTTGGTACGTAAATATGTTTCAGATTCTTCTCTTTCCCACTGTCTCTATTGTCACTGTCTTAATTCAGATCCTCATAATCTTGCATCAGAATCATTGATACAGCCTCCTAATTAATAGCTCTACTTTCAGTTCACTGCCTATGCCTCTAACTCATCTTGACTTCATCATTTTAGAAATTTTTCTAAAATGAAAGTCTCCCTACTTAAAATCTTTCAGCATCATCTACATGCCTTCAGAAAAACTCCAAACATTTTAGCATGCACTATAAGGAGTTCTACAACTTTATCACTGTCTACCTCTCTGGCCTCATTTCCCTCCACTCCATCATATACCCTCAAACTTCTTCCATACACAGGTACCTCTAGGTTTTCCAATTATGTGGCTCCTTAATAACCACCTATGGCTTGGTTTTCTGCTTAGGGTGTCAACGAAAAACAGATTTCTGCTCTCACAAACTTTTTCTGGAACACTCATGCTTTATCCACTGGTACCCTTATTCCTCACCTCTCACTCCTCACTCTTTACTCATTACCCCATGTTCTTCTCCTTCCTCATTTCTGAATCATTGGTCCATTTTTCATTGCTGTACTAATTTCATGCTTATATTTAGAATACTGACTAATTCTATTTCTCCTAACTCTAGTCTGACTCCACGTGAGCTCATCCCTCAATTCTATATTCCTACTGATGACTTTCAGGGTGACACCCTCCACTTTCTCAGAATCTACTCTCTCTGCTCCTTCCCAGGACAATCAAGGACAATCTACTACTCCTAGTTTTTTCACAATGGAAGCTTCATCTGTGTTTCCCTCCTTCAGGAGTTGAGAATAGGACTTGAACATGTGTTTCTTCGAACTTCCATTCCAGTGTCCATACTCTTTACTCCATTTAAAGTATGTCCTCCTAGTGTTGGAGAGGATGCGGAGAAAAAAGAACTCTCTTACACTGCTGGTGAGATTGCAAATTGGTACAGTCACTATGGAAAACAGTATGGAGGTTCCTCAAAAACTAAGAATCGATCTACCATATGATCCAGCAATCCCTCTACTGGGTATTTACCCCCAAAGACTTGAAAACCCATATCTGAAAAGATATTTGCACATTGATGTTCATAGCAGCATTATGCACAGTGGCCAGGACATGGAAGCAACTGAAGTATCCTACAATAGATGACTGGATAAAGAAGCTGTGGTACATATATACAATGAACTATTCCTCAGCCATAAGAAGAGATGAAATACTGCTGCTTCCAACAACGTAGATGGATCTTGAGATAATCATGCTAGGTGAAATAAGCCAGACAAAAAAGTTGAAAACCACATGATATCACTTATATGTGAGATATAAACCTAAAAGCAACAAACAAACAGGACAAACAAGCAGAGACTCATGGACATGGACAAAAGACCAGTGGTTATCGGGGGGGGGGGGAGGGAGAGGTAGGAGTGGTAAAAGGGGTCAAATACATAGTAACAGAAAGAAATCTAACTATGGGTGGTGAACACACAATGCAATACACACACACACATAAAATATATGTATGTATGTAGGGGTGTGTATATACATATATATACACATATATGTGTGTGTATATATATATGTATATATACATATATCTATATATCTAGATAGATAGATAGATAGATAGATAGATAGATAGATAGATGCCTTACTGCTAAATTGTACACCTGAAAATTACTGGATTTCATTAACCAGTCACCATAATAAAATAAATAAATAGATAGATAGATAGATAAAGTCCTACTATTTCACCTAGAAATTCCTAGTCATTTTTAAATCCCAGGTTAAATATCACCTCCTCTGTGAAATTTTTCTTGATCTTCAAGGCAGATTCTTTATCTTCTGTTCTTCAGGCTCTCATAGCACCTATTTAACATTCCTATTTTCCCACTAATTTCATTGTATTTTAACATTTTGTTTACTGTTCACCTCTCTCTAGAAAGTAAGATCGTTGATAACACACATTTTTTTCTTCATTCTTTTACTCTGTTTCCTAACTAAGGCAAGTATATTTCTTAAATAACTAAACTCATAAAATCACTGATACCCACGATGTAGTTGAGGAAGAACAAAAACAGGATTCAGCTTGGGCAGCACAGCGTGGTCAAAAACACACCAAGCTGGTCAGAGACCTTGCTGTCTCCAGGAGCAACGAGCAAAGTGTTCAACTCCCTAAATCAAGATCATGGATTCACTAGATCAACTCTCAGGATTTTGCAACTCCAAACTCTGAATATCGCCCAGATGTACCCTTCCCCTTACAAGAGTGGTGGGCAAGGGGGACACGTGCAGCAACTTGTCACAGACAACACCAGACTCTGCACAGAATTTCTTTGGAATGTGCTGTGGTCTAACTATAGCAAGCTTACTTTCTCACACGTTAGTAGTAGCAAAACTCTGTTGATCAGACTGTTATCAACTACCTCAAGGAAAATAAAACACTTCTTGGTTGCCTTCTCCAAACTGCATTTTCATGAACACGTCTTTTTAATTTTGTCTGCCCAATCCTGCCTAGCTTCCAAATTCTCAAGAGCTTCTTCCAAAGTTACCTCTGAATATGTAAGCAGAAATCCGTCAGTTTTAAAAATAACTATTCCGAAGTTAAAAGTTAGCCTCTTCATGAGGAATATCTTACTCGTAAGAGAAAATTGCCAGTGATATTTGGCTTGATTTAACTCAACTTGGATAAGGGGTCTAAATCTGTCATAACTGATACTTGCCCAAGCTTATACTCAAAAAGTGAAGAACATATGCATGTTATCAAGTCATTATCTCATTACTGCCATCAGCGCTGTGTGTTTGCTGGGCAGCAGCATGCCTGTCTACTCTAAGCCTGAGAATGAAATCTTCCTGCCAATAGTTAGGCTGCTGGGAAAATGGCAAAAGCCAGACTGTGGTAAGGTTAAGATTCAATTGCCTATGCTAGGAAGTTTAGAAAGCTTGAAAAGAAAAATTGCCTGGTGAGCAAGTTTGTTTTATGCTCCTTTAACATATTTAAAAGGTTTAATATACACACATAAATAAATATATTCATTTTTCAGAAAGGCTTGACATCTCACAAGCTAATAGAAAAAAACTTTTACATAGTTCTAACTATGGATTAAAGTTAGAAATGTATCTCAAAGTTCCCATTATACTTAGAAATATATCTCGAAGTACTCTTTAAATTAATATCTAATTTAAAATGTGTCTTGAAGTTCTGGGAAAGCAACTTATATCTTGTTATTTTTATTTTAGGAAGATTTTTAAAATCAAAACAATGTCAGAAATATGTAGAATGGGGGTTTCAAATAGGATTTTCTTTCTTTTTCACAGGGTCTTAATTATTGGGGATGCTAGATCCTGTTTCCTCCTGTATCAGCAGGGAGTTGCAGAAATGACAGTAGCCAGACTGTGGGAACAAAAATTAAAGTGTGAGCTTTCCATGCATTTTTTCCCATTAAGCCAAAGCCATATAAGACTGAAAATTTCTGCTTCCTTTAGCTCCAGTCCCCCAAATGTATACTATCTGTGGCTTAAGATATAAGCCCTATATTTCTCTGAAGTTTAAGAAAAGCCAAACACCCCATAAAATCCAACAGTTGGTTAAAAAAATCTAGTGTCTCAGTGCCTAGAATATTCAGCAACAAATTAGATCATTGATTTGGATATTTTGGGGACCCAATTTTCCTTTTTTTAGATTTAGTATTAGAGCAAAACTAATAAATGCATATGTAAACTGATATCTTTTAAAATTCAACAGCAGCCTCTATTCTCTGATTGACTCTTCAAATTTCTAAAACTCAAATTTTTCAACACAGCATAATAATGCATTAAGGAAGGGCAATAAAAGGTACATAATGCCTGATGACTTTTAGTATGAATAAAATTCTAAAATCTAATTGACAGCCAGAACTTCTCAACGCCCAGCTTCTTGAGACCTTTAATGATGTCTGCAAATTCTCTGCTGTTCCTCCCACTGAGAGTCACAGTCTAATTCTTCTCTTCTTGAATCTGGACTGGCCTTGGGGTATTAATTGTGCAGTAGAATTCAGCAGATGGGCTGTTCCAGTGCTTCTCAGACCAGGTGATAAGAAATCTTGCAGCTTCTGCCATTACTGCGAGAGACCTGAACCACATGTAAGAGTATGACTACCCTACAAGTACCATGCTATGAGAAGTTAAGTCGGGGAGGTCCGGGTGGATGAGACATCATGTGGAGGAGAGAGACGGGACGAATAAACACGTGAGTAAAGAAGCCATCTCGTATATAGATTCTCTAGCTCTGAACGCTGCAACTGATGCCGCAAATGAATCAGAGACAAATCTCCTAGTGAGTCTTGCTCTAATTCCTAGATCTGAAAACTCTGAGCGAAATGAAATGGTTGTTTTAAGTCATTACATTTTGGGGTCATTTACTGTGCAGCAATAGGTAAAACAGAACTGAATTGGGATATTATAACAAAAATCTAAAATGTGTGACACTGACTTTTGGACCCAGCAGTGAGCAAAAGCTGGAAGAGTTCTTCACTGGCCTTTAAGACAGTGAGAAAATGATTAATGGAGAAAAAGGCCAGAGAAAAAGGCCACCCCTATTTCGTAGTGGTAGATAATTGGGTAACACTGTGTTACCCTGTACTTCGCAAAAAAAAAAAAAAAAATATATATATATATATATATATAGTGAACCAGTGGATTTGTCTAAAGAGATTTCAAGGTAAGATGCTGAAAGTAACAACCAACTTATAGCTGTTTGGAGAATGCACAAGAAATTATTTTTTAAAAAAAGAACTGTCCCACTTTTAAGCAACATTGAGAAGAAAAATAAAGATGCCAGAAGTTTCTGGATTTAAAAATAAGACTCTTTTTAAATACTAGTTTTTGCACTCGGCAAAGACCTCACAATAGAAGGCTCCAGGTAGTACCAAATCCTGGGCAGTGCCAGTAAAGCATCGCCTTGTGATAACAATGTCAAGGATGTGGCTAAGAATGATTGACGAGTATGCCCACTAGGGCCTCTAAAAATCTTAAGGCCTTGATTCTCAGATTCTCTCTCCTAGACAAAAGGGTCTTTAAAAATCTTAAAGATAACGTCCCAAGAATCCTGACTCCTAGGTTAAGAAGAAAAAAAAGAAGACCAATTTTGGAAAACAGTATGGTCTGTCTTTAGACCAATGAGTGGATGATAATTTGATACATACAAACCCGAAGTTTTTAAAGAAATTATATTAGTTTGAACTGAAATTCCAAAATGGAAAGCAACCTTTAAACCCTTGAATATCTTTGGGGAGAAATCAGGCTAAGAAAAATAGTCAGCTTGGAATAGGGACCATTTCTTACAGAAAAGGAAGGATGACTTGGTGGGCAGAACCAAGAGTTCAGATGGCAGAGCAAATAGCCAGGGGAATCGTTCTCAGAGAGCAGGGCTGAGCCCTAATCAAAGATGCGGCATCAAGTGCCGAGCTTGACTGCTTACATGACTTCTGCCTTCCCCCTTTTTGAATCAGAGTTTCTATTGTGGTTCTCTTATGTCAGTTCTACCACTGTATGCTGGGTGCTGGAGAGAGAAAGAAAATATGTCTCTTTAGTTCACAGGTCTTCAGAATGGAACTCAAAGAACGTTACCTGAGAAACTTATTTACATCTGGACCTGTTTTCGCTGATCGGATCCTAAGCCAATGCTGAAAACTGATGAGATTGAGAGCTTTGGGATATGTGAACATGTTGTGTGTGTGAGGAAAATGTCAATTTTTGTGGCCAAAAAATAGAGCGTAATTGATTAAAGTTGTCCAGAAATTCTTTACTACTTCTCCCACTGATTCTTGACTGGCCTTAGAGACTGGCTTGAATCCAGTATAGGTGACATACTGGAACTAGAGGCTACATTATAGGGATTCTTACAGCTTCTGTCAGGGTCTATTAGAACATATCCTCTGAGAGCCCTAAGCCACCACGTAAAATATCTGAACATCTTAAACCGCCAAACTGTGAGAAACAAGTCATCTGCCAAGGCTCTGTCGGATGAGGCACCATATGAACAGAAAGGTGGAGATGCACTGAGGTGCCAAGTACGTGCATAAAGAAGCCATCCTGGAAATGGGCGCCGCAGCCTGAGCTGAGCTGCCCTTGATTGCGCTACATGGAGCCATTCCCAAATTTCTAATCTACGTTATTAAAAGGAAAAAAAGGAAGGAATGGCCCTTTAAATCACTAATTTTTGATAGCTTGTTACACACCAATGGATAACCAGAATATGTTCTTTGTTTTTCTCACCACTTTCCTTTCCCAATTAAAATCTTTCTATTTCAGAATCTTGAGTTTACAAGAGTTTCAGCTTTTAGGCTACAATATGACATAAGTCACATACTGTTAGAGCTGCCCTAAATGTAGCCTAATTCGTTAATAGTGTTTCTCCTTTAGATAACCATTTATAGAACATTTACCACAAACATGAGGGCCTTGATTTTATTCTCTCAAAATATGCTGTCAAATCTGAACTTGTAGTTCCAAAGACCTCTGCTTTTTAACCACGGCATATGTTGCTGTTACTCATTTGCTGGAAAATTCCACTTTGGTCCTACCCTTTTTGATTAACAGATAAAATTTCAGTATCTTACCGTAAGATCTTACTTCTTACTTCAGATGTTTGCTATCTAACTGCATTGGTCAAGATGGTCATTTGGCTTAAAAACTATGAGTTTTCTATCTGATTATTGCAATTGAAATGCAGTATCCATATTGTGAGGATGCCCAGGTCACATGGAGAGGCCCTACGCAGATTTTCCAGAGCACTGTCAGGCAGTAGGACTGAGAATTAATTAGGAGTTCACAAGACATGTTGGCTAGATTTCAAATGTTCTATGAACTCTCAATTACTGTGTATTTCCCGTTTCCCTCACTACCATCCATTCTGAATAGGAAGGCTACAGCAGTTATCCAATGCCTTCCCTAACATGGCATTTTGGTTATAGGGGACAGAAAACTTGTCTCTGTAACTCACAGTTCTTCTGACCAAGAAGAATGGGACTCAGGAACTGTACTGATGACCCACCCCACAGAGCCTCGTCATACATGGACCTGATTTTAATAGTGAGCTTTTGGACCTCAAGCCTGAATCCAATACTAAAACAAAATGAGATTTTAGAAGTCTTGGAAGAGGGTGAGTGTATTTTTTATGAAGAGATTTCTATAGTAATAGCCAAAATTGCCGATTGTAGACATTGTATTTTCCAAAAATGGCCATGGCAATATTTTCAGTCACACACGTGCTTCCAGAAATTGCCACTCCTTCATCAAAAGGTAGTCTATTTCTTTTCCCCTTGAAATTGGGCAAACTTTAATGACTGCCTGAATGAATAGAATGTGGCAGAGGTAATGCTTGTGTGACTTCTGAGGTTAAATCATAAAAGACAGTACGGCGTCTCTGTCTCTCTCTGTTTCTGTTTCTCTGCCCGCCACTCCACCTCCTGTTTCTCAGGATGCTTACCCTGGGAAAATCCGTTACTGTGTCCTAAAGAAGCTCAGGCCACTTAAAGAGGTCCACACGTGGATGTTTGGCAATACTCCTAGTCATGGTCTCAGCCAACAGCCAGCACTGACCATCAGACATGGGGCCGAGCATGCCTTCAGATGATTCCAGCCTCCAGACTTCAAGCTGACCCAGCTGATGCCGAGTAGGGAGACACAAATTATCTCCACCACACTCCCCCAAAATTGCAGATTCACGAACAAAACAAATGTTGTCATTGTTTTAAGTCATTTAAGCTTTGGGCAATAACTAACTTTGGAGCCCATCATGGAAACAATTTTTCTGCCTCCCATACCAAAAACACAAATATCCTTGCTCCAACTATGTTTATAGGAACTACTGTACACTTGAATGAAGACAACTTTTCATTTTCCATGAGGACCATCTACTCCAATCTCCCAATCCTTGACAAAACTAAAAGGAATGTAGCTATTTCTGAGAACATAGATGCTCTCTGTTTATTATTAAAGGTAACGGTTTCTGGCGAGGTTGGAACTGGGACTCAGAACATCACAATGTAAGATCAGTCTCACTCCCCTCTGCACATACAACTCCTTGACTCCTATGCACAATGGCAAATGTATACATTCGTTCATCCACAGAACACTTACTGAGTGCTTGGAGTGTGCTGACTACTATTCTATATGCTGAGCATACATCAATAACAGATAATATAACATCAGTTTTTAAAAATACCCTGCCCTCCTGAACCACATTACCTCCTCTTTACAACAAAATAAATGGGTTAATGAAACAGTGTGTTAGAGATGATCATGAGTAAATGAAGCAAGAAAAGAGGGTGGGAGTACTGGAGAGGGAGTAATTTTAAGTATGAGAAGATGACATGTAAGCAAAAATGTGAGAGAGGTAGGGGAGTGAGCCATGTGGATATTTGGAGGGAGAGAATTCAGTGCAAGAACCAGAGGAAGAGGTGAGCCTGGTGCTTTCCCACATGTGTGATAGACAGGTAGGTAGAAAACCTTAGTAGAAAGCAGAGGGACCTAAAACAATCATAAGTGAGGGTCTCTCGTGGTAACTCAGACTCAAAATGATGGAGGTGAGAAGTGCAAAAGTACAGATTCAAGGGACAAGGTGAGGTTGTCCTTGAACCTATACCATCCCAGCCTCCAGGAGTTCCATGTACTGTGGGAAGGTGAAGATTACATGGTAAAACTGAAAGACCTGAATCTAAGCGGCTCTATGAGACTCTACCCACCCAGAGAACTGGGTGGTAAAACACAAAGAACTAGGAAATAGTGTTTTGTTAGGAACCTAAGTAATCCTTCTGTGTGACATCTCCCTCCCCTTCTAGCATACCATGTATCCTCACTACCCTGTCTCAACCTCAGAAAAATAAAGACACTGAGAGCAGTCTTTATTTCGAAATAATCTCAAACTTACTGAAATGTTGCAAAAATAGTGCAAATTCTTTTTTACTAAACAATTTGCAAGTAATTTGTTAATGAGTGTCCCACAACTCCAAATACATTTGTCTTTCTTACAAACAAGGACATTCTCCCATAGAACCTCAATGTCACCTTCGGAATTATGAAAATGACACTGATACATATCTATGTCTAATTCTTAGACCCCACACAGGTTTCACCAATTAATAAATATAATTTCTGAAGAAAATGTATGTTCTTTCGTTATTTATTGAGTACCCACTATTCTTTCATAAGCACCGTTCTGGCCACCATCCTAGGCAATGCAACACATCAGTGAATAAAACAGATGAAGATCCCCGCCCTCATGGCCTTGTAGTCAGTGGATGAGGAAAGAGAGAAATGGATTTTAAAAAATAATAAGGACACAGTACATTAGAATTATATAGATAAATGCTAAGAGGAAAAAGTGGAACAGAATAAGGGAATTAGGGATGGTGGGGAGAAAAGTTTGCAATTTAAAACAGGCCAACCAGGGTTGGCCTCATTAAGAGGCCCACCGACACTTTTTAAATCTCCAGAAGACTGGAAGGAAACAGACACCTCGCCCTGTCTGGAGTGTCCTAGGTAAGAGCAAAGTGCAACAAGTGAAGGGAGAGACATAAGAGATGAGGTCAGTGTCGCAAAGACCTTTATAAGGACTTTGCCTTTGATTAAGAGTGAAATCAGGAACAATTGCAGAATTTCCAACCACAGAATGACACAAGTAGACAGCGGGATTACTGGCTGCCATATTTAGGAACAGACTATTCAGAAAGCTATGGTAGCTTCATGGAAACCAGTAAAAGGCAATTATAGTAATCCAGGTAAGGGACGATAGTGGCTTGTCAATAGTACTAGCAGTGGATAGGTGGAAAGTAAACAAACTCAGAATATATTTTGAATATATAAGAAGGAAAAGGCACTTCTTCTGGGCCAAGAGAGGGATGAGTAGTGAGTGATGGAGACCTGTAAGATGGTGGCCAAAGGCAGTCTAGACAACCCAGGGAAGGTCAGTGCCACCATACAAGTGACCTCAGGGTACACAAAATATAAAATAGGTCAATGCAGCTGAGACCCAAAGCAAGTAGTCCGGAACCTTAGCGAGCAGCGACAGAGAAACCAAAAATATTTGAGAATATTTTTCCTAAGGTCCTGTTTTCTGAAACAAATTACATAATTTGGAAGGTCCAGCATGATGCGCTTTGTCCTGAATTCTGTATCAAAACACTGATCCAGATTCCCCAGTGGTAAAATCGCAAAACTTCATTGCGTTTATTGTACTATTTTGTCTTTTCCACTTTCATTCCAACCCAAACAGTGGGAGTGTAAAGAAAAAGAAACATCAAAGGCCACAACAAATTGCAAAACATGAACTGAAAACTTCAGAATACACCTCAGCCTCATTAAGAGTGCTGTTTGCCACAATCCAGCTTCTTCTAGCTTCCATCTTTTGAGCTTCTTTGTTTAATTTGTAAAAGATCTGGCAGCATCATTGGCTTAATGTCGTAATACATTGGGATCCCCCCTCAGATGCATTTGGCAGGTACTTATGTTAGGGGAAATCTTTTCTCTCCATATCTGTCTTACTCATACGGTGAAGATGTAAGCTCCAGGAGGTAATGTGGCCATGGGTAGTAAAACAATCATCTCCCACAACTCAGTTTTCCGCTGGCTTGTCCTCCGCCCAACCAGAGGGGTAGAATCAGGGCCTTGTTCTTCAAACATTTTCCAGTTAAAGAAGGAGAAAAAAATGGGGAGCTAGAGAAGAAAACACGTTTTCTTTACTCCAGTTCCTTTTCTCTTTCCCAGGAAAAGAAGCCAATTGATATTTTTCTCCAAAATCTCCAGAAACTGTCAGAGACTAAAATTTCGAATATCCCCAAGAAAAACCTCTTTAGATAGATGAAAAATTTAAGAATATCCTCAGATTTTAGATAAGTTTCATTTTTTTAAAAAAAATGTAACCGTTTATACATAAAGGGGGAAAGTAGCTAAGTGGATTTATTTCCATTTTCAAAATTCATAGTCCCAAAGCAGAAAACTTGTTCTCCATTTTTCCCCTCCCTCTACATCTGCTCAGTCACGCAGTCCTGGATTAACATTTCTTTTAACAGTGTCTATGAATTTCTTTTGCATTCCTTGTCTCCATCTCGATACCACTGCCTCCCCTCTTTACTCTCGAATCACGGCGGTAGGCTTAGATCTGACTTTCCACACCTATTCTTTCCCCTTCACCCTGGCTGCCAAATTAATCTTCCTAAGACACACTTTCACGAGGTCACTCCCCTGGTCTGAAACCGTCCATAATTCCCCAGTGCCCACAGAATTAGGCCCAAAAGCTGTACATAGCTGCCCCCTGGTGGCCATCTGCTGACTCACTGTGCTGGATTCCAGACAGGACATAGGATGCAGAGAATACTCGTTTTTCATGCAAGATAGAACAACTTTCTATGTTCCAAAAAGGCCACAGGTGAGAAATTAAAGTAAAAAGAAGTCTTTACTTTCAGATCTATGGAGAAGAGCTCCTAAGTGGAATAGCACCGTTCTCCCAATGAGACACTGGTTTTTACGCCTGGCTCTTTCAGAATGATCCCGGTGTGTCGAGATGAAGTCTTCTCCATTGTTTCCACCTTTGAAAATTCCATCAGCAGTTATTTTCTGGACAAAGTATGTTTAAGCATTCCCTAATTTATCATCTAACTGGTTCTCTTACCTTATTTCATAAAGGCACAAGGCTGTAAAATTAAGATTCCATTCTTGGAAGGGAATGTAACACAAAAATACCTAATCAGAAAATAAACTTTGACAAACACACATAATTCGCTTTTGGACATACTAAAAATGTAAAACCAAACATTGAATGTCATTTTTTAAGCGTTTCTCTGGGAGATATTTTTTTCCCCTTTTTGTTGTCTGGACAAGCTAACACATGCTAAAATGTAAATGTGACTGGGTTTTGAAATGGAACTATTTTGGTCTCGCTTCCAGCTAAGGTCTTAATGCAAGTGAATACCAACTATTCTGACATTCAAAAATATAATCCCATGTCACTTTTGCAGAATTAGCAAATAAAGTGGCTAAAAACCTGGTTGTGGCATTGACCCCTCAGGTACAAAAAGGTTAAAGTAGAGAGCAGAGAGGAACGGGACATGAGAGAGAGGATGTCTTTAAAGACAACTGCAGCTGTGCTGAGTCTCCATTCATCACTGTTTTAAGAGTGGAGTGGGAGTGTGATCAGGTCTGTGAACCTCAAGCCTAACTGTAAAGACTCTGAGGAGACCATTCAGAGAGCTTGAAACGTGTCCCCTGAAGTTTGAGGGACAGAGCAAACTGGCACATCTGATTCACCTAAGTCATCCCAAAGGAGAAGAGGCTGATTGGGGTAGCAGAGTATGAGTCACAGTTTGAAAAACAGTATCATTTCTATGGACAGTGAGTCTCGGATATGCATTTCTCATACACTAAATGTGGGTCATGAGCAAACAAGTACCAAAGTCATCTTAGACCCTGCGCAAGAGAGCCTCCTGGAGGAGCAAAGAAAAATCAGCAGAACGCTCCTGGAGAAACTGCTGGAATTCTCGGGAAATGATGACTAAATCCTAAGTGATAATGACAGAAGGTGCATTCATCCACACCAAGGAAACTCATGTATAAGATCTGACTGATGGTGGAGATGCGGGATGCCTTCAAAGAACCCGAAAACAACCCCAACATCTGCCATGGTCAAAGACATGTCATGTCATGTTAGAGACAGTCAAGAAAGACGTATTTTGCCTCTTACGCCTCTTCTACCCACCTACCTCTCCCACCCCTCATGCTGGAATTAACTCTAGAGAAGTCAGCCCAGTGACCAGGGGAGAGCAGTAGAGGCACTAAGCATGAAAATAGAGACTGAGTTACCATGCCCCCTAATCCCACTACATTTGACTAGACATATTTTTAATTTAGATTACAAGTAAAAGCAACTAGAGAGATTTCTATTATTAGAAGTGACCAAAGATTCATGAGCTTACTCTATATTTCATTGAAAGCAGAAAAATAACACTCCAACTGCATGAAAAATTAAGGCAAATTGTCTTGAAATTTCATTGCCAATGTTCATAAATGGTAAATACTGGATAGTTTTCATGTAATTTAATCAAATTTCTCTACTTCAAAAATTTCTTGTTCTGATTGAATAAGACCTATTTATTTTAAGAATGAACATTTATATGGTTGCCTGTTAGATTATAATTTCAGATAGTTTATAACATAAAGGTATTTGTATCATAAAATTAAGGGTAAAAAATTCTGGTCACCTAAAAACATTTATTTTAATATATCTCTATTATGACTCATGCAGTGAATTTAAGATTCAGAACTTTATAAAAAGTTATTTTTCATTGTTTTTGAATAGATACTTTTTCCTACATGTGTCTGAACATGCAAGAATAAAATCTGCTTAATTTATCTGTGCCTTAACAACATTCTCCTTGAAACTGAAAATGTAAACCTCAGAGATTGGACCATTGCCACCTTAAGCCCTTGGTTAACTGTAGAACTGAGAATGATTCTTGTCTTAATAGCTTTTTAATATGACTTAATATGAGTTATGGTAGATTCAACACCCAACTCTAAGAACTTCAATCACCATTAGGGCTAGAAGGTACCCATGTATCATTGATATTCAGAAGTCACAAGGGGTTTTTTGAACATTCCCTTTGCTCCTGAAGTGGGTATAATATTTAGCAAGCATTGACCAAATGAGGAGATAGGTAGGATATGGTGGGACGTGAGTGGTGGATATTGAAGAGAACTACGTATAGCAGTTCTGTTTTCACTCAATTTCCTATTTATCTTACAAAGTTAAAAGATAAAATTGATTTCGTTCTACATTTTAAATATGTTCTTTCAAATATGACTACTTCTATGTCTAGAATTTGTGTAGCATTTATCTGCTAAACTATCATATCTGTAAAGGAAAGAAACTGACTTTTTTTTTAATCATCCAAAGACATGGAATGTTGATCATGCGAGATTTAAGTATATATGAATAAATGATCTAACTAAAATAGAACTCAAATCAAAAAGTAGTAGAAGCTAGGGATAAATAGATAAAACGTGACCTAATTATAAAGGTATCAACTTCCATTTTTGGTCATGAATCATGATAGAATAACAGGGACCGCATTTCCCCACCTGCCTTACTTAAATTAAAAAAAAAAAAGCAGACAAATATATAAAGTCCCTTTTTCTGACTTTGGACAGCAGGTAGTATAGGACAGTGATCTCTGAGAGAAGGCAAAAGGGTGAGCTCCACAAGTAACCCATCTCACTCCTGTCACAAGCTTAGAGAGTTTTCCAGTGCGGCCAAGGGAGAGGAACCCAAACAGAGCTTGATAGTTTCCCTGAGGAGATGACATAGAGTTGAAAATCAAGAGGCCATGGCAACCAGAATTAGCAGATTAGAGCACTATAGAGAAGAGAGATGCACAGAGAGAAAGCAAGCTCAGAGATCTACACGGCGCTACCTTGCTTATCTGACCAACTGCTTATTAACAGCCTGTGAGGAAACTACTAAGGCCAGAGAAAGAACCACCTAAGAGGAGCAGAAGGAACCATCCCTGGAGCTCACACAAGGCTAGGAAGAATTCCCGTTTCCGCAGCCAGAGTGGAAAGACCTCATAACACAAGGAGCATTGAGGGACGTCCCCAGAAGGGTATTGCCTTAGTAATGGAGCCAAATTAGGCATAGACTGCAACTACTCTGGACCTGCCTAAGAATGCTTAAAAGCAAGCCTCAAAAGGATCAAACTAATGCCAACCAATTTAATTGCACCCCAGAGCAAAATTCAGAAATATTTAAAGAAGTACTAAGGAAAACCTAACAAATAAACAAACAAATAAAAACTCAGTACCCATCATTGTAAAATTCACAATATTTTGTATTTAAAAAAAAAGTATCAGCATACAAAGAAGCAAGAAAATATAACCTGTGACAAGGAAAAGAAAACAAATTAATATAAAGATCTTAAACATCATTGGGGATAGTTTGTAGTTGTTTCCTGAGTAGAAAAGGATGGGGTTCATAGGTGAGAAATAAAGAATTTTAACAAAAAATGAAAAAAAAAAAATAGAACCCCCTTCAGAAGACCTGGATAGAAATCTAGCAATGAGGTAATAAGATCTTGCTCGAGAGTTGCAGTTCTTGAATGAGGAAGATATGAAATCTGTTTCAAGTGTATGAGCTCCAGGGCTTGCATGATGGCTAGCAAATCATGATGAGATAGATGTTTAAAAGCTCCATTGTTTTTTAATTAATGCAACTTGGAAAAGAATATTATCATAAAACAACAAAGGAAAGGTAAAGATAAGATCAGCCTTGGACATGTTGAGTGTGAGGTCATTGTGGGGCATATCCAGCTGAAGATGGGCCGTATGAGACTAGAAAAGGATAAGAACACGGGAGATGGTGCCAGCCACTCTGCCACCAGTCTCTTCCTGCTTTCTGAGAGTCATAGCCTCAGGCGTGTGGCTTAGTTGCTATCCTATACATTGGTGAGTCACTCAAGTTAAATCCAAAGAGGAAACCATATTCAAAAGAACAACTCTATGGAAAAACTAGACTTGTTGCTGAATAATCTGTAATTTCTTAGGGAATTCCCCCTAAAATCGGGCTTCCGGGAAAGCCTAGAGATTTCTAACTTACATCTTTCACCGCAGCCTCTGGGCCCTTACAGGGTCCACAGATGTGGACCTCAGTCTACACCTGCTTACCTGTGTCCTGATCCCTCTGAGGAGGGTCTCTGTAGACTCACTCCAAGCAAGTTCCGTCCTGCCAGGGCCTTCCTGCACGCTTCTTCTCCACCTGTGTCCTAGTAGCTATTTCCAGCGGGGGTGCTTACACTCCCAGGTGTATACCACGTGCTCTAACCTAGTGCCCCACCACTCAGCTAGGAAAATACTAAACCAGTGAACTTGCATTTTCTCTCTGGCCCTCTGTTTTGCCAGCTACATTGCTTGTGTCCAACTTCCCCTGATAGGTAAGTCCAGAAGAATCATTGACAGCCCTATTTCCTAAATGTCAGATAGAGTTTGCTTTAGTCACTGTTGCTCAGTTAAGTTAGAATCGTACAAATAAAAAGAGCTATGATGGCCACACTTAGTTTCTCCTTGGCAATGCTTCCTATGGAGAACATTTATATTGTCTCTCAGTGATTACTAGCCTAGAATCAGAGGATTGCAGACTGTATTGAGTAATTTCCAAAGTAGTTCTATGTATTTCATTTTGTACATATTTAAAAATATTCTGAGAAGGTAGCTATAGGTTTCATCAGACTACCAAAAGCATCTATGGCACAAAAATGATAAAAAATAAAAATAAAAAAAAATTTGTTTCATTGCAGAAAGGTATTATTGGATTGATTAATATAGTTGAAATATTGACTACCTAGAAGGGCCTAAGGTGGTTTGTGGGAAGAATGGAGAATATCAAGATGTGTAAGGCATAGTCTTGGGCAGTTCAAATCTATATCGGGAGAATAAGCCATGTGCATGAAACCTGCATAAAAGCCAGACAAATCGCTTTCCACCACATTCCTTGTTTCTATCTTCATAGATCTAATAATATTTGACATTATCTCATCTGTTTCTACTTTGCTTGTCTGTTATTTATTGTCAGTCTCCCCCACCAGAACATCCCATTCACTCTAAATCTAAAGACCTAGAACAGTGAGTGCCTGGCTCAAGATAGGAACTCAACATATATGCAGAGGATGCATACATGAATGAGCCAACGATGGACACAGAGACTAGAAAAATTCTAAGACTGAACGAGATACTAGCTGTGGACTTTTTCATGCAGCAGCACCATACACACACACACACACACACACACACACACACACACACACACACACCCTTCCTGCTCACCATTTCTAGATATCCACTTGTTCCCTTACCCAAAAGCCCATCCTGAGACAAGCCACTTAAATTCTCTGAAATTCTTCTGCCCATCCTAGAAGAATTCCCGTCACCCATGCTGCGTTCCCTGTATTTTTCTTTGTCCTCCTGGAGCCAGTTCACGCCCTGCCTTCACCCTGCCTCAGTGAGTGACAGCTCTTCACAAAGGACTGGCCTCACCAAGCAGCTGCTGGAAATACCATTTTTCTCCTGAGCAGCAGCACCTCCCAGAATTTCTGGTGGACAAAATTCTTCATCTTGCCCCGCATACTCGAAAGGCTAAGTTAACAGAGCAACAGCAACCAGCACATGTGAGTTCAAAGGAGGGAAGGATCAGAAGGCCCTGGAGTCGTCAAGAAAAACTTCATGGCAGGCATGGGACTTGAGCTGACGCTTAAAGGATTAGGTTGCAAGGGGTTCATACCGTGCCCTGTCCCAGGTCAGGGCCCCATGCCGTACAGATCAGCATTTGTAGCATTCACTGGCTAACATGCAAAACTGTTCGAGAAGGAATCGGAGCTACTATTTAAACAGGCCCAGAAGGATCCTCCACACTGAAGGTCCATTCACAGCTTTCGTTCAAATAAAACTGAACTCTAAATTCTCCAGTAAACTTCATCACCTCTCAAACACTTATCCCTTCAGCAAACCATGGCATATTCCCTGATTTATGAAATCTTTAGAAGGTGCTAAGGGCCCTGGAGGAGGATATTCAATTGCAAATTCCTCAGTGCCTCCCGGCTCTGGGACTCTGGGACTCTATAATGACTGGAATCCTAATATTTGGCATTTGACTAGGACTTTCCATGCAAAGTACCTGGTAAGTCTTCACACATATTATCTTAGTATAATTCTTAGTTAGAACTTTGCATTTTAAAAATGCTTCAGGAAGGCTTCCTGTTCCTCTAACATTTCCTCAGATTCTACTCTAGAAGTACCAACCTATATGACCTCCAGAAACCTGAGCCTACAACCATTAGACTCACTCTGGGCCATGTTTTAAACATCAATACATTTCCTGGGACGGGTAACATATCACGAACTGATAAGATGGGACGGGTAACATATCACGAACTGATAAGAGCACTTCGTCAGACCTAGACTGGCCTCTGAAAAAGTAAAGAGGATACTAAAGAGGTGAAAAGAAAGTGAATAAATTTAGGTTGTGGGTGGAGAGTAGGAAAAAGGAGGATTAATGGCCCAGACCATGAAAGAGGGGAGAGTGTTGGGCAGCAAGGTTTCTCAATGAAGTCAGTGGAAGCGGTGGAATAAATAACCAAGAGAAAGAGGTTGTCTCCACTCCAAGCTGAGCTTATTGGACATAGGTGTGGGTGGAACCAACCTAACTGCTCAGAGCAGCTGTCCAAGAAGTGATGGAGCCAGAAGTTGCCATAGAACTCATGTTCTTAGTGATAATTATAGAAAATGTTTAAGAATTTTAGCTGTAAAACAAGACTAAAAGAAAGATTAACCCTGATTTTTCTATCCTATCACCAAAACTCTGCTGAATAGAAAGTAGTGAGCACAGCAGGTTTTCATTCTGTAATTATTCCCAAAGGATAACTCTAAGACGCATGCTCTCTCCATGTTTCTAATTCCCTCTTCCTTCCTGCTGGAAACAGATTGGCCCCTCTCCTCTCAGCTCTCAACAACTCAGATCTGCTTCTCTCCTCTCCTGTGGTCTCAGCTTGGTCCCTCCCACCATCTCCAGCCCCAGCGTGAATCTCTGTGGCCTTTCTCTCCCTGCCTTCCTCAAGAGCAGAGCCCGCTTCCTGATACTGCTCTCCTCTCTCAGCAACTGAGTAGATGGCACTGAAGTTCATCATTCTTCCAAATGTGTGTGCGTTATAATTAATTTTTCCCAAACTTCTACCTCTCAGATATAATCTATATTTCTCTCATATAATCTGTACCTTTTTCAATTTAATAAGGTGAGGTAGACACGTGTTATTTAAAAACACATTATTTAGAGTGATTATTTGTCTACTCAATTAGTCTCATCTATAGTTGTTTTCACTCTCAATAAAAGACCCTAAATTCTATCTTTTCCATTCCACTATGTGTATCCAAACTCTGAGAATCTTGTTTTGAAAATAAAATGTTAGTCTTGATTCTTCTCTCCAGACCTCTTTTTAGTTCTATGTATTTAAAATTTTCATGAAAATATAAACAAAAACTACAGCTTCTTTCCAGAAAG
This sequence comes from Eonycteris spelaea, assembly GCA_003508835.1. Lineage (NCBI taxonomy): Eukaryota > Metazoa > Chordata > Mammalia > Chiroptera > Pteropodidae > Eonycteris > Eonycteris spelaea. The sequence goes on along the minus strand of PUFA01000002.1, from coordinate 25,663,513 downwards.
GAATATTTTCAGTCAAGTCACTTGCCTCAAACAGGGAACTCTGAATAATGGAACATGTGTTTGGCTCTGTTTCAAAAGAAATACTGCTTTCCTGTTCCTCTCAGTGCTAGTCCTGCAGCCAAGCATTGATCCCTGAGGATCTGTGAAGTTTCCACATCTCACTTATTTTAGAGCTTAAGAGAAGAAATCTTTCTAAATTACCAAGTACTAACTGATCAGTTTAAGTAAAGTGCTGTCATTTCTTCATTAGACTATTCTAAAGTACTAGAACTATTATTCTATTCCAATCACCTTCACACTTCTTTGCCTTGGATACAAAGATGAATAAAATAATATGATAACCTCTATGAATTTTTTTTAAAACTGCTTTCTTTCTGTTCCACCCATAAATCTCTTTGTCTTGCTGGGTTCATTTTGTCACTAAAACTAAAGATTCTTTCCTTAGAAATCCATCAAATTAATTATGCCATGCTGTGTAACAGAAGGAGCATTCAACTGAGTCAAAACACCTTGATTTTATTCCAGAATCTGCCTCTAATCATGCAATTCTCCTAATCCACTGGGTCTCAATTTCCTCATTAGTAAAATGAGCAAGGCCAGCTGTATGATCATCATACTCTTTGCAAACTTCATTATTCATTCATTCAGCATTTATCGAATGCCTACTGTATGTCAGCCACTATGTTAGATGCTGAATACACAAAATGCCATGGCCTCAAAGAGCCCACATAGTGAATGAGATTAAAATATAAATAATTTCCACAGAGGAAAGGGAATTTGGAGATACAATTAGAGAAAACTTTTCCTAGAGATGGGAGCAGATGTGGTGCAAAGGAGATGACAGTTGGATGGGACTTGTAAAATAACAGGTAGTCCAGCAAAACAAAAAAGGCAGGATGAGCAGCTGGGGATGGGGAGAATTCTAAACACAGAGAAAAGGATGGACCAAAAAAATACTATAGTATTAGTTCTTTAGCCTTCCCAGAAAGCAGAGACGTATGAAAAAGAATGGCATTCTGGGGACACAGGAGATGTTTGCATTAGCTAGAACTCTGCACGGTGAGGAATGGTAGCAGATGAGCCAGGGAGAAGCTGGGGCTGTGCTGGCGTAGGAGTCCTTTAGGCATCAGGATTAAAGCTTCATCCTGGGCAATGGGAAGCTGCAAAGGTTTTGAAGGAGGAAATCAAACTGTCAGCAGGGTGGGGATGAATTGGTGGCAGCAAGTCTGGCAGTGGCAGGATCAGTTGGAATACTCCTGCAATATTCTAAGCAAGACAGAAGGACCCAGAATAAGAGCAGGGCAGTGGGGATATAGGGGAAGAACCATGTATGACAGATATTTCTAAGGTATAATTGGTTGGCCTTGCTGACCATTAAATGTGGATGAAGAGCAAGAGGAAAGAACTGGGTGACCATTTGGGTGTTGGTCCTACTCATCAAGATGGCACAAAGAACAGTTATGAGAGGCAAGATAAGATATTCAACTGGGGACGTGCAGTATCTTTAGGTCATGCAAATGGAAATTTCCATTAGGCAGTTGCACCGTTAGGTCTGGATGTTTGGGGAACAGGCCAAGGTTTGGAGGTTAATATTGACATTTCCAATAGCATATCAATGGTGGAGGTGTGTTGACTTAATTTCTTCACCCCTTAATGTTTTTCTTACACCCTCTGCAGAGAGGTGTCTTAGTTGGTGATCGAGCGGTTGTGGTACTCTTCTCAAAAGGCTCACAGGACTGCAGACTGCTTTCCTTTGAAATCTGAGGAAGGAATCTAGTCTTACAAATGGAAGTAATTCTTATCCAGTTTGACAATTAAAAGTCCCTAAACAGACTGTCCTTGTCTAATGCTACATCACAAGACCATTTCTTAGAATCCTTAGGACAAAAATATCCATAGTTAAGAGTTTAGTAGATTGAGGAAAATGATAGAACTGTAGGTAGATCTAAGAGAATATACCAATGAATTGTGATCTGAAAGTGTCCCGGGATTCATCTCTCCATTCAAATACTAAACTGTGCATTTAAAATTGATGTCATTTATTGTATATGCACATGGGCAAATGTTGGGGAAGGTGCAGTGGTTTTCAGCTTCAGTGGGACAGATATAACTGATGAAAAGTAACAAAAGAGAAAATGGCAAAACAAAGTTCCAGGGAAAGTTTAAGGTTTAAAGTAAAGTGATAAAGATAAGAAGGGACACAAATCTCGACACCATCAGTTTATACTTAGAAAAGAATGACTAGCTTATAATGCAAAACACATTTAAGACTGTCATATGGCCCATAATTTAGATAAGAAAAAAATTATATCTGGGTTTTTCCCAGTAATCTATCTGCTGGTAGTTGAAGTTGTGAAGCCATGATAGTAAATGTTTTCCAGAGAAAATATATAGAGTGAGAAGGAAAAGGGGTCAAGGATGGAACCAAAAAGAACAGTGGGATTGGCTCTTGAATTGTTCTAAGTAACACAGACCATTAGAGAATCTGATTATAGCTATGGACCATCTCCATAGGGGGAGAAAAGGGTTCACACAAACAAATTTTAGCACAAAATTTAAAGAGATTTACTGACTTCACGATTCAAGGATCTCAAGTCAAATAGGGAGGAAGAGGACACAAGGAACCAATTTCCATTGACCCATTTTGCTATTAAAAATCATAACCTTTCCAAGAACGCTAATAGCTGGTAAATGAGACCCTCAGGATTTTTTTGTTTGTTTTATTTTGTCTGCTTTTCCTGCCATTAAGAAGACACTCTGTTTCTATGCACAAAGAGAGAGGCACTGAGCATCAAAAGATGTATGTGCAACAGGTTATATGCGAATTATATCTCCATTTAAAATATATATATATATATACACATTCCTTACATAAAATTCCATACATACACAACTCAGTAACATGGAATACTATAAGGCAATAAAAATAAATGGGCACAAGCTGTAATGAGGCTGAATCTCAAAAACATAATGCTATTTCAAAGAAGATAAATACAAAAGACTACACATTGTATGCTTTCATTTATATGAATGTCCAGAAAAGGCAAATTTACAGAGACGGAAAGCAAATTCAAAGCATAGGACTCAGAGTCAGAATGGAGTCTCTCTACGAACAGACAGAGAGAACTCTGAGATGGTGGAAATGTTCTACAACTAGATTATGATGACAGTTCATTAAATTGTACACTCATAATGGGTAAAAATTCTGCTTATAAAATACACCTCAAGCAAGTTATTTTTAAAAAGATGTTTCTGGAAGCAAATCAACACCTTAACATCTTTCTTAGGATTTAGAAATGGAGTGTTGATATTTGAATGCTTTGTTTCACAATATTTGGAATTTACATTTTAAATTCTTCTGTATCAAGTCATGAACAATCAAATTGGTTGTTTTCAAGGAGTCTCATTACATTAACCCGCCGGTGTGTGTTTGTAATTGTAAAGGAGATTAGCGTAATAACAATCTACCATTCACTCCACTTGAGATCATGGTAGAAATTTCCTGTGGTCAGGAGGGAATGTCTGACTGAGCAGCTGACACGCTCAACAGATATTCCATGAGGCTCACTTCATTGTGCTGCCATCCCTTGAATGGCTGGAGTGGTTTGGCTTAACATAAATCATTTTTTGTCCTCAGTAAGTATTTGCTTAAGTAGAATCATCATCATTATGCCATTAAGTTGAATTTTAAGACTTAGGCTTATTTTGCTGGCTTTTGGTGTGTTTATGCCCGTCTTTCTTAGGCATTAACCACAGACCATTAGTGAAGACAATACAGAGGCCTGGAGAACTATACAGAAACTCTGAGCAGACAGTGAGGAGGTCCTTAGCAAAGTTTCCCAGACTTTTGCCCAGAGTACCCCCAAATGCACTGACAAATATCTCTATTAAAACATTTAAAAAGAAAAATCTCTCGAACTATTTCCACAGGAATTCTCTGAGCTCAGCTCACCTCCCTTCCCTCACTGCCTGCTCCATGCACAGCACCCAATTAGACACACATGGCAAAATGCCAATACTATGTTATTTTTAAAAAGAAAAACAAGAATAAGTTCCATTGTCATAAAAGAAAGAGGAAAGATCTGGGAGCTCCTTTTACATTTTTAAAATTTTATATATGCCTGGAATCGACTCCACCACTATCTCCACAATTCTGTTGAATGCAGTGGGGAGGTTGGGAGGGACGTACTGGCAATGAGGAAGGCTGGTTTTGGAAGATTCTGCCATAACCCTCAGGTGAGTGAGGGCATATGTGGGATTACAGGTGAGGGTGAAGGGTGGTGCCTGTTCTTTGAAAAACCTGTCCAGATTAGTTTGCCTATAGGAGTTAGATATTTCCCCCTAATATCCCCAGATCGCTTTGAGATAACTCTGTTTTGGTATTTATCGTTATGTATCATTGTCTTTCTCTCTCACTAGATTAAAATCCTCAAAGATACAAATTGTTCTATCCACAGTTCCTGGCGTACTGTCTTTCTCACAGTGTGTGGTTCCATAGATATGTATGGGATAAATATATCTGTTAAAACTTTAGAAAGGCTATTATAGAAGTTTTTATAAATAAAAGCAATTTTGCAGAGAAATTAATTTATTGGAATAATTACATTGATTAACAACACATTTTACCTAGGGAAGAGAATGTTCTCATTTGAAGATTTTTCATCAGATTTTATACTCAATAGCCACATATTTATTTTTGTAAGCCAGTTGCTTATGTTAATTCACAGCATACTACATGCCTTTAGCACCAAAAAGAGTCATGTTATCACTGGGAGTTTCTCTAATTAATGTCATGTCAAAGAAACTTCCAAGCACGCCTTAGTAATGCTTATGTAAAATGTGTCCCTGGTCATTATATTATGTCAAGTCTAAATATAGGACCTGCTGCATGTAGTGTTTTTAATTCTTTGTACTGTTTCTTTTATTTATAACCATTGCCACTTGTTTTGCAAACCAGTCAACCTATTATGGTGATATCCATATGTGAAGTTACATAATAGTTTTTCTTTAAAGATTAATGGTAGTTTAACAATATTATACAATATTTAGATCTGACAGAACACTTTATAATTAGATGCAATGTGCTTTTGGAAAAAGTCTAATAAAATACAGCCAATAGATAACGTGACAAACCAAGCCTGTGAAATTATCTCTTACTCTGTGTAACTCTTTTAACTCAACATCACAAATTTTGCAGGAAAGTTGAACTCTAATGACTAAAGGGTCACTAGTAAGAGAAAAGAGGAAGAGGAATGCACCCCATCAGTTCCCAATTCCTTACTGAAAGCTGGCTTCTATTAAATTTAAAGTATGTTAAGAAAAGAGAATGCATTGATTAAATAAGTTACCACTAGTTATTTCATCTCTGTTAAACAACAGGAAATCTAGATATAAAGTAAACTGACATAGATCTGCCAATAAATGCCTAGCTGGGGAAATGGCTGCATTCCAGCGACTGCCATCTGGTGACACCTTATTGAAAAACAGAGATAAGGAACAAGAGAAATTATTGTGATCTTTCTATATCCTGGATCGTTAAAAGGATGTTTACATCCACTCACCTTAATGACCACATGTCAAAAGTTCCTCAATATCTGACCTTAAGTAAAAAGACCTTTTTATGATTTATTTCACCACGTTTTAGCTTTTCATGAAGCCTGGAAAGATGTGAATGGTCCTTAAGCACCAGGGGAGGTCATATGCCCAGGTAGGAAGATAGCATGGCTCCTTGTTCAAACGCATTTTTCCTAAGTGGTCCGCAGTGAAGCAGGAAAGAAAGTGATGTCCCTTAGAATGTAATGACTTGGTTAAAGTTAAACTAACTTTAATAGAGAGTGTGCGACAGAGAGACTCAAAGGAATGTTTGAAAAACCGTCCAAGAGAAACTCAACGACCAAATCTACTCATTTGTGAGGTGTCTAAGAAGCAAAAAGTGGGAAAGTCACGTTTGGGAGTCTTTTTAAACCTCCTGAAATAAAATGATGATCATAGGTTGACTATAATCTTAAGTCTTTAATTAAACAACTTATTTTTAAATTTCTATTTTAAGGTATATGTAATTTATATGCTTCTTTTCCTAAATATCGTTTTCAAAAAATTATTTGATCTCAAGGGCATATGAGAAATTTTTTACCAAACTTTTTTTTCCCTAAGACTTAGTAAGTAGTAGGTTTTTTGAATGGTAAAGATGAACCAAAATTTATTCTAAACTCAGAATAAATGCAATTAAATTGGATTCTGCTCACAGCCAATATCCTCATTTATTCAGCTTATATATTATTGTAATTCTCTAAAAAAGTTATTATGTTATAAATTGTTAGGTTTCCATTTGTCTAATATGGGGCTACCTTGGAATAAGCTTCTGCCTATCTAAAAATCAGCATTACAGCATGAGGAACGAGCCTAGGTTCTTTTCAGTAGACTTGGAGTAGAACCCAGATTTTTGTCACACTCTTGGAGCGACCTGAGAAAACTGCTTAACTTTCTTAGACCCTGTAAAAAAAAATAAATAATAATAACTCTCCCTCAAAGGTCACTATAAAGATTAAACAAGAAAACACATTTAGAATGTCATATTAAGATCCTCAATAAATATCATTTTGCCTCCTTCTTCTTGTAATAATAAAACAAATGCATTTTAATGCTTCCAATGGGTATTTATGGTCCAAGATTTTAATGATAGCATATGAGGCAGTGGACAAGGAGAAAGTACCTATCTTCAAGGAGTTTACACTTTTACTCAGGTAAGGCGTTGTGAGAGGTGAAGAAGGGTTTTTCTCTCCGACCCCTCACTTTGTTCCATCCTATCCACACCCTTGGTAGGAGAAGGAACTTTTATGCTAGGAATTCATGGAAGTTGTACCTTAAAAAAAAAAACACTCAACATTAACAAGAGAGAGAAACTTCAGATTTATAATCCTCCACTCTGCAAAATTAGAAACAAAACAAAGGCCAGTATAGTTCAAGTCTGCCACACACAGAATTAGAAAGTCATTCTATTTTTTGCATGAAAACCAGCAACAATCCAGCCCCCGCCAAGAGCATGGCCTCGAAAGAACTGGAACGCAGCACCTCTGGCATGGACTCTGAGACTCTCGTGATGGATCCCAGGCACTGCTAATAGTAAAGACACTGAGGACATCAACAAAAGGAAGCAGAATAAGAGAGAGGGAGTATGGTAGATACTATTCATAGACTGGAGCCAACAAACTGGTCGGTTCCCCTTTGGGGAATACTTGAATACTGAGGGATTTTCCAGGAATGGCTTCAGTTCTATGAGTTTAAGTAATGACTGAAACAGGTCATATTTGTAATAAAAATACCAGATGCTATCTGCCAATTACCATTCTACATGCTTTACTCGCATTAACTCGTGAACCTCTCAATCACTTTGAGAGGTAGGCATTATTATTAGCCCCATAATATAAATAAAGAAACTGAAACTCAGAGTGATTAAGTGACTTGACCAAGGGCACATAGCTAGTAAATTGGAGCTTGCCCTTGTAGGCAGGTGGTAAGGTCCATTCTTAGCCACTATGCTACACAGTGAGGACAGTTAAACTTGACCCTGAAAGTTGAGGTATATACGATATGCCTCCCATTTTATGAAATGGTATATACAGTATATAAAGCAAGTTGAAAATAAACAGCCAAATGTTTACAACATTTACAACATTTACCTAAGTCACCTCTCAGGTAAACATTTACAATAGATTTTTTTATATATGTATTTTTTAATATTATCCAACATTTCGGTAGATAAGAATAATTGACACTGGAAGCACTTTTAATAGAAATTTGATAATAATTACGTTTACTTTATCTTATAGTTTTTCTCTGTAGCACCTTATTAAGATAACCCCCAAGTCTTAATTTTATAAACGTCATGATGAAGGAATATTAATCCCAACAACATTTCAAAGGCCAGAAAGTTGGAACAAAGAAAACGAAGACAGAAATTATTTACTCAACAGCAAATAATGTCCTAATAGGTAAATATTTAGGATATGGCCACTAGTGTTTGCCAAATATTTATCAGATTTTTAAACTAAGTACCTAAAAAGGAAAAGAAGAGAAAGCGAAATAAATAGCTGAAATACCATGAAGAAAATTAATGCAGAATTCAAAATAAAACCTAAGCTTCATGAGCACTAAAGTAATGGTTTTGAGTAATGCCCAGCTCATCATGGTTGAAGCCCTAAGTGATGCAATGAGGACTCACACTTTTGCTGGGAGAGTCCTGGGTTTCAGTGGACAATAAATGCAGATTCTGAAAGAGAAGACATTGTTCTAGATTTTCCTATAAAGGCAAACTGTGGGGTGTTGTGAGGTATAGGACCACACCCCTGTCAAATACAACATTCTGTATCCATCCTGTTCAATACAGTGGCCACTAGTTTCATGTGGCCATTGAGCACTTGAAATGTGGCTAGTATGACTGAAAAACTAAACTTTTAAATTCATTCAATTGTAATTAATTTAAACTTAAATAGCCATGTGTGACTAGAGGCTACTATCTTGGACAGCATAGATCTAGAACTTTCCCACATACTACAGGTTTACAGCCTATTTCTCCTATTCTTTTTAGATACCTATATAAATATTTATAACATGAATTCTAATAGTTTTTAATAACTGATATTCTCTCTCTCTCTCTCTCTCTCTCTCTCTCTCTCTCTCTCTCATTTCCTAAGCTACAAAATTCTAGCCCTTAAAATGTATACTTGGGTAAGCTTCTCCAAAATTGTTCTGTACAGAAACAGTTTATTAGAGATTCAGAGGCAAGAGTGTTTGTTGAAGGAACATTAACTTAGGTTCCTGCCTCACAGGAAGATGGTGCATCCCTTAGGGAAGCTTGAACTACTATCTCTCTCTCTCTCTCTCTCTCTCTCTCTCTCTCTCTCTCTCTCTCTCTCTTTAAATAACAGCTTTATTAAGATATAATTCACTACCACAAACTTCATACCTTTAAAGTATACAATTTGGTAGTTTTCAGTCTATTCACAGAGTTATGCAACCATCGCCACTATCTAACTTTAGAATATTTTTATCATCCCCAAAAGAAATCCTAAGCCCATTCGCAGCGACTCCCCATTTTCCTCTACCTCCAGCCCATAGCAGCCACTAATCTACTTTTGGTCTTGGCAATCTTGTCAAAGTACCTAATTCTTTAAGCAACAAACTTATACTTAGTAATCTTTGTTTTTCTTCCTTCCTCTTTTCATTTTTTTTTATTTTTATTTTTTTGTACTTTATCATTTTAAGTTTCTCCCTTGCCCTGAATTCTCCTTTCCCACCCTGCTTGGCTACACTCATGCACCTGGGCTCTCCAACCCATCTACATACAGTATGTTTTAATTCTTCTAACTCCGAACGAAGTTCAGAGGCAACCGTCATCTTCTCATCAAAAAATAACAAGTGAGGAAATTAGCATATGCTTAAGAACCTGGAGGTTTAAGAGTCTGGGATTGGTAGAGGAAGTACAGGTAGAATGAGAGTGTCTCTCAACTTCAACTTACTAACTATCTAAATAGTATTATTCCCAGCGCACCTTCCCGGCCCCCAAGCTCCAGCTGGTACTGTTCCAGTTCTCAGCATCTGAAACAATGCCTGGCATATAACACCCCCGCCATAAGTCATTGTGGAGTGAAGGAAGAAATAAACGTATTTCTCTGTTATGTGTATAAGTTTATCCCTCCCATAGAGCCATCTGGCTAGAACATTATTTATTTTCTTTCAAAAATTGCCTAATAAATGGCATCCTGGCACTTGAAAGGCTATATATAATGTGAAGAGATATATGTCAACTTGGAGTGTTTTTCCTAGAAGGCTAAATCCAGTGAATTCTCTGAATTCTTCTCTTTGGTGACCACAAAATTATGAGGAAGGCTCTCATTTAAGTTCCCCAAAAACGATGGCCTTTGCCCTTTCCCCACGAAACATGAAAATATGAACACCTTCATTTGCAACTTGCATTGGTTCTTTCGTTAGTGTTTCTTAGCGCCCCCCGCCACCTTTTTTTTAAGTTTACTCCTAAACCAGCCTTATTCAGGGCATGCAGAAGATTTTAGCGTTTCTGTGATAGCCTTTAATGTGTAGACAGGTGAGGGGAAGAAAGAGAGGTGCTAGGAGGGAGTGAGCAGCAAGTCTCCACACAGACCTTTCTTTCAGTTCAAGTATGAAAGTGAAGATAAAAAACCAAACTGCGGACGTACTGTACTCAGCAGGAGCCAAGAGCTACCTTTAAGATTGGCAGTCCCAAAAGGCATCAACAGGAATCCTTTTGGTAATTACCAGTTGGGAAATGTCATCCCACTGATTGTGACAGACACGGAGCAGCTGTGCTTTGTTGAGGGCGAACAGAGGCTGGGCCAGAGCAGCAACAAACAGCGGGCCAGCTGCAGCCTGCACTCCGACTTCCTATCCCTCCCCACAAAACTCTCTCGTTTAGTACTTGCCAAACACTGAAGCAATTAATCACACGGCAGAAGTGGATCTAAAACGTCTGAAACTGCCTGTTGAAGATTAACTGAATCTATCATATTTCTAGGCTGGTTTGGGGGCAGGGAGGGGAGCGGGAAGAAGAGTGTCTTTTTATTGTGAAAAGATTCTCAAATTAATTGCAAAGCTCTCAGGCTGGTCATTCCAAGGCTGACTGGAATGTAAAGACTCTTCTGGCCAGAAATCCTTTTTCTTAAGTGAGAGACAGAAAAGAACAGAGATATTTCCCTTTATAAATTCCTGGTGTGGAATCAAAGGTGTAGAGCTTGAGCCAATACAGGTGTCCCTGCAGCCTGAACAGGCTTATGAAGGGCAGTTTTTAATTTACTCTGCCTATTGTTTGTACAGAACAGCTCCTCTGCACCACACCTGCCCCTCCCTTGGTGGAGATTTTAGCGCCTGTCAGGGGTCTGGGGCCACCACCCTCAGGGAAAAGAGAGTCCCGAGCTGGGCCTGCAGTGCTGCTCTTAGCTCTCAGAAACATCCAGGGCCTCTAAAAGTCACACTGCCTGGGGCTGGGGAACTGCTCAGGCCACAAATCACCTGCAACTCACCCCTAGTGCCTCTTGCAAAGAACTTTTGGCGACTCCAGCCTGCCATGGGGAGGAAAGGTATTTTTATATTCTTATATAGTCACTGTCTTTAAATATCCCAGACCCAGACCTCTAGGGACGTCCCAGAAGATACCATTTCATGGAGGAAAATGGTCAGGTCTCGTTCTCATCCCATCGTGTCTCATTTGACTCTGCCTGTGTTATCGTTGCATGATCTAGAGCAAATTAACTTCTATTTTAAACTGTTCATTTATATAACATTGACTCCTGCCAAAAATGCTGCTGTTGTTTTTTTAAAAAAAATCTTTGTTTACATAAATATCTTCTTAATCATCTAAACACTTCTAAATAAGGCATAATGAACTTTAAAATAGAATAAAAGACTGAGAGATTTTAACAGGAGCAAAGAAAGGCCAAAATATACTGGAAAGTGAAAAAAAGCAAGAACAGAATGTTTTGAATGAGTTCGTTTTCTGAAAAATAATCATATATAATAGAGAAGTAAATTTAGAAGAATATACATTAAATTGTTGAGAACTTCTGCTTCCAGCATTTTTTATCTCTATAATGCCTAAAATTTTTATAACAGATCTTGGAAGCTGGAAAAAGAAATTGCAATAAAAGTAATTACCAGGCAAAGCCAATTACTAGTTATGATTTGAGGACAAAGCCTAAGGCCCTATCTAGGGCCTCATCTCCCAAAATGAGATCCCAAAATATCTCAACAGCAGCATCACCTGGGTGCCACTCAAAAACACAGCATTTTAGGCCCCGTCCTATGTCTTATTCATATTCATGTTAAAGCGGGAGATGCAGTGACTGCATCGAGTACCATATCAACTATTGCCCCCTTCACCTGGTGCATGAAATTCCTTTTCATAACAAAGAACAAAAATATTTTTTTAACTTAGAAAAACACCTACAGTTATTTTATAAGCTGAACTAAGAGCTAAACAGGTTTTCGTAAGAACAGATTTTCAACCATTCAATGGCAATGGCGTAGACTCCCCTTAAGAGGAAAAAGAAGCTGCCCTCTTCCCTGCAACAGAAAATCAAGATCGAGTCCACGCCCTCCAGGAGCACACGGTCAAGGGAAAGACAGACAGACAAACGGTAATATGTAAAACTGGTAAGAAAAAAAAATACAAGGTAAAAAGTAATGAAGAGCTACAACTAATCAAAAGTTTGTCAGTTGTGTTATTTGGCTAAATAAGACTATCCAACGTCTTTGCATACCTTGCTGGCTTTGTATCACTCATTTAAAGAGGAAGGATGTCAGAGCCACGACTCTGGACTTAGTTGTGACCAAGGAAGAACAAGTTAGTCAAATAAAAATAAAGAGGAATTGGAGGTGGGAAAGTAGCAATGTCATCTTGAGCTTCTGGTATTAACAACAACAACAAACAATGGTGTGTCTATGTTTTAGTTAAGCCGTATTGATCCAGGATTCTAAAATGAATTCAGTTTAATTGGAGTGGAATGTCCTGAAAATGAGCCATTTTGTCTATACACCTATCCATAGTCCAGATTGGAGGAGAAACACTTGTAAAGGAATGTTAATGGCTCTAATGGGAGCTTTCTGGTGATTTTAAAAGGTCATTTACAAACATGGGTGGATGATCAAAGTTTATGATACTCCTCCTCAGTGTACTTATATTTGTTTTGGGGCCTGTGTAATATGGAAATAATATTTACAATTTTATTCAAACCCAATTCATAGAAGCTTAGATTGGTGAGTTGAAGATGTAAAATTCTTTAGGAGAGCTTTATCCGTGTGCTCCCTTGGGAACTGGAGACTTGAGCCAACAAGAGAAAATGACACACTACACTGGTCATTTTCTGAAGGAGGAAAATAAAAGACTGGCTAAAAAAAAAAAAAAAAAAAAAAAAAAAAGGTGCTTTGAAGTACCATTACATGCATGACTTTGGTGGACAGCCCTGGAGTCTGGGGAAAGAGAGGATGCGCTGACCATTTAAGAATCGGGGCCAGTCGCCCTACAATCCTAGTGTCTGCCACACATCTGGGACATTTCAATAAAGGCCTTGGAGATAAGATTGACAGCTTCATGTCAGACACAATTAGAGGAACCAGGGTTTCAATTTCTGATATGTAAGATGAAAGTAAAGTAGGACAAAAGCAGAAATAATAGCAACTCTTTAGATAAAAGTGAATAGGACAGAGATATTTAGGAAATAAATAAGAGATCCACCGAAGTCACTCTCCTTTGAACCCAGCAATGTCTTGACAACCCTAGTGACATTCCAACACTTGAGTCTAAAGAAATATCTTAGCAGAATCTCCCATTCAGAATCTTAGTCTTTTTTATTACTTATTTTTCTAAAGAGCATTAACATAGCTTGTTGATTTTCATTATACCCAAATGAAAATAAGTGGAGATCGTGTTTAAAACATGGTTCTAACACATAGCTCTTTTTTTTCTCAGAAACAGCTTCTGATTTAACAGATAAAAGATGTTGCATCATTAGAATTATTTAATATGTAGTGTATTTTTCTTTGATTTAACTTTCAACTTAAAAGCCTTCAAATTTTTGAAACCCATGCTGTCTGACCAAAACAATGGAATTAAATACATTGATTTATATTTCACCTTTTTCAGGTAAAGATTTGAGGCAACTTACAGTCAAAAACATTTATAGACTGTTTTATAAAACATTTATAATGTTCTATTGAGATCAATAGAATAGAAATTTAATGAAAAAAATAGAACCTATGCTAAAGAAAACAGCTTTATGGTTTGCAAGAGTTGCAAGCACTGCCCTGGTGTTCCTGGCAAAGTATAATTGCTCTCATTACCATGAAAAAATACTAAACCTTTACCTATGAAATGATGTAGAAGAAGCACATGTTGTTTTCTTTTGTTGATAGTAGGGACAAGGCAAGGTCGACATTAATCTCTGCCCTCTTTGAAACCCTGAAGCACTGATTGTGTTCCCAGGACTAGCTGCACTGGCATCAGCAGAGAGCTTGTTAGAAATGCAGACTCTCAGGCCCCACCCAAGACCTGTGACCCAGGAGCTGCATTTTAACGAGATGCCCAAGGGCTCTGCGTACGCATTAAAGCAGCTTGAGGAGCACAGGTCTCTAACACTAATGATCATATATTGTCTTGTTTTTACATAAATGTTTAGTATGTGTCTACCTTGTCTTCCAGTAAAACTATCAATTCCTCAGGGCAGAAACTAGCTTATTCCCTTCTTTTTTCCACAACAGCAAGCACACCAAAACATTGTAGGAGTTGAATAAAAACATAGATAAAATAATTAAAAAGTGAATGAACAATCATAAAAGGAAAAAAATTATACCAAGAAGATCAAAATCAATTCACACAATTCAAAATTATACTACAGATGATACATTTTAACTTGATATTATTTTAAATAGCATCAATAATAATGACTGATATTTATTACTTATTTGTGAGAGGTACTAATAAGGACTTCTTATCTTTTTCACAGCTCTATGGGTAGTATTGTTCGCATCCCTATTTTAATAAATAGGATCTGGGATCAAACTGTCAAAAGTCCAAAGTGGTAGAACTATAATTTAAACACAGGCTATCTAATTACAAAAAACCACATTCTTAGCCTCAATTGTCTAATGAGAGTTTGAGCCCTGGTTTTCTGAATGATGTAAAACTTCAGGACCGAGCACCAACAGCAGGAGCTAGGAAAACTCAATGGACCTAGTGACTGGTTCTAATCAAAGTAGGTAAGTAAGTAGTTCACAGTTTTAAACAACTGTAGCATGCTTATATTTGTGTGATTCTGTAAACCCACAGGCCTGCTTTTGCAAATTGGAAAAGTATATTCTAATAGCAATGAAAATGAGATACAGGTAAATAAACTGGATAATAGGAAATGGCAAGAAAGCTTATACATGACAATGATTCAAACTATAAAATATTTACTAAGCATTCATCCCTGGGGATGTTTCTAAGTATAAACTGTTTATTATTCCTTAGACAATAGTTATCAAGTATAATTTATCCTCACTACAGCTAGGGAAACAGAGGCTCCCACAGGTCAATGTGAATTAGGGACCTCTTCAGGTGACATGTGGCATGTCATTAAAATACCCATATTTGTCATGACCCACTACATTTTCTCTCTCCTCTTGGTGGAAAATGTAAAGAAAGGAAATACACCTTATTCTGTATTTCCTGTGTGTATCTATTCATATTGTGGAATCTGTATAATAAATGGTATCACAGGTGAAGGTGAATGTATGGGTAGGAAGATACATGAATGGTGAAGGCAGTATCTGCAGGGAGAAGAGGGTACATTTCTTTTATGGGCGGGAATTTCGTGTGTTCTTCATAATAATTCCCAGTCCTAGCACTACACCTAATATCCGGAAGGTATTTGATTACATTTTATTGGATGGGTATCTACCCTGTGCTTAGCTAGTAAGTTTTAATAATTACCTGCTAGAAATTTACCATCAGACATATCTGGTTTTGATCACCAATCTTACCAGTTCTATGATTTTAAGTTGTTTAAACCTATCTAGACCTCAATTTCCTATTCTGTAAAATGGGCATATGATGCTAACCTCATTAAGTTATGAATATCCAGTGAGATAATATATGTAAATTGCTTACCATGGCCCATGTCACATTAAGTGTCCAATAAATGTAGCTAGGATACCAACTCTCCAGTGAGGTTACATTTGGCCTCTTTTACTTATGACATCTTAGCCTAGCTTATGATTTTTCATCTATATAGACCATAAAGAACCGTGAGCTGAAAGCCTCTTAGCGGCTCTTGACAGGGTCTAGTCCTCCTTATTCTCAATTCACAGGAGAAGGTATCTTATTTAAAATAAAATATTGAATTGTCTGGGTGTCTTTCTTCATCAGAAAACATCTCTTCCAGACTCTCTCATGTCCCTCGTGAGTGAGTGGGTTTCCCACATAAAAACAGGGAAGACCCCACAGTGGGGCTGTGACCACAAAGTTCATCGTTGCCTTCTTAATTTGCTAGAAACTATACGTGCCACTTCTGCTGCTCAGGGAGGCCACTCATCCCATATTGCTCTGGGAAATCACTCAGATCAACTATCCCCAAATTCTTTGAGTTCTTTATATTTCATACTCAGGCCCTAAGAGGACATATCTGGTAGACACACTACTTGGAGAATTAAGCCTAATGTGCATAATTTTGTGGATAATGTAAATAAGCAGAAATGAATCTAATGCACCATGAAGGAAAAATTAAGTCTTGTAGAATGGCAGAGTTTTTAGGTCTTTGAGTGTGACCATTATGATGACTTTGACAAGAGGTGGTATAGTGCAGTGATTAGCAGATGTTGGAAAACTATGACCTGGGGGCCAAATCCACCTAGTGGCCTATTTTTATAGCCCTCAAGCTAAGACTAGATTTTACATTTCTTAAAGGGTTGTAAAGAAGGAAAAAGAGAAGAGGCAACAACAGAGATCGTATATGTGACATAAAACCTAAAATATTAAATATCCGCCCACTTACAGAAAAAGTTTGCAGATTCCTGGTTAGACTTTGATGTCATACTGCCTGAGATAAAGTCACATAAAAATATCTTATTAGTTAAATGACCTCAGGCAAGTCACTTAGCTATTCCACAATTCACTTTCTTCATCTTTAAAATTAAAAAATAGTCTTTATTTATGCCTGGCACAAAATAAGGCCCCATAAGTGTTTGCTTCCATGATTTATATTGAAGCAAAGGAAGATAGATAAGTGAGATTGGGTTAAATGTGATTACTTATTCATCTTCTATTGTTATTCATCGTGTATTCCCAGCCCTTGGCATAATACTTGGCATATAACAGATGCTTGATAAGTATTTATTGTTAACAGGTATTAAATTCTTTAATTTTTTAATGTATTTTAATATTTACATTTTAATGTTTATGTTCTAAATTAAAAATATACCTGTTGAATAGATAAATAAATGAAAGTTTTTAAAAATAATTTTAATATATTTTTGTAAATATCAAAATATACTTACAAAGGAAAATATATGATGTCTAGAATTTCCTTATAAAGTAGTTATAAATAGTTAACTGAATCAGTTAAAGGGGGGGAGAAGAGACAAATCTCCCTTGCAGAAAAATTCCAAATATTTATGCAGATACTCCCTCAAGAAGAGAAAGTTAATTTCCCTCTCCTTAGGCATGTCTGCACACAGTGACTTCCCCAGTATGGAGGTAGGGGTAAGGGATGGAGTAACTTTATAGTTGAGAAACCTGACAGACATTACCTCAGCCAGGTCATCAAAGCCAATATCAGCAGTCAGAAACCATGTTGATAAGTATGTGCCCTGGATATGATGTGATGAAAATGGCACTCTGCCCCTGGGGTCTTTCTCTCAACTCATAACCCAGTCTAACCATGAGGAAAACATCAGAGTTCCAAATGAGGGACATCTACGAAATACCTGACTAGTACTCTTCAAAACTCTCAAGATCATCAAAACAATGAAAGTCTAAAAAATAAAAATAAATAAAAAATAAAAACAAGGAAAGTCTGAGAAACCATCACAGCCAAAGGAGACATGACAACTAAATATAATGTGATATCCTGGGTGGGATCCTAGAACAGAAAACGAACAGCAGGCTAAAACTAAGGAAATCTAAATAAATCATGAACTTTAGTTAATAACAACATAATAATATTGGTTTATTAGTTATAACAAGTGTATCATACTAACGTGAGATGTTAATAATAGAGGAAACTTGGTATGGAGTATAGGGGAGCTCTGTACTGTCTTCTCAATTTTTCTATAAGTATAAAACTGTTCTAAAATATTAAGTAAATTACAAAAATTATGGGGAAAAGTAATCAATGAGAGAATAGAAGAAAGAAGATTTAACCCAGAATTAATAATTACTGAAACTGGGTTATGGGCATAGAGAAATTTATTACACTTTTACGTATACTAAATATATTTGCAATTTTCTATGGAAAAAGTTTTAAAAATAAATAATTTTCAATCAGAAAATAAGGTTAAGAAATATTATCCTAGACTGCATTGTCTCTCACAGTTCTATTTAAACATCAGTAAAATTACCAGCTACTGAGAAACTTTAGAAATAAGTTTGGTTTTGACTTACCAATTCAATATAAAGTTTCAGTCATTTATTAAATAAAATTTTCTTACATGATAGTTGCAACTACTGTAGACAGCTGCAGCCTCTACTGAAATAGATTTGTATGTATCTATAAATTTATAGGTGGTATGCATCTATTTCTAATTAAATTGTCTCATATTAATATTCCTGAGTAGATTTATTCTCTACCTTTAAGATAACTGCTTTGTATTACCTTGCTAACTCTATTCACTAGGTTTAGGAGTAAGGCTATGCCCATAAGGTGGTGAGTGTCTATAATTCAATGATCATCACAGTATCCCCACCTCATATTTTCACATGACTTACTAAATAATGGAACATGTGTAACTTTTTGTTAAATTTGAGTAAATATCAGAATAATGATACTTGGTATGTTAAATATATTTTTTAATGATTATGGAACAAGAAAAACTATCCTCTCTCACAGAATTCATTTTCTAGCATATTTTACTCTAAAAAAAATACTAGTCAATTACCTAATTAAATGCAATAAAATAATCATTAGAATAAGTGTACCTCACGATAATGGTGGAAGTTAGCAATCCATTTTACAAATAGAGAAACCGCAGCAAGGAGAGGTCGAATCCCAACTCACAGAACTGGTGAGTGACAAAGCCAGACATATAAACAAAAGACTGAACAAAGTTAAAGCCCATGGTTTTTAAATAATATCAGATGCTTTTCTTCTGAAAGATTCTCTCTGCAAAGGCTCAAACTGAAAACTCTAAGTTGCTTCACAAAGCCCGGATCTCCTCCAGGATAGAGACCAGTATAGGTCAACAGCAATTATGCCTTCAAGTTAGAGGACATGTATATAGCCTAGGTTTTGTTCTTCCTTTTTTCCAATTCTCTTGTGCAATTCATTTTTCTTTACATTTATCAAAGTATTATAATTATTCTTATTGCTGTATTATCTAATCCCTAAATAACAATTTTTCACTTTTTTTTGACATAGTTATGGGGGGTTATAGGATTATCGAGTTCCTTTCTTACAACATAAGAGAGGTTTACTATTATTAATTGTGCTACACTGATGGTGTGCAAATTGCATTTGAAAGCAAGGTTAACTATATTTAAGAAACTGCCTGCAATAAGAATTATATGGGAGTTGTACAATCTGTTCTTTCTTAATATTAACAAAAAAAGTGTCTTGACAATAGGACAGCATGCTCTCAAATTCATTCAGTTATTTTAAACCTCACCTTTTTACTTCATACATTGTCATTTACTTATTCACAAATATTTCTGAGACATACCTCAGGCTTGATAAACACACTGAGAGTGGCTAAGGGAGTAACTTACAAGTACAATGCCTGACTCCATTTTACATAGTTCACTGGGGCAGATGAGACATAGGCCAGAAAAGTGAAAAAAAAAAAAAAAAAAAAACATTTGGATGTGAATAACACCTTCAGCAAACTTTCTGAATGGACAGTACTTCATACCTGCTCAATGAAGGGCCTGATGAAAGAATAAATGAGATAATGCCTGTAAATCCTGGGAGATTTCTAAACTAAGGTGCCATGTACAGATTTTACCCAGATTTGATACTTTAACAGGCTGCATTATTTCTGTGCGTCACCAAGAAGACTCTTTTGCCCTGAAATTATTAGCATAGCTTCTAAGTGAAAAGGCCAGCATCTTGTCAGGGGCCTCAGTAACTCTGAGAGTTCTCAGGAACACTGAATTCTAATGCTACGGTTAATCCTCAGCAATTTTCTGAAATTCTGCATGCTTCAGCTTCACCTACAAAAGACCTAACAGAGATTTTTCTACAGAACAAACATCAGCAGAGAGAATTGGAAGGCCCTTTATAAAAACAACTGTTAGGACTATTTAGAGAAAGCCAGCAACGTGCAAACTTGTCCCCACTTGCTGAGAAACCCAGGAGTTGTTCTGTTGAACCACCCTTAGTCACACAGTAGAAAAGCCTCCCAGCCTGGCTCATGATGGGTCTTGTCATAATTCAGCTGGAGCCACTGGTAAATATCCACCTGTCTATTACTCATTAATAGAGAGAGACAGGATGTCAGCTGTTTCCGTGACTTGGAGAAACACAGGCTTTTACCACCTTCTGGCTTACTCTCAAAGTAATATTAGAAACAATAAGACAGACAAAGATTTTTAAAAGGACAGGAAGATGCAATGTCAAAAATAAAAATAAATCATCGTTATCTGATAGATACAAAGATTATAGCCTTTAACTTGCTTTACAGGTTTTGATAATTCAGCTTTGGCAGGTTGGTCATCTTCTTAGAAGATGGGGAAAATAAAAGTCTCTAACCTGATTTATGTATTAGGAAATTTTATTCTGCTTAAGCTGATACACGTTTTGATTATGGGTAGTTATTAACCCTCACCAGTAACATTTAGATTATGTAACTGATGCTGACTTCTATTTGGGCAGTAAATAATTTGTGTCATAACATGTTTCATTATGATATGATTGGAGATCTGGCAGTTTGCATATTAAGCAGAATTGCTTCCTATCTTCAATTTTAATCCCAGAATGTACTTCCTGTATCAGTCACACTACTAGTGGTTATAACAAACATGAAAATTCAGTGGTTTAACCCAACAGAAGTTCACTTCTCACTCGTCTGATAGTT
Organism: Eonycteris spelaea; assembly: GCA_003508835.1. Taxonomy (NCBI): domain Eukaryota; kingdom Metazoa; phylum Chordata; class Mammalia; order Chiroptera; family Pteropodidae; genus Eonycteris; species Eonycteris spelaea. Next base: position 25,642,720 of record PUFA01000002.1, on the reverse strand, counting down.
CAGGACAGGTGTTCCTGGAGAACGGAAAGCTCTAACAACCTGGGGAGTCAAGGACCTGGGCTCTATCGATGCCATGGCTCTGCTATTCTTGAGAATTATGTCATCTGAATTCACTGGTGGGAGGGGACAGGAAGCAGAAAGAAGGCACAGCACTGATCAGATGCCTTTGCCTAGAAGTGGATATCACATATGTGACCAGCAGAGAGGCAAAGGGACTCAGACATGCAGTGCCTTTGAGTTTGCACCTTGGAAGGAAGAGCACAAACTCTAAGGGCAGGGAGCCACCTCTGCAACAAGCATAAACCTATATAGATGAAATGCATAAAGCAGATTATTCCCAAATGCCTCCTCAACTCATCGGGCACTGCCTGAAATTTCCAAAGTCTCATTTATTTAGGTTAAGACTGTGACTCCCTGTTGTAAGGCAAATATTCTTTCGACCGTTCCGTTATTTACACTGTGAGTGGCCTTCTGCTCTTTTCCATCTAGAAGAAATGAATAAGGTGAAAGAGAAATGAGAAAATGAGAGCCTGAGGATATGGAGTAGAGAACGAGGACTAGGAGGAGGCTATAGAATCCTCTCCTCTGAGACCTTCTCAAACCTGTAGCCAGAGCCCTGGGACCCCCAAGGACCCTTTCATCCCCAAGGAAACCACAGGACAAATTCTGACCCTGGCAGTGGAAAACTGGGGATCCTGAACTCAGTAGTTCTGGAAACTCATGGTCAGTCACACTTGCAGCCAGCCAGGCTCTTGTCCCATATCCAGAAACAGTGTTTGGCCTTTTGACAGCTGCTGTGACAAAGTCCCTGTCTTAAACTTTTCCTGTTATTCATTCCTTTCCACAATATCTGGATAATGACTTAACTTTGCATGGCAATTTCATGAACATCAGTCTCATACAATCTTTAAATAATCAGTGTGTAGAGTAGGCATTTTTGTTCCCTTTATAAAAATAAAGTAATGGAACCATAGGGAGGTTAAATACTTATTCAAGTCAATGCAGATGCTATGTGACAGAGCCAAGACCTGAAATCAACCTCTCATTTCCCATCCAATATTCTTTCCCTATGAAATACTGTCCTACTGCCTGTGCTTCTTCCTCTAGGTCTGGAATATTTGGCCCTGTTTGCTGGCACAGTCCTCTAGCCCTCTCTGCATCCAGAGTACTATTCCTTTGATGCCTTTATCCCACAGATAATTAGTCATGTATCATTACTATGTCCCAAGCACTAGGTAACCAAACAAATAAATAGACTGCTTCTCCTTTGGGGGTTATTCTATTCACCAACAAACAAATGTATAATTTCATGTAACAATAAGTACTACAAAGGAAACAAATAGAGCAGTATAAGAAATGCAGATGGCAGAGGTGGGGAAATGGGGAGAGGAAACCTATTCAAATAGGGCTGTCAGAAAGCCTCTCTGAAGGGTTGACATTTAAGTCAAGAGCTGGAAACTGATGAGTCAGCAATAAGAAGAAAGTGGTTGTATTGGGTGGGTAAGAATCTGTGTGTCATAGAAGAGCTAACAGGTACAAGGAAGGGGAAGGAGGCCAATATGACTGAAGCGTGATGGAGAGAGGAACAAAGATGAGTCTAAAGAGTAGGCCAGTCCAATCCAATTCCAACTGAGAAGTTGGAATTCTGTTTGATTTGTGGTTGGGATCTACCGAAGGGTTTTTTAACAGGAAAGTAATGGGATCACATTTATTAAAAGATTATTCTCTGTGTACTATGGAGAACAGAGGAAAGAGGAAACAGTGAAGGCACAGAGGCACTGCAGTGGCCCAGGAGCGAGTCGATGGTGCCTTGGAAGGTGCGAGTGGCAGACAGATGGAGTTCAGTGCACAGAGCTGAGATGCGTTTCAGAGGTAGAATGATAGGACTTGCTGATGGACTAGCTTTGAAAGGCAAGCGAAAGGGAAGAATTAAGATTGCCTTTTCAAGCCTTTGGCTTTTGCAACAAGCTCCTAGAGGTGGTATCTTGCAAGTATTCACCCACTCTGCATTTTTTCCCCATATTTTAATGTTTCTAAAGTCAGGATGTGTCTTAGCATCCATATCAAAGGAAATCTCTAGAAAAGCACGCTGTGACAACATTGCCATCACTTGTTAATATGTATATGAACTTAGCCTAGGGTAGAAGGCATTTGCTGGTCAGATTGTCAAGTCACCTAGGTTATTTGCACTGATTGCACAACAAATGGTGCATTTTAGCATGTTTTATTTAACATATTTGCATACAGATTACACTACAAGGCAGTCTTAAAATAATAAGGCATTATATATGCAGAAGAACAAAAAATAAATAAAGCTGAAGAACACAAATATACCAAAAATGACTCTGGAAAACTGATTGTTTTACTCTAAAACAATAAGCTAGTGTTTTCCAGGGTCTAAAACCTAAAAAGAGCCACAGGAAGATAAACTGGGGCTGATGGGGTAGAGGAGAGGCTGGGAGAACTGTTATTGAGATATGTATAAATGTATAAATGCCTGTCATATAGAAGGTAATGTATTAAAGGTGGTATAAATTGCTCAGGCCTAAGGATTTCATCATAGAATTTTCAATTCAAAAAGAGGTTCATTTGAGCCATTCAGATCTTAAACTTTTACCTGACTAAAACATCTGTCAAAGAAGCTGTTCAAATTTTATTGAGATGAAATATGCCAGACAGTTTACTTGTACTTTTTCTCTGCTTTAGCAAGAAAAATAAAAGGGCCTTGACTGCCTTGTTGCGGGGAGGCGCACTTCCACCCCCACCACCGCCAGCCATGAGAAAGCTAAATATACATGGAGCATCTAAGGCCTAAGTCCCGCCCAATCGGCCATCAAGAAGGACAATGAGGGAAAGACAGAACACTCTTGGTGTTCCAGGAGGTCAACGCAGCCTAATCTCCAGTGGGTGATCAGAGCTGCTAAGGAGCAGCCAACCTGTGTACTGTAACTCTGGGCTGAGGAGGCAACACCTGGCACTGAGAATGAGCATCATTGATCAGACATGGCACTGATGTAAGGACCAAACTTGACAAACCATGCTGACCTGTGCTAGGAGCTGAGTGTGTAAATAAATAAGGCCAACCAATTGAGAAAGGCTATGTTTTCAAGACTTGCTACAGCAAGGGAGTTCGCCACTGTCACTTGCATTTTAGCGGAGACTAAATCAAAGGCAGGGAGAGGAGTGGGAAACCTTTATAGTGGAAAAAGGGGAAGGCTTCAGTATGCCCTGTTTGGAGGTTCTTGGCATGGGGCGTTGGAAGTGGGCTAGCTAGAAGCGGAACATCCTACGTGATTAGTTATGGGTACGTATTTGGCTTTCTCTGGATGGTCCTAAGCTGGAAGTAGAGGCAAAAATTAGAAAGCAGTCATTTATTAATCCAGTCCTGGGTGTTTGGGATTGATTGTTCCAGGGTTGTTTTGGGGTTTCTGGGCTGGTTGTTAGAAATAGCGGTCTGACTTCCTATAAGTCTGACCAGGTGCTGTAGGTGTAAAAAATTTTTTAAAACATTTTTTTTAATTTTAAAAAAATAATAATGTTGAAATATCAATGATAGTCTCACATGCAGTGTTCTTGCACATACCCCATGGTTCTTAATTAATTAAGATAATACGGATTTATATGCTCGCTTCATTGTAAGAAAAATAGTTACAAAAATCCATATTAAAAAAAAATGTTGTCAATATTGTGACATTAAAGTAACAAGCATCAAATACACAGATAATGAACATGGGACCAATAATTTCCTTGAAGAAGAATCTATTCCTCTTAACACTGTATTTTAGTTGAAGATACTATCCATGAAAAATAATTTACTTAACCTATGTGTTTAATAATTTTTTGAAGATACCCAGAGATTGATCTGGGTCCACCTCACGTGTACCAATATTGTACTTACAGTTTGCCTATTCTGAACAAGGCACTGTCAATGTTATTCATTCTTCTTTAAATATTAAAATTCTATCTGTTACAACACACTGTGTTATCTCATGAAGTGTTTTCTAATAATGTTAGAACAACCTGCACAATAGATATTATTATTATTCCCATTTTAATGGAATGGAAATTGAGGCTTAGAGGGGCTTTGAGATTAATCAAAGTTACCCAGCTAGTAAGTGTGAGAGCTAGTCTCAGTTTTGTCTTCCTCTTCAAAACTTTTGTCTTCCTATTTTTTGTTTCCATGTTACAATCTTCCTTGGGGGAAAAATAGTTTAATGGGACTCATCAGATATATCAGAGTATATACAAAAATGGGTATTGTGCTTCAAGATATTTACTTCAGGAGGCTACCTACCTATTTCTACTTTGAACTCTTATGGAAACTGCCTTCAGAGCCTGTCTACAAGCTGGAGAAGACAATGAGTCTCAAAGCTTGCAGTCAATCACCCCTCATAAGGAGAAAGCAGCTGCCTTCTTTCTTCAAGTGAGTTTGGAGGCATGAAAAAGCCTCAGTGTTCTCCCAGATAACTCTCTCACCCATTGGGTGAAGCCTGAACTCCCTCAATAAGAGCTTAATCCTTTTTCATTTAAAATCTGACTTGTGTTAAAGTGAAAAACTCTGTAAGAAGAATAACAAAAGATCTAAACAAAAAATAGAAAGCTAGATGGCCCTCACTGCAATCTATACTGATGATCTCTTATCTATTGTAGAGTGCTCATTTTCTCACATTTTTTCTCAGTTTGGTTCTTAAATTTGAGGGGGAAAAATCCATGCAGAATTGTTAATATATATGTCTATCCTCAATGTCTTGATTGCCCAAGGTAATTTGTATTTTAACAGTAATCATCTAGAAATATATTTTCAAGCCAATATTAGAAAACACTTTTGGCAGAGGTGTCTCCCCATCCTGATAATCAATCTTTTTAAATTGCTTCAATTCCACTTCATCTGATAAGCATATGGTTTTGGATACCCAATCCAGTTTCACATGGAAATTTGTTTTCTAGATAAAAATTCCTAGGAAATTTCAATATACAGCAATTTTTTTCAACAAGAAAAAAAGTGGAGTTATTGTGAATTATTTAGCATGAATAGAACTCTTTCAAAAAATAAGTATTGGTACAATTCATTTATTATTCTTTATAGAAGAATTATTCATTTTACGACCTATAACAGAAACTCCAAAAACATCTTACTTCCAAAACACAAAATATATGTTTTGGAATTTAGAATATGGATGTTCTTATCCCCTTACATGACCAAACAGGAAGGCCTAAGCCCCCAAACCATTAGCTTTAGTGCCTAAACAGTCCTAAATACTTGTTAACTACTCCCCTCCCTTTGTACTGCAGAAATTCACAGCAGGTATGAATAAAAGAAACATAGCCACATCTGTGTTTGTGGGACTGGGACCCAAGTCAAAATGGACCATGTCACATTTCCATTTTGTTGTTTTCTCAAGTTTTGTCATTCATTTAACATTTTCTTAATACTTATGAAAGATATTTGATAGAAATGATTTCTATTAAAGAGGCACAATTTGGGTTATATATTTTGCTTACTCCATTTCTGTCTTGATATGAGTGGCAATGAAAACAGGTTTGTTCTCACACCCAAGCTGTAGTGATCAATATTTGAAGCAAAAGGAAAAAACAGATCTATTATCACCCCACTTAATCTTTAACTTGCTTTTGTTCCTATCTATGGATCCATAGTTCAGAATATTAAAATGTTTTTTAAAATTGAAAAGAATAAAGCAAAGACAGAGGGAGGGAAAAGAAGAAAATAAATAGATATTCTAAAGAGGGTTTTACCTGCTTACAGGAAAGCAAAAAAAATTAAAAGCAGTCCCTCTTTGCCTTCCATCCCTCAAGCACATGGTTAAATAATTTGCAAACTGTAGGGGCAAAGAAATTTTGCTTTTCTTCATACATTTCCCTCTCCTGATGTCTCAATAACCAAAGTAAGTTTTTTTTGGTTCATCAAATCACCTCCTCAGATTCTATTTAAATGACATTAACATTTGCCCACTGGGACTGACTGATATTATCAACTTACTTGACAAGGGCTATGAAACTTGAGACAGACTGTGGGAAAATGTTGTCTCAATAGATAGTACTATATTTCGGTTCCTCTTTTCTGGGCCAGAATGTCAGTGAGATAAGTCTCTGAATCCACACAAGTTACTTTCCCTGCCTAGGCAGCACATTGCATGGCAGATGGCCGAGTGCAGACTAATGTTCTTTAGTAACTTAAGTGTGGGATGGAACCAAACCAAATCATTATCTTCACTTTGTTTCTTCATCAGAGAAACAGCCTTGAAACTCATGACTCCATTCTTAAACAGTGAAATGTCTTTTTAAAAACTCCTGGGTAACAAACCAGGGAGAGACTGGATGTATTTATCTCTAAGTCACAAAGAACGTTCCATAAGAGCAGAGGATTTTGATAAATTAATATTTTCCCAGTGATATTTTTCTTTCCTTGAAAAATGTTTTTATTATATCTCATACATACTAAATCGTATATATAGTTATTCTTTTATTATATATATTTTTATAGAATGTATATAGAGAAATAGACAATGCCAATAGAGGGCTCTTGTGTATCCCTAACTGATCACCTCTCCCTTCTCTCCAAGGGCAATCATCATTCTAAATTTATTAATCATTCTTTTCTTCTCACAGATTAACTTCATATGTATGGATCACAAAACTATTTCCTGTTTACTTTTGTTAGCTTTTTAGCTTTACATAAATAAAATCACACAGTATGCCTGCTTAGATGATATGCATCTTTCACTCACTTTTTAAAGATTCTTTCTCTCAGTATTTAAGATTTAAGGTCTATGTTGACACTGCTAGCTTTCATTCACATGTACTGCTATATAGCATGGTGCTAATACACCAAACTTTATTTATACATTCTATATCTGGTGAATATTTGGATTTTTTCGTTCTTGACTCCTCACGAATATGCAACTATGAACATTTTTGTACATGTCTCATGATGGTCATGTGCAGGAATTCTTCCAGTTCTAAATACATATTTTAGCTTTTCTTGGATGGGGTTAAACTGTTTTTGCAAAGAGGCTCTACCAGTTAACTCTCCCACTAGCAGTGAATGATGCTTCCATTGCCCCATATTCTTTCCAAGACTTAGTAGTACTTAACTTTTAATTTTGCTAGTCTGATAAGTATTAAATGGTATTTCACTTGAGTTTACTACTAACAAAATTAAACATATTATACGTTTATGAGCTGATCATGTAACCTTTTCTATGAAAGTCTATCCAAGTCTCTTACCTACCTACCATTGAGTACATTTGTATGAGCTTTACTACTTGATGAGTAGTGGCTCTTTGTATATTTACAATACCAACCCTTTATTAGTTGTAAGTATTCGTAATATCTTCTCCTGCGCTTCTGTTCATTTTTTATTTTCTTCATGGTATCAAATTTGTTCAGTTTAATGTGGTAATTATAATTATTCCATTCATGGTTTGAATTTTTGGTGCTTTCTCTAAGGAATCCTTTCTTACCCAAGTTATGGTTCAATATTGTCTTCTAAAAGTTTTATAGTTTTGCCTTTCACATTACAAGCTTTAATCCACTGGAATGATTTATATGCTTGCCCTCATGTTACCAATTTACATAATCAGAGTAGTTATGAAAATCAGGAAACTAACATTAATACTCCAAACTAAACTATAGAATTTATTAAAATTTCATCAATTTTTCCCCAAGAACTTTTTTATGTTCAAGCCTCAAATCCAAAAATTGCACATCTCATTAGTTGTGTGTTCTTAGTTTCTTCTAATCTGACAGTTTCTCAGTCTCCTCTGACATTAATACATTTCATGAGTGCTGGTCAGATATTTTGTATAATGTACCTCAATTTTGGTCTTTCTGATGTTTTCTTATTATGAGAATAGACTTATGCATTTTTGTGTTAAGAATATCATAAATGTGATATTATGCCTTTCTCATTTCCTACATCAAGGAGTTTATGTCATTATCTTAACCATGATCACTTGGTAAAGGCAGTATCTGTCATGTGTCTCTCCTGTAATGTTATTTTTGCTCTGCAATTGAAAATATCTTAGTAGATACACTTTGGATTATGTTAATGTCCTATCTCTTCATACTTTTGCCCACTGATCTTAGTGTTCTATTTGAAACAATCTACTGAGATGTTTGCCTAATGTCATTCCTTCTACATTTATCAATTTGAATTCTTTCATAAGAAAGGACTATCCCTTATTCCCATTTATTTATGGACTCGATTATTAATTTACATCAGTATGGACTCATGAATATCTAGATTAATCTATGATTATAATCTAACACTATTATTAAGTATTTTATTTCTCAGATTGGTCCAGTTTTGGCCATTGGAGCTTCTTCACTTTGATTCCTATGTCCTTTTAACACGCCCAATCCTTTTTTTATCACTTCCTTTCTAGGTACCACAAGATTTCCAGGCTTACCTTGGATATTTTTTGCTCCAATCCTGTAATCAACCACTTCTCTGAGAATGCCTAGCTCTCCTTATTGGATAATGGTATTTAGAAACCAAGGTGCTAGGTTTGCTTATTGCTACGAGGGTGCCATGCTCCTAGGCCTCTCGCAGACAGAGCTAAGAATGTGTATGTATACTAATTCACACTTACATATACATGTCTGCATTTATTTCTATACCTATCTATTTGTGTATATATGTATATCTCAAATACTTTGAGTTCATACCGATACCTCTGATTCTAAATTGACACAAAATTTATTTTAGTCTTCCTCTTTTTCTTATTTTTAATATTTTTCTCTGATAGAGATAAATCTGACTCTCAATATCTACAATTCATTCACTTATTCCTTCAATCCTAGTATACACATAAAGTGATCCCAGAGTTTTTAACCCATAGGAAACAGATTTACTAACTTGAATACAGTTTTCGTCTACAGGTTTTTTTTTTCTTTAGCTGTACAATATCTAGTCAAAATGTATTTTTCCAAAGTTACCCAGATTAGTTCTTATCTTCCCCATTCCCTTCAAAGAGGTGTTATTTATTGGTAATAACAAGTAAATTTATCTGTTACTTTTTACATTTCATTTTGGGATCTCTACATCCTGGGACTATAAAATAGGACTATAATTCTTAGAGTCAAAGCTATGGAAAATTTATATTCAGAGAAGAGCATTAACTCCTCCTCAGCCACACAATTCCATTCCCATTTGTCTCTTCCCTCCACCCATTTTCCCATATACATAGTGCTATTTTTTTTTCTAACGATTACCTCAATACATTTACCTTTTTTAATGGCCTCAGTACCCTGTTTTCTCATTTAACTTTTTACTATCTAGTTTATCAGGCTTATTTTTAGTATCCATTAATGTCCACCTATACAGCAGCAGGATTTTTCTATTTTCTTATTTTCTTCTTCCTTTTTCTCCCAATTTTTACTTGCATATTTCTGCTTTGTCATAGTATGTGACATCTGTAAATTTATTTTCTACCCTCGTTACTTTACTCAGTCTTAGATGTACCTTTAGATTTTTTTAAATGCTCATCAATAGTCCTTTTGCTGAAATTTTCCCCATCACCGCTTGGTTGGATCAATTTCATCCTCTAGCAGATTCCTCAAAGAGAAGTAATAAGTACCGGATTCCCTCATTTCTTGTATGCTAAGAATTGTTTTTCTATGGCCTGAATAATTGACAGATACCTGGTAAACAAAAAATCCTTGGCTTTCACTTTCCACTGATTTTTTTAAAATGTGCTTTCTTGTTGCCTTTGCTTTATGGGTGAGTTTTCAAAAGTCTAATGCCAATCCAACTGTTTTGCCTTTGAACGTTATTGGGATGTTTTACCTAAAGGCCTTGAGAAGTTTATCTTAATCCTTGAAATCTAATAATTTATTGTTAAGTTATTTTGGCTTTTATATGTAATTGTATCATCTGAGATAAATATTTTCTTCCTTTCTCTCTTTCTGTCTGCCAGTCTGACAGTCTTACTACACAGACAGGACCTCTTTCTTGATTATAGCCAGTCCATTCCCACTCCCTATGAATAATTCTCTGTAATTCCTGGCTCTGTGCTCTTGGTTCTGCTCTCTGAGTTATCCTATAAGAAATGGCCCAAGGTTGCAGAGGAATAGATTTCTAAGCTTGTTCCTTTTGGTAGTAATTTAGAAATACAAAGTCTTATTTTCACTTTGTGCGGGCTCTGCCCCCTTCAGTCCATGCTGGTGTAAACATATACTTAACTTACCAATATAAAATGCTGAGACAGGTGGCAATAAATTAAAAGCATACTAAACACTTAAAGAGGTAATTAAGAAAATAAGCAGCTTGAGGCTCTGATGCCAGGCAGACTTGGGTCAAACGCATAATTTGCCACTTACTAGCTCTGCAAACATAGTCTCATGTAAGTTCTCTTTATTTCAGTCCTATCATCCTAAAATGTGGATGAAGGATGTAAATGAGTAAACATTTAAAATATTTCCAGGGCCTGCTACATAGTGAAAACTAAATACATTTTGGTTATTGCCAAATGGTTATTATTCCTTCCCACATAGCATTCCTATTCTTCTTCATGAACAAATTAACAGATCAATGGCAAGATCTGAGCAGAAAGAAAAGAACTCCAAGCTATTTAGCCACTTTGACCACATTTTTAAAAATAAGTATAATAAATAGTGGTAGAAGTTTTCTCACAAATTTTGTTTCATTTTAGTTTTTAGGTAAAAGCAGCACCATTTAATTTTTTTTAAAAAAGCACTGATCAGAGGTTAGAAGTCTTGGCTCCTCATACTGGCTCCATCTCAGTCAGGAGCCACTTAACTCACAACCCCCCTCAGGCTTATTTTCTCTATTTGCAAAGGAGAAATTCTATCCCTGTCCTGTTCTCTCTCCATGGTTATTGTCACTATCAAATGAGACAATGAAGCTGTCAAAAGAAGAAGAAAAACATCACTGAGTGCCCACATGTGCCAGGTCCTAGAGGTATATCATCTTGTTAAACCTCTCAAAAACCCTGAGGGGAAAGTATTATTTGAACAACTTACATACAGTAAAACTGAGACTCAAAAGCTTAAGTGACTTGTTTTGGGTTACTTGCTAAATGAATCTAGATGTGCATCCAGCCTACACATTTTCTCATGATTGCACTTAAGAACAGTCGTCCTCTTGGAATTATTATGTCTGGAATCGTGTTAATTAGGCTGAATGAGGCTGACTCAGAGAGGCTGAGACCTGGAAGCAGGTGGACTCACTGAGGTGGTTGCTGGAAGGGCAGCCAGAGAGCCGTAGCCAGGGTGGCAGTAATACAGTCAGAAGGGCAAATGTAGGAAATCTAAATGGAGAGAATAGAACATCTGGATGGAAAGGCATCCACAAGGGATCCAGAGGCATGGAAGCTTGCAGGCAAGCAGATAAATTAGCTCCAGCATAAGGAAACCAGTAGTAGATAGTGGGACCTCTGCCCTGGGTTAGAGATCACAAGACAGGAGAGATTTTTTTATCTGTTTTGCTCACTGCCACATTCCCTATGCCTGGTAGATAGTAGTTACTCAATGAATAATTATCGAATAAATGTGGGGGCATAAGAATAGAACAACAGTGTTTTAGATAGCTATTGAGATAGTGAAGCTCAGTTATCAAAACTACAAGATCACTTCCACTTAATAGTCTAAATGACTTAGTGTTGAGTCAAGAAATCCTGTTTTAGAGGGATCTCTTATTGAAAGTCAAAAATTGATCTTGTAATTCAAGTAAGGTTAAACCTGACTTCAGTGGGAAATCAAGCCCACACCTTCTCTCGATTTTACCTCCCATTGCTTCATGAAAGTTTTCTCGGTCCTAACCCAAGTCCAGCTGTCTGTAATGCTTTTCTACCTACAACCTCTCCTAGATCAGTGAGCGTTGGGCATCCTGGTACATTCACAAATAGACTCTGAAAATATTCTTTTCTTTAGTTACCTAGGTCCTCGTTCTCAAAGTTCACCTTGGAGGAAAGATCCTAGCTCTCAATTCCAGCTGATTCTCCTGGAATTCAATCTGTGTTCCCATAGGCTCAAGTTTCTGCTGGCCCTTTCATTGATACAAAACCTAAATTCCTAATTTGATTCCCTTTTGGTACAAAGCATTGCCATTACTGTAAAAAAAAAAAAAAAAATGGAGGTGCACTATTACCTCTCCTGGCAAATAAGAACTTCCATATTGACTGCTCCCTGAGACTGGACCTAAGTCTATCCCTTGATTTGTGTACTCGTGGGAAAGGACTTTACATTACACAGTCCCATCCTTCGTTTTCACTCCCTCCCTCCCATACCCCCCATGTCAGTGATAGGTCTCTCTTCTTTTCATCACTAAACTTTGGCAAGAGTTGCCATCTTATTTCATGGCCAGACTGACTATTTATGGTATACAGATGTCTTTCTCCTGATAATGGTTCCCAAATATGACCTTGCTTACTTCAGAATCTCTTAACTCAGTGTAAGATAAGGTCCTACAAACCATTAGAAAACTTTGGACTTCAGTTTGTGGGAACTCAAAATCTGCTCTAGTTATTAAAAATAGCAAAATGAAGGTCTCTGTGCTCTGTTAGTATATCTATCCCTAAACACTGAGAAATAATATATAAGCTGAGGTAGAAAAATGAGCTTGTTAACGATGTTGTAAAAGAACATTTAACCAGCAGTCATCTTCCATGCAGAAGGAAAAGAAGAGCCTTTATTAGTACTGAGGATTTACATTTATTTCCCTATTATAACCCGAGCTTAATCAAATATCCACTGGTTATATTTATATGTATCCAACACAAAATAGTTGAGAGTAAAAGAAAGCATTCTCTCTCCTCATTTTAATACCTAATACAGAATGCAAATACTTCAGTAAACTACTTAGCTTAAGATCAAATTAATCATAGCCATTATATTAACTCAGCATATGCCAGACTAAGGAATAACAGAATATTAAATTATTATATTCTAAGAAGTGGATAAAGGGAATCACTCACTAAGATGATTTGGAGAGAGCATAAAAGGCAGAAATCATCAGTAAATTTATACTTCAAATTTTATTTAATGTAAAGATAAAAGCATTTTTCTTTTTGCCCAACTACATTTTTTCATAGAGGACCCTGACACATTTTTGCCCCTCAGAAAACTATTGCATATGGGGAATAAAAATGCTAATAAAAACCTTTTGGATTCCTTTTAGTTCCTAACACACACTGTAGAGTTCATGCTATGGTTATCAGGAGAAACCTATGAAAAATAAAGATGAACAGAACTGCAGGTCATCAACTGGCTTAACTTTGTCATGGAGGGATAAAACCGGAAGTGCCATGTGACATTGACTGACAGAAGTGAAAACTGATAAAGAAAACACACTAAAGAAAAGATAGTGAAAAAATTAATGAGGTCTGTATTCTACTGTGGCTAAGATCAGAGAAAACTGATATACGTATCATACGTTTCAGCAAACGGGTAAGGTCTAGTAGCCTCTTTTAACCTTTCTACAACCCTGTTCACACAATCTTGATGACAGGTAATGAGGGTCACCTGGAGAGATAACATTTCTAATGGTACAAATTACATTATTGATGTCCTAATCCCAAGGCTACTACAGTCCAAATATTGTACAGTGGATTACATAAGGTCATAAATTAGAGAATAAAAAAATCGAGGACTACAATAAAACTTTTAAATTACATTCTTTTTAAAAATTATAGTAAAATATACATAGTATCAAATTTACCATTTTAACTATTTTTAAACGTATAATGTAGTGTTAAGTACATTCATACACTTCTGTACAACCAGTCTCCAGAACTCTTCATCTCGTAAAACTGAAACTATATTCACTAAACAATTCCCCGTTCCTCCCTCCTAAGCCCCTGACAACCACCATTCTTTTTTCTATCTCATTGATTTGACTACTCTAGGTACTTCATATATAAGTAGAATCGCATAGTATTTGTCTTTCCGTGACTGGCTGATTTCACTTGGCACGATGTCCTCAGTACTCATTCATGTTGAGTGTTTGTCAGAATTTCCACCCTTTTTAAGGTTGCATAGCATTTCACTGTATGCCTATACCACATTTTGTTTATCCTTTCATCCATCGAAGGACACTTGGGTTGCTTCCACCTTTTGGCTATTGTGAATAATGCTTCTGTGAACTAGTCTTTCTATTTTAATACTGTTTATACCTCAGACCCACACTCATGAAAAAACTGCCATATGAAGTCACTCACATTCTCATTAAATGGGAAGATTAACCACAAAATTTAACAAAATTTAAATTTAACAGAAGGCATCTTTTAGAAAAGCCGAGTCCCCAAACATTGTATTTCATCCTCAGAAATTTTTCTCGTTTTGTGCTTTTTATTGTCGATGTTTTTTATTTAAATGAAAGCTTCCAATGTATCATTCAAGAATAATTTATTAAGTCACTATTAATACACTCAACACCTATTGGTTAATCTTGTCAATACAACATGAGCCTTCGATTCTTAGGAGAGATAGCTAACTACCTGTTTCTCTGAAAGAAGAGAAATCTATCACAAGTTACCATAATATCCTAAGGTTAACTGAAAATAGGTAGATTCAAAAATGATTTTTTTTAATATAAAGCCACAAAAGAAGAGAAATATATGATTAGAAAATTCTAGACATCTAAAGACTAAAATGTAAGAGTATCAGAGGATGGACAAGCATTTTTAAAAGGCAAACTGCAATAAAAGCAGGTACTCAGATTACACTAAGTCACTACGACAATTGTTGTACTGGCACAGCTACTGTTATCTGTCTGAATGCATGAAAATATCTGCCAGGAACAGAGAGCAAACTGCGACGGGATTCGGGATAGTAGCGCCTGACTACAAGTTAGCTTTAAAATTCCTCCAATTCTAATGAATCTCAGTGTATTTTTATGGTGCTTAAGATAAACATAAAAGGATTGCTAAAAATAACTACTATTAAGATATGAATCAAATGATCAAATTTAGAACAAAGAAACCATTTTCTAACCAAAACAGGGACATGGTCTTGGTATATTCAGTGTAGAAACCTGACACTGATCTTCATCTGTTCGAGCATGTGTGAACTTCACGATTTTCATTTCAGTGTAAGTGTCTGATCAATACTGACAAATGTATTACAAATCTGAAATCCCAAAAGGCCACTAAAGGTATGGAAGAGAAACTCATTTATTAATACCTTTTCCGTACTGGGCGCAACACAAGGTGTCTTTATATGTTTTTCCACTGAAGCCTATAGCAACTCTGTAAGGCAGGCAAGATCACCTTTGTTTTACAGATTAAAAAATCTAAGGCTTCAAGAAATTATGCAATTTTCCCTGCATCACACAGCTAGTAAGTGATAACACAGAGATAAATATTCAGCTCTGAATCTCAAACCCACACTCCTCTTTTAATGTGAGCTTAAATCTTAGAAACTCTTCCTTCAATATCACTATACTAGATGGTTGCATCTCAAGTGATTGTATTATTTTTAGCTATAACCTCACAAAGATTGAAGCAATTGAATCACGTGAATCTAATAATTAACTGTATGCTAAGAAGAAATGTGAAATTATATATGTGATGTTTTTTATTTTCTGAGCAGCTGCATCATTCTAAATTATTAACTATTCTAGAATGTAATTTGAGGTTTTCTTTTGCATGTACCATTTGTCGTATAGTAGAATCACAAATTGATAGTGTTGTAGGAAGGGATGTGTCAAGCTTCTTATTTTGTTAATATTGTCATCTACATTCGATGTCTATAAAAATTTTTTGAATAAGTGAATAATTGACTGAAGGTGAAAATACAAATATAAATGAAAAAAAGTGATGAAATGACATACAATCACTCTGGGGGTTTCAGAAGAGTCAGGAGTCCCATTTCAGGACACATGTCTAACACTAAGGAATCAGAAGACTTTCTAGGATGCACTGGATCTTTGAAGCACAGGAAATCCAAGAAACAGCTAAGAAAAATCAGACTTATTATTTCCTTTCTTGAAAGTTCAGTAGTATTGCAGGTTCCTGCCCAATAAGAGTTGATAAACCTTCCACTTACTTATATCTTAGTGATGGCAAATGCATTACCTTAATCCACCAAAATATTTCAGGTGAAGCAGATGCCCTCATATTTTTTGAGTTATCCCCAACTTATTATTACAACAATTAATCTGCAGGTACTTCTCATGCTATTAGTAATTCTATTTCCTAAATTCTCAACTTCCTATTCCCTAAAATCTATTTGTGAGCCTTACAAACTAATACTATGTAGAGAGTAATTGTTCTCAAACTAGGGTTGAGCAGGTAGGGTATCAGAATGCCTAGGATTGAATGGATGGGACACCAGATGGTCCTATGTGATTTTCTGAACTTGTACAACCCTGCCCCTGTTCTTTCTCCCTTCTGAGGTTTTGATGTGTACCTATAAGATGCTTGCAATAATCTTGGATAACAGGCATAACAGATGAACTTTGAAAAATTTACAAATTGGCAGTTACAAAATAGTCATGGGGGATGTAAAGTATAGCATAGGGAGTATAGTCAATAATCATAATCATGTATGGTGCCAGGTGGGTACTTGACTTATCGGAGAGATCACTTTGTAAGTTAAATAAATGTCTAACAACTATGCTATACACCTAAAACTAATAGAGTATTGTGGCAACTATAATTGAAAAAAAAAATTAATTAAAAAAAATTGTATCCTACCCTAGGAGAGGGGGATAGGCCAGAATCTGGGGCAACGGGCCAATGTGTATGGCTTGAAAAAGGCCCAAATTTATCCTGATACACTTAAGTTGAGACTTACACTAGTGGCTCCCTGCGTTTCAGATTTCACTGACCAGTAAAATATTTCTAAATATTTCTAAAAGAAAGACATTAAGTAGTTTGAAATGTAAGACAATTCCTTAAATGCAAAAGATTCGACTCCATGAAAAGCTCACTTCTTTGCTAGAACAAATGAAAACTTTCTGAAGCACGTCAGACAGGAACAATTTCACCCATATGGTCTGTAAAGTGTAATTAGCACCTCACTAGTTACAAACCAAGCTTCCTTCCTTCCTGCCACATGATCTTTACTATGCCTGGAGAGAAAGAACAGAAATTGTTATGTTCATTTCAAGGATGAGAAAACTTCTGATCTGGGCTGGTAAATGTGATGCCTGAGGCAACTTGATCAGGAAATGACAAAATCAAAAGTAGAACCCTAGACTTTTCTGTGAAATACAGAACTAAAAGCAGGCACTTAGAAACTTTTGTAGCAATTTATAAAGTAAATTTTGTCTGTTAAATCTAAAAATAAATTAGGGTTTGCTCTTTGTATATCTTAAGGCTTTCTATTTCCTTTTTCTCGTAATTTTACTTTATTTTACAAAGTATCGGTCCACAAGAATTTGAAAACTAAGGAAAAAAAACACTAATTCTTCACCACAGAAAGTTTGAGAAATCACTGTTGGACTCTAAAATTCTTCCCAAAAGCAAATCAACCCCTACGTGGGTATGGGTGAAAATAAATATATTTAAGCAATTCCATACACAATTTCAAAATAGTTTATATGTAATATTAAAGCAAATATTCAAAAAATATGATAATGTTCTTATAAAAGCACACAATACACAAAGAGATAAGGACTGCACCCTAAAACAGCAGAAGAGCCAAGGACAGAATCTGAACATGAAGGTTAAATGTTACCGTCAAGGAAGCAGGACGAGTTTGACAAGGTGTAGTTCCTTCATGGTACATGGATGAAACCACAGTCCTGCCCTACCACAGCCCCAGTGCTGACCTTCCCAGGTGTCCTCTGGTTGTCGGCTATTCCTTTAGGTCACTGAACCCCTCAGAGAGAACATCCAGTGCCCTCTGGTCACCTTGGGTCACTCCGCAGGTCAGGAATGCCATCCCTGACACCCAGAGGACTAACGATGTAATCTGCTTAGTGCAATCCCATAGTGCTTTTTATTTACTTGTTTGTTTGTTTGTTTTATAGACAATATTTAAATTAGGGTTCAATACAATGTATAGCATTCAAATAAGATTATTTTTAGAAGTAACAAATTGTGTTCTGCAGTTTTTATCTGTGGTAAGTTGGTCATTGAAAGACACAACATTTATAATAGAACTGCCATGAACATTCTGGTAAACATAAATTGTTTCATATTTAGGTTTCTTTTCATTGCCTTAATTTTCAGGTAATTATTCTCCTTTGTTCCATTCAAATAATTGCAGATAGTTCTAAAGGCCTATCTTTGCTGTCTCTAAGCCAAGGTGAACCCATTTAATTCCTGTAACCCGTCCTCCTAAGTCAGTCCCTCCAACCCCCTCAATCACCTTCCTGACTTCTCGTCTGAACTTTTTTCCAAGAAAATGTCTACATCTTCCCTCATCTCAGGCTCCCAGAACAAATGTGGTTTTCAGGTGCCATTTCATCAGAACCACTTCCCTACCCTCAGGTAAATCTCTTGAATTCTTCACATCCTTTGGTCTTTTCCCCTCATCCTAAATTCATTGTGGGTTCAAGGTATTTCACTGCCCAGGGCAAAATGAGACTTCTCCTTTTCTTTTATGCCGCATAATTGGATTCATTTCAGAAAGTTCACATGCTCTTCTGTGTACTTCCCCCACTCCAGCTTCTGAATTATAGATAGACTGCTAAATTATCTGGCTATAAGGGACCATAAATAAATCCAATGTCTTGTATTCGGAAAGGTTACAGATTCTATGAGCAGAAGTATGGGATCTGGTAATTCCCTTAATTTCTAAAAGCCTCAGCATCTTCATCTTCAAAAGTGGGCCATAATAACAAAAATAAGCACAAGTATATAACAATTAAAAAAAAAGTATGCAAAATTACTTGTAACATCTAAGGAATTATATAAAGTAAGGCTTTTTGTTCTTTTGTTATAATAATTTAGGGTTTGCTAGAAAAAAAATAATTAGGTAACAAAATGATTTAGCAAAAGTAAACACTGCATGAGGAAGAAATGCCACTGGTAATATGGACTTCATGCTTTCTCCCTCAAAAATCTTCAGAATCATGAAGGGTCTGTTGTTTATATGCATAGAGTTAACTCTAGTCCTATCACACTCAGGGTCTGTGTGTTGGCCTCCAGGACTCGTAAGAAACAGCCTTTTTATATCTATAAAACCTCATGTTTTCAAAAACAAAAGCTACGTTTTTCAGTCAAGGTCTAAAGGCAAAGGAATTCAGATTTTCAGACTAATTAAAAATAAATTTATTTTTTCTACAAGAAATTTTTAAATAAAGCCATTTGCTATAGATAGCTTTTAAAAAGTCAGACCATTTTACTGAACGTACTCAATGCTGAACACTCTCAGCTTTGTTCAAAAGTAAAAACATTTCCTTTCCGCATCATTTCTGACACATTCTTCTCCACCTATAACACTCCTATTGTTAGTATCGTCAGCCTACATTCAATTTCTGTACAACCTTCCCCAGGATAGAGATTAGATTAATTAGTAAAGGAAGATCCACTCACCACTCCACTCCCGCTAGGAATGCTTGAATGTACTAGATACTTGGCCCAGATCCTGCAGGACTGAAGCTCTCACTCTATTTGTTGGGTGTGTTGATGGCCAACGGTTCTCAGTTGTGCCTACCTCCAGTAATTGCCTTACACAGAAGAAAGCCCCTTACCCAAGGTTCATCGCTCCACTCACCTCCATCCAATGATTGGTTAATTAAAGACATTAGAAGCCTTAGAATTGGCTGAGGCCTTTGTTGCAAGCAAATTGTAGTTTAACTTCTCCCAGGGTCCAATCATGTGTCCTTCATTCCACCTAGAACTCACACTCTCTTCAATAAATTGTCTATACTGAACCTCTGTCTCAGATTCTGAGCATGTGGTATGGTCCAAGGAAGCAGACTCTGAAGTGGGACTCTGAAGGATGAACAGCTGGCCCACTGGCCATAAAGACCTCCTCACTGGTAAGAAGAGCATAGAAAGTTTCTTATGCAGGTAGCAGTAAGATTGTTAAAACTTTCTCCAGTGGAGATCTGGGCCTGTGTACCAGTAGAAGGGAATGCATGGAATGATTCAGTATAGCAAACATTTAGATGCATGTTGCTGGAATCAACTGACACTTTGGGAAAATAGAATAAACAGAAGAGAATGAGTAATCACCATTTAAAGTGTAAGTGTTCAACCTGGTGACCTCATTAAGTATTAGTATATGAAAAGGCTCTCATCTTTTACAACTGAAAAGCAAGAAAAATTGGAAAGAAATCCACTACTTAATTTAAGAGTAGCAGGGCTACAAAAGAGATTGTATTCTCAAACTCGATACATTTGTTACTCCTAGGTCAGGACCCTGATTGGGAAGTAATGGGAACCTAAGACATTGGGTAAGAACATCTGAGTTGATACATTTAAAAATCTTGAATCCCCAGATTTTCCTGAGCCCACTGGACCTGCAGAAATGGCCCATTCCTCCCTGTTAAATGCTAATGACAAACCTCCCTTTTCCAAAAATTGCAAAGAGATTTCTGCTTTGTAAGATGACACAAAGAAAGCACCCTTGATCTACTCCCACCATCTAGCCACCAGACCAATAACTAGAGTTAAGTCAAAATATAATCCCACTGAAGAAGTATTGTGTCTCCTAACAAGGTGAAGACATTACACCTTAATATTGCTGCAGGCTCCCAGAACGTACCAGCAGAAACACACGAGTCAGAATTCTGAGAGTACTACATCAATGGGGCAGAACATCCAACCAGACAAGAGAAAGTTTCTATTATGGTAGCACTCCTTTGTGAATAAATTTAACACAATGCTCTCCAGCCATGCCACCCTGAACAAGCCCTATCCAGTCTGATCTCGGAAGCTAAGAAGGGTCGGGCTTGGTTAGTACTTGGATGGGAAATCACCTAGGAAAACCAGGTGCTGTGGGTGTAAAAAATAAAAAATAAGGGATTGTAAACTGACAAGGTCCTTGCAATCTGTGAGGTCAACCAAGGGTTGCCTCACCTGAAATAAATAAATAAATTGATAAATTGATTGATTGATTGATTGATTGATTTAACACAATGGCAAGGACCCAGGGAGATAAAACTAGCACTTTGCTAAGATGGTTCTGGGAAGCTTAGAGAAAGTGATAGCCCTCACTGAATGAAAAGACATGCCAGAACTATCATGGTTAATAGTGAAGAAGGAATCAAAAGTCTCAGAGAAGTGGGCATGTTAGAGTGGGTATAGCACTCAATAAATATTTGTTGAATAAATCAATGCACCTACTAAGCTCTCAAGACTCAGCTCTTCCCACTACTTTCTCTTCCAAACACCTGTCATTTAAAAGAACAGACATATGACTTCCTCGCCACTCCCCAAATACAACAGCTGTTCGTAGACTGTGCCTTTGTATAAGCTGATTACTGCCTCAAATGCTATTTTGACATTCTTTTATTCATTCACCCAACAAATATTTATTGAATGCTATACCCACTCACCCTGTCAACTCCAATTCACTCTTTATGTCTGTCATCTTCTCTGAGAAGAGGTTCAAGCCTTTTTCTAGTAAAGTGGTGTTCTCTGGGCCATGGCACTTTGGACCTTCTGCCCTGGGACTCTCCTCTTTAAATTGCTCCTTTCAACTTACCTGTCTTTCTCTTTACATCACTGAGTCCACACAGAGCAGAAAGACCACCATCTAGCTCAGATCCACAAAAGGTGTGTCGCTTATATATTTTTCTTTTGTCTACCTAGCTTCACCTTCAACATTCTTCCTGTAACAACATTCCTACTTCTTTTCAGGAACTATTGACCTCTTCTCCATCTTCTCAATCTATGTGACTCCAACTACTAATCACAGTTAGTCACAGATGTCACACGTGCCCTTGGTCACAGAGGTGGGCATGTGACCCAGCTCTGGTCAGCAGTGAATCTCCTTGCACATCATACTTGGTCCAAAGATAGAATGTGACCGGACCCAAACCAATAAGAGTTCTTCTCTGAAATATTATATATAGACACTGAAAGGAGGAGCTCCCGCTTCCCTCTGGGGTCACTAACTTAAAGCAGCCTATGGCTATGACCTCCTGTCCTCACCGCTTGAAGGAAGCCCATCTGAAATAGGGAGAATGTGGCCAACCAGCAGAGAGAAGCGGGGGGGAGAGGATACCTTACAACACTATTTCAGCCTTTTAAATCCCTGAGGCCAGATATACTCCTACTCATTCAAGTAAATCGTCAAAAAAAAAAAAAAAAAAAAGAAAAAGTTCGGTGAATACAAATACAATTTAAAAAATACTTTCAAAACAGTGTTTTTGTCAAAATTCAATTCAAACATGTTAAATTATCCATAAATTATCCCATAAATTATTACTGAGTTCTACTATGTGCTGGGCATTCTTTTTAGATGCTAGGCTGACACAAACATCTTACTCTTTTCATAATAAAATGCCATTTTATAATGCTATTTGAAAATTAGTGTACCTCAGAAAAAGCTTAAAAGCCCTTAGAATTTTATTAAAAATATGTATTTTAGAGTGATAAACCCAAACCTCTTTAATTGTATTTATATTCTTAGTTATTGTGGTAATTTCTACTCTAACATGAAAGCAGATAATATTTTTAAAAATGGCATAAATATAGGATTAGTAATGTAAAAGTCAGCTAACCAGTAAAAATACTATATCAAATGAGGTCAGGAATAAAAATGTATACTGTATATTTTACTCATAAAAATTGAGATTGATTTGATTCTTGATAAAGCAAGAATGATAACGTAGGAATCGTGTTGCTTTTCAAGAACCTCTCTAACTCTGCCACCTAAATTTACAAGTTTTCCCTCAGATCAATTAGTATGAAGCAGATGTGCCAGACTGCAGGTTCAAGTGGTCAATGTTCTTAAAAAGCATGTAATTCAAAACTTAACATAACTAAAGATGTGATCTCACTAGGACAGAATACAGGATTACTATCCTCTCCCAACTGTGAGTCCTGAATGTAGAAACTTTAGCATTCAAGGATTAAATATTTGAGGTATACACTTTTGAAGAATAATTCAAAACTGTGCCATGTACTTTCTTCAAGGCATCAAATGATGAGGATTTTTCAAGCAAATTACTTAGCTAAACCTGTGTTTGTTTTCTAAATCTAGCTATGTATCAGAATCACAGTTTTTAAAAACTAGGGCTATTTGGCTACTTACTTATCAGTCTGACAGATTCTGAATTAATGAATCTGAGATAAAGAAAGAGAATCTGTATCTTTTTTAGTTCCTAAGATCATAATGATGCAAAGTCAGATTTGAGATCTAGAAAACAGCCCAGCACTCCTAGATGAATGAATCTTTCTTTTTCCCTACCAGTTATTATGCATGGTCAATTTTTCTAAATGTTTATTAAGTAAAATATAAAACTTTAGCTAATATTGAAGAGATGGAAAACTTGTGTCACAAAAACATACTTAGAAAACATGCAATGTATTTCCATATTCAAAAATTAGAGAATGCAAGAAGATCTCAGAACATAACGCTCCTGAATGTCAAGTCTACTGTTTTTTATAAATTTTAAGATTGAAATGGCAAGCATATTATATTAAAAGTTATTCAATTTTAGAACTTGAACAGACTTGGAAACTCATTCTAACTCCCTCATTTTATAGAAGAGGACTCAGAGCTATTGATGTTAACATATTAATGGATTTCATTCACAGGGCCAATGAACTCTAAATTGTCTATTTTAATGTAAAATTTCCAAATTCTGCTTTGTTGAGCACAGTAGTCTCTCAAATCACTAAAGCCATTGAAAAGTACTGAACCTGATCCCTGGAGTCCATTGTGTCACTGGGTTAGTAATAAGGAGATGGTTCCATTTGTAAAAACCTCTCAGTTGACAACCATGACTTTTTTTATCTGTTAAAATGGTCAGTTCACCTGATGGTTTACAAAACCTCTAATTTGAAAAACAAGGACAAATTCCAGAAATCAAGTTGACAAATATTGACAAATTATTGTGTCGTGTTCCAAGACAGAGCATAGTATTCTACAACTGGGTAGATGATGATAGGTTTGTGGCTCAGGTTTACTTCAGAAAACATTCGAAACTGGTTAAGTTAATTAGTAAACCAAAGCAGAACAAGTAACTTTCTAATCATAACAAACAAAATTTTCAAAAAGAATACTAGTTATTGGTTTTCAAGAGAATTCTACCTCAAGTTCAACATATGACATTCTTTGTAGCCATGCATACATTGTTTCATTTGTATACAATGCCAATTTTTTTCTAACAAGGAAAAAATACATGGCAAAAATAATACTAGTTCTTAAAATCCATCTTTAAATGTTTAATGCTTTCTAATTAAGGACACTTGTGACTTTAGGTGGCTTATATTATGTCACTATTTTATATAGCAACATGCCAAAGAAACCTGTCAAGTTTAGACCAAATTTGTACAAGGCAAGATTCAGCATGAAACATATCCCAGATCCCTTCAGACATTTTTAGCATACATATGAAGTGTGTCGGAGACGAAATGCCCACAACAGATCTACAAGTCTAGAAGGTTGTGGTTTGACTATAAAACCTGAAAGTCATATTTAGGTAAGATACATCATTGGTCAACTATGCTTCATATTGTGGGAAATATTCCTGAACAAGTAAGTGAACTAATTTGTAATGAAGGGATATCAGAGTTTGAAGAGAGATTATTTCTTTTGCTCATTAATTCATTTATTCAATAATCCTACATTGAGCACATTCACCACAAATACAAACTGGAAATTTAGGTCTGGGACTTTCCATTGATAAGTTAAAAGGTTATTTAAGTACAGCCTAGTCTGTTCCAGATTTACTGAACTGTTCAGTTTGAAAATTGACTTAAAGAAAAAAGATATGTTCAGTTATATTTATACTATAGAAAGTATTGAAAATATCATTTAGGAACTATAGTGAGACTGCTGAAGCTACACTGAAAATTTCTGAATAAAGAAAATAAATTGCACTCTCAGACTAAATTTAAAACTAATAAGTGCAACAACTACAAAGTCAACAAACAGGTCATCCCATGAGTAAAGGAGACCAAATTTTTAGGCTAGTACAGTTTCAGAGTCCATTTGAATACATAGGAAGCTCTATTTTCAGGCAGTGGATAATCCATTTGAGCATTTTTAGGCAATAATTAATCCACCCTGATTAAGCCTTAAGGCTGGTGTGTGGGGTAGCAAATAGGAAGAGACCTCTGAGAAGAAGGGACCATCATTAATTTTAACAATAGCACCTCTTTCTAGGCCCTTCAATTTCCATCAGTTTTTCTAAATGTTGGATTACATATAATATAATTAGTTTTCAACACAAAAATAGTGGGTAGGGGTGCAGGAGATATTTATTTGTTTGTTTGTTTATTTTAGGCGAGGCAACACTTGGCTGACCTCACAGATTGCAAGGACTTTGTAAGCTTACAATCTCTTATTTTTTAATTTTTGCTTTTTACGCCTATAACACCTGGTCTTCCTAGGTGGTCTCCCATCCAAGTACTAACCAGCCCCAACCCTGCTTAGCTTCCAAGATCAGATGGGATCGAGCTTGTTCAGGGTGGCATGCCCATAGACAGGAGATTTTTTTTTTTAATAGTGATATCATACAACGTGTATCCCTCCTATTACTAATTTAGTAATTTCATCTTATCACATTAAAAATTTTAAGAAATAGTAATTTTTTGCTATACCATCAAGTTGACTAGTTATTAATTCATAAATCACATCAGAAGAAACAAATACTGTATTTAGGAAAAACAATGGCCCATGCTATGCCATGAAATTTTAAAAACTAAAGAATGGTGTTGAAAAAAAATAGATCTCAATATGACATCAAAGAAACTTTTTATTCTAAGTATATTAGAGCAAATATTTGGAATTTCATGTGCTAAGATTTCTAGTTCAGAACTTCTCCTCAACTTTCTATTCAGTCAACAACTTTCTCATTCCAAAAAAAAAAAATCTCTAACCTTCTATTAGGCTGTACAATTTTTCTTGAAGTCCTCAGCTCTTAAAATGCCTTGTGTCCCAAACCTTAATATTAAAAGGAGGAGAGGGCACAAAAGACAAAGAAGAGCTTAATCTAATCATTTGAATTTCTCTTTTTTCCTAGTTTAAGGTGAGAAGTATTTTAAAATAAAGAGTTAGTGACATATGGGGGGAAAAACCTGTGTCATATTGCACAGCATAGAAAATACTTAGGATTTTTATAATACAATATTGTGTTACCTTAAAATGTTTAAGTCCCTCATCTCTCTCAAAAACAACAAAAAAGCTTGAAAGATCTCATCTAAAAGACATCTTAACATCTAAACAAGAAGATTAAGGAATAAAAATAAAATAGAAATTAATAATTGAGGTGAGCCCAAATGTGCCAACCATAAGCTTAAATAAACAGAATTGAGAGTAAAATCTATCTGTGATCTTCCTGAGAAGTAAGGCTGTTTACAGGAAATACAGTCACCTACATCAGTGCTTTGAACACAAAGTGGAAGCACATTAAGTTCTTGAATAAAATAGTAAATATTAATATCATAGATATTATATATGGACTTTGTGTGGCTCAGTAGCTTATGTTCTTGACAACAGTTTCCCAACAAATATAGGCATCCTCTTTCAATGACCCCTATTTTCCAGAGATCACATTCTGGAGATAAAAATAGATCATGATAATGGTATTCTCCAATTTGATCCCAACTGAGAAAGCACAACCCATTTCAAAGTCCTCAACAAAAGAAAAATCCCTAAGAAGTGCCTTGCTAACCATGACTTGGCGTCCACCATGTTTTTCTCTCCCCTTCCTGTAGTGATTAGCTCCTATTGTTGCTGAGGCCAAAAATGGCAGCTGCATCACTGCAGCTCGCAGAAGAAGTCATCACCTATGATTGACATGACACTGCTATTACCACCAAGACCCATCAACATCCAAGTCAAGGCCACCTCATATCATAAGTGTTGATATCTGTACTGAGACTGCCATCTCCCATTTCTGCAGAAGTCCTGGCACCAGAGTCATTAATGAATCAATGGAGATTTTATTGAAAGTGTTTATTTTAATATTTATGAAAGCTGTTATTATTTCCCCCTTTACCAAGGGCCCTGATTGGACCCTGTGCAGGCAAACAGCAAGAAATAAGAATGTAGCAAATACATTTCAGGGTGTTTTTCCCAAATTAAATATCTCCACAAAGTAATAAGGTTAATTCACCACTAACCTCAAATATTCTATTTGTCCCCAAAGGACAACCAATTAAACATAGAAAAAAAAAATCTGATTTTTAGAATAGAGGTGTTGGCATGTATGCTGCAAAGGGATAATTTCAATAGAAACAAGTACCTCTCTGAGAAGCAGGCACTCTTAAAATTTAAAGCAGTGAGGAATCAAGAAAGTGTGGCTAGCTGTGAGAGAAAGCTCTCTACTCCATGGCAAGTCAGAGCATGCAGAGAAGTCAGAACTATTTCAGAAGATTTGCACAGTGGCTCCTTACAAACTGAAAGACGATTTGGCAATAATCTGCATATTCCCCAAACAATGACACCGTGAGTACAGCAAATGCCCAACATGGATAAGGATGCTTTTATTACCCAGGGCGCCGACTTCAAAAAGGTTCAGGTTTCATTTGCAGAATTTCAGACAAGATCTAAACAAGTAAATAAGTATTTTTTTAGATTGCCCTTTTTGAATATTGGCATGAGAGCGAGGCTGGTTAGTAAATGTTAACATGCTGCGTGTCATGGTGTTACCTGAACTGGATGACCTGGCATTGCTATTGGAGTCCCAAGGCCACAACAAGGTATAGTAATTCTTGGAAAACACGGCCATACAATACACTAGCAGAACCTGCAAACCACTGCCGTGAAGTAGCAAGGACTGCTTGAGTTAGTATTTACAGTTTGTGCTGCGCAGCCAAGTCTCCTAGGACAAAAAGCAACAGCATTGCTAGGGTTCATCTACCAACCCAAGCTTTCAGGACCAAGTATTCACAAGACATTACAAGAACAAACTTCCTTCCCACTCCCCACCCAACCCCATCCCCCATTATAAAGTCAGTCATAAAATTGGTGAGTGACTTCAGGGTAACATTTTGACCAAATCTAAAGACCAAAAACCAAAACAAGGAAAAATTCAAATTACACTTTTTCCTACTTTCTATAGACAATTTTGTCCTGAAAAAGAGAATCAAATACCTTCAGTTTAAAAATGAGAACTGGACCCAAAAAACAAGTGGAACTATATACCATGAGCTCTTTTGATAGAAAGGCAAAATACCAACTAAATTTTCCTAAGTTACTTTATAAATTTAGCTTAATTCTAATAATCATACACATGGAACTTTTAAATTATATATTCTGAATAAAAAAATAAAAATAAAAATTTTAAAAAATAAAACAGCAAAAACAACTACAAAATTTCTGAAATAATAATAGTCAAGGAAAACTAGTCCTTCTCAGTATGAATTATAAAGCTACAGTATGATTCTGTCATATGATCATGCAGATAGATAAATAAGATAGAAATTGCAGAAATAAATACAAAATATAATATTTGATTAAAGTGACACTTCAAATCAATGGAGAAAAGTATGCAATAAAAGGTACAGTACAACTGACCAGAGGGAAAAAAATGGATTTACTTCAGAACTGACAATAAAAGAAATCCCAGTTCAACCAAATATTTAAACATGAAAATAAAACATTAAGAGCATTAGGGAAAAAAAAAAGTCTTTCTATTATTGATACAAAATCCAGAAATCATAAAGTAAGATTTTAAATTTGATGACATAACAATAGAACATTTCTACACGGTAAACATATATATGTAATATACCATAAATCAAGTCATAATTCCAAAACAAGCTGGGAATGATATTTGAATTCATGTCAAAAAGAAGTTCAATTTATCTAAAATGAGCTTCAGGATATCAATAAAAGACCAATAAAAAGTAAGCAAAATTTAGGCAACAGACAAGTCACAGAAGAGTAAATCTCTCTTAAAAATATGAAAAGATTTTCAAAGAATAATTTTTGTTTCTTTTAAAAATTTTTCAATTAGTTTCAAGTATGCAGTACTTGGTTAGACATCTATATAGTTAGTAAAATGATCCCCCATTGCTCCCTCCCTCCCCTGACCCTCCACCTAGCCAACATATTAATGCTAACTGCATTCCCTATGCCATGCTCCCCATCCCCATGACCATCCATCAGCTACTAATTTGTACTTCTTTAACCCTTCACTCCCTTCTTCCCAGCCCCCAAACCCTCCTCCCCTCTGTCCGTCACCAAATTGTCCACTATTTGTGAGTCTGTTTTTGATTAGTTTGTTCTTTTTATTCCTTAGATTCTGCATATAAGTGAAATCATATAGTGTTTATCTTTCTCTGTCTGACTTAAATACTTCTAGGTCCATCAAAGCAATATCTTTTTCCATCCTTCCTTTTCTTATGTAGGGGTCTTTTTCTTATCCTTTCAGCCACTCTATTTTTGGTTGGAGCACTTAATTCTTTTCCATTTAAGGTACTTATTGATAGGAATGTAGTTGTTACCATTCTTTATTCCTGTTTTTGATACATGTTTTTTTCTTAAAGAAGTCCCTCCAACATTTCCTGTAATACTGGCTTGTGGTGATAAATTCCTTTAGCTTATTTTTGTCTGGGAAGCTCTTTATCTGTCCTTCAACTCTAAATGATAGCTTTGCTGGATAAATTATTCTTGGTTGTATATCCTGGGTCTTCATCCTGTCGAATATTTTTTGCCAAGCCCTTCTGTCCTGCATAGTTTCTTTTGAGAAATCAGCTGCCAGTCTTATGGGTGTTCCCTTATAGTAATTATTTGTTTCTCTTGCTGCTTTTAATATTCTTCTTTGTATTTAACCTTTGGCATTTTAATTATGATGTGTCTTGGTGGGGCCTCTTTGGATCCCTGATTTTTGGAATTCTCTGAGCTTCCTGGGGTTTTATGTCCATTTCCTTCACCAGGTTAGGGAATTTTCCATCATTATTTCTTCAAACAGCTGTTCAACATCTTGATTTTCTTCAGTTACACTGATCAGACAGATATTTGGAGCCTTAATAGTGTCCCATATCCTCCTTAAATTATTTTTATAGTCTTGGCATCTTTTTCTTGCCATTCTGATTGAGTGTCCTGATTGGCTTTCCTGTCCTCTAGATAGGGCATTTGATCCTTTATTCATTTTGTTTATTCCTTTGTTTATTCCATTTAATATACTTCTCATCTCAGATAATGTGTTCTCATTTCAGACTGGTTCCCTTTTATAATTTCCATTCCATTTTTATGTTTTTATCTCTTTGTTGAAGTTCTCACTGAATTTATCTACTCTTCCCAAAAGATCATTGAGCATCTTTATAACCAGTGTTTTGAACTCTGCATCTGTTAGATCACTTGACTCCATTATATCTGGATCTCTGTTCTGTTCTGTCATATGGTTTCTGCTTCTGTGTCTTCCCATTTTGGCTGCCTTTCTGTGTCTGTTTCTATGTACTAAGCGAAGCTCCTAAGTCTCTCGTCTTATTAGTGTGGATTTGTGAAGTAGGTGTCCAGTGGCACAGTTCTGAGAGAGGGTCAGCTGCAGGCCAAACTTAGCCCAAGCCTCAACCCTTCTGGGGCCACCTGTTAGGATTCATCAAGCAATCCACGGATGCTGTGCTTATAGTTGCCTCAAAAGACCACACCAGAAACCGGGGCCAGCTCCCTCCACCAGTGTGAGTCTCAGCAAGGAGCGCTACATTTGTTGAGGATACACCTGGATGTGGCTTGGGTGGAGCTCGAGTTGGGGTCTACACCATTTTTTTGTTGTTGTTCAAAGAATATTTTTAAAATGCAAATTAAAATTATACTGAAATTTAATTTTTTACCATTATCAGATTGGCAAAGTTCAAAAAGTTTGCTGATATACAGTGCTGGCAACTGTATAGTGAATCGGGAATTAGGCTGCTGCTGGTGGACATGTAAATGAGGGCAATTGACAATTACTATCCAAATTTAACATCCCGCATTAAGAACAGAAATAACTTCCCTTAAGTCTTTAAGGTCCTTGTTTGCCTAATCTATCAGATCCCATATCCCTGTCTAAAATTTAACTTGGTTACCTCGATCCCTGACACTGGATTAAAATTTGTCATCTAAACTCAAAGCAGATATGTCATTATTGAGATACTCCTTTTCCCAATGAATTCTTTAGAGGGAGACATGATAAAAGGCAAAGAGAAGGAAGTTAATAGGCACTGCTTATTTATTCATTATGTAGGTGTGTGTGTTGAGAACCTAATAGGTCTTTCGAAAGCCTGCCATGTGGCAGGTACTGTTCAAAGATCTATAGTTGAAGTTCTGATTAGGACAGACAGTGCTGGAGCTTAAATCTAGTGAGAAAATGTGTGATAAATGTTACAAATGGGAAAAATGGCAGTCATTAGCTGGGAACTTCACATAGTCAAGAGTTAGAAACCTGAAGCTTAAAGAATTCACCATCCCAAACAGAGCTAGGTAGGATTGGTGCTCAGGCATGGAGAACAGGAAGATCTGGGCCAGAGAGAGCACGGTTCATTAGAACAACTGAAAGAAGTTCGGTGTACCTGGAGTGTGTGAGGCACCAAGTGGTGAGAGAAGAGGCCGGAAAGGCAAATAGCCTTAAGCCCTGGAACCCCTGTCAAGGAATTCAAACTTCATCCTAAGGGCATTAGGAAATCATTAAAAGATTTGAAACAGGAGAGTGATATAATCAGATTTCTAGGTTTTTTTATTTGTGTATTTTGCTCTGTTGTCTAATTGCAGTGTGGAGCATGTGTTTGAGGGGAGAAGGAACAAGGCAGAGAGAGCAGGTATAATACCCCAGAAGAGAGATGCTTGTAACCTCGTCTTGTGTTGTGACAAACAGGACGAGAGAGACTTGGAAAAAAGCAATCATGGTAAACCTCAGATCTGATCATGACATTTCCATGCTTGAAACTCTTCAAACTTTCCCCATTGTTCTTAGGATAAACTTTCAAAAATTCTTAACATGGCTTAAAGGGCACTTCGTGCTTTGGGCCCCCCTTCCCCTTGTACTCTGACCCTCTTCTGTTTCCTTGTATGTACTAAGCTCTTCGGACTTGAGGGCAATCACATATAACCGCCTAGAAATTTCATACAGGTCATATCTTTGGTTCACTGAGCAAAGTGGATAATTTAAGAGATATGTAGGAAGTCAAATCAACAACACGTGGAGAGGAGAAGGACATCAAGGATGAAACAAAGGCTTTTGGCTTGAGTTACTGGTCAGTTTAGGGAACATCTAGAGAGGAGGCAGAGAAAATGGTTCTATTTGGCTTATATTGAGTTTGAGGTGGTTGCCAGTTATCCTAGAAGAGATGATAAATATGCAATTGGATTTAAGGACTTAGCACATGCCAGATTCTGTGCCAGACATTTCACATATATTATCTCATATAAATAACTGAAGTAAAATGTAGATAGAAAACAATTAACTATACGATCTAATTTTACAGTAGGCTCTACAATAATTATGTTAATCTAGACTATTCACATCTATTCATCTGAAATGAGAAATTTATTCTGAAAAAGTTAAAAACTATCTCATGATTTGAATCACTTCATTTCCAAAGTACCCCTCTGGTCAGTTATGGTAAGACTTTAAAAAAAGTATAGATGGGTTGCTGAATAATTTTATGTCATGGAGCAGTTTCAGCCTGTCCTAGACTTTGCATGAGTAACATGGAACCCAGCTTATTTTAAATAAGCTCAGTAGAGGTACAGGGGAAAATGTCCTACCTCTCTCACTTCCAACTACACTCTTCATTCCATATCACTTTCTAGACCAATTTCTGTAAGGACTTCTGCTGCCCGCTTTGAGCAAACAGTTATTAAAAGCCAGATCTGTGAAGTATTTCTTCCACCCAGTCTATACATTTTATACATCTTTACATTGTATCCAGGTGCAACAGTAGCTTTCCAGAATACATTTCTACTGTATCTTCAAAACTTCAAGATTCAATAAGATTCCAGAAACAGAACTCAGCTGTTTACTTCATAATCGTTTAGAATAATGCTTCTCAAAATCGATCTGTAGCCAAGCACAGGCATCAGGGTTGCTCCCTTGAGCACAGGCTCGGCTCCTTACCCCCAGATTTATTAAGTCAGCATTTCACAAGATGAGCCCAAGAATTGCATTTTAAAAAACTGCTCAGGTACTATTTATTCATGCTAAAGTTTAAGAATTTGGATAATTTTTTTTAAGAAGGGTAGATAATTCTCATTACACATCTTGCTAACAGAAATAATTATGGAATACCTCCTCACAGAGAAGTAATATACCAGAACGATAAATAGATTAAATAAGTAAAAATTTGAATCCTTTGTTAAAAACAAGAGACTGAACACTTTAATCAGACTTCATGAAAAGTTTTAAAAGATGCTACCTACCTACTACTGCTACTCGAATAATTGCTAGCGAACTGAGTTGCAAATGTTTTACATGGAACTACTAAACACCCGAAAGTGTTCACTGATTACAAAAAGTAAAAGTAAATTGAAAGGAGTATTTTAAAATTAAGATGTTTCTTGAGAAGTGGGAAGATTCACATTTCAAAGTAATTCCCATGTTATAAGGTTTTAGTTTTTAGATTTTGTTCTCTTTTTTGTTTGTTTGGCTTATGGCAAGTGCTTTTCAAAGATGTTTTCTAAAAGGAATTAGCAGAACTGACTCATTGAATTAAACTCTCAATTATCACCCACAAACTTCTATACAATGTTTGAATCATTAGTCATAGAAAGACTGCATAATTGTATAAATATGTATGTATATGTTTACATACATTTAATACTCAAACCAATAGTGATATTTAGTGTGGTAAAAACTCTTTTGTTTTCCAAGACAAATAAATATTGTTATCTTAAAGATATGGGCCAAATCAAGGTATATGAGACTAGATCTTTGCTTAATCTGTATTTTGTAAATTTAAAAAAAGAAGAAAAAATCATTTCTGTAAACTTTTTCATTCAAAAACCTGTATTTTTTAAAATTCAGATACTAAAAGGTTAATCTTTAAGTACTTTCCTTTTGCAAAAATAAATAGAAAATTTTATTATCCACCAATTAAACATAGGTAAGAAGTAACAGACATTGAACAGAAGAGAGATACATATTATGCATGCAAGGAATATTATAACTTGGGGTGTTGTGGGGGGTGTGCTTTGATGTATAAAAGAACTATTGTCAATGTGGGACAAAACCTCCCCAGTACGGAACAGAGATAAAAAGGAGGGAGCTTCTAGCAGATCAAGGTCAACCAAGATCTATGAATAACATAAATGCTATTAATCTAGTACCAAATGAATTGCAGGAGTTCAGCAGGGTATAGTTATGTGGCAGAGTTCGTGGCAGGAGTGTTTTATGTCACTTTGTATTAGATAATGAGCATATTCATCAAGATTCCTAAATACTATCCAAACTGGCACAGAAGAAGCTTTAAGGAGCTTGAGAGAACAAATCAAAGAACTAGATCTGAGGCTCAGAAAGGTAATAGGGATGTTCAAACAGTGCAGCAAGTTTAGATATCTGCAGGCATCCGTACAATTTCACTCTGCAGGAAACAGCGTGAGAAAGAATTTCTTAGTTGGATAGCTAGCAGCTTATTATGTATAATGTCGCCTCCCTCATTATATCCTAGTTTTCTGGTGAGAAGAGATGCAGACAGCAATACCTTAAAAGACTGTATGCTGAAATACATGGAATTATTTTCCTCTTATGACTAATTTAAAATACAAAATAGTTAATTCTCCTTTCTTCAGGAAAACTCAATATAAAATCACTAAGTATCATTCTTCCCCCCCCACCCCCAGATCCCAATCTACATAAACGTTTGGATCCCTTTCACTAAGTCTTATTAAAATATATGTTTGTTGAAATATATAGTAAAAATATATATATTTACATTACAGGCCCGTAGCTTTTAAAAGCCCAATTATGAGGAGTTGAAACAAGGAAAAAATGGGAAAAAAAGAAAAGGAAGACCTGAGAAGAAAAAAGAAGACTTGTAACTGGTGATAGTGTTAATCTGACAGAAAATAGGAGAAAACACAAGAAAGAGAAATAAGAAGAGAAAAAAGTAAAAGCCAGGAAATAACATAAAGATGAATTTTTTTAAAGTAGACTACAAAGTAATACTCTTCTAGCTCATGAATTGCACTTCCATCAGCCCAATAAGGCATAGAACCTTACATAACTGTACTGAAAACTCAAAAAGAACAAGTACCCTTGATGACTGTCCTATAAATGACATCTTATTTTGATTATAGCTGGCAACGTGTATCCTACAATTTAGACCCTATTTCAACCTTATTCATTCATTTATTCAACAAATATTAAATGCCTTGAATTAGGCATTAAGGATACTGCACTGAACAAGACAGGCACATTTCCTGCCCTCATAAAGCTTATGGTTTTCAGCTCTGCTTTGAAGATTATACTGAGCTGACAATGCTCTCCAAACCTCATGTCTATTCAACCTCAGAATATGACCTTATTTGGAAATTGGGTCTTTGTATAAGAAACTAAGAACCTTGAGATTATGTCAACCTGGATTTAGAGTGGACCTAAATCCCATGTCAGTGTCATGAGAGGAGCAGACACAGAGGCACAGTGAGGAGGAAGTGATGGGAAGTTGGAGGCAGAGATTGGAGTGATGCACCCACAAGCCAGGGAATGCCAAGAATTGCCAGTGGCCACCAGGAGCTAAGAGCGAGGCATGGAAGGGGTCTTCCTCAGAGCCCCCAGAAGGAGCCCATCCTGCTGACACCTTGATTCCAGACTTTCTGACCTCTAGAACTGTGAGAGAATAAATGTCTATTGTTTTCGGTCACCCAGTTTGTGGTCATTTGTTAGGGCAGCCCTGGGAAACTAACACAATGGTGAACAGAACTAATGGAAAGTCAGCAGCCAGTATGCAGCCTCCCTTATCCCAGAGGGCCAGTGAGCATGTGAGTGGCCTGAGGAAACAAAGGTGCCAGGTGACACTTTCTTTAACAAAATGCGCAGTCAGGGGACCAAAGGGTGAGTTCACTAACAGATGTGTAAACTATCAGGGTTGGAAGGGATTTTGATATTGTCTGGAGTCATCCTATTTATTTTAGTTTAAAAAACTGATGTGATCTGTCGTTTGGCTTTCTTTCTCCTTTGCCTCAAGTGAGATGCAGATGGTCTGCCCTATCTCAGGCAGGAAATCTCTGTCTGGCTGACACCCTGAATGATTCAGCTGGATTCCCGGGGGCAGGTGGGGGATTTCTTGCAAGTAAGATAGCAACTATAAAATCCATTTATTCTACAATTATTCTAGAGTATCTACTCCACAAGACACAATGGGAGAAGCAAGAAATATGAAGTCCTGTCCTTTAGAACACATACACAATCCCAGATATGAGACATTACATTTAAATCATAAGTGAAACACGTGTATTTTTTATTTCTTTGGATTAAAACTAAAGGCTCAAAACAAGGCAGAAGAAAAGAAAACTGCAGAACATTCCATCAGTGGCATTTAAAACCAGGGCAGGACTTTCTTCTCTGGCTCATAGTGGACCAGGTCTCCTACTTAAAAAAAGGAGAAAAGCAGGACCACACACACACACACACACACACACACACACACACACACACACCCCTATTTACTGATGTTGAAGAACTACGAAAGTAGCCCAGAAATTGAGGGAGTCGAAATCTCTTGAAAGAAGGACGTCTCTTGAG
Source organism: Eonycteris spelaea (assembly GCA_003508835.1). Classification (NCBI taxonomy): domain Eukaryota; kingdom Metazoa; phylum Chordata; class Mammalia; order Chiroptera; family Pteropodidae; genus Eonycteris; species Eonycteris spelaea. The sequence goes on along the minus strand of PUFA01000002.1, from coordinate 25,606,002 downwards.
AGACTGGGCAGAAGGGGGCTGCTGATAGGCAGGGAAACGAGCAAAACTTTGAGCAATGTCATGGGACAGGAATGTCAAAAATGAGTGAGAGTTTAAGACTATCAAGAGACCCAAGATGAGAAGCCAATGTCCTAGAGAGATAGAGAAGCTGATCCCAAAAGTGCCTGCTAAAAGGCTGAAACACTAAACAGACCTATTGGCAGTCTCACTGTGCTGGGAAGATAAAAAAAAAAAAAAAAAAAAAAAAAAGGAGTTAAGAGGCTGCCAAAGCGGAGGTGCCCGGGCAGACACTCCAGGGTTTCACTTGAGACTTCCTACACCTTAGAAGGGCAAACCCAAAATAGTCAAAACCTTAAAGACTGAGACTCAGACTCAAGTCAGTTTGCTTCCCTGATTGGATTAAGATGATCTGCTTCTCTACTAACTGCCTTTCAGAAGCTAAACAATATTCTCTCTGAAAATTTTTCATACCCAAGGTCCAGCCTTCCCTGGAAGATTATCAGACACACCCAGAGAGAGGACTAGAGAAAAAAACCATAATAGAACCAGACCCAGTTGTGATTCAGGTACTGAGATGATCAGACCCAGACTGTAAAACAAGGACAGATTTTTTTTTCCTGCTCCACCACAGATAGTTCATAAAGGATCACAGAAGAACTTGTAATGCATAAAATTAGAGTGAGACCTTGCCAGAAATCTTGGTAACTCAGAAATGGGCTTCTCCTTTGGAGGCTGTTGTTCTGCGTGGAGAGGCCTTGTGAAAAGGAGGGACCAGTGCCCCAGTGGCTCATTCCTTTACCTCTTAGTGGTTACTCACGAAGCCAGTATCTCCCCAAACTCCTGGAGTCCTGATCTGTTGCACAGTATTTTTAAGTGAAAAGACTGAATTGTGTGCGTGGTCAGGTGAAGAACAGGGGCTCAGAATATCACCTGAGAATGTCCTATGAGTTACAGTGGAGGGTGAGAATCTTAACAGACTATAGGAAGAAAGAAAACGGAGTTCCTACATAAATTAAATTAATATCCTTTTACTTTTATTAATCAGAGTTAAAGGAGAACATAGGAGGGGCCTTGAAAAGTTTAGTCCTTGCTCCTATCTTTTCATGCCTCCAAGTTTATTAAATTGCAAATTAAAGAATTAATAATAATAATTGTTTAAAAAACCTCCCCATTACTTAATGCATTTACTTCCTTTGGTGTTTTCTCTTTCATCTCTTCTTCCTGGTTTCCCTCTATGAATATTGTATTTTACTTTCTTCCCCTTAAAGCTGTGCACACTGTCCCTCCCATTCCCTAAGTCCTGGCACAAGGCTGTCCCTGAAGTCACAGCCTCTGGGACCCAGATAAGCATGAAGGGAGCTGAGGGGCACCCGGCTTTCTCCAGTGGCCCTGGCAAGCATGCTCCGACCTAGGCAAGAGCTCTGCCCTGACAAGTGCTCACGCGGGTAGCGAACCCTTTGCTCCCTTGTACCACCAGGACAGGTGACAGACTTTGCTCTGGTCACCACATCTGTGCTCTGTGTGTGTTTGCAAGCTGAAACAAAGGAGAGGGCTTTTACCCTCTCTCTCCCTTCCCGTAATTACTTTTAGTGGTGAAGCAGTTAATGCGATATTCCTCCTCTTGGCTCAGAGTTTTCATTTTTTATTGGCACTGTTTTATCCCCGGAGACAATAGCAGATTGTTTCTGCTGTGCGCAGAAGGATCTTGTTCTGGCAGGCAGGCTTTCAGTCAACAACTTAACATCCTCGGCAAAGAACGTGCGTATGCCTTGTTCGAACCTGACTTTCAAGTGTCTTTTATAAAGACAATCACCCTAATCACAACCTGCAAAGGCATTAGGAACTTGCACAAAACTGAAACCAAAAATGCTCTAAAGAGAGTCTGAGGGAGAAGAGAGCGAGGAAGCTCCAAAGGGTAGGGGAAGAAGGCCACCGCCAGAATCCTTAAACCAAAATGCTCCTGACCTCAGACTCTCTTCATATCACCTGATTAGAAAAAGCCCTGTTTTCCTCATACTCTCTGACCTTAAAACAGCTCTATTGGGTAATCTTAACTGCAGCAATCACCCCAGATGAGGAGCTTTCCTGGCAGGAAGGAAGGGATTCAAAGTCATTCGGAACTCCCTACTGGGGCCTAGGGTTTGTCCCAGCCAGCAGTTACCCCCTGAGGCCATGGTTCCTCCCCCTCTAGCGGCCAGTGCATTGTCACTGAATGCCAGGGGGAAAAGAAAGCACCAACTAAATAAATCACCTCCAGGAAAGGCTGGGGTTAGGAGGGTGTGGGGACAGATAACACAAAACATCCAACTGAGAGAAACAATTACTAAGACCTTTATATGGTCACAGTTCATAAAGCACGAAGCATTTTCACCTACCATGTCTCGAAAATGTATGTGAAAAAGACAGATTTTCAAGATAAGGAAACAAACTCATCAAGGTAAAAGACTTGCCAGAGGTCATATGGCTAGCGAACTACAAAGCTGGTTATTAAAATAAACTTTCCGGGGGAGAAAAGACAAATCTGTCATGCAGAAAAATTTCAGGTGGTTTATGGAGAAGCTCTGCCCTGCAGGCGGCGGAGCACACCCCCTCTCCTCAGGTGTGGGCTGCGTCAGGGACAGAGCTCACAGGGGAGGTGCTAGCGAACAACCTCAGGCCTATGAGCAGGGTCAATGCCAACAGTGGTAAGGCCTCTCCACAGCATGTAGCCTTGATTTCATGTGATGACAATGGCACTTGACCCCTGTGGCCTCTTCCCCCAAAACCCATAACCCCAGTCTAGTCATGAAAAAAATCATGAGACAAATTCCAAATGAGGGGTATTCCCCACCGACCAGTACTCCTCAAAACTGTCCAAATCATTAAAAACAAGGAAAGTCTGAAAAACTATCGCAGCCTAGAGGAGCCTGAGAGACATGATGACTAAAGGAAATTTGATATTCTAGATGGAATCCTGGAACAGAATAGGACATGAGGGGTGAACCAAGGAACCCGAATGAAGTACGGACTTTAGTTAATGGTGATATATCAGTAGTGGCATATTAATTGTAACACATGTATCTTACGAATGTAAGATGCTAATAATAGAGAAAATTGCATGCTGGGTATATATGAATGCTCTGTGGTATCTTCTCAATTTTTCTGTAAATCTTAAACATTTTGAAAATTAAAAGGTCATTTAACTAAAATAGGTTCTCTGCCCCAACTCTCACACCTTTGCATAAATAGCACACTGTTCTGCCTCTTATTAAGCAAGCGTTTTCTTGGTCTGCAATTCATCTAATGTCTAGCTCCCCTACCAGACACTAGATTCTGAGAAGGCAGAGACCATACCTATTTTTGCTGGGCATTAGACCCCTTTCATCTTGCATACTGCTTGGCACATAGTAGGTGCTTAATAAATATATGCTGAATGAACGAAACTAAGTTCAAGAGTGTCTAAAACTGGTTTGTCTAAACACAATAAATTCCAATATTCGATCCTAGGTCAAAAGGATGCTAAAATATTTAAATTATCAAGATGAGAAAATAATATCCCAGAGCCTATTTCAATTGTTAAACTGTTAATTCCAGCAGTGGAGTTGAACATGGACATTTAAAAACAAAGCAGAAATGAGAGCAAGCTTACAAACATGAGTTAGACGCACATCACAAAGAAAAAAACAGAATAGTCAGTGCACTTCAAGATACATATGAAATGATGTAGTATCACATCAAAAGCCGGGTTATCAGTGTGTACTCACAGAAATACAACATTTGTAGGCCCACAAGTTATCCTTTCACTCTCCTGGCTTCTCGGCTTTATTCAAAATACTGTTTACAGCTTGAGATTTCCTGCAGAAAGAAGACAAATATTAAGATAATTACAGGATAGATAATACTACATATGAGGAAAACTTTAAAAGCTGAGAAAATTTAGCCAGAAAAGGGAAGAGCTAATAAGTGACTCAATAATAATTACTGAACATATACCAAGTTTTTGTAATGAGAGAACAGACCGCTTCTGTAGCTTCCCAGAAAACCAGAGAAGAGGAAAATGAGATTAAATTGCAATGAGGCTTTCTCATAGAAACTTTCTCTTTTATATCCTAGTAGGTTTAAAATTAGAATAGTCAACCATTTGGTCTACCAAGAAAGAAGAGTGGCCGTCATGTAAATCTTTTATACACTTACCAATCTATGATTCTACTGTTGGACTCTGAACATATATTAAACAATGGCCAGGATTCTTTCTTCCATCACCAATCAAACCACAAACTTCATGTGGACAGAAACCATTAATGTTTTGCTCACCTCTCTCTTCAGCACCTAACTTTAGTGCCTGGCAGTTGGTGCTCAGTAAATACTTGTTCAACAAACAAGTTAATAAGTAAGTCAGCCTTGAATCATGAAAAAGATAACCAATTATAATCTGCTGTTTTAGATTCATGACATAGAAGAACGAGGACCAAAGGAAAGGTCTACAGCCATGCCACCCTGAACAACCTGATCCATCTGATCTCAGAAGCTAAATAGGGTGGGGCTTGGTTAGTACTTGGATAGGAAACCACCTAGGAAGACCAGGTGCTATAGGTGTAAAAAATAAAAAATAAGGGATTATAAACTGACAAATTCCTTTCAATCTGTGAGGTCAACCAAGGGTTGCCTTGCCTAAAAAAAAAAAAGTTGCTATCGTTAATTTCTCTTCAATCATCTAAAGGAACTTAAATGTTCTTTTTAAAAGGCTAACACAGTGCCTGATACATTGCAGGCCCTGCGGCAAAGGTATTTAATAAATAACCCATCTCACAGGCCCTTCTACAAAGTGACACTGACACATCTCCATTAGCGTCTGTGTTCCCTTTTCTTGAACCTAGGCTCACCTTGAAACTGTTCTTAATGTTGCAAAAATGATGTTATATGACTTCTGAGGCCAAGTCATTCAAGGCAATATGTGGCTTCTGCCTCTTTCTGTCTTTTAGGATGCTCACCTTTTAACCCAGCCACCATGTTGGGAAGAGCCCCAGGCCACATGGAGAAGCCACATGTGGTGGCACCAACATTAAGCACTAGACATGTGAATGAATGAGCCTCCTGATTATTCCAGCCCCCAGGCACTGAGTCTTCCACTTGGGGCCCCAGTCATCCTGAAGCCATCTCTCCTGTGCTGTGTGCCTGAATTTCCAACCCATCAAAATTATAAAGGGTAAAATATAATTATTACTGTTTCAAACCACTAGTTTGGGGTAATTTGTTTACAGCAATAGATAACTAATTCATGTACTTTCTAAAATGTTTAGTTGGCTTATTCTTTGAATATCCCCAGTTTAGCTGGTCAAATTTGCTGAATGCTATTCCTATGTGTCTGGCAGTATTAGGCACTATGAATACACATTGAGTAAGACAGGCCACTCTCTTCTACTAAGTTACTTTCAGAATATATGATCTATCATTTTATTATATAAGTGAGTCCTTCCTGGCTCAAACTCAGATCCTGAACTGGGAAGCTGGTGACTGCTACGGGTGCCTATTTATTTGAACTGATGATACGTGATTTTCCAGCTTTTCTCATGATAAAGGGAACAAGAAATGTGGCGAAAGAAAAAGGCAGACATTATGGTTTCAGTGGGCTGAGGCTCTTGGGAGGTGGAGAGATGCAGAACGAGGGTTGGTAGCTGCTCCACACCCCAGGCCTGTTCTCAGTCTTCCCGAGGAAGAAGAGACTAAAAAAAGTGGAGAGAGTTAAGTTCTTGTGAGACCCTCAGCAGCATCAGAGCTGTTGGAACGGCCCAGGTGGGAAAGGCACCGTCTATAACACCTAAATGTTTACTAAGTTGGTTATTTCTCATTAAATTAATATGTTGAAAGTTGGTTTTTTGTTGTTCTTGAAAAATATATGTAACATGTACCATTTTAACCATTTTTAAAGGCAAAGTTTGATGGCACGGAGTACTTTCACAATGTTGTGCAATCACTGCCACCATTTATCTCCAGAACTTTGTCATCATTCCAAACCCAAACTCCATGCCATTAAATGATAATTCTGCATTCCCCCTTCCCCTTGGCCCCAGTTAACTAACATCCTATTTATGTCCCTATAAATCTGACTATTTGAGGTACTGATTCATAAATTCAGGAGCCTCCCGGGTGAAATCCGAAACTGGTCCTGAATACAAAGGGCAGGGAGAGAGAGACCCATGAAGGTGGCAGGTTTAGCAAGAGAGGGGACTTACCTATGAGGCCCGTCTTTCATGGCCACAAGATGGGTAGATCTCCGTCCTTGGCAACCAGAATCTTAAACATACATGCAGGGGCCTTAATGGGGTTAAGTCATGTTCACAGTCGGGTAGTCTCAACAACGCATTGGTCTCTCGAGGCTGTGTCCTTGAAAATGACTCCGGCTTTGGGAATAGGGGATGTAACATACACTCCAAGGACAGGGGATGGGTGAGGAGCCTCTGATTGCCCCCGCTAGCTCATGGGTCAACTGGTGGTCACATCTTCTCGATGACCTCCTCAAGCATTGTGAGCGACACCACGCAAATTCACCCTTTTGTGTGTGGCTTATTTCACTTAACATGTTGTCAAGATTTCTACACGTTGCAGTGCAATCAGAATTTTATTCTTTTTTAAGACCGAATAATATTTCATTCTGTTTGTTTATCCATTTATTTGTCGATAGGCACTTGAGTTGCTTCCACCTTTTGGCTTGGTGAACAATGCTGCCATGAACATGGGCGTGCAGAGCGCTCTTTGAGTCTCTGTTTTCAGTTCTTTCAGATCTCTACCCAGAAGTGGAGGTGCTATGCCATTGGTCACCTGGATCACTCTCTCAGAGGTTTCCTCAATTCTGCTCTCCAACCGCTGCTCAGCCCGGTGCAAAACCCCGTTCTGCCCGCTCAGTGCACGCTGCAGGGGGCTGAGCAGCTGGGACATACCTTACAACCACAGAGACTTACTAAGGTAAAAAAGTCACCTGTCGCCAGCCTCAGCTGGGCCCACAACACTGCCCAATAATTTGTCCGTTGTCCTAGAACTCCCCTTCAATGGCTATTCCAAACCTTCACCACACTCCCCCAGCCCCACAATTTCTGGGCTCTCATCTCGCAATACTTCACTTCGCCTCTTCTGTCAAGGTTCCCTAATCGCCATCACGTAGCACCTTTATTACTTTTGTCCTAATCATTTACCCTGGAACTATCACTTACATACTTAATATTTTTCTTTAAATCATTTAATTTTTAATTTTTAATTTATTTATGTGCCACAACATCCAGATATGTACTACATAAGATATGTTTTTCTATAACACAAGTATTAAAAATGTTCATCCATGCACCACTTATCTTATTACCATTGGTAAGCGCACTATAATTTGGAAAACTGTGTTTTGTAAATGAGAAGATTAAAGGCATCGAGCAAATGCCTGCTCAACCCCTGTAAGCGCTCCTAGATCCATGCCCAGGAGATTCCGCCACCTGGAATTTTAATTCTCACCTATTGTCCTATTAAGAAACCCGATCCATCGGGAGCTCCCCTCTCCTCTGTCCTCCCAGATCCTGACCCTTTCAGCTCTTCCGGCTCCCAGCTCTCTCCCTGGGACTCCATGGCCTGTCCCTGCTTAAGCCTCCAGGCTCTTCTGCTGTACTCACCTGTAACGTTTTTGCTTAGCAGCACTGAACTGCCTGACCATATATTGCTCTCTCTCACCTTCTACTGCTCAGGCTCTTTGCTCTGTCTGTAATTCCTTTTCTCTATCTTCTCTCTCTGTTTTTTTTTTTTTTTTAATAAGAATCTGTGGACATAACAAAGAATAAGAGGTTTGACTTATTTCTTTTATGACTTCTAATTTTCAGTGGACACAGCATGTGGACAAGTTATATAAATTCGCTCAATTTTACTACAACCCCTCATTACTAGTTATCACTCTTTTATAAAGCTCTATTATTTTTAAAATATATATATATTTTTTTCCATTCTTTACTTGCATCAAATTTATAATATTGACAATAACATTTGGATTTATAATATTGACAATAACGCTAATAAGCCCAAGAGCTCAGTTCTGAGTACAAGGTAAAAGAAGTGTGTCAAAAATGTCTTTTGCCACAATATAAAGTCACTCTCAGTAGATATGACATATACTTAATATGTAACATAAGTTAAATATTTAAACCGTATCTCATTAAAATAAAACTTCTCTCTAATTTCACCAATAGATAGATATCAGGCCATATAAATATTTAGAAAGTTCATTTTACTTAATATAATAATCTTTTGATTATCAACTAAGAAGTATAGAATTACTATACATAATATAAAATTATACGCTATAACAAAATTATATATATAATTACTATATATATAATTTTGTTCAAATTATTTAACCAATGTAATTTTTCCCAGATGACTTCATATGAGTGAAAACTGTCAACAAGGTTATTGTCCATATCCTGATATTTTCAAAAACAAACCAAAAAAAGCTAAAACCTAAACTCGAAGCTAATTTTTAAAATAATTGGATTGTTTATAGGAAAGATATTTCCTGATAGCAACCTAAACCTATGCTCTTTATATGCTGGACAGGAAATAGGCAGCTCATAATTCACTCTGCAAACTTTTAAATTTTATAAATAGAACTTTATAAGTAAGACATTTACGTTTTTTTCCCTTCTACCTAAGTAGTATGCTTATAGTCTCCAAGGGAAAAGAAGAGAGAGAGAAAAATTCAAAGTACTAGGACTGGCTGTGGTGATGAGCTTCCTCCAATGGGCAAAGCATTGGGCGGTTGGGCCCAGACAGGTCATTCCAGGAAGCAAAGATGGGAATCAAAAAGTAGACGTGTGCCAGAGGATGCGCTGTGTAGTACGTTCTCTCCAAACACTGCATTATTTTTTTTAAAATAGTATTTTACAGAATTGGCAAGAATAAGCCATAAAAGACTACCCTGGAATTTTAATTTCACTTTCAAGTAGCCCCAAGATTTTCTGAAGAGGAAACACATCAGCAGATATAAATATTCTTCAGTGCAGGTTTAAAACGCTGTCAAGAATAGCTTCACTGAAACACAGACACATGAAAAGGCAAGAAACATATTAGGGTCAGAGATTTTTCATAATGATAATGTATCCAATCCGCTGTGAGCAAGCATAACAATTAAAATACTATATGGCCACTGATCCAGCTTCAAAATATATAAAACAAAAATTGGCAGAACTAAAATCCCAGGGTACTATTGCCAACTAACAGGGAAGCAACAGGCTGCTTTAAAATTTCAGAGAAATACATGAACATTTATCAAACAATGCACAAACTAGCTTCAGCATTAGATAGCACTCCATTTGTTTTCATGGCACCATATATTTGTGAAGCTGAGTTTTCAGTGATTGCTGTGATCAAAAAGCAAGTACCACTGAAAATCAGTATGAAACAGGAAACAAGAATAGTGGTGTTGAATCTGATTCCAAGGGTTGAGAATGTGTCTAGTATCCAACAGGTGCACACATGTCATTGGTAAGTAATTGTGCTTGTCTAAGAATAAATTAGATAAAATACAAAATTATTTTTCCTCTAAAATAAAAGGACAAAGGGCTAGGTTGTACAGGGATACCTCAGCCCTCTGTGAGCTGATTTCAGAAAGAACGCTGTGATTGGGTGTGATTGTACATGTTTGAAGTGGGATGTGAAAAAGCCTTGTATATTCAGTAAGGAAACTAGAGGCCAGCCCCCCAGGGAGGACCCTCTGATGTTACAGTAGGGTCTTGTAACTAAAGTGGTAACAAGTGGTATTTCTTTCCATCGAGTGAAGATATCATTGTAAGTAGGAGCTGAAACACTCTTTTTGTTTTAAGTACCAGAAACCAATCTAGCTAACTGAAGCAAAAAAAAAAAAAAAAAAAAAAAAAATGGAAAAGTTTTAGAAACCCTTATGGAATCCAAAGATTCTTGAAAACCAGGCTTTCAAGACGCCAGTCACAGCTGCTCTAGGAAACTCAACAAATGAGTTTACAGAGTCTCAGTTACCCAAAACTCCGAGGCTCTGTATTTCTCAGCTCTGAATTTTTGGAAGAGAGAATCTGATTGGCTCAGCCTGGGTCAGTTGTGCACTTTTGGACCAATTTAGTTATGGCCAGGAGACTGTAGAAACATGACAGCTGGAATAACACCTCCCAGCGTTAGGTGGAAAGTTCTTCTTTAAGAATCCACCAAACGTAGGGGACCCAGTATTTGGGATATTCGTTTTCCCACAAAGGGAGAAAAAACACAGTGCTCACCTACTGTTCTTCTGAACCAAGGTCCTCATTTAAACTTAGTTTTATGTTACAATATTTTTTTTCTCCACGAAGGAAACTACTGTAACAGCACTGACATTTATGTCACAGGAACAGTGTTGAAATTTGAGTGGGAACCCCTTCCAAACGTAATAAATCTTGATGGAACTAATCTATAAAATGCATACCGCCCTCCAAAAGGTTGATACTTAAACTTTTATATGTATTTTAAGATATTTCATTTTATTTGAATGTGTAAGGTTGTGATATAAATTTTTGACTAAGTTTTTATGCTAATAGCTATGTAAAGAGATTGACTCTCAGGTTACAAATTCAAGTGGGAAAACTATTTTTCTATAACTAAACTTATTTTGACTCTTGAGCCCTCATTCCATTAATGACATAAAATTAATGCCAGTCAAGCAGAATTTGCTCAGCCAATTTAGAATGTTTTTCCCATCCCTTTCTATTTCTCTAAGATTTGCATCCAAGATTCAGAAGGACCTATATAACATTCAGGCATAGGGTTGGAGGGCACTTGGGCCTGTGTCATAAGCCCATGCTGAGATTTCCTGCTGGTCCTCATTTAAACTGTTCCCTAGTATGGGACATCTATAGTCCCAAAGTACCCTGGCCATAGGCCCGGCTGGTCTACAGTCTAAACTCCTTGGCTGTTCCTCTACATCTCTCCTGTCCTACCCTCGAAGCTCTGCATGTCCTACAGCCCTCTCTGCCTGTTTCTGTGGCCTTCTCAAGGACAGAACAAGGTTTTCGATGCTTTCCTTGACACCTTGCCTTAACACTGTGACCCAAATCACGATGTGAGAAACCTGTCGCCCTTTCAGTAAACAGAGTTATAAAGCTACGTAGGGAGTTCTTCATTCTCATAACCATGGCTCTCTTGTCTACCCTTTTCTTGAAACCTTTATCTAGTCTTGGTGGGTGGGCTACCTGGATCTGTCCAAATTCTTCTATGCCTCGTTTGTGGCATTGTCTTACTTCAGTTCTTTAGAGGACTGATTTTTGACGCTGATTTTCTTAGAATCAAAACTCATTTTTGCTCCACTACTACCCCTGTCATCAATGTGCATTTGAGAATATGAAATTGAACAATACATTTTTTCCCTTAGTCCAGCCCCTTGTTAGTCCTTGCATTGCTGCTCTAATAGCCAAACACTGAGAACTGTTAGTATTGCCTTCCCTGCTGCCTGACTGGAAGGTGTATGGTACGAGTCACAAGAAGACCAAGAAAAGAGGTAGGGATTAATATTTTAAGTCATTATCTCATTGCACTAAAGAAAGGTTTGTAATTATTTTTGATATTTCATTTCAAAATAATTATTGCATTAAAAACATAAAACATTTTCTAAACTTACCATGAATAAGTGATATAGAACATTTGTCAATGATGTATCAATGAACAGTAAAGCTATTCATGAAATTTATGATCCATTTTTATTTGGGGGTTTAATTTTGACATACTGTGACAAATTTCAATTTGGTTTATTTGTTCAAGATAATGATGTTAGTTAAAACATTTCTTAAATGTATTTCCAGTGGGACAAGCATAACCAACAAAACCCAAAGGTTTGCCCTGCCTGCATGGATACAGATCAGAACTGCAAGGATTCCGTGGGCGTCAACCACAGCGATGGCTCTTTCCACTGAGGGCACTTGCAATTTGCTGAGAGCTAATATTCTGATCTGTATTGGACCAGGCCCACCCAGGCTGCCTGAATTCGGCTTTTTGATGCACTTAATCTATCCCAGTCCCTCCAGCACCATGTCTTTGCCTATCAGGTAACTTTTTCCTGTTCTGGTTTCCAGAGCCAGGTGACCTAAGTCAGCCCGGCACATGAGTCCTTCCTTACATAAAAATGTAATGGGAGAGGATCACAACTATACCTTGTCAACGTATCTCAGCTAGTAGCACTGCCAAATTGGGGGCTATAGTTCGCTTTTATTTTCTTCTGAATGCCAGTGAATGGTGCCACCTCTGGGTATCCTTTACCCATTCGTCTTCTCCTCGCATTCGGTCTGCCAAGTGAGGTTTTTTGTCAGAGGCATAATGCAGAAGGCAGCACTGAAAATCACTCAGCTACTATGATACTCAGCTTGACCATTAGTCTCTAGAGCTGACCAAAGAGCCATGATCAGAATTGTATCTTCATCCTTTCGGCCACTGTTGACAGCACTAATGTGATATTTCATACAGTTTATAGGCCTTGATTTGCACTGCGGGACAATGATTATATTCACCATTTTATTATTATAAGGCTATCATGAATATCTCTAAAAGGTACTTTTTTCTTCAGTTGAATTTTTCTATTTGATAAATTCCCTAAGATGAGATTATTAAAACCACTACAAACTATACTTATGATAATTACATAAAAATAAAATTTAGGATAAAATATCGTTAAGAAAAAAAGAGAACAATTTGCCTGAGAAACTGCAATAACTATGCATGAGGTCAAGACCTGGAAAACGTGCCCAAATAAAAATTGTATCAAGATCAAGTTAAATTTTGCTGGAACTTTTTATAAAGACAACTTTAGTATTCTAATTGTAGGGGCACACGAGTTTCTCATTGAAAAAGTATTTATTCTTATTCTTTAAAGAGTATGTGGAAAAAGAATGGCTTTTCTTCAGAGCATTGTAGCTTTTTAATAAATAATCAACTATACTTGTATTGTTTGCATTAAATCTCAAAGTACCCTGTTTTCATGGTACTGCTCTTTCTCATAAATATGCACATTTCAGGGGTTGTAATACTGGTTGATTTACTGGTTAAACATATTTTAATAATAATTTTTTCATATTTTAGTATTCACTCATTAATATTTGAATTTAATTTACATCTGGTATGTAAATTCAGAGGAAAAAGAAATGAACAATAAGGAGATAATATTGAAGGTCACATGGATTTGCTTTGTGTGTACAATAAAATATTTCCTCTACTTGTAAAATTATCTTAAAAGATGGCTAATAGCATTAATGTACTCTAGTTCCCTACAATAAATCGAAATAAGAGAGACCTCAATCTTTTCTTCTTTTTGCTTCCAAGTATCACTATGTATCACTTTATCCTTACTTCAACAATCAGTTAAGCTTTAGCATTAAATACATTTTTGTTTTATGTCTAAAAACTTCCACATAGGTTAAAGCAGATACCATTTTTTAAAAAATCAAAGTGTCTAATTCATTTCATTCTGAAATCACAGTACAGTCAGCCCTCTGTATCCCCAGGTTCCACATTAATGGATTCAACCAACCATGTATAGACAATACATACCTCAGAGATATTATAGGTTCTGTTCCAGACCACCACCATAAAGTGAGTATCACAATAAAGCACGTTGTAATCTTTTTGCTGGTGAAGGGTCTTGCCTTCATTTTGTAAAAAATGCACATCTGTGTAACTCAATAAAGTAAAGTGCAGTAAAATGAGGTATGCCTGTATTCAGGGGGAAAAAAAACCCATTACATTGTTGCTGACATGTACTTTGCAATTAGGTCTGCTATGGTTGTGTTTGTATCGAATATCTAAAGACATTTTTTTCTTGTCATTATTCCCTAAACAATACAGTATAACAACTATTTACATAACATTTACATTGCATTAGATAGTATCGGTGATCTAGAGATGATTTAAAGTATGAGGAAGGATGTGCGTATCTTATATGCAAATACTATGGCACTTTATACAAGGGCCTTGAGCAACCGTAGATTTTGGCATACAAGGGGGTCTTGAAGCCAACCCGCTATGGATACCAAGAGACAATTCTAACAAATGCTGTAGACTGCTGCTGTGAATGCTGTCTCTCGTTTTTGTTTCTGTCTTTCATTGTTTTTTGCATGCGTGCTTCCCACCCTCGTGAAGTTCAGCAGGAAAAACAAAAAGAAAAGGAAATTACAAGAGAGACATCTGCTATCAACTTGTATTTGCCAATCCGGAAGGGGCTTTTACAAATAGGCCACTCATTAAAAGTTTATATGGTAAATTCAGGAAGGCTCATTCTGAGGAGAACAAGAGTGAAGGTTTTATGGAGCATTCTGGATGCATAGACGCATCAGGCAGAACCAGAAGCTTACGTAATCCTCTGCTCTCTCAGATACTCATCTACCACTCAATAAACATTCGGTTATTACTTACCTTTAAGTAAACACATCTAATCATTTTTCTTCTCAGGAATCAAAAAAGCCAAACTTGGTTACAAATAAGGAAGTTATTTATTCCTCATCCTGCTTTCCAGATATGTGAATGCTAAAGAAAGCCAGACCTGAGGGGTGAGAGCGATGTAAACTAAATTAAGAAATTCAGCAGTACTTTTTATTCTGTTTATTTAAGAATGTCATCTTATTCATATTAAAATCTTTTCACAATTCAACCCAAAATCTGTGAAATGATCAGCAACAATATACAATAGAGATGAAATTTAAAAAAATTTTAAGAGCATTTTTAATTTTTACTGATGCAAGCACCTAAATAGATGTTCTATTTACTGAATTAAACATAAAATACTTTTCCAATAATAGCTGAAAAAAACTGCCTCCAAAAATCTTGCTAGCTTGGTTTTCCAAGTATTTCTAGAAAAATTCAGAGTATACAGGTCCCATTGCACATCTGGACTCTGTCATCTCATAATTCAAGACCAGTACAGTACTTCATATCTCTCTGGATAATCTTGCTCCCTTCACTTCATCCTTCGTCCTTGCTCTTATCACCAGGGCTCTGTCTTTTGTACATCCGACACAGCATCAAGCTCAGGGCTGAAAGACCATAGGGATTTACCTGCTTCTCTCTGTTAGCACTCTTGAGATACATTGAAATAAATAACAATGACTGTAATCACTCTGATTTTTCTCTAGTGTAAGTTACTTGTAAGGTTAAATACTTACTTCCACAGTCACATGAGCATTTCTTGAAAATTTTTTTTTTCTTCCTGGTTTAGATTTGAGTAACTGCACCATTGAACTCCTCATTATGACAAGTGATTTTTGAATGAAACCTGGACATTTTGTATGATGTTATGTGATTCTGGTCCTTATTTAAACCTGTTTTCGCTGGCTTTCTCTGGTGGCAGAAAGGAGCGGCTGCTTTGTTGCTGCCAGATGAAGTAGAAGTCCAGGTTCCCACTTGGCTGGCACTGACACTCAAGGAGGGCGCCCCCTCCTTGTAGCTGAGGAGGGGAGGGAGTTCCGGCTGCCCGCGCAGTGTCCACTGACACTGAGTAGCGTGGCCTCATTATCACTGGCAAAAGGCCTGACTCCCCACTCCGCGTCCTCTGAAACCTATGTCAAGCCCCCTATGTGGTCTTCTCAGCCCAGAGGAAGGAGGGGTACCCTGTCACAGCCTGGTGAGTGTGGAAGTCTAGGTTCCCCACTTTGTCGGTGGAGGAAGGCATGAGACCATATTTTTCTGTGTTTAGCGGTTGGGTGGCTCTTGTTCAAAAATGTTCTGTCTTGTTAGGTTGCCCCTTTCTTGGTCCTCTGTTAATCAGTTTTTCTGGAGCCTATTTGCACTGGTGCCTTTGGTGTGTCCAAGTTGCTGGCTTCTTTTGCTCTATATCTGACATATCCAAGGCCAAAAAACTCAAAGAGCTCTTTCCTGTCATCCCTGGGTCCAGAGTCCCCATCTGGTCTGCCTTCTCTCCATTTTTTTCTAAAGTATATTTTATATAATCTCGAGGTATAATTCTATCAAAACATGTACAAGACCTATATGAAGAAAATTATAAAACTCTGATGAAGAAAATAAATGAAGAACTAAATAAATGGAGACGTTTCCCATGTTCATGGATAGGCACATCAATATTATCAAGATGTCTATTCTTTCCAACTCGATCTGTAGATTTAAAGCAATCTCGCCTAAGATGGACTTTTCACATATTTGGTCAGAACTGCTCTGAAAGCAAAATATTTGGGCTTGAAGTGAAATGGAGCTTGTAGTCATTTCACAATGTACAGTTTCTTCAGATTTTGTTCTAGGTGAAATAAAACTGGTTAATGATTTCAATTGAGGACTCCTACTTCTGGGAAATGGGGTAGCTATACTTTTCTTATTTCTTCCATGAAGTACAACTAAAAACCTTGTTTTCACTACAAAATTTGCACTACAAAGTTTGATGCTGTTTTCATTTTTATTTAGTTCAAAATATTTTAAAATTTCTCAATACTTCTACTTTCATTCATGTGTCATTTAGAAGTATATTTGAGTTTTTTCCAGTTATCTTTCTGTTACTGATTTCTAGTTTAATTCTATTGTGGTCTGAGGACACACATTGTAGGATTTCTATTATTTAAAAAATTTTAAGGTGTGCTTTGAATGTCATCTATCTTGGTGAATGTCCCATGTGAGCTTGAGGAGAAGGTATGTTCTGCTGCTGTTAGATGAAATAGTTTATGGATGTCAGTTATATCCAGTTGATAGTGTTGCTGAATTCAACTATTGTCACATCCTGGGACACCATTTTGGTCTGAACCAAAGGGAATTAATCTCAAACCCAAATCATTTTGGTCTTTTCTAAACCTACCCAGGCTGGATAGTCTTATAAAACCCTGATCCATTTCTTCCCAATAACCTGGTTCCAGAGAAATTCTCACCAAAATGGCACGATAAGATCATAAAGCAAGACATTTAAACGCTGCAAATACCAGATCCTGGAATAGCCCAGCTCCCAAAGGCCTTGAAACCACAAGTCATCTTCATTTCGAGACTAAAGAAACAAGGAAATAAATATTGGCTTCTCAGGAGAAATAAACTATGTCTACAGTACTGTCCCCTGAGAGCTATCTCTTGGAATACAGAGCAAAAGTCACGCTAGCTCAGACAGAATACCTGAGACAAGAAGTTATGCTGACATCATCGATAGAGGAACATCCTAGCAAAAAAATGTATGTGGAAAATTATGTAAGAGCATGCAATAAACTGTCAACAGGGGACACTTCCACAGAGAGAAAAGGAGCTGGGAGATAGGTGAAAAGCTATGAGAGGTCTTTATATCTGGAGCAGAGGGTGCCTGTTCCACTGTTGGCTTCTAAAGTCAATCATATCTGCAATGGCGAGATGAGTGGCTCACAATGCCCTGTGAAAAAGCTTGACTGTTTAAAGGTGCTTCTTACTGTGTGTAAGGCGCATCGGAGGCTCTGAAGTTACAGGAGCCTAGATCCTGCCCTCAAGCAGAAGCGATGAGGCATGAATACAATTACTGTGACACACAGTGGAAAGCGGTTGAAAAAAGAGACGCAGATGAAGAGTGATGAGAATGGGAAAGACAATTACTTCCTTTTGAGGAGGATCAGGGAAGGAGAGCATCGTGCAAGAGAGGGCGAAGTATGAAAAGTTTAAACATATTGCACGTTTCTATTTTTTTTTTAAGATCTAGTTCTAATGTCACCTCCGTAGTAAAAGGGTGCCCTGATTCTCCCAAAGTTCAGTTGCTTGGACCCATGATTTTTATTCCTAGATCACGCTAATTTATTTCCCCATCTATAAACCTTCCTCCATTAGACTCTGAGCGAAAGGGCAGAATGCATTTTACGTATCCTGGTACGCACACAGAGCCTGGCACTAGCACCAATCCATCCATCACATCCGTTCACTCGATTTTTCGAGTTCCGTGCGAGGTGTGGAGAAGGCATGCAAAGTGGAGTAAAATAAGTATCTGCCATTGAGCATGATAACACAAAGATGAATGACACTGCACTATCATAACTGCCTTGATAGGAATAATGCACAGGGCTCAGGGAACCAGGAGGACCAGAATCAGAGTATGAGGATAAGAGAAAGGCCTCCCAAAAGACACAGTGCTTAAGGGATTTCATGTGGAGCCAAGAGCATCATCCTTTAAGAACTATAAATAGACACTCAGAAATATTTAATTGACCCAAATTATGATCAGGGAGGGGAGAGTTTAGGGGACTTAACTCCCATCTAAGGATTTCCCTTTCACAGTAATAGACATTTTTGAAAATAAACCCAGGATTAAGAATCCATAATTATAGGAAAAGCGGGTGATGCAATTTATCCTCGAATTAGAAACAAACTGCCCACCAACTTATTTTTGATCGCTTTCCCAACCAGGATTTCAGTGTACTGGCTCCTTAAGTAAAAGCAGTAAGTGACCAGTCATCGCATCATCTCACAGTGAAACTGAACGGCTGGCCTCCAGGCCAAGAGAGACCTGTGCGAGCTTCTCTCCCTACCAGCTGGAGTGCTTTATTGCTCAGTAAACAGGCAACTCCCTTCCTCTCTTTGCGTGATCATGTCCCTTAATATCCATTGTCATCTAAACAACTTCTGCTTTAATTCCTCTTGCTGCGCAGAAGATATAAGGAGCCAACACTAGGTCAACATGATCCTATTATAATCATGCTTCTCAACGGGGCTGGCAGATACAATGCCCCCATCAGGCATGGGCTTATTCCAAGTCCTGGAGGCATTTGCGAACACTAACAGGCAGCCTGGTCAGGAAACACACCAAGCAAAGATGTAATAATGCCTAACTTTTTCTTTTGCGTAAAGCTCACCTAATCCTCAGGTACATATTTTGCTTCCCAAAAAACAGGTAAGGAAACTGAGACTTTGGTTAAGCAAATTGCCTGAGCTTGCATGAGAGTTTGTATTTGAATTCAGGGTTAATCTGGCTCCAAAACCCAGTCTTTCTGTTATAAAAAGCTGCCTCTCTTAATAATCTATAGGCTCCTTAAGGATAGAGAAGGGAGCATGCTAATGAGAAGAAATTCTATTTTTTCAGGCAAGACAAATCAGCTATATGATAATCCAATTTCTGCTTGCTTTACAGGATTACAGAGAAAGTAACTGCCTTCTCAGCACAAACAATTCCTTTCTGCCACAAGGAGCACAAACTGCCCTGCAGAACTATGCTGTGTGTATAAAGGCATGAAAACCAGAATGACTCTCATTTAAGAGAGGTCACAAAGCAAGAACTCAATAAATGTTCATTAACTCTTTAAGATCTACTTTACCTGCCTTTTCCTTTCTTTATGTCTGACTGATACACTGATACCAACACTTGTAACTTTCTATCACCTGTATACCAGAAGCTAGATATGGAAGATGAGAAAGGAATCATCACTGGTACGTACTACTGAGACTCAAATTCCAGAACTTCAAACTATGGGGAGGAAATGTGCTGTCACGGGGCAGATATATTGCACTGGAACCTCTGGAAATTGAAGCCAGAATGTTAATCCCGCCCCACCTCCTCCCCACTCCAAACTCAGTTGATTATAATGCAACAAACATATTAAGGAATTCATCCCAGGAGATCCAGAAGGATTAGGGAGATATAAGATTCAGATGTCTTTTAAAAGTTCATAATGTTCAATGAACTGGTGCTACATGTTTTCCATAGTCTGCTCATCATTTTAAAAATCTGGATTTAGGAAGTGATACTTCACACTTTATCTATCACCATCTATTATTTTATTAGGATGAGATGTCACCAGTATTTAGTAATGATTAAGAGTCTTTTGGTCTTATCTCTGACTAAGACAGGAATTAAAATTTTGGAGCCCAAATCCCATAGCTTGCATAGCCAAACCAAATCATTATGGAAGAATTCATGTGGCTGAGAAACTTTTTGATACAAAAGGAATAAATATATTTCCACACAATGTGTTTATGTACGCGTGCTGTTCTTGTACCTTTTGAAGAGTTCATGCTTTCCAACAAGGTTATTTGCCACTTTTCACATTCTGAGGGCAGAGGCTGCCCTCTAAATTTCTTCTGAGCTTTGGGTAAACTTTTGTTTTATTTGCTATCCAACCCAATTTCACATCAGTATTTTCATCTCAAATCTTGAAAGGTCTGCCATATGAACACGTTAGTGAGGTAAGGTAGTGATTATATATTGTGGATCTTAAACTGATTTTCAAAAGGATGCATCACAAGCTCACATTTTCACATCTATAGAACTTTATTAACAAGTAAAACACATCAGCATGTTTTATATATGGGCAAGGACATTCCTATAATAATAAATGGCACAATATCATCTAACAGTTGAACTTTATCAAGAATGAGGGTTTAAAAAATAATACACTGATATTTCATATGACTATCTGAAGAATTAAATAACTATTAAAATAACATTTAACAGCAGTTTGAAAATATAAAGCTCATTGTTTACTATTTACCATAAGCTAGAATCATTCAAATACCACAATTTCTATTAAAAAAGAAGATACTATGCATGTTCTACAAACCTAACAAATGGTTGGCTAGGAAAGGCTGTGACAATCACTGGCCCCTGCCCTAATACCACAGTTCCTTCCTCAAAGGGCAGGTTAGGCAGTCACTTCTCAGTCCAGTATACAGTTATACATGTGGTAATCATATAATCTACCCTCTAAATTATAACACTTTTGAAAGTAAGAAGCCCTATTTAAGCTGAGAAAATGGGAATAACCAGGACTGTTCTGAGCAAGATCAGTATATCTGTGACTTTAGTTAAATACAGTATCAAATGCAATATCATTACTTTTGTGCTTTGGGGGACAGTACAGACCAGATGAAAAATAAATTTAGGAACCCTAAATTTTTCTCCAATCAAACTTATTGGACTCCACTTTTCCTGTTATAAGAGGTCTTCTGGAAATGTTAGTGATTATTGTTTTAATAGGTTAAAATTCATGAACAATCTCGAAGGCATGAGATATAGCATACAGGCTCAAAATAAAAGGCTATAGAGATTAGTATTTTTTCTATTAAACAGATTTTCATTTTTACGGAGTGTACCAAGATTTGACTTTACGTTTAGATTTCTAAAACACATCCTTAACACAGAAAAATATATTTTTAATTAGTTTATTTCCTAAATACATAAAAATGAATAATCCTGGCCATAACCAGCGTATTCAAATATAACAGAAATAATTTAATAATTTTTTTCATTAATTTCCCAGCCCCAAGTTCACATTCACTCAAAACTTTAGGCGCCCTAACAAGGGTTTTGATTTTCAATCTCTAAGGCAGAGTGCAAAGTGGTTAAGTGTCCCCAAAACATCCCAGCAGCTGTTCTATCCAAGCTCACAGGAAATAAAGGGAAATATGCAGAATTTGATAAATCTGAAAGGGGATGTTAAGTTTTTAAAATAATATTCCAATTCCCCTGCTCGGATGAGATTTAAGGCTACCAATGAATTATACAAATTACAGAGGATTAGGTAACATGCACTTGAATCTTATAGACCTGGGGGAACAAAAATCAAAACAAAAAGTGAAGTTGTGATGTTGGATCAAAAGTGACATATCCATCCATATTCAGAAATCAAGTATGAATATCACAAAAACTAAAATAAACTTTTAGTAAATTGATATTTAATACCTGATCTAATATTTTAAAATTAGCATGCATTATAGCTTAATTTCATTTGAAAATTATTAAAATAACAAAGTATAGGTCTATAGAAAATTAATGAGAGAAAGAAGAGATTCAGCAAGAGTTTATATTTCTTATAAGTACATTCTAATTGTAATTAGTTTCCAAATCAGGCAACTAAATTAAGTATTGTTTTATTTACCCCATGCTATTGTGTTACTTCAAGGGGTGTAACATCAGGTACTTAAATCAACAATAAAAATTTTATGCAGGAGAGGATGCTCAGTGAAGGAAACAGAAAATAGGAGGCTCAATTGGCAAACATAAAACTGCATGTTTTATTTATCAAAGACAATGAAATAAATGAGAAAATACAGATAAATACAAAAGATGTTGTAAAACATAATAGATTTTATTTTTTCAGAAATGGAAAAATGTCCCTGAATAGTTTTAGATGTATCTTTTAGTAGTAGTCCGTGTCTAATAATAAACAATCAATTTTATATGTTCTATTTAGCTGTATTAAATGATTTTTAAGTGTAAAGATGAAATAATTCCCATCATTTTTAATGTTGGCATTCAAGAGCAAAGATATAACTGAAAAGAAAAACAGATGAGACATAAAATGATTTGCAAAATGCAGTAGCTTGTGAATGTAGATTCCAGTTGTAATAATGATCACATACACACACTCTCGCAATACACATATACACCCCACATCCCTATATTCCACAGATACATTTCTCAATTCAAGATATGATTTTTACAAGTTAATCCTACAATCAGAAAGCAAGAAGCTATTAAAGTCCAAGTTTTTATTTGCTAAATTTAACAAACTAAACATCTAAAAGTTATTAAAATGATACTGAAAGATACTTTTATTGGCTTTTTAAAAGACAAATGCAAATGAGGATATCTTAGTCAAAAAATTAGTTTTCAAAAATGTCTTAAATGAAATAAATATAATATCTAATACAATCTCTTCCTGTAAGAATCTCTAAGACAGGCAATGCTAAAAGCCAAGCTTCTCATTTGATAATCCCTAAAACTGGCATGTCCTTAAAATTTTTTTTTCTTATAAAGGACATGTAAAATACCCATATTCTTAAAATTTGCCCTAAAAGAAACTATCTTTAACACCCAAATTTTCTCTATATATTAAGTTCACTTAATTTAAAATTACTAAAAAGATATCTAGAGACAATTTCTAAGAAAAAAATGTGGAAAGTAACTTATGCATGGTTATTTACAGAAAAGCTTTGCTAATGATGTAAAATCATATACAAAAATCTGACAAAGCCTTTCTAATAATCAGCACTGCAAATTTCGAAAATCTTTATACCTAGCAAAGGATGTTTCATGTATAGAGTTACCAGATGAATCTAACAGCCAGAAACTAAAGCATTTGACATGGTTAATTTCATTTTTTATTATATTAAACTTCAGGTCAGAAGTCAATGGCATATACATGCTGGAAGACTGCTTATCACTTAACTCTTTCAATTATATCACTGATTAACCAAATGTGACTGGACTTCACTGTTACAACTTTATGGTTTCAAGTGTATGCAAATCTTTTAAATGGGCACATATGCAAATGTGCAAAACAAATGAAATATAAATATTTAAGAGAATGAACAGAAATGGCTATTAGGCATAAACCACCCTGCCATTCAATTTGAGAGCTCTATCTTTTCTTGACTAATGTGTCTTCTGTTATTAGAGGTCTTCTATATCCTATTAAAGTTGTAGGTTTACAGATGATCTGGAATTTCACATTGGCATAAGAAAGGAATGTATGGTTGATGCAAATCTAGGAACAAAGAAAGATTTAGTCTTAAAATGTATTAAGTTGCAGTTATATAAATCATAATACTATAAAACCCCATTTTACAAAGTATACCAAGTATATAATTTTTTTTATAAAGATGACGAATAGCATATATCAGAATATATTCCAAAGTTTAAAGCTTCTATAGAACCATCTATAAGACATTTACATTATACTTTAGACTCTTGAAAATGCAAAAAGATAATCATACTGACTACCCACAGAAAATCATTTAAATTAGTATAATTATCTTGACTTTTATCACACAGTTAAAACTGACAAACTCTTAATGTCACTGCATGCAAAGACATTTTACTCATTAAAGAGAAAATGGGACATCTTTGCGGGGAGATCTTAATGGAACATTTAAAATGATACTATAATATGATCCAGAAATACAATTGTATTCTTCAGTAGAAATAAATTGTTAGCTTATGTAAAATTCATATAAGTTAAAAATAAATCTTAAGCAACCAAATCACAAACCATATAATTTATGTATAAAAAGAACTCTTAGTATATAGCAACCTTGAAAAACTTTGTACTTGTGGATAAATCCAGAAGTTAAGTGTTTTAGCAGATAGTTTATGCAGTTCAAATACTTTAAAAGTTCAAATCATTTATAGATATGAATTGTATAGTATCTACTTTCAAATACAGGGTAGAAAGTAGAGATGAGGTTTCTTTATGTAAAGCTACCACTACAATAAATAAATGCTCTTACTTACTAACACATGGCCTCCAGAAACTCAGTGGATAACTAGTAAGACCTCTGCTGATTTCTTTAATTATTATTTATTCAAGTTGTAGCCTTCATTATTGGTACAAACTGGCACATGTTAAGAAAACAGTACAGAGCTCCTATTTTTTTCACAAAACTTTCATTCCTTGATCTAGTCTGTTAAGATCAGTGCATGGCAAACTGCTTTTGAATCACAGAATTTTTTTGTTCTTTTCACCAGATGTCGAAGTGGAGTTCACATTGTTTCATGCAAAATGCCCATCCCTTCTGTGTAAATGCTTTATCATGTTTTGTTTTTCATGCCTTCAAATTTGTTGCTGGTAGTTACTTCATAAATGTATTGTGGTCAAAGTTTCAGTTTACTCATTATACATTTTAAAAATTAAAATTTATGAAATTCAATTTTAAAAATCTCAGTGATCTTTAAAGGTTCACTTCATTAAATTTTAAGGCTGGCTGTTAACAATATTAAGTGTGTTAAATTTGAATAAATAACATGAGTATACATTAAGTATTTAATATGCATCTGGTAAATTTTAATAAATAAAGGGAATAAGCAGTTAATACATTAATATTTCTTACCTCTATAATAAGAAGAAATATCTTGTTCTATGAGCAGCTGCCATACTTTCAGACATGTTTCTGACTTTTAGATAATTAACAAATCCTCTGAAGAAAAGAAGCAGGCCTAAGAAGGTTAAAAATAACAGAGATATTATATTCTTATACAGAAAGAGGGCATGATATAGACAATTATAAACAAGATCCTTTTGGATTAAGAAATTTTATCTATAGAATTCCATTCATTCCATAGTATATTTACACTATAATGATAACTCCATTATGAGGGAAAGAACTTAGTGCCATCTAAAATGTCTTTCGATTTATTAAGCCTAAGTATATCTAAAGTAAAAATTAAAGTAAAGCAAATACAGCCATGAAAATCCAGAATTACACGAAAATACATTTAATAAATGACAGTAAAATTACCTAATGCACTTAACTGATTCAACTCATAGAAATCCCATTTTGCCAAAAATTTCAATTAATATAGCTACTAAGCAAACTAAGACATATCTACTGATATAAAATATTCAAGAGAGACTATGTGTATGTTCATGCTAACAACTGTGGGGTAAAACCAATAAGCCTGACTACCAATAAATATACCAAGTATCTGTCATCAGTGAAATCTGTATGTGAAGATATGTGCATTACGTAGAAAATTTTTATTAGTTCTTATTTTCAAGTAATAGTAAAAGACTAACTTATAATGAAAATTAAGATAAGAATCAGGAAAGACTTGAGAAGTAGCCACTCTAGTAATTTCTTAAAGGATATGAGTTATATCTATCTCAGCATTCTTCTCTGTAAAAACAGTACTTTTAAATAATAACCACTTACACCACAGGTATCTAATAATTAATAAAACAATGCCTGTGAAATGCTTCAAAGCTTCTGACGGAAAATATTAACTAAGTATAAAAAGCAGTACCATTAAGAGAATTAAGTTTCTCATATACTTAAGCATATAATTCTAAGGGAAACATATATTAACCCCAGTAAATTTTTAACCAGGTAACCACGGGGGACAAAAACAGAAGATCCTTATGCAGGTAACTTTTCTTTTATAAGAAAGAAGAGCTTGTCAATTTAAAATGTAAAGCCTCAAACTAAATTTGTACCCCAACTCCAAGTATTCAAAGTACTAAAAAGCACTAAAAAAAGAAGCATGTTTATAATAAAGATAGAAGAGATATATGATGACTTAAATAAGTGTTATAAATTTCAGCTGAATCTGATCCCATCTGCTTCCCAGACCTTAACTACTTCCGTTTGTGACTCCCACTCTGAATTCCACCACCATGTCTCTCCAGATGCTATTCAAAGATAATGGGATTGTGATTCAAATGTAAAAGTATTAATGAAAAATGTAAACTAAAATTACTTGTGAAATCCCCTCTTTTGTCTATGAAGCTACTGTTTCTAAGACATATCTTGTTCTCCTCGGGTATTTTCTAAAATAAGTCAATTCATACCTAGAAACCACTCAGTAGCTATTGTTTCTGAGTTCTACAACGTGTTCAACATTCTTGAGTATGCATGAGAGCAACATTTTGCTCATGGATTAAATTTTCACATTCCCCTAAATGTTCGATTATGGCTCTGATGTAGAAATTGGACCTGTCCTCCGCATTCCATTCTGTCCCACTCTGTTGTCTTCCTAAGATCCTCAATCCCTTAATAATATATAAGCAAATATACTCATTTAATATGCTTAAATACCTAACAGACTTTATATGTTCTTTCACTTTTAAGTAAGAATCTCAATAAAAAAGCACAGAATTCAGACAGCTGGAATACAAATAACACTATAAAATCCGGCTAACCCCTGTATGTCTTACTCCCCCCATAAATCATAACACTAGAATAATTTTACTGTTTTTATTAAGGAAAGAATCCAGATCTTTAGTGACCTTAACTGACCACTAAGAATTTGTGTCCCACAAAATCCTACACATCCAGTAGCAGGACTAAAATAACAACTCAAGGAGAAGACTGCCACCTACTGAAATGCTATTATTTTCTGGTACAATTAATTTTACTAAAGAAATGTAGGCTTTAAAATTCTATATAGAAATAAAATGTGTACTTCATGTCAGCAAATAAATTTGAAATGTGGGTTAAAGGTAAATGTAATTTTTAAGATTAACTTAATTATCATATATCTAAAGTGAAAAACACAAGGGAACAAAAATAGAAATCCATAAAATTCATCAATTTGAATAGTACGCCATGCCTTATAAGAAGAGAACTCAAGAAAAGTACAGTGATTATTAGGCATGAAGCCGTTCCTTTGTCTGGATGATTAATGATTAATGCAGGGCAAATTTCAAAAGTATAAGGAATGTTTTAGTGATCCAAAAATAAGAGAATGGATAGAACATTCACATTCAACTATCCTCCTGTCAACATTTTCTAAGATCATTAAAAGAAATTACGTACGTATATTTTCCAAGATAAAACTGAAGACAATTATTTTTCAATCATGTTAGTATTTTCAAGTTTTATAGTGCTCAACTGTCATTCAACTTGTATTCTTTAAATTGAACGGCTCTGTATTTTAAATCTAAGAAATCTGTAGTACTATGTAGAATTACGTGAACAGCTGAAATGATATGTTTGGATATGAAATTTTACAGCAGAAGAATTATTTCTATGTAAGTTGTAACAATTTATAACTTACAGTTTTAGGAAATATTGAAAGTAAAACTAAATACAAATTAATCAAAGCGAAATGCATTGATAATAAACTTACCAAGTACAAGAAATATCCACCAAAGCCAATATTGTCCATTAAAATATCCAGTAAAATAGTCAGAAAACTATGGAGTAAAAATAAACATATTAATCATATTTGTGTACCTAATTTGAAACGCATAGATCAGCCTCAGTTTCAGAATGATTTACTTTAAGTAATCTCTAGTACTTAAAAACAGCACGAAAAGAAAAACATAAGAAAAAACGATGACATATATATAATTATTTGATTTAAAAAAACATAGCAAACATATGCAAACTATTTTAGAAACAAAAATTAGTTTCAAAATGCTTGTGGGGGGAAAAAAGGTAAAAGCTATATATCTGAATCCAACATTTTCTCATTAAAAAGTTCACGTCAGTTCTTTTTTTCATAATCTCTCAAAGCCACGACTACCATCCAAATACACTACAGCAACCTGCTGCTTCAGATATTAACACCAAAAGCCACTTTAGTTTTTTTAATCTTATCAGATGGGGATGTTCTGCTGACCTCTAAAAAGAAGAGCTTTTGACCTTCTGTACACCCCTACTGTTAATCACTGCCAAGAATACTAGGCACATAAAGACCCTGGCTCATTAGAGTCTTTTTATTTTCATACTAGTTGCTCCAGCATTCAGTTCCCAACAGTGAGCTGAGAACAGCTAAATGAACCTTGAAGTGGCATTTCAACAGTTCCTATTAGTGGCCATGGTAGGCAGTTTCATATTCTCTGTGAAATGAGAATATGAACAGGCATAAATAGAGACAGGGTTTGATGATATTGGACAAAGGTACTTTTCTATGATTAGATTCTAGTCATTATTATTTATTATATTTTGTATTAAAATTATTGGGGTGACACTGATCAACAAAATCCAGTAAATTGTAAGTGTACGATCCAAAAGTGTGTCATATATATATATACTGCATTGTGTGTTCACCATCCATAGTTAGATCCTTCCATCACCAAATATTTGACCCCATTTACCCCTCTTTACCTCCTCTCACCCCCACTTTCCTCTGGTAACCACTAATCATTTTTAAAGTTTTTTTTAAAAAATCAATCTAATTTTCTTCAGTTATTTTGGCTAATTCTTTTTTTTCTATTACCCTTTAGCATCTAATGATGCTTCAAATGATTGTTTTCGAAAGTGTTTATTATAATCTATTCTAAAACTACTAAAAATTACCTTGTTTTATCTACTGTTTCCATTGGTCTCCAAACTGAATCTGATTTAACTAAAAATGATTTTGTTCAGTGTAGATTTGTCTTCCAATCTAAAATTAATTAAAAGTATCTACTTCCAACTTTATAGGTCATTATTTCCAACTATTCATTGGCAATTTCCATAAAAGCTTTAAATCCTATACTTTCATTAGTAACAAAAATGCTTAAAAATTATAAGTAATGTCACTACTGAGGAAAGATATATACTAAAGATTATCTGTTTTTTTAAAGCTATTTAAGTATTTACAATTTGTAAATGAATCATGATCTAAATTCTCAGGTTCAGAGTTTTAGAAATTTCAAAGATTAAAAAATTCCTAATACCATTTAAAGATGCAAATCTCACATACACCAACACCTTTAAAGTATAATGAATGGAGAACTAGAAAACTGGGAAAATATAACTTGTAAAGTAGGACTGCACTACATTATTTTTAATCAATGATTAATAATTAGAAATAATAGTTTTCATATAGGTTTTAGAAGCTATAAGAACAAGAAGAAATAAAGAACCAAAGCAATACATTTTTAACTTTCTAATTTTAAAATATGTCTAATATATAGTCTTAGGTGGCAAGAAGCAAACAGAAAATTAGAACAATGTCATTCATCACCCAAGTTACTTAACTAAAGCTATTCTTTCTTTACTCCCAAGTTAAGAATATCATTACCTTCACCTCAAAGTCAAAGAGAAAGACTCACTATGTAAAAAAAGAAAATACACTAATAAGCTTTTGGGCTCATTACTGAGTTATCAAAAATGTTGTAAAATACTAAAAATCATATGGCTGAGCCCAAATGCTGTTTCTTAAAATAAATGAATGAATAATGAATGAATAAATGCATGTTATGTTGACTGGCCAATCACAGGCAGCAGAAATCAAATTATAAAAAATAAATTAACCAACAAGAATTTACCTGATTTTATTTTATTAATATAACCCAGTGTTTTATTGTTTACATTCTACTTTCAAAAAAAAAAACTTGTTGGTTTTTAATAAAACACATACATATTTAAAGAAACAAGAAAAACATCAAAAGCCTTACACAAAAATAGTATCAGAATCTTGTGCTAAAGATATTTACACTAAATCTGAAGTTCATGGCAACTCAGAAATGAAAAGGAAAGCAGCAGTATGATTTATACATTACTTATTGTCTAATAAAAGGAAACACCAGGCTTTTAGGAGAAAACCTTTCTCTTAGCACTGACTTCCAAGGAAAATTTATTGCTTGGTGCATTATAATAAAAGTCAAAGTACAGAGGCAGTACAGAATTAGGAGAACAGGCACTGAATTGAGACCAAGCTAAATTCAGCCCACATAGAAACTGTAGGACATTAAGCAAGTTACTAGACTCTTTTTATTCTTAGTTTAATCATCAATAAATGGTTGGGTTGTCACCAGCATCACTGATACACATAGGGTTAAAGAATTTAGTGTTTGTAACAAATTATGCCTGAACATAATAAAGTACTCAGTGAATGGCAGCTTTTATTATTTTATACAAAAGGTTTTAAAAATTCCTTTTCTTACATCAATTCTCAATAAATACTACTGGTATAATATTAACCTTAACTCAGTAAAGGTATTTTAAAGGGAAACTAAATAGCCCTGGTGATTAACTTGATGCAAGTACATACCTTACAAAACTTTCAGGAACTCTTTAAGTTCTAGCCTTAAAGTTTCCCATCTTATCATATTAACTGGAGTTGATTCCTAGATAATATAACCTAGGGTTCAGTTCTATGAGAGAATTAGGCCCTAGTACCCTAAAGCTATAGGTTGCATATAATGGACTAATTTCTTTAAGAATCTAGAATGATATCAGCAATATACCAACTTAAGGAGAATTGAAAAAATAGCCTCAAATCGTTTTCTGCTTTCTGTGACTTAGATAAGAAATATCATTTGAATAACAGTAATTAATTGTATTAATAATATAACCAGGGTTATACTAATCTAGCTCCAACTTTTTTGAGGTTTTTTTTCTACTAATAACTTCCGCAAGGCAGGGTTTGTATGTTCCATATCACCCAACAGAGTTATGCTCATGGTGGTAACCCACTTTACATTTTTTTAAAAAATGAAATTAGAACACAAATCTGCCAGGGGGCAATTATTACAATGGCTCAAGTTTTAATAATTTCAGAAGAAGCTAATCCATAGGTCCCAACCAAGAAGCAACTGATTAATAACCAAAAACCTATGATCTGGTTTTAATATAGGGGGTCAGATAAGATTACTGAACCTTGCCTGGGAAGTAATTAAATAAGCTTAAAAATAATGAAGAAACACATTAAATTCACAGTTTAAAATGTTTCTGGTCTATGGCCATGCCACCCTGAAAAAGCCCGATTCTGTCCAATCTCAAAAGCTAAGCAGGGTCGGGCGTGGTTAATACTTGGCTGGGAGATCACTTAGGAAGACCAGGTACTATAGGCATAAAAAAAAATAAATAAAAAAAAAATAAAGGATTGTAAGCTGACAAGGTCCTTGAGATCAACCAAGGTTTGCTTCGTCTAAAATATATATATATATTTGTAACAGGCACTATTTTAACCAATTTGGTAATGTAAGTACACTAGTATCTGAAATACTTAAGAGCAGTTGACATATCGGGTATGTGATTCTACTGACAATCTCAGGAGGATGTGACTCATTCAATTAGAAATCAATGTTTAAATAAATATGATTTGTAGAAATATGTATTTTATTAATTGCATATTAGCACTTAAATGTGTGGGTAACTTTAAAAAAAACTTATAAAACAATAAATAAAGCCACTTTTGAACATTCTCCTAGGCCTTATCCTAAAGAAACCAAAAATAAAACTGTAAAAGAAGTCAAAGGCAGCCTTCAAGAATCAAAGATGAAGAACTGGGACAGGCTACGCTAACAATAGTACTGTCTATGCAACTATTACAGAGAACTATGTTGGACTAGAAAAGTTGTTGAGATATGAGAAAGAAAAGGACTTATCCTTGTTGCCTCCCTACGCACTATCTTGTATGTAAGAGGAGACAGAGGGTAACTTCCAAAAACAGCAGAAAAATGAGAAGGCTTAGAAGGAACATAGGAGGGAAGACTCTGAGTTCTGATAGCCACTTGAAAGACCTATACTTTACTTTTGAGCTCTTAATGTTATGAAAAAAAAAAAAGCAAATGAGGAGATAGTTAAGTCCATGATAATTTTACTAAGCAATTGAAATTTCTGTTTTAACTGATTTTAGGCATGCCTGCACTATGTCGCAATAGTGGTAGCCACAGTTTCTGAGCATGTATATTTGTGCAGCAACTCGGCAAGGTACTTCAATTATATTATTTCCATGCCTCACGAAATTCCTAAAAGGCAGCTATTATCAGCCTATTATGAAAAAACTAAAGCTCAGAACAATTTAAAAACTTAAAGTTAGAATAGTGATATAAAAAAGATGAGATTCAAACTTAATTTTTTTCTGCTTTCAAAGCTCTTTCCGTGTACATACAGCAGTCCTCCCTTATCTGGGAGGGTTATGTTCCAAGACCCTGAAATCACAGGCAGTACTGAACTCTACATAGATTTTTCCCATACGTACATACCTATGATAAAGTTTAATTTGCAAATTAGGCATAGTAAGATTAACAACAATAATAAATATAACAATTATAACAATATCCTGTAATAAAAGTTAGGTGAATATGGTCTCTTTCTCTCAAAATATCTGGAATTTTCCATTTAATATTTTTGGACCATGGCTGACCACAGGTAACTGAAAAAGCGGGAAATCAAAACTGTAGGTAAGGGGGGACTACTACATTAACAGGCTCTCATAAACTATAAACTTTCGCACCACAGAGATCACTAATATAGTTAAGTTTAAAAGATATGTCTCAAAATAATTGCATTTATATGCATAAAATGAACAGTTATGAACCACACAGGGAATTTCATATATTTTTAGAGATGAAAGTGACAGAGGTTATTATCAAGACACTCACCCTGACAATAAGGATCCATTTGATCAATGAAAGGCCAAATCCACAGATGGCACCATACCTTCCGGCTATGGTATTGGTGATACAGAAGGATAAGCAAAATCCAAGCCAGTTGAAAATAAATGCCACTAAAAGCAATAGAAACAGTTCTTTTAAAACCCATACTTTGGAAACAAATTAAGAGAGACTTGATATTAACAATACTTCACTGCTCAATGGAAATAGCAGCCTCCTTTCTTTTAATTCTGCACCAATTAAACCTTCTTTACAGACTTTATTTTACCTTTTGTATTTTATTTACTATACATCAACAGATGGGTAAGCTTTGCTTCTTGTCAGTTGGATCAACAGAAATAAATTCCTTAAAGCTTATCACCAATGGGCGAAACATTTTTAAACTAGATAAAAACCAGGTCACAATGTAGCTCCCATGTGATCCCACCCAAGAAGCTCAGTCTAAGCAATAGCAGACTAATCAGCCAATATTAAAGATGAGCCAAATAAATTATAAAATCAGGTTACCAGAACAGATATCGTCATTGCCTCTTCTTCTTCCTTGTTTTATCCCTTCTCAGACTCTCCAGGGAAGGCTGGACCCTGCACTTAGCCCCAAAAGGTAGGTCCCAAGTCGTCTGGGAAAACCACAAGAGGCCAAAACTCCCTGCCAGTGACTTTTTTTCAAAATAGGACTTCCGAAAAACATTTCCTGGTTCTTAAAAACACAGCAAGTAACAGTGGCTCTAAACTGATCTGTCAAAGCTGGGTGATGGATAAATGTAGATTTATTATACTATTGCCCACTTTTATGTAAAAAGAAAAGAAGAAATGGCCTCCACCCTTTCCACTAGAAGTCTGAACAGGAGACCTAGAACTGCTGCAGGGATCTTGCTATCAGCCTGAGTGTGAAACCACCACTCCAAGTGCGGAGAGTGAAGAAAAGCAGAGCCGCCACACTGATCCTTCTTGTGCCTTTGTACTGCACATCCAAGGACCGCTACCTTGTGAGATAATCTTCTAATTATTTAAAACAGTTGAGTAAAGGTTTTCTATTACTTGTAGATGAAACCATTCTGACATAGGTCCTTGAGATATAATCAGAGTGCCCTATTTGTGCTCAAGTTGTCAATATTACCAAAATAACAATAGTAATAATAATAATAATAAAAACTTCTAAAGATCAATGGTCCTGTTCAGTGCCCATTCTCCTTCTGCCCTATGTATCTCCAACTAACCCTCAGAGAGAACAAAGTAAATTACCTAGAGAAATTCTGACTTTTCAGAATTCTGAAGACAAAGGGGAAGCACATTAGGTTAAGTTTAAATGCAGTAGCTATTTCTTTGAAGAAATTTCCCTACTTCAGTAATTTTTTCCTTCTTAATGTTTTCCAGTTTCAGCTTTCTCAATCATTTATGGGAAACTATTATACAATGCAATAGTCAAGCAAAAGAACAAGTTTTGAAATGAGACCTGTATTTGAGTCACAGTGTACTCAGTCACTAGATATGTGACCTTGGACCCTGCTGACTTCTGTGAGCCACAGTCCACAGTTTCCAGATCTGTAAGTACCCACTTCACAAAGTTGATAAGAGGATTAAGTGAGATAATGGATGTAAAGAGCTTAACACAGTACAGAACGTGGCACATTGTGATTGCCGAATAAGTGTTAGTTATCATTACTACCCATACAAAATGGTCTCTTCACCTTACAGAGTAGATCCTATCTTTTCTGGACAAAAAAAAAAAAAAAACAAAAAATAAAACTTCAGGAGACACCACTGGACATAAAGCTTATTTAACTTTCTACTTTTTCTTTTTTTAACTCTAGATATGGATCAGTATTTTGCTATCCTCTGTATGTGTGTGATCCAAGGCCACGGGTCACACTGCTTCTTCCTTGTGCCCCAGGAATTCTTCCTCCTTTATAACAGTTATTTAAATTTAAGTCAAATAAAACTAAATAAAATTAAAAATTTAGTTCCTCTGTAAATCCACATTTCAAATGCCCAATAGTCACATGTGGCTTGTAGCTACGATAACATCAGACAGCACAGATACAGAATGCTTCCATCATCATAGAATATTTGATTAGAAATAGCTGCTCTGTATCTCATTGGCTAATATTTGTGTTAGCTATGTGGGAAAACATATAACACTCAGCTAATCAAAAAATAACTTTATATCTATTTAAAATAAAGAATTTACAACAATGAATAGCAGTAGAGAGTCCCAACTGGTATGGCACATAGGAGTTAGTGACAGGCTGAGCTATTTCTCTCCTTGGCCCTCAGGGCAGGCAGGTGAGGTCTGGGTCAGAAGACAGACTGCCACCAGCCCTGAGCACCTTCTTTTTTTATTCCAGTGTGCTGTCAATATTCTATCATTTTGTAATCATACTGTTAAAATATAGGAAGCCCTGATGGAGAAAATAAAAAACAAGAAAATATTACAAAAATATATTTTTACCTTTCAGTATGTGTACATTTAGCTTTGGGAAAAAAAATAATTCAAACGCTGTCCAATTAATTTCTTCAAAATCAGACTTACCTATATCTACTATTCATATCATTGTGCCCACACCAGAAATAAGATATAAAAGAACAAAAAGTGTTTACTGAGCCATCACGTTTTCTTTGTGCTCTCCACTTGGTATAGATTCCTATAAACTGTGCTCATATGATATAACTTGTTATGGACCAAACTGTGTTCCTTCAAAATTCATAGACTGAAGCCCTAACCCCCAAGGTGACTGTATTTAGAGACGGGGCCTTGTGGGAGGTAATTAAGGTTAAATGAGGTTATAGGGTAGAGCCCTAATCTGACGGACTGATGTCCACATAAGAAGAACAGACACCAGAGAGCTGTCCCTCCACATACATGTATAGGACAGGTCATGTGAGAACATGGCAAGAAGACAGACATTCGCAAGCCAGGAAAAGAACCTGCACCAGAAACCAAATTTTCTGGCACCTTGATCTTGAACTTCTAGCCTCCAAATCTCTGAGAAAATAAATTTCCATTTGTAAGCCACCCAGTCTGCGGTATTTTGTTATGGAAGATGGAACAGACAAATACATAATTTAACCATCTTTAATTGGTTTAATCACTAAGATAACAGTGAAGCTGGTGACCACTTGTGCATAGATAGACTCACTTTTTATGTCTTTTGGCTTATAAGATAGAAAGTAAAGCTGAATATATCTTAAAAGTTCAGAAAAGACAGAATCATTCAATTCTGGACCCTCTGTGACATGTCAGAGATGGGGGGGGGGAGAGAATTTAATAAAGGTACACTACACTTTAAACATGTAAAATCTATAAAAGAAATAATGTGTAGAAGAGGCAGGAGAACATATAGAGGCCTAGGAAAGAAGTGAAGAACATTTCTCTTTTAGCACTACTTCGTTCATGCTACATTCCCCTGGAAACCTAGGATAAAATAAGGAAGCTTAAAAGGTACAAGGCACCTAACTCCCCACAAAACAAAGCCAAAGATAAAACCAAAAAAGCAACACACGTGTATAGCCTATATTCCTTAGGAAATGTAAGATTTGGGGAAGCAAACAGCAGGGAAGCAAGGCAACAATCTCAGAAAGGTTTGTGAAGAATGCTTAGTGCTGCTCTAATTCTACTTCTCCACATTCACCTTCAGAGCGCCCTTTTTTGGAGGAAAGCAAATCAGGAAGGGTTAAACACGTTAATGACATTTGAAAGAAGGCTGACAACCACATTAAATCACATTACTTATTACAACTAAAAAAGGTGAATTCCCAGTTAAGGATGGGAAGAATATTACCACCACTTTCACTTAATAAAACTCCATAATTTATGACATTCATATATTTTCACTCATTTGATCCTCACATTAGCTCTTTAAGAAGGGCAAGGCAAGAACTGAATCCATTTTACAGAAGGACATATTGAGACTTAGAACAGTTAAGCTCCACATAAAGTCGCAAGGCAAGAAGGTGGTATCGCTAGGATTGGAGCATCCACGTCTTTCCCCCCCTTACATAGTTATCTTTTCACCATATATACCTCCTACTTACCCAGAAAGGTTAGCAAGATAACCCAGAAAGCAATACTGTACACTATAGTTTCTCTATTAAAGAGTATAAGGCTACACTTTCAAATTTGCAATAGCTACAAGATACTTATCAAGTAAAAAGGGGAAAGCAGTAACTTCATAGTGAAGAGAGCTGGCAGACATCAACCTAACCTGATGAGAGTTAATATCACCAGTAGTAAAATATATGGAGATCATCCCCTGCCCCTCCCCACCCCTGATATGACATACTAAGGACACGTCATGTTCATGGTATTTTTGGAGAGGGGAGAGGAGAATGGGAGAAGAGGGAGAGTGAAGAAAGGAGAGGAGAGAAATGCATAACCTGAATCTAATCATGAGAAAAAACTAACCAGTACTCTTCAAGAAGAATCAAAGTCACAAAAAACAAAGATTAAGAAACTATTCCGGATTAAAGCAGACTAAGAAAACATGGCAACTAAAAACAACGTGTAAACCTGGATTAGACTCTGGACCAGAGAAAAGACATTAGTGGGACAACTGGCAAAATTTAAATAAGGTCTGTAAATCAGTTAGTGTATTTTGTTAATATTAATTTACTAATGTTGATTACTGAACCAAAGTTACATAAAATGTTAACACTTGGAAAAGCTGGATGAAAGTTACATAGGAACTGTATTATTTCTACAACCTTTTCCTAAGTTTTAAAGTATTTCAAAATAAAAGTTTTAAAATTAAAAACCTTGATACTTGCTTTGATAATAAACAAATGAAAATCACAGATGAATGAATATACACATAATACAAACATTGAGAACGTATTAATTTTTTGATCACAGAAAAATCCTCATTACATATAAATGTACTATTTTTCCAAGACAGCAAGTTCTCAGCAAAGAATAATCAATTTCACTGTACTTAAGTCTGAACTTAAATAGGCGTAAATTTTGGTCTTATTCTTGGGCTTTTTGTTTAAACTATCTGCCATTAAGAAAGACATGAAACTAATAATTTATTAGTTTTAAGACATTTCCACTAAATTATAAAGAATCAGATAAAAATTATTTCTCTTGTAAGTAAAACAATTTGAATAAAATTTAATACTTCACAAATATGAGTTTCTTAAGGTACAGTTATAATTCTTAGGTGTTCCCTTTCTAGATTCATTTACAATATGTAATGTCTTCTAAAAGCTATGTAAAAACACAGCTTTGCATGCATAGAACAAATCATTAATGTATTCTTTCATTATGTGTAATACCCAGACAACCCCTTTAATAACTGTAACTTACCTCCTGTGACTTGTCCACAGTAGTTAAATTTATTGAATAAAGATCACTAAGATACTACCGTACACCTATTGAAATGTCTACAGGAACTCTCATTCACTACTGGTGGGAATGCATAACGGTATAGCCAACTTTGGAAGACGGTTTGGTAACGTCTTACAAATCAGAATTCACATTTCAAAACACTCTTTTCTCTTAAAAGGTACAACTAATTTCTCTTTAATTATGTTATCCTCAAGTATAAAATGGGTGTAATGCATATGATTAATTATTACTATAGCACGCTGATTAACACACGATACAAAAGGCTTGACCCTGGAAGAAAAAAATTCTAAATAGAGCCCATTACATTTATTTTTAAGTACTAGAGTTCAACATCATTTTCAGACTGTCAACTATTCAATAAGCCAAATATTAATATCTAGCTTTTAACTGATAAATAACAAAATCCTATTCCACTCTCTTAGAGAGAAAATCTGTTAGGCATTTTGCAATGACACTTTAAGGGTTTATGAGAAGCTAAAACATTATCAGGGATACATAAATTTATTTCTTTACATTTTCTGAACATGAACATGCAATTATCATACCCAATTTAGGTGTAAACTTTCTTTAGAGTTATACGTGGTAAAAGAAATGTAGATGTTGAAAACAGAAAAGGCAAGAATTAAACCAACGAAAGGTTTTAACTGAATTATTCTTATTGATATTCAAAGTAGTTTTATTTGTACAACTTATATAAACTGAAATGCTTAAGTTATAAACCAAGTAAAGAAAATCTATTTCTGAATCTTAGAAATAGACAATACAATAGAATCTAGATAGATATTAGCTACTCGACAGACAGTTTAAGGAGAATGGAAAATACAGCAAGTTGCAATTTGTAGAATGGCCACTAGATGGTAGTGATTACAAATAAATCTATGCTTAGTAAAGCACATACGCTCAGGCTACAGTCCACCAGAAAAAAATATGTAAAGAAATAAAGATGAGAAATAATTTATAATTTTACTCATAACAGTGCAATATTTGTAAAATAAAAAGCAAAAAAATATAAATTGCAGAAACATAATTTAGTAAAAGTCACAAAATTTACATTAAATATATACACATATTTATATTTACATTAATTAATATATGATCACTGGCCAAAAATAGTCAACCAAGCATCTATGTTATTATGCATTTACAACACTGTTACATCAGTGAAATGTTTTCAAATATAAAAAATAAAAAATAAAAAGAAGATAGTAGGGTTTAGTAACTACAGAAATGAAGAATACTTAAGCTTTGAGTCAAATAATTAGATGGTGTCAAAAAACATGTTTTTAGTCTTATTAACAAGTATTTATACTACAAATAGTATAATAAATTTAAATTTGTCTCTAATTAAGGA
This sequence comes from Eonycteris spelaea, assembly GCA_003508835.1. Classification (NCBI taxonomy): domain Eukaryota; kingdom Metazoa; phylum Chordata; class Mammalia; order Chiroptera; family Pteropodidae; genus Eonycteris; species Eonycteris spelaea. The sequence goes on along the minus strand of PUFA01000002.1, from coordinate 25,566,611 downwards.
ATCAATGTTTACGTGACTTGTAAACAAAATATGTGGAAAGTGTGTTATCAATGTAAAAGGTTACCAGCTGAACCAAAACTAAAAAAAACGCCAAGGCTCACTAGATTAACAGTAAAAAACAATATTTATAGCCAAAGTGTTTATTCATTTCCTTTTCATCACACCTAATATCATATTTAATTAGAAACAGTAACTAAAACAACAAGACTTAAAAATCACATATATATTAGCTGGTTGCCAGCCTGAATATAATTTAATAGATTTGAAAAGAAAATTATAACTGCCAGTCCACTCTCACTCCCATTTCTGAGTGGTTGTCTACTTCTATTCTTCAGAAGATGAAATAAAAGAAAGGAGGCAAGAAACAATTCCAAAATGGATGAAAAGGGTGAGTGAATTTCCAGACTCAAAAGTAACTCAATTCGGGAAGTATGTATTTTCTATTTTTAAAGTTGAATGTGGCACTTTAAATAAACTATCCTCGGTTTTATTATCAGAATAAATCATAAATTAAAATGAATTAAATTAGCTTTGAATCAAAGAATGTATGAAAACTTGATGATTTAGGTTGAAGGCAGAAATTAAGCATATCATAGACTAATAAATTTACTTACATTATTTAATATTAGGTTTCCAAAACTGATTTTAGCAAACAGTTTATTAAATTTCACAATATTATTTATTGAGTTTACTATGTGCTAGTTAGGAATTGAAATAATGGAGACTGTAACAGTCAACCCTCAAGGATCAGAAGTCTAGTTTGTAAGTCGAATATTAAGAATTTTGTAACATGTTATAAAATATTGCTTAGGTTTCTGGGCTTCTAACTACTCACCATTTCCCCCAAATAAGACTTACTCTCTCATATTTCTGTGTCTCAAATCACATTGTTCTAGTTGCCTAGACTACTTCCTTTTTCAACTTCTCTGATTTAAAGACACTCAAATGGAAGTCCTCTTTTCCCAAAGCAGAATTTATATTTTCATTCTACATGTTCCTACAGTGTTGAATGGACATTCAGCATTTCTCATACAAGCACATATTTAGCATAAATGTTTGTATATCTCTATACAGTGAGCATCTTAGCATAATGACTATAATACATAAGTATCTGCTAAGCATTTAATAAATTCTAGGATTTGCTATAACATACAATCACACTCAGCTAACAGGGGGAACAATTTTAAACTTGGTGGAGACCTGCTAACGATACTTGCCTTTCTTCATTCACTGTCTATGGTATTTTAAATATACACAAACCAATATATGCAACAACAACAAAAAAGTTTGTGAAAGGATGATCACTTACTAAAAAATGCCAGCATGAAAATCCCATCATTACCCACTCTGAGTTGGTCTGCATCACTGAAGTCATCTCTTGGTGGACACTCTTCCTCCTGACTCTGCAAAACATACAACAGTAGAACAGCTCACTAAAAGAATTACAACTTTATTATCTTAAATGTAAAGATGAGAATTGAAGTCTGCGGCCATGCCACCCTGAACACGCCCGATCTCATCTGATCTCAGAAACTAAGCAGGGTCAGGCCTGGTTAGTACTTGGGTGGGAGACCAGCTAGGAAGACCAGGTGCTGTAGGTGTAAAAAAAAAAAAAAAAAGAAAAAGAAAAAGAAAAAAATTCAAATAAAATCTACTATCCTCAATTTGTTGTACAGACAAAATTAAATAATGAGTACAATGTCTAACATATAATAAGCACTCAAAAATATTAGCAAGTATTAATTTTTCATGGGCATGCCTGAAAAGAGTAACTTTAAAGATAAATACAAAAATAAAAGTTGAATAATATCTAATTAATGAAAATAATATCAAGAAAGATAGACGTGACACCTCTCCATTAAGTGTCAAATGGGAAATAGGAACTTTCATAATCAGTGGTAGAGTATAAATTGGTACAATCTCTGGGGTTTGCGATGTGGCGGTATTTATCAAAAATAAAAATGTACTCACCCTCTGACCCAGCAATTCAGCTCTTCAAATATATTGTACAGATATACACATATATTCCCACTTAAATTCAGGGTTCCACACTGTGTGTGGAGGCATCAACTGGCCCCCTTTAAGTTACCCTGTAGGAACTGAGGCTCAGAGAAACTGGTGTGAGAAAGTGCTTATACTCTGGCTACTACTACTGATGTGAACAATAAAGTTGTTTCTAACTCAGCAGTGTCAAGTCTTCTGCCAGCATCCACAAAACTAGCAAGTTGATCAGGTATCTCCACTAGTAAAATCTCAGATCATTCACAATTCCTGACAAATTAATAAAATAAGTTTTTAGATATATATCTGGTGAAATTCAAAAAGCAATGTAAAAACTTTAAATAGAAAAAAACAAAAGTTCTTAATAATCTCATGTCAGTCTCCAAAATACTCTAAATGAAAATCATTTGTATAATATATCTTTTGTGTATAAAAATATACTAACATATTAATGTATTTGCTTGTAAATGTAGAGAACTTCTCTGAAAGTATATACTAAATCTGTTATCACTGATTGTCTCTAATACCTAATGAATATTGATGAAATACTCATTCTACACAAGACTTAGCTTCCTGGAAGCTGGGATATACAAGTGTACATAAAGATGCTAGCTTCTCTGGAGCCTATATTCCAGTTACGGGAGCCAAACGACAAAGACATAATAAATATGTTATTTATACAATTATTAAAGGTGTAAATGCTCTGGGGGAAAAAAAGGAAAGGATGGTTTAAGAATGCCTTGAGCTTATGGGTTACAGTATTAAATGTGATGGTCAAGAAGCCTCACTGAGATAACACTTAAGCAAAGCTTTAAAGGAGAGTAAGAGAGTTAGCTATGTAGATATCTCAGAGAAGTGATTCAAGCAAAGGAATAAGCCAGTGCCTCATGAGGACCTAATAAGCAAGACCCTAAGGTAGAATCATACCTGGCACATTAGGGAAACCACAAGATTCAACTAGAATAAATAAGAGACCCAATGAAGGACTTTACTGGGATACTGGGAGGTATAAAGTTTTGACCAAATGAGTGGCATGACCTGATTTACATATATATTATCTTCATGTTACATAAACATAATCTCAGTTGGGTATTGATGTTTCAATTTTTAGTGTACACAGAGGATCAGAGAAGCTAAAGGCCCTGCCCAAAATCACATAATTAACTAGGTCAGGGCCAAACTTGAATCCAGGACAGTGATGCTCTTTCCATCCAGCCATGGTGGTCTCCCTTACATATATGTTGATTTCCTAAAAGAAAAAGACTTTCAAAACCATATTGCTCATATTTGGGTAAAAAAATTCCTTAAACTCTGCGATTGTATCCTAGGCAACCTTCTTATGATATATGTAATGATTGGCAACAATTAAATACATATTAATAAAATTTTATATAATTCCATGTTAACTGATGAAATAAATATTGAAGTACAGTATTAGCCCCCAAAACCATCGTCTATATGATGGCAAAAATATAAATATTTCATACGCTTGTGAGAAACAGCAGTCCAGAGATTTTATCATAGATTTTACATTTTTAAAAAGAATGAAGACATAAGCACAAAGATGTCTTTTACAAGGTTAACACCAGCATGCACACACACACACGACCCAATTGTTCACTAGAGAGAATGGCCACTAAATTATAGTATATCGATTCCATGGAATTTCATTCAATCATTAAAAGAACAAAAAAAATTACATAAAATGTTTAAAAGTAAAAAAGTATCTGCAATAATTTCAACTACCTTAAACATCGATTTAAAAATCCTAAAATTGGTAAAAGACACCAAAATATTTTAAAATAGAGCTGTAATAGATTCTACTCTAGTATTTTCTTCCTCTTAATTTCCCACACTGGTTAATGTAAAGAAAGCATTCATTAACTTAATTAACTGTTATTTCTTAAACACCAATATATGGCAGATAATCGCTTTGTGCTGGAAATGTAAACACATGGTCCTTGTTCTAGAGTTGCTCACAATTTATCAAATGCTAGTTACTGACAAACAATTTAAAACAAGTTCCAAAAAAAGAACCTTACCGGGTTATGAGACTAACGAAGAAGAACAAGGCATGTTCTAAAAGTTTCATAATCTGAATTATTTGGAATTCAAATATTTTCCATAGAAATATTAAAAATGAGTATCTCATAATATATATGCAACCCTAAACATTAGAAATACAAAACATTAGAAAATAGCATTTCCAAGTCTCCTGGCCACGTACATACTCCCGATGAGTGTAGATTCAAGAAATAAGCCTTTGAGCCCACCCAGCTGGGATTCATTCACAACTGACTATACAAGCATACCTCATTTACTGTACTCCACTTTATTGCACTTCACAAATGCTTCATTTTTTTACAAACTGAAGGCAAGACCCTTCACCAGCAAACAGATTACGACTCACGTTACTGGGGTGATCTGGAACCAAACCTGCAACATCTCCAAGGTGTGCCTCTACTCAAACTGCAAATAAAACTGCTTTTTATCTGAGTCAGACGTGAAAACACACTCAATCATTCTTTGTAGAAAGAAGGTCATGGAGCACTGGGTTAGAAACCAATGAATTTAAAAGATTTTTTACAAGGACCTAAGTTTGTCTCTTATGTACAATTCTATTTTGCTTTCCATGATATTTTCCATAATCCTCTCAAGCTAGAATTAGAAAGATATCAGAAGCAGGTAAAAACAGAAAACTTTTCCTTCTAGACATGTGCCAGTTCAGGCTGGGTATCACATAACTTTATAAAACAACACAATGGAAATGATGACAGAGAAGGGTTGGAATAGTTACACTTCACAGTTTTCTCTCCAAAAGGTAAAATCATCTTTATCCTTTCCCCAGAGCACAGAGAGCAAGACTTAATGCTTATTACTTGCTCTTCAGAGTTCTATCCTATTGCATGGAAGTTAGGGCAGTAAGGACAAAAGGTCCATGGCACCCTTTAAAGACCTTTGCCATTTCATTTACAGGGTCTCTAGGAAGACAACACCTGAGTAAAAGAGTTACTGTCCCTCTACTTCACTGAAAGTGTGCACATGTATACATATGTACAAACATGTATGTGCTAAGCAACCTAGAGTTGATTTTGACAGAAACTCCATACTTCATACATCTGTCCTCTTCCTCTTATGAATCTCCCCCCCACCCAACAGTGTCAAAAATCCTTATTGATTGAGCTATGTTTATGCCACTGTCTTAATAGGGACGTACTTTCTCCCTAAGAAAGAAAAGGAATAAATAATTTGGAGTTTACTGTCTTTACTTATGTGCCCAAAGCTATTTATGCTGACATTTAACTATGAGTGTTGGAGGATGACAGTGGGAGCAGGTATGGAAAGGGTTGTAGGTGATGAAAGAAACCCAACCAGGAAAAACGCTCACTTACCAGACAGTCTACTTGCTGGCTTTGGCCTGATGGTGCAAAGAGGAGAATGCTGTACACAGAAACCTCTCTCTCTCAGCCCCTTACCTAATTCTAACTTTCCCAAGTGAAGTGATTTTTTTTTTTTCCTGCACAAAATAGGATGAATTCAGGGATCTAAAATTATGTCTCAAAGTCTGAAGCAAGAAAAAAAAGCAACAAGCCCTAATCCTGCTTGCAGACAAACTAAAATGTAAATAATACCTGGCTGGACACTGGCATACATGTATTTCATTGATTCTCCATTACTGAGACAGCCACTCCCTTTACCAAAACAAGAAATAACACATATGCGTATCACTGACTCTCTCTATTACAAAGACAGAAAAATGAGGAAGAAAGGGCAGGTAGAATTCTTGACCATCATTCAACATTCTAGAATAGAATGTGTTAAAAGGACAAAAAAAAAAAAAGCTAATTGATGAACAATTGAAGGCTTTGAACTTATTTATCTGTGCTTTTTAATATACCCTGAGTTCCTTCATCGTTACTAGACTATGCTAATATATAAAACATGAATAGGAAAAGAGACGATTTATGATTATAGCGACAGACCATGGAAAGTAAACTATATAAGGAGGGAAATAAGGACATCGACGATGTAGAGGTTCACGGACCTGAGGTCTGAGTGAAGGAGGGCTGTTAGAGTGGGGTTGACTCAGGTGAGTCAGAACGATGGGAGGGAAAGGTCACCACATGAGACGCCTGAAATCGAAAAACTTAAGAAATGATCACTATATTAGTAAAGATAATATCTAGGATGACCACAAGCTAAGATGGGATAAAGGGGAAGAGAAGTGAGGTCAAAGAATGAAGAAGGTGAATTTGACTAGGAGAGTGCCAACTTCACTAAAAAAATGATGACACACAAAAGTATTAAAATACTTTTAAAAAATCTACAGGCACAAACACTCAAATACAGACTACTATTTCTGATATTACTAAATGTACATATCAATTAATAAAAATAGTGTTCCTCCCAAAAGAGGAATTCTTCTTACTCTTTGGGGAGTTTCTGCTGCCGCAGCTGCCATTGCAGCAGCTTTAGCCTTCTCAGCTTCGTCATACGTAGGAAGAGAGGTGGCAACTGTAGGGAGGTGGCACAGGGTAAAACTCACTGTAAACTTCCGTGTCTGAAGAGAAAACATTTAAAAAGGATAACCATTAAAATGAACTATTTGATATAATTTTTATAGCCAAAAACATAATTATAATTCACAACAGGCCACTAGAGAATTATTACTGCTTTGTATTCCTATGTTATAAGCTATATAAATTATTTTAGTCCTATAATCATTATAAAGAAAAAGCACTGATAAATATTATCTAAAGGCTGATACACAAAAGAAACTCAAGGATGAGATTTTGAAAAGGAGAGTAAGACAAGAGAGGTAAGCAATAGTGCTATGCTGAAAGAATTTAATTTACTTGCCCATAATCTCAGTCAAAAAAAGTTAAAATAGAAGAAGAGTAACTTATAGTACCAACCATTTAATATACCAGTCTATGTACATTAATCTTAGCAACTCAGGTTCAGAAAGGTTAAGTGATTTGCCAGTATCACACAACCAATTAAGGGGCAGAAGCTAGGGATTTCCTAACTCCAAATACTATGCTCTGATAACATGAGGTTAATTTTTCTACACCTCAGTTTTAGCAACTGCCCTAATCACAAAAGTAAACTCAGTACTTCTCTTTGCCAAGAGATTAATGATATTTAACTCTTTTTTACTCTTCTCCCTTTCTGCTCCCATTTTTCCCATTAGCTCCTTTTGATTTTCTTTGTATGAATAATTTTTCTCTCCCCAATTTTTGAAATATGATCTCTAGAACTTTATTACAATAAGTACAGACTGCTTATTTGGGGGGAAAAATTGTATCATTATTGCCACCATAATTAGTATAAGTAAAATGGTCAGTCAACTGATGAGGCTTCGCTAGAATCAATCACATGAAAAAAACAGGTACATTCTAAAAATAGTGCATACCAAAATGTTTGATTATCAATTCTGTGATTTTCTCTCTTATAACTGCAGTATTTACATTCTCTATATTGGTTTATAATTTTCTCTGTCTTTATCAGAATTTCTTGTATTTCCAACATGAATACAAACACATTTTACTTTAGCAAAACTTTCCGTGTTGTCTTTTATGTATATGTTTTAAAATAAGTTTTTTAAATGCTGTTATAAAAACTAAAGTGAGGTCGTTTTTAATCTAATGAGAGAAAGTGGTCATAACAATGCAATATAGTATGCTACCATATTATCTACCATAAGGCACAAGAGTTATAAATTCTTAGAAAAGACTTATTATTAGATATAAAAACAGTCAAGTAAATAGATTTCTTTAGTTCTGAAGACCAGAGTAGAAGTAACATTTAAGTGAAAATAATTGTTATGAATGTTAAGGCAATAACATTAAAATGACGGATTTTTTAAACTGGAACAATGACATACAGAATCCATGGAGATTAGATCTTTTATATTAACAAAAGATATGTAAGTTTTTGAAACATTTTAACATCTAAGAGAGAAATAATATTCCCACCAGTAACAGATGGAAGTTGGGAAGCAGCACTGTACTGTCTTTAATTTTCACTTGTTAATTTTATTTACTTTTCTTCTACCTTGTAAAGCAGTGGTTCTCATGTGAAGGATGTGAAGTATGGGGAGCTCCAACCCCAAGCTCCTCTTCTTGGAAGTTAAGGATGTGAAGTATGTGAAGTATGGGGAGCTCCAACCCCAAGCTCCTCTTCTTGGAAGTTATCTTAACTCAGGCAAATCACTTAAACACCATGAAGTTCTTCTCCTTCATCCATAAAACGGGCCCAGCAAGGCTCTTACTTATAATTAAGGGATGAAATAGATGAGTATTCAAGAGGACTCTGTAAACTGTGAAGTATTCTACAAATGTCCCCTATTACTGATGTTGCTCAGACCTCTGAAACCAGCTATGAAGTTACCTACTGAAGAACACAATCTCCACAGAAAATAGACACTGACCGTGTTTAAAAAAGAACAGTGACCAAGAAGCTGAAGAAAAATAATATCGATAGTTTTCATTAAACAGAGACCCAAAATTCTAGAATTACTCAGTTCTTGTGTTCCATCATGGTCATGAATGGCCTATTAGCACTAGTGTAAAACATCAGAAAGTCCAGTAATCATAAAGAATATTGTAATAATAACAGACCATCTAGAAACTAGGCTCAAATTGTTTTACAGTTGGAATTTACCTGCCTTTAAAAATTTCATGCTACATTATCAAAACTATTCTAGTTCATAAAAAATGAAAGTTTCTCAAATCATTTTATGTTGCTTCCATAATATTAATACCAAAACCATAAAGACAGTACATAAAATTATAGATCCCACTAATAAAGCTACAAAAATGTTATATAAAATTTTAACAAATCTATATCCAGAAGAGATGAGAATAGGAAGACAAACAGAATCTATTCCAGGAATATTGGGATAGATTAGCATAAAGAAGAAGAAATCCATTAATGACATATTTCATTACATTAAAAACTGAAGGAGAAAAAAAATGTCTCCCAGGTTTCTGGCCTGGGAGACATTCACTGAAATGGGAAAGGCTGTCAAAGGAGGAGGTTGATGGTAGAAGAAAAGGCAGTATGCAGTGGTGGTGGTTTTAAATCTTATTCCATTCTTTGAAAATCTTCCCATCAGGAGGTGGAGACTAATTTCTCGATAGTCTTGAATTACCACTAAACTCAGTGACTCACTTCTAATAAGCCAAATGTGGCAGATGTGACACTGTAGGACTTTTGAGGCAATGTCATTAACAGGTGATGTAGTTTCTTCCATTTGGCTTTCTCTCAGAATGCTTCTTCTTGGAATCCAGGCTCCATTCAGTGAGAAAGCCCAGGCCACAACAAGAGGCCGCATATGCATGAGGCCGACAGCCTCTGCTGAGGTCCTAGCTGAAGCCTGCGTCAACTGTCAAACATGTGAATAAGAAAGCCTGCAAGGCTCCTCCAGCCCCAGTCACCATCAGATAACAATCATGTGAGATCATGGGAGAAAAGTGCATAAATAAGCCCAGTTCACCCCCCAAACCATGAGAATTAATAATAATAAGTGACTGCTACTTTAATCCAGTAAGCTTGAGGCAGTTTGGTAGAAGCAATAGCAAAAGCAGCCACAATGAAGAGATTACAATTTCACTTTCAGTATCTCCATCATCCAGACATGGGCATCAACAGAATTTTCTTTCTTGAAGATTACCGTCAACTAAATCTAGGATAGCAAACTCACTGCACTACTCTGGAAACTTGAAAAGTTAGCCAATAATACATTTTAACACGCACAAATCTAGCTGTGAAATCTTAAGCCAAAGAAAACCTGATGTAAACCAATACAAAAACTGTGCATCAAACTGGGTGCTAAACAAGTATATTGATCAAATAACATTATATACAAATAAAAGGAATAAGCATTTACTAATTTAACTAGTGAATACCTCCATGGAGAAGATGATTCACTAACTACATAAAAAAGTAAGTGATTTGGTGTAAAAAATATTGATTCTTTTTACACATCTCATGTGACCTAGATAAAATCTGGACAAGTAAAAATGGTAACCAGAGAAAGTTGGCATGTGTATGAGAAAAAATAGATGACATTAATTATAGAATAAGAGATAAAAAAGATGAAATATTCTAACGAAAGATTTTTTGCAGTAAAATATTTCTCAATAACTGATCTTTAAATTTTTCATAATGAATATATAAAATATGTATGTTATTTATAATAGTATATAAAATAATATCTGAAATACTATATAATGATTAAATTAGCATTATGGGTAGCGGGGTGGATATAAATTGTGGCCAGAGAACTAGATACAGGTAGTTCTTCAGAATGACCTGAAAGGACAAGATGAGCAAGCAGGAATCACTGCCTTATTATCATGTGTATGAGATAACAGTATGTATACCTTTTACCTCCATTAATACATACTCACCACATTCCCACTCGCATTCATCCTTAATAACCTGTTTTATAACTATGTAAATAGGTAAACACACACATGTAGATCTACATGTGCATGCGTTTACGTAAGTATATGTTTATTTCTTCCAAAAGTTATGTGCTAGGACATAGAGAATAGATTCTCATAAGCATAAGTTTAAAAATCTACTTTTAAATTAATTTTTTAAAAGAACATTGAGATATAATGTATATCTCATATAATTTATCTCATATAATGTATGAGATAAATATTTTACAAACTATCCTTGGGAAAATCTTTTTTTTAAAAAAGTATAAAATCAAACAAGCTCGCAAAGAGAGATGATAGCTACATAGAAACATATTGGTAAAAAACAAACGAACAAAAAACCTAAACTATTAAAAACACAATTTCTAAAACATACTAAAACAACGATACCTGAAGTTGTAGGTACTTCCACAGTAATACTACTATAAGGTGGAGGAGAAGGGTCAGTTTCAAGTCCTGATGCTGAAGGAGCAGTCTGCATGATCTGCGGTGTTGGATTTGAAGTTGATGGTTGCTCTATAGCAGATGATTCTGAATTATCCTCTTCATTGTGAAGCTAAGAGAACAAAGGAAGAAAGAAACATTAACGTAATTCTATTATTTAATTAACACCAATTTTTAAAGATTGTTTTAGGCAAAAGATCACTTTTTAGCTATAAACTAAACAGCACTTAAAAAGATGAACAAAATATTGAAGAGATTTAATCAGTCATTATGGAGTTTTAGTTCTACTATATTAGTACCTAGAATAATTGGAAATGTAAACTGAATAAATGAAATGACCATGTATAAACATTCCAAAATGTGAAAAGCTCTAAGGAGGCTTTCCTATGTATCAAAAAAAAAAAAAAAAAAAAAAAAGTCATTAAGCAAAATGAGCAACGTGTATATAAAATTCTGGAAAATGTCCTTCACCACAAATGCACTGAAAGTGCTAGTTAATTAGTTGAGATCTTTAATCATTTAAGTCATTTAATCCTCACAACAAACCAATGAGATAGAAAATGTTGTCCCCATTGACAGATTAAAAGGAAGACAACACCTGAAATATCAGGACTTTAACTTGTCAAACATCACAACAGCTGGGAAGAGAAAAGCCAGGAATAAAACACAAGCAGTGTGGCTACAGACTTCTTACTTCATTTACAGCAAACTTTTAAATGATCACTCACTAAGAGCTAATACTAACCACATGCAAGAAAGCTAATCTAGGGTGAACCAAGAGCATCACTACTCTAAAACGTGACTTATCAAAAAGGTACTACAATTGATCCTTAAATATATTTGGAAAAGAGCTCTTATTAAAATATATTTAAGACACTTTTAAAACAACTAGAACCTTGATTTTCTTTTCCACATTCAATTTTCGTTTTGATTTTTTCCTGTTACTTTAAGAAATTCAATGTTAAAAACAATCCCTCAAAGAAATTTTATCTGTACATATACAAATCTGAGTGTTGTGATGTAATGAAACAAACAAACAAACACGCATTTTTGGAGTTTAGAAAGAAGAGCATGCAAATTCTTCCTCCACCTTTTAGGGGCTTTGATAAATTTATCTTCTGTGTGCCTCACCATCTCCACACATTAAGTTCTGAATGCAGCAAAAATCTTTATACGATTGTAAATAATATTGGAAAGAATCTAGTATAATGACTAACACAGAGAAGGCAGGTAATAAATACTAATTTCCCCTTCTTCCCCTTTATTTAATATACTTTATTTCATGAACTTTACCATTTCAGTAAGTAGTTACTCACTCGCCTATAAGGAACAAAAAATTTGCAAAGTAAAAAAAAGTCAATTCTCTTCATTACTGTTTGCGTATGCCTTGGTAAGTGATCACACTAACAAAACAATTTTATGAGTTAATAAATGTATTGTAAGTTTTAACAAAACTGTCAAAAACATACCTAAAATCATTTCTCAAGTTAATAAGACAAACTTTCCCCATAACACCAAGTTTTATGTAATAAAATACACTCAGAAAACTGAATTCTAAAGTCGAACAATCATAAAGAGAACTCTGTATGAGTTTTACATTTACTTGCAGTACTTTCCCAAGCAGGTGCTAAATGACCATCCTCCTGACTAGCAGCACCCTAGTCACAAAGCATGTGTCACAAAGCACCTCTCATGTTTCCCATTACAAGGTGCCCAAGAGAATTCCTAGTTTAGTCATCTCTGATCATACTTCTAAGAGCAAAAATGTTAGACAAGCAAAGTAAGGCAAATAAACGTTAAGTACAGATATACATTTAACAATATCAACAAAACAATTCAGCAACAGTGAAGGTGACAAAAAGAGGAAATCACTTTTCCAAACTACTGTTAATGCTGCAAATGTAGATGAACTGTACTGAAGAAAAATATCCTGTATGGCAAAACATTTCTCCTCTAGCTCCTTACAAGAAACATTCCTTATGCATCAAATACGTAAATGTGCTCCCCTTCATTTTTAAAATCTGTCGGTTTATTCAAATAACTATAATAAAAACAATAACTACAGATACTTTTACATTTGATCTCAGAAGTATAGCTCTAGAACCTGTAAAACATACCCTAATTTATTTCAACTGCTGTACCTAATACCTCCAGTTTTATTTTACAAAATGATAATATACAGTGAACATTTGCTCTATGTCAACAGTGAAACCCAGTCAATAATCTCTACCCACTATAGCAAAGACCTTCCAGTTTGCTTTAAATACAACACTGTAATATTTTTGGTGCCTTGAAAAATTAATCTACTTTAACTGCCTTTTAACTAAATCCATATGAGGGTTCACATCAAATTATATCTTTATCAAATTAGCCAATGCCATTCATGGAAAACTTTCATTTAGCACACTGTCCAATGGTTCTATTTTACTTTTTTCAATGGTTACCTAAAGAGAAAAAAAAAAAAAGGGAGAAGGAATAGAGTGGGACCTACATACATATACAGTAATGAACCAGGGTCTGTGTCCTACCCATCCATACATCACCTCCAAAGTCATTCCCAGTTTGTCCTATTTATAAGCCTCTTCAAAAAAAATGTAGGCAAAAACACATAAAAAAAATGTCTTTAATATCGTGTCAGGGTGATGAAAAATTGCATACGGAACCACAATCTTTTTAAAATTTTTTAGGCAAGGCAATCCTTGGTTGACCTCACAGACTGCAAGGACTTTGTCAGCTTACAATCCCTTATTTTTTATTTATTTTTTTATTTTTACGCCTACAGCACCTGGTCTTCCTAGGTGGTCTCCCATCCAAGTACTAAACCAGGCCCAACCCTGCTTAGCTTCTGAGATCAGATGGGATCGGGCTTGTTCAGGGTAGCATGGCCGTAGACACAGAACCACAATTTTTAGCCTGAAGGAAAAAAGGTTGACAAAAGGGTTTTTGTTTTTGTTGTTATTGTTGTTGTTTTATGCCTATAGCACCTGGTCTTCCTAGGTGGTCTCCCATTCAAGTACTAACCAGGCCCAACCTTGCTTAGCTTCCGAGATCAGACATTGGGCTTGTTCAGGGTAGCATGGCCACAGACCATGGACCGTGGCTCATTGGGGCAAACCCAGGGCCTTCTGCGTGCTAACCACTATACTATGGAACCACGTCCAAGAGGGCTATCTTAAATGTATCTGCAGCCACTCTTTATAGATAGATATATAGTGAATGTTTCCAATGATAAGAAAACTGTAAGCATTATGGTTAACTCTAGCTGGAAGTCCAGCCCTCCCAAGTATAAACCATTATTTCTTTTACGGTAATTGGCATGACTCCTATACTGTATTCCTTCATTGTATCTTAAGGTGATAAAATATTAATGTAATAACCAGAAGCTTTGCTTTTGAGAAGGTAGGGAACTTCACTCGATGCTTTCTAAACATACCAAGATAAGAATGTATGAATGTGCCCTATACCAGAGCCTGGTGGATTAGCCAGTACTATTGCCTTTTTTTTTTTTTCTTCTTGTTCCTTTTCTCTTTTTTTTGTTTCAATTTAGGCATTGTCGGAACTTCAGGGAGATAGATTTTTAAAAGTTGTTTTTAAAAAAAGCATCTGAAAAGCTGATATATTTTGTACACTACCATGTTCTGACTACATTGAGCACTAGAGGGAAAACCTGGGAAGAAAAGTTAGTAGCTGCAAGGAGATCTACTTTAGCTCAATAAAACAACTTTTAAATTTTTTCAATTAGAATTTTTTAATTATCAGAGCACCAGTTTTTCTCTGGGCAACCAATATTTTCAGGCAGTTGGATGATTACCTGGCAGGGCTACTGTCTAACTAGGATGACCACACACCTGTGTTTCCCCAGACAGTCCCACTTCATGCATGTTGTTCCAGGTCCCCACTCAATTTAACATTTTCTCCACCCCTTTCAATCTCAAAAAAATTGTATGTGAACCCACATATAGTAGGATTCTCAGTATGATATCAGAATAGATGACAACGGTTCCTTCTAACACTAAGATAACAAAACTCTAGTAAAAGCCTATGGTAGTCTCTATCATTCAATGCTGCCCTATTTAAAACATCTGATTTAGAAAAGAAAACAGATTAGGGTTGCAATTAAATCAACTGGAGAGTTAAGCTATTCATTTTAGTTACTCAAGAAGAAAGTGAGCGACCTCATCTATGCTCCAAGGGATAAGGTAAATAGCAGGTGCTTAGGAATTGCTGCAGACAGCCCAAGCATTCAAAACCAAAAGCTCAGGAGATAGGTTTCCACAAAACACTGATGCTTGGCAAATGGACCTAGACTTTCTACCAAGTAAGTGGATCACAGCTGTCTTCCTCATGCACACACACATATACTATTACAGAATTTCTTAATTTTAGGATTTTTTCCCAAATATTTTTTCCACTAAAACTTTGGTGCCTCTGGACACTTCCACTAATGAGAGCTAACATATAACAAAGAAAAAATAAAACAATTAGGAAAGAATATATATGTGACAAATGAATATTAATTAAAAAAAACTGCAAGCTAGCAAATCATGCCTAATTTTTAGATTCTTCTTTTGAAAGTACAAAAGTTTAGTCATGTTGGTACATTTCATAATACAAGCATATTTCTGCTAGTAAAAACCTTTTGTCAGTACAAGAGAATATCATCTCATGGTGTTCCACAAAGAGCACCATGAGCTCCAGATGCTCCATCACCTGAACAGGTATGCAAAAAAACTGTTAAAACCAAGTGCCATCAGATATTTTCCCAAGACACAACTAACTTTTCTTTTAAATAAGAGTTTTTGTTTCATTTTTAAACTGCTATTGTCTATTCATGATGTCAAGTGAAAGGTAGAGAATAGATACGGTATAACTGAATCTTTAAAATAATAAGATATTATTTGTGTAATAAATATGGGTAATTAAAATTTCTGGAAGAATACACAAGAAACAGCAAAGACCTGCAGGTGGGGGAAAGATATTCCATCATTCTCTACTAATTGAATTTTTCATACTTTACATAAATTCATTTGAAATTTTTAATAAAACAAAATGCAATAAAATGAAACCTCTAATTTCTGGTTTTGCATGTCTCAGAAGCAACAATGTTAAGGCAGACACTATATGACAAGCTTTTTTCATATGAAATATTATGTAATATCATTATAATAGTTCCCATATGCAATTTCTCTTGAAAAATGACACAATCTAGAACTGTAACACAAAAAGTATAAAAAATGCAAATCAGAAACTGCATCTTTTTTTTTAAGGTAAATAAAGAAAGGGATAATTAATGTGGAAATAAAGTGATTAAAAAATAGAAAACAAAGTTTATACTGCCAAACTAGACTTTTTCTAAGCTTCAGACCAGAATATCTATTAATTCATTTTTTTAATTAAAATTATCAGGGTGACATTGTTTAATAAAATCAAATAAGTTTCAAGTGTACAATTCATTTCTTAAAAGAAAATTAAACATAATCACATACAAAGGCGGACTCTGGGCTATGCAATTCTTTGTCTCCCCTATTGCACTGCCTAGCTAACTTTTAGCTAAACAACTTGTTCAGATCTAAAGCTTAAAATCAAGTTCTCAGGAAAGCCTTCCTTATCTCCTAAAGGAAGATTTGAATTCTCTGACATAATTTTAAAGTACTCTGTTCTTCAGAGCAGGTATCACAATAGCAATTATTTATGTAATCATTTACAATCTCTTTTCCCAGCTAAAGTAAAAGCTCTACAAAAGCCGAAGTTATATATGTCTTGTTGAATATTGAAATAAAAGCTCCAAAGTTCTGGTTAAAATTAAAAGAAAATGCAATATAGGTCACCAGTCATAGTAGTAAAAACTGTAAAGCCTTGAGAGAAAATAACCTTGTTAACTCAAGTATTTTAAGCCTGTAACAGCCAGTTATTATCTAAGTGAAAGAAGAGCATTTTCACATTCCAGAGACTTCCAAGGAACAAATACGCCAAACAGATGGATTAAAGGTCTTATATAAATTTGTATTTTCAACCTCTGGTTAAATTCCTTTTTATATGCTAAAACTGCAATTAAATATGCTAGAACCTATCCATCTTTGAATACAAACTGCTCTCTATGTGGCACACCCATTAGTTGTATTCATTGTACTTTAATTAAAAGACAAATACCTGACCCAATTCTTAAATTTTTATAAAATATCAACAGAAAGATATTCTTCTCAAAATTCTATTTAGCTTACTCAGATTTTACCTAAGGAAGACCTGCCCATTAATACTGTCTTTATCAATAGGACAATATGATTTTTAAAAAGATTATTTACAACTTGTTTGATCTCATAGCCCTCAAAAGACAAAAAGATAGAAAAGAAAAAAGACTAGAAAAATATCTGAGTGTGATGGGTTGGCACCTTTTCAAACTTTCTTTCATTTAAATTTAAGGCTGTCTGCCTTCAGAGCGTTGCTCCCCCTGCTGGCTTCCACTTACCTTCTCAAGGTCTCCTTATAACCTATCAGTCTAGTTCACATCAACTTAGCATGAGAAGACCATAATGTATGCCCATAAAAGTCGATATATTTCATCATAGGAAGTTGTTCAGCCTCATCTTTGTGCTTTTATACCAAAATACATGTTACATATAATACATTTTAAGTTTACTTTTAAAAGACTGCATTTTCAAACTCTGGCCACTAACTTGGGTTTTTGTCTCTCTACAATGCAAGCAGCCTTGCCAAATATATTTATTGGTTACCATACTGTGGTCTTAAGCAATTTGGTTATCTGTGGTAGACATGTGATAATTTCCCCCAAATCCCTTTCACTCCTCTTTCACTACAGATTCACAGTGCAGGGGTTCAGAAGAAGGCATCCCAAGATGTGCCTCGGTGGTAGCAGATTCTTCTGAGCTAAAGACAACCAAGGCCCTGTAGACTCAAAAAAACAAACAAACAAACAAAAAAGCTCCTATGTGCTCCTATCTAAAAGAATTTAAATTAGGAGCCTGGCCCACAACAAGAATTATCACCAGAAATGACTTTTTAATCTATCTACATGGCAGGGCAAACTAATAATTACTGAGCATGTGTTCTCTCTGCAATTACCTTCTGAAGCCCCAAGGTGCAATAACTCATCTCATCCCTAGCTCAGAATGTCTTATACACTTTGTCTCTAAACTTCTCAGGTATGCAGGGTTCCCATACATGTTTACATAATTAAATTTAGTTATTTTCCCATGTTACTCTAGCTCATGTTTATTTGATATTAGACCAGCCAAAAGAACCTTGAGACTACAGAGGGAAAAAGCTTTATCCTCTCCAACAGCAGCAATTTGGGTGGGACTGAAGCCACTCTACTCCATGACTAGGCCCTGACTATCTTCGTCGGTCTGGATAATGCTCTTCTTTGGCACAGCAACTGGTTCCCAACCAGCATGGCCCTCCTCCCGGGGAAGATGCCTGAGTCAAAGGTGAGCAATAAAACAAGCTAAGATGATCCACTCTGAGGATTTCCAAAACTGCTGTGGATGGTCAAGGGGAGAACTGATGACTAGAAAGAAAACAGATAAAGTTGAAAGAGAAATGAGACCCTCTCCCCCTTCCTCAACACAGCTGAGGAAACACCACGAACTTTTAGTATTTGTGTAAATCAACACGGATGAATAATTCCAAGACAAACCTGCCTTCCATCAAATTATGCTTTATTAGAAATAATGTTAAAGAGCAATTTTAGTATTTAAGATTTCCTTAACTGGCTTGGAGACCATAATTTAGAAACCTCACTGGAGAAGATGCTCTTATGCATTTATAAAAACCAGAAGAAATTATAAATGATAATGTTTTAATTTATAAACTATTCAAACCCTGAATTTCAAAATAGTCCAATGCTATGGTTTTTACAAACTAACACACTGGTATCCTACCCAACATAGGCACTGATAAACATAATGGTAATGGCAATTTGTTATGAAAGGTTTTATTAATTTCTGCTTCCTTAATCAAATTACATAAAAATGCTTTGACAGATTCTTCAGAAAGTTTCTGATTTGCATGCACCAAAACAAGTCAGAAAACATAGCAGCTGCTAAAGTTGAAAAGCAAAATTGGCTTAGAAGTATACTTCATAATAAATAACTGAGTTCTCAGACATTAAAGATAGTAAAAATATCAAAATAGTATCATCAGGCTTAAAACATGCCCCCTTTTCAGCAATCAGAATCTGAACATTCAAGAGGATTTAAAAGTAAAACTATTCAGGCACAAAAATGGAAAACAAGAGCTAGTAAATTCTAATGGCAACCATTTCCTTCCAGAAAACTACCAGTTGCAAGTTTATGCTGTGCCTCACAAGGCTCTGGAGACTTAGGGACCCTGGTAACCTCTAATTGGATTTGGGGATGTCTCTACTTTCCCAATCAGATCATAAGCTTCTGAAATTTAGAAAATGTGCTTTATTCACAGAGCTTAGGGCATAGAGTAAGCTCCATATTAAATGCACAGTGTCCCAAGCCACCCAGTTTTTCTTTTACCAAAAGACAAGAGAGAGCTTAGTCAACATCTCAAGATCATAAATTTCTATGATTCCCAGGTGCTTTACACATAGTAGGAACTTGAAATATTTAACCATTCAACTTTTGGGGACAGTCACCATCACTCAGTAAGCAAATATATGTTCCCAAAAGTTTAGCTAATTAAACTGTTTTCCAAAACCATATATCACTGAATTACACACCCTAAACAAGAATATAAATGCCAACCCCACGTCACCCAAGTGAATAACTACTCTAAAGAGAGTCATTCTTATCACAGATAGACAAGACTCCCAAACATTAGTCACAAAAATGACAAGGAGCTATCCTCTCTCACACAAAATCAGAGTTGACAAGGCGGAGGTAACTAGATTAGAGAGAGTGACTCTTTACACAATGATGAAAGGTATCAGTGACAGAGCACAGAACAGTACAAAGTATCCAGAGGACTTTTATTCAAAAAAAAAAAAAAAAAAATTTGTTATTAAGAATATAGTACAAAAACTAAAAAACAGGCATAAAAAGGGTGATCTATTGATACAAATTAATAAAAAATGAAAACTCCAGGAAAAACAAATATTATTGGACAAAGAAAATTAATCAGCAGTACACAGGAGGAATATAAATGAATGGAAAATATTTCTAATAATTAAAGAAATAAAAATTGTGTGTTAGGAAGAATTAAATAGAAGTAGAACTGCTGTTACTAAGAACAGAAATTCATTAAACACCCAGAAGAGCAATTTGGCAATTCCTAGTAAGGCAAACATAGGTAGTACCCAATAATTCTATTTCTAGATGTCAACTCTAGAAACTTTCACACTTGCACATAAAGAGACATGGACAAGAATGCTCACGGCAGTACTATTTGTAATTCTGAGACACTGAAAACAACCATCTGGCCAGTAGAAAACAAATATTATTCCATGATTTATACACCACAAAAAAATAAATAAAAACATTTCAAATTGATGAATTAGATCTACATGAACCACCATAGATAAATCCTGAAAACATGCTAGAGCAAGCTGAAAAAGTATAAAAACAGCAAAATACTATAATACAATTTCACATAATTTAAAACTAAATATCTACTTTATACAGACACAGATATGTAATAAAAACATTCACAGATATATACACCAACTTCAGACAGTGTAATGGGAAGAGAGAGGGGCAAGGCATGAATGTAGACTTTAGCTTATATTTCTTAAAAAAAAATTTTCAAGATCTAAAACAAATATGGCAAAATATTAACATCTATTATCTCCATGATGAATGTAACTATCTTTTACATTATTTTCTGTACTTTTCTTTATGCCTGAAATGTTTCATAGTTTTAATGTTTATTAAAAACCCAACGTTTCACTAGCCAAATTGTCTTCCATGTATAAAGTGTATAGCACTCATGCATCCTTGGAAAAAACTACTCTATGGTGAAAACAATGCAATCAGAAAATTGATCAAATAAACAACAAATAAAGAGAAAAGCAATGGGAAAACATATGGTGCTTAGCACTGAATCCTTTTAAATACAGAACTAATGCTAAATATAGAGCTAAAGACTAAATAGTTGCTGGTAAACAGAGAGCAAACATATAGCCCTGAAAATGTAAAATATACACAACATAAAAATCAGAAACTAGGGAAAGAAGAGGTGAGAAGTAATATTAGTACCACTCATCTCACATTTCACACCAGGGACTTAATCTCAAATATTCAAAATTAAAACATGCTTATCAATAGCTACCCTTTTTAATATTTAAAAATATTTTTAAATAAAAGTAAATTAAAATAAGCAGTTTTTTAAATTTTC
Source organism: Eonycteris spelaea (assembly GCA_003508835.1). Lineage (NCBI taxonomy): Eukaryota > Metazoa > Chordata > Mammalia > Chiroptera > Pteropodidae > Eonycteris > Eonycteris spelaea. Next base: position 25,545,393 of record PUFA01000002.1, on the reverse strand, counting down.
CAAATTCTTACTGGTTTTTATACTCTTTTTCTTAATTTTCGTGAAATCCTACAGAACCTAATGGTTCTGTGGTTTAAAAAGAACACTTCACCTAGAATTCAGCAACTCTTTAAGGTATTTTCCTTGTTAAATTAAATTTAAACAAAATCATATTTCATATTTTCATTTCTAAAAATAGCATAAATAACATTATCTCATTCTCATATAATCTTATCCCTATCTATAAGCACAAATGGAATGATGTTCTACAAATATTATTAACATAAATTATTTTTCGTTGGTAAGATTTGGGTGTCTAGACTGATTCTTGCTTTGTACTTATGCCACCTGTATTTTTAAAAATAAGTATATATCACTTTTTATAAATTAAAAAAGGTTACAAAACATTCACACTTTAGCCTAGCAATTCTCACTTTGACTATACCCCAAGAAAACTAATCAGAAACTTAAAACAGAACTTTTTTTTCCCCCATGATTTCAAGTATTCTTTATTAGATTCCAATTGTGTCACATAAACATCCTTTAATTTTTATTTTTTTCGTTTAAAATGATTCTTGCACTCAGGAAGAACACACTTATTTTTTTCTTCTTTTAACTTCTTTTCAACCTAGGTGCTTGAATTTGAAGTTTAGATAATAAACACAACTGTTGTAGTCACGGTTATAATCGTTTCTTTCTCTTTTTCTTTTTCAATTTACAGTTGACAGTTTACAGTTGACATTCAATATTATATTAGTTTAGATTGATGTATAGCATAGAGGTTAAACATTTACAAAGTGATCCCCCCAATTAGTCTAGTACCCACCTGGTACGATAAAACAGAATTTCTTTATAAAGCTGTTCATCATAATGTTGTAATAATAGAAAACTGGAAATAATCTATTCATCCAAAATAAAATAAAAACATTATCAATATAATAGAATATTAAAGAGCCATTTAAGATGGAGATTTGAAAGGATACTTAATAACGTAAGGAAATGTTCATGATACAGTGTTAAAGAAGTTAACAAAATCGTTTGTATATGTGTATAAAACATATATTATTCCAATTTTAAATAAGAGAAAAATGTTAAGTTTCAAAACAAACAACAGCTAATGGATATAGCACTGCCAGTTGTTATTTTCTTGTTTTTTTTTTAATTTTCTGTATTTTTTCCAAGTTCTCTAGAACAAAAATGAAATTTAAAAAAATTCTCTTGTTCTTAGTGTAGAAAAGAATATAGATATGTTAAAGACATTTCTGTCTATGCTTACAGGAATAAGCTTCTGTAAGTCAGAAAACTGACATTTGTGAAATTTCTCACAGATTCCACACCCATTCAACAACCTTTTATAACCATTATCTTCTTTACAAGAAAAGAAAGTCAGGTACATAAACTCAGATATTATCATGTTTGTTATTTTCCATAAATCGGTTAACAGTACTAACATACAAAGTAACAGCAGCATGTATCTATTTTAGTGTGATGATTTTCTAATGAAATCCATTTTTGAGGTCACAATGATTCATAAGGGCTTTTTGTCTCCCACCTAAGAGTCTTATTCACAGTGCCCTTTTGCGTTAACTAGTTGTTAATCACATTATATACTGCCTACATAATCTACAAAGGCATTGTTTTCACGGTAATACTATCTCTTAGGATTACAATTTTAAGGATGGCACACTAACATCGTAAGCAACACGCTGCTCATGTCCCAACTGCTTTATCTGACAACCCAACTGATAAAGGGCTCTGCAAACCCCACAAACTCCACAAGGAAATGCTCATTAAGCACCCAGCATAGCAGCAGTAAGCTACTGTGGCAAAAAATGTTGTGTTAGTTGTCCTCCATGTTACGTGTAAACAGTGGTTCCTCAATCCAAACAAAACTTTAGAAATCAGATAGTTTCACAGTATTTAATGCTATATAGTAGGAAAGTGCAAAAATGATAGGGACATGTCACAAGGTCATAAGAATAGATGGAAGATGTTCCCACTAGTCAAATCTAGGGTGATCTGAGCCTCAAAAGAAATGATGATACGGTAAGATTATAATAATAGAATAAAATAAAAATCCATGAATTCATACTGACATAAATAAATAAACTTAAAACAAGGGAAAGTTTTTCCTTATAGAATTCTAAAAATAAATGTAGAACAAATGACAGAATTAGAAAATTACCATTTGATGGCAACCATAATTATAACTTTTAGGCAATAATAACCTAGGAATACTAAAACCAATGGGTGAAAAGGATTTGTGGGGTATACTACAAAAAAAACTGACATGAACCTTTCTAAAACATTAATATCATGAAAGATAGAAAAAATGATTACGGAACTGTTCCAGGTTAAAAGAGACTAAGGGGTATAATATCTAATCATGGAATAGGTCCTGATCTAAAAAGAAAAGGTTTTTCTTTTGTCATAAAAGGCATTAGTAGAAAAACTAGTGAAATAAGTTTATAGATTACAGTAGTTATTGATTTTGATAACTGCACTGTAGTTGTAAGAAAATGTCCTTGTTTTTAGAAAATATAGACTGAAATATTTAGATGTAAAGGGATAGCATGTCTGACATTTACTTTCAAATGTTTCAGAAAAAATGTGCATGTGTCTATATATATACATATATACAAACATAAAGAGAATATCACAAGCAAATGTGGTAAAATGTCAATATTTGAGGAAACTGGGTGAATGCTATAAAGGAATTATTTGTACTGTTTGCTCCGCATTTTGTATAACTCTAAAATTATTTTAAAATAAAATGTTACACATTAAAGAAAATGAAAAATATAATGCATTAAAACAGATTAACTTAAAACTACAATCCAGCTTCTAACAATTCCACTCTATTGGTAGAAGCCTTATATGATCATTAAAAAGCTCTATACCTTCAGTCACTTCACAAAATGATTTTTTCACATTTAAACAAAATCCAGTTTTCCCAGATGGACTACAGTCCTCAAAGACCTTAATACAAGAATATTAGTACTCAGCACAAGACCCTCTTATCTGGAACAAGACAACAAGGAAATTTTGGAATATTGCCAATTCTAGATCAAGAGCCTCTCTTGAGGTTCACACTGTTTATACAGCCTGCCAGACTCTCTCTCATCCTGATCTTATTGTTACTATTTGCAAGATTCCAAATCATTCCCCAGTAAGACTAATTAGCCAGCTCCCTACCCACAATATCATCCCCTCTACCTTAAATCCTACTATAATACAAGATGGCTAAACTGACTTAATATCTCAGCTATAAAACAGGATAGAAATGATATCCAGAGTTGAGTAGTCCAGTAACTAGAATGTTTCTCTTCTTCCCTGACCTGATCATCATCTAGAACTGTTTCTACACCTTACTTTCTGGTCACGACCTTTTACTTTTTACCTTTCTCACTCCCTTATTTCCACTAAGTCTATTCTTTGGGCCCTCTATTTGCTGCCACCTGGTTACTTTTATCCTATGTAGCCTGAACTATATAGTGAAAATCTTGCATGACACTCACCCTCAGTTTCCTAGTTCCCATATTCTCTGCCACACCTACTCCACTGAGACCCAATATGGGACGAGTCTGTCTACTATCTCCTGGGAGAAGGGAAGCAAGTCACATAACTTTGTAGGTTGGCCCAGTACAAATTTAGTTTCTAATCCCAGCAGGGCTGTCAGAACTAGTCATCACCCTGGGCAGGTGTTTCAATTCTACTGCTCTCCTATTCCCCACTTCCAGCTATGAAACACTCAGTCAAAATCTTTGCATCCTAATTCACAGAGAAAAAACAGGTTTTCAAGCAAAAATTATCCCCCTGAATCTCTCTAAATTTAGCATTATGGCATCCATCCTAACTTATATGCTTTATTCCTAAATGCCAGAGAACTGTACAGAGACAATCCTGCCTCCCAAAGTACCGTTTTTCCTTTAAATAACATGTCTCCTTTTCTCCACTAACTTCTTTCTCTCTATTCACATATATATTCTATTCACGCCATACTTAAAAAAAAAAAAAAAAAAAACCTGCCCCTAGCTAAAATTAAATATTTTTCTCGTGATTTTTGAATTATTTTCATCTCTCCCTTCTTTACTTCAGATCCAAAACAGATCTATCCTCATTCTGTGCACTTCAAATGCTCATTCCTCCCTAATACATTACCATCTGGCTTTCGCTCAAACAGCTCTTGCTAAGAATGTTGACCTTCTAACTGTTAAACCCAAAAACCTTTTTTCTATCCTCACCCTACCAAAAATCTTTAATATATTCAACACAGCTGAGTGTATTCTAACTGGTTTTCCTTCGCTTCTAGAGAACTATATTCCATTCTGGTTTTCTTCCTACCTTTGACTATTCATTCTGTTTTGTTCTGTAGCAGCCCTGATTTTCTTCTGCCAACTTTAAAGAGTCTTAGCTAAACTGAATCCAGAGCTGTAGATATCTCCTCTGACAGAGATACTGGACAGAAACTGAAAGGTGTATAACTGGTTTGATTTAGTTCCATTTGCAAGGCCATAAGACTACTAATCCTATGTGATATTGTTAAAGTTACTATTATAAGCATTCATCATTTTAAAAATTAGTAAGGTGTACTTTGGTTTGATTTCACATTTTTTAGATGATCATGTAGTTGCTATATGAATAAACTAGAAGATAATTCGATGCCAGAAGACCTAAATTTAAGATACAGACCTACCATCTCCTAGCTGCATAACCTTGATCTTTGAGCCTCATCTTCTTTCTGTGATTTGTTAATTTTCATTCAGTCAGTCAGTCAGTTATCAGTTGCTCAACCAACTTTACCAAATAACATGTTCTGGTACTATCTTGAGTGGAGGAAACAGGCAAAACTCCAATCCATCGATCCCTAGAATGTCTAACTTCTAACGACTAGGAGCTCTGAGGCAAGGCCATGATATAGTATGACTAGGGCTGCAACACAAGGAATAAAGGAAAATAAAAGTTTACATATTCTATCATAAGTAAACCAGAGCTAAGACTAGCAAAAGACCAGGCCTGAAACACCAAAAACAGAAAGTTTTTTCTTCCCTCACAAAACACAGAGAAGCTAATAAGAGAATCGTCAAGCAAAACTAAATGGAGTAATACCAATTACTAAGATGCTTTTATTGATGATTCATCCAGGAAACACAACAAACGCCAAGATGCAGGCAATAGTTAAAGGGCTCATCCATCAAAGTGTAATTTGCCAAAGTAAATCCTCAAAAATTGGCTGATAAATCTAAGAACATAATGTGAATAATTTCATAATATCAGAAGCCAACCCACCCCCCCTTCTCTCTCTCTCTAAAGTAGCAATCATGTGCGCCTATATTGATTCACCCTATATATTTATTCTTGTATAAATAATACTTATTCTCATGTTACAATGATCACTATAATGCCACATTTCTAAAGGTACTAGTCAATACATAAACAGTTACACCAAAATTTTCCACAAAACTTTACATGATTGGCATGTTCTAGAAAAAATTACATGAATTCTATTACTGCATTAATTTGAACTAGAAGTAATGATGCACAAGACAAAAATATCTTATAACTTGTGCCTTTAAAGAAACCAGAGCAAAAATACGATCCAGAGAGAAACTGACTAGGTAGTTCTCTGTGGTACTCAAATTCCAACTGTCAGCACACATGATAAAACAAATTTACCAAATAGTTTTGGAGGGGAAAAAAAACCCCAGGTATCTAAATGTTTAACTACATTTTGCTTTAAAGAGAAACCTTTGTTAGCTTAATAAAACACTGAGAGACTTAAAACTATTTCATTATACAATAATTTTGCTTTTAACAAGATCAATGAAAAGCACTGTATAATAATATATTACGTACAGATAAATGAAATAAAAAATGCTGGCACACATATTTTTGAGCCTACTCAACCGCCAATACTGGGCTAAGAACAGAAGCGCACTGGTTAAGTTAGTACACAGGGACTGGGATAAACTTTTCAAAATTGAAACCTACCTAGGCTCCCGCACTTACTAACTCTGTGACTGCCTGAGCCTCATTTCTACCTATGCAGTGGGGTATGTTTTCTCATGCGGTTTTTGTAAAGATTACAAAAATTAACACCTGCACATATACTTAGAACAATGCCTGACATAGTATAAAGCCCCAATAAATGTTAGATTTTTTTAAGCACTTTATATATATCATCTACTTTAGTTCCTAGAATAATCCTCTGAGGTAAATACAATGGAACAATTTTAAAGTAAACTGACACAACTAATTAGGGGCAAAGAAAGATTCAAACTCAGTTTTCAATGTCTCTAAATTCAAGCTCTTTCATTTCAAGATGCCTCCAATAAAAATTGACAGGCAGTAATCTACCCCGCTTCTATGAGTGCTTTTGTTGATTCAAATACACGTACCTACTACACACACATCTTTAAATCTACTCATCTACTTCTTTCGATGCTACTAGTCTAATCCAGGCCACCATTATTCCTTACCTAAAACTACTGCTATAATTTCTTAACTAAACTGCAGACACAGACATTTGGGAGGCCATGAATGAAAAGGTTAGCTCACCAAGAAATGACACAACACTGAAGCCCACCAATCAACATGTCAAAACACAAAAGCACAACTCATAGACTATAAACCGGTAGAGAAGGAACACCAAATTCAAAGAAAACCTTCAACATGAAAGAAAAACAAAACAAAAATATTAGGAAGAAAGTTAATATAGGAAGTAAAAAACAAGAATCTCAAAAATCTAGTTAGCTCAAGTTCCAAAATGACAGTGCGGGACCCCGACAGTCCACTCTTCCCACTGACAGCAACTATAAACTTGCAACAAAGAATTTAAAAAATTAAAAAACAACAATTACCTGAGCATTCTGAACTAAAGAAAATGGAGAAGTAAAGGGAAGTTAAGATCTGAAGACCCAACTACACAAGTGAAGGTGCCCCCCCCCCTTCTTTTGCAGCACTGCTCTGAGGCATCAAGGTTGGTGGCGGAGAGTTCACAGACCTATAAAGTTACAAAGTCTGACATTTTACATTAAGTGATAAGACATTAACTTTTTACTGTCATCTTACAGCAAGCAAAAAAATAATAATGTAAAGAAGAATAGCTAAAAAGGCAACAGAAATATTGAAAGGGACACTGAAATATTTTTTAGATCAAATGATACAAAAGACAGCAAAAAAGAGTAAAAGGAGGAACCACCACCAAAGAAAAACAAAGATAATGGTAGAAGTACATCAACCATATCAATAACTGTATTAAACATAAACACTCCAAGTAAAAGGCAGAGCTGTCAGAGTGAATAAAAAAGCAAGATCCACTTACAGACTACCAAAAAAAAGACAGAGTTAAAAGATTCAGACCAGATGAAAGTAAACAGAAAAAGATATGCCGTGCAAAAAAATAAGGAATGGCTCTATTAATAATAAATAAAAGAGACTTGAAGACAAAGAGTACAACCAGAGATAAAGAGAGGACCTTTCATAATAATAGAGCCTCAAAATATAGGAAGCAAGAAAATGAGATAATTAGATAACTCCACAATCATAGCAGATTTTAAAACTCCTTACTCAGCAACTAATAGACTAACACAAATACAAAAATCAGTAAAGACACAGTCAGAACAATACTATAAACCAACTTGATCTCACATTTATAGAACACTATATACAATAATAGAAGAGTATAGATCTTAAAGGCACAGACTACATCACCAAAATAAATATACTGGGCCATAAAACAAGTCTCAATAATAAAATTAAAAGAAATAAAATTAAAGTGAGTGTATTCTGTTACTACAAAAAAAATTTGAAAATTTTAAAAAATTATCTAAGAAAATCCCAAATGGAAAATTAACACACTTCTATTTATATATTGTTCAAAGAAGAAATCACAAGAGAAATTAGAAAACGTCCTTACTAACAGAAATATTACATCAAAATTTTCAGGATACAGCAAAACACTTTCTTCTGATGGGGAAAAAATCAATGACCAAAATCAATGACGAAAAATTCTACCATTAGAAGTTAGAAAAAGTAAAGTAAATCACAAAAAAGGAAAGAAATAAGGTAATATGTAAATGAGGTCAAAGCAGAAATCAATAAAATAGAACACAGAGACATTTAGCAAAGCCAAAGGCTGGTTGGTTCTCTGAAAAGATCAACAAAATTGACAAAAGTCACAGACCATTCAAGGGAAAAAAAGAGAGAGAAAGTAAATCCCTAATATTAAGAACGAAAAAGGGGTTATCACCAGAAACCTACAGACAGTATAATGATTTTTTTTTTAATTAAGAACTTGAAGACAACAAATTAAATACCCCTCCCCCCTTTTTTTCTACAGGCATTTTTTTCTTGGAACCTACTGGGAAATATGTTCAACTAAAATAAGAGAGTAAATCAAAAGAGGCTCCACATAACAAAGTTATAAAGGAAGAAGTCTCAGTACGACAACTCTGCAACAGTACAGATAGAAACAGGAGGATGGAGGGTTCTAGGAAGAATGTCTTCAAAGAAGTAAATAAAAGCACTAATTATCTGAAGCATTTGACCACGCAAAAAAATTATATATATATATAGCTGAAGAGCAAATTTCGAAAAAATCACCGATATGCAAAGAATTAACAATAGATTCATAGAAAAATAAAGATTTAAAAATTAGAAAACTCCCTGAAAAATTTAAAATTACAGAAAATACACTGACACAGTAAACAATATTTATAGTAATAAATGTAAATATTAATTTCGGCTTTAACTAAAAATTAGGAGTTTTCCATGCCTTTAATCCTCACAATAATTCTATGAGGTAGATACCTGTATGATCCTTATTTATCGATGAGGAAGCTTTGGCAAAGAGAGGTTAAGTAATTGGCCCAAGTTATATTGCTTATAAGTGAGGAGCCAAGATTTGAACCCAAGATGTGAGATTACGAAGATCATAATTTAAGAAGAGAAAGCAGGCCATGTAAGAAAAGTAAAATTAATAAATCAACAAGTAACTGAATATATATATGTGTTAAAAATACAGAGTCAAAGGAGTTAAAAAGTTAAAGATTACTTTCTTTTAAGGAGAAAGGCTTGGAGGAAAACGGATGGAAAAGGAGACTGCTATTTCTCCTTATTTGTCTTTTGGTACTCTTTTTAACTTCTGAAACTGCATACTTGCATTATTTTGATTTAAAAAATATATGCTGGTCAAAGAAAACTTGTCACAAGCTGAATTCAGCACAACGAACTGAGTCGTGGACCTTCTTTCATTTATTAGCTAGGTAATTAACTACGCCATACCTATTCCAAGCTTTCCATGTCTTGCATCACAATGAATAAAAGACAGTTAACTATAATGAAAGTTCTTTTCCCAGGATCTTTGATATATTTTAACTCAGCTGATACATTTAGAACAACAAAATAAAATTTGTCCTCCCAGCTTTGCTGGATAACTTTGATCAGATTCTCCCTCAGACAATCTGCGACAAAATGAGAAGGTTGAAGAAAATGATCACTAACTACTTTCACAACATGCAAACAGTTTATTTTCCTTCTTTCCATAGGTAGACCAAATAACCTAACCCAACTATTTTGCAAGTGCAAGCCATCAATCAGATGAGACATTAGAAAAATACCAGAATTCATCTAAACAGATTCCCTGGCACTATTCTATAAGCGAAGTACATACCCTAATTACGGAAATCAAAAATATCAACATTGTATAGGCTAGGCAATACATTGTTACTTTTACATGAGAGAACTCTGGAAAACTGTTCACTTTATAAATATATACCAGTAACCTCACGCATACTCTTGAAATCAATTCAGAAAGACATTCACTTAATTTCTTCAATAAGTACTATTTACTGCATACGTGTAATGGGCCCACAAAACTATGTTATAAACATATCTATGCCCTACTTCCCATTGAGTTTACAAAGTAACATACCATAGAATAAGGACTATGATAAGAATAAGTACACACCGTTAAAAGAGCACACAGAACTTGTTAGTAAAGGGTGGGAAATGGGAGGTGGGGAGGTAGAGGGAGGAGGAAAGGTTTTCTGGAGCAAAGAATATCTAAATAGATCTAAATAAATAGGAATTAGTCCTGGAGGAAGGAGGGAGAAAAGAGAAAAGGAGAATAATATGTTCAAAAGTCAGAAGGCAAGAGAGACCACAGACGCTTTGGAGTGATGGTTGGAGAGGAGAGAACAAGATAACAAGGTCTCAAGTGTTATTCAAGACCCTTCCCCTCTGGGGAAAAATCTCACGAAACATCATGATGATATGGGCGAAAGCTCTACTCAAGTGAGAACAAATGTTTTGTAAAAACTGTCACTATTGGATTTCTTCATTCAGACTTCCAAAGGCTACAAGTCCTAAGAGCCTCAAAATTAGTGATGAGGTAAAACCATCGTTTATTCCTTATTCTCAAAGCCTCTGCCAAACAGCATGATTGTTTTACATAATGTAATGGGTAATTCTGGAGAAACATCATAGACAAACTAAACCACAGCACATTCCTAAACTTAAAATGTTAAATTGTTCATGCTCAAACAAATCCTAAAAGCAAGCAAGTCGAAACCCTGAAATGATCTGATAGTAAATCTTAGATGACTGCAGCATTTCCCAACTTGCATTTGGCATGTCTTTAATAAGAATTTTACCCACACCTTAATTCCAGCTAAGTGATCAAACTTTTGAAGAAACCATAACAACATGACATGAAAACACAGACGCAGGCTGGTTTACAATCACATGATAGGTAGGCTAGCCTCAATTACAACAATCTTGTCGGTAAATTTACATTTATTAAATGTCAGAAGAATGCATTCCGTATTTAAACTAAGGCCAAATACATAGAATATGCATAAAATTCTAAAATAGCACTAATACAGAGACAGAATGTAGGTCTAATATTAAAGAAAAATAACCATAAAATAGTCACTAAGTAATCAATATAAAACAGATGAAGAAAATCAAAGCGATATCCACAACTCCAGTTAAAGAAAGTACTAAATAAGCAGGGCCACTGCATATGACTTCATAGCTTATTTACTGAACTGTAGGGGGTGCCAATCATATGTGTGGGGAGGGGGGAGAGAAGAGGAAAAGCAGCAAGGGAAGGAGAGAAGAGGGAGGGAGAGAGGGAGAAAAAAAAGACACTAAGCAATATATGTTAAGCTGTAAGGTAATAAAAATAATAAACTTTAGAGAGCCAAAGTCTCAGCAGCAATGAATATAAAAATAGAAATTAAAATAAAATAACATAGGCAAAGTTTTGAGTCTACAAAATTGGTCTTGAACATTTTTATCAAATATTATCAAAGTGCCTACCATATGCCAGGTACTGAAAGAGAGAGCAGACAAAAAAATGCCTGTCCTCATGAAGCTTACACTTAGGGAAAAGGTGGGGGAAGAAGGAATTAAATAAGAAACGTATTTAGAATTTCAGTTGGTGACAAGTATTATGGGGGAAAAAATTAAAATAGGAGGAAAAAATTAAAATAGGAAATGGTATTGTGATGAGGGTGTAGAGATTTAAATAAGGTGATTAAGAATGGCTCGGTGTGGTGAGCAATCCAACAGAATGAAGTTTCTATCAGGCATGAGAAACTTGTCTTTGCCATTCTCACAGAAAATTTTATACTCTATTCCACTATTCATTCATCTCCACTTTAATTCTAGTGACAGACTAGGTGTCTGCTAATTACCAGGTACAAGTAAGTGATGCAAAAAAACTTTATCATATTCCTAAGGGTTTATTTCAAAACTAGGTGAAATAAAAAATTAATTTACCAGAAGTATCCTACAACAGACCCAAGCTTCAGGCCTGTATGAGGCACATTCCTATCATCCACCTCAGGAGTGGGTAAATTACAGCCAGCAAGCCAAATCCAGCTCAGTCTGTTTCTATAAATAAAGTTTTATGGGAACACGGCCACATTAATTTGTTTACATATTTAGTATGAATACTTTTTCACTACAACAGCAGACGTGAGTAGTTGTGACAGACCACATGGTTTGGAAAGCCTAAAATATTTACTGTCAGAACAGAAAAAGTTTGCTGACCCCTGCTCTAGATCACTACCACCACCACCACCACCCCTACAATGAGACTACTTTCAGGGGCATCTTTATGAGCACATAACACGTAAAGTCACATGGAAAGCTGCTTCAGGTGGCCCCATACTTTTTCAAAGCTCTGTGGTCACCATCTTGAAATTCTTCATAATTTTATCTTTGAATCTGAGTTTTATAAGAGAATGCCAATGGGACAAAAAAAGCGTGTGCCAGCTTAGAATCTCAGCTCACAAGCAGTCTGTCTACCCACGAAGGATCCTCAGTCAGCTGAAGCCCCTGGGTCACCTTAATCTCCTCATCCTGTAGCCAGGGGTATGGCAAGGCAGTGGCCATCCACATTCCAGCGTGGCATCACAATGACACATTTGCATGTAAACCAGCAGAGGCTCTTGCCTATTATTCAGGTATTGAGCAAATCCTAACATGGAGACTACAATCTTGGAGGGGTTGTCAGTCTGCTGTGAGTTGAGAGAGCAGGTCTGTAGGAAAATAAGAATAGCTTACCTGTCCCAGGACAGAAACCTGCATTTGCATTTAGTATTGAGACTTACAAATTATGTACCTGGACTTGACTGCTTTCTTGAAACAAAAATTAAAAGCTAAAGAAAGCGAACACTGAGAGTTCCATTCTATCAAATTCAGCATAAAATGTATTTGTTTTGTCCCATTCCACCCTGAGCCATTCCCCCTTTGCCTTGTTCTAGCCACACAGTTTTCTTCGAATTTCTTAAACCAATCTACTCATTTCCACTACAAGTCATTATCACACCTGAAATATTCATCAACTATAACATTTCAACCAAGTCTCAGTCTGAGTGTCAGAGAATGAATGGAATTCCCAGATTATCCTGATTCCAATCAACTGAGGTGGTCAAACTGACTGATGTGGCATCATCTCTAAAGATGGCCACCATCAACTCCTTGCCTCCATACGTGCATGCCTCTCTCTCACTGAGAGATGAAGTTTATTTCCTTTCCCTTTGAATCTGGGTTGGACTTCTAACTACTTTAACCAATAAAATGCAGTAGAAATGACATTCTGGACTTTGAAGCCCGTATCTTAAGAGGAACAGCAGCTTCCACTTCCTTCTACAATATGAGAAGCCAAGGTCACATTGAGAGGACACGTGAAGAGGGCACACAGAGAAGTAAAATGATCCCGTCAACAGCCCCAGCTGAGCTCCCAGTCAATAGTGAGCATCAACTGCTAGCCAAGTGAGTGAGCCATCTTGGGTGTTCCAACCCAATGAGCCCTCAAAATAGCTATAGCCCCAGCTAACATCACATGGAGCAGAACTGCTCTGCTGATCAAAGCCAACAGGAGGGAATCTTGAAACATAATAAAATGCTTGTATTTGGAGCAGTTTGTTACAAAGCAATGTAAAACTGAAACACCAAGATTTGAGTATCAGATCCATCACAGCTGAGCCTATTATTTAACTTCTTGATGTCTATTTTTCTCATGTGCAAAATGAGGATCACGGCATTATCTATTTCACAGAAGTGTCCTAAGGATTAAATGTGCTCACGTGTAAAGTGCTTAGCAGAGTTCTCAGCTTATTCCTGACATAATGCAAAGTCATTATTGCTCTATTGCTACAATGTATGATAGGATGTATTGTTAATATTGATAGGATGTATTATTAATTCCATCAACCTGCTTCATCTTCTTTGAACCACCTATTACTACCTAAAATTATGCTTATTTATCTGCCTCCTCTTCACAAAAGTATGAGCCACGAGACAAGAATTAACTGTCTTGTTCACGAGCACCTAAAACAGAATTTGGCAGATTAAAGATACTTTCATAAGTTATTATATATTGAATAAATGAATAAATGAATCCTAGGTCTTGATATCTAAAAAGTGCTCCCGCACATTATTTTCAGCATAAATCTGACAAGAGGCACTCAAAACATAAAATAAACACATAAACTCTATAATGTGATATTGTCATGACATAATGCCAATGCATTTACTTGTTACTGCACAAATATTACACCATTACTAGATTAGGTACTCCTCAAATATGCCTAAACTATGAGTAGCATTTGATTCAACGTTATTCAGGTGTGCTAAAGTAGTTTACTTATTTATACAATTTTTTTTTAAATGAGCTGCACCCAAATCACATCAATGACACACTTATAGTAAATATCAGTATATGCACAGAAATACCAGAGAAACTTTTAATCGGCTGTCCATTCAAAAACAAATTACCTTGGCAACACAAATTAACATACTAGTCTTCAAACTGTGGAAATCAGTATAAAATATACCTGAATATGAATTTCCTCAATTACAATTTTTTAAAAGTTTAAAACCTATTTTAAAGATGAAATAAAGATCAAACATTCACAGAACCCTCAAACATCTCTGAGGAAAAGCATCAGTTTAGAAGGTATAAAGACACACAAAAACATAATTCAGTATGACAAGTTCTCCAATACTGTGATTCTCACCTTTCCCTCTGCCTAGATGATGACAGATAAAAGAAACTCGCCCAATTATAGGTTTGTAGGAGTTTTTACCTTTAAGAACAGGATTTTATGAGGCAAACAAACCAGAAGGGTGTGTGATACAGAACTTCAGATGAGAAATAAACATATGTGAAGAGAGAATACATTACGGTTGAAGAACTAATAATAAGTAGATTCTGCTAGACTGCAGAAGTTAGTGCATAAAAATTAAGAGGTGGGATTGCTAAAATATAAGGAAAAACCAATACAAAGAACTTGTATATATAGAATAGAAATTCATAGCTCAAAAATCCAATAAGCCTACCCAAATAGCTAAAATTAAAAAAGACAGACACCACCAAAATTTGGAAAGGTGGTGGAGCAACCAAAACATTCATACATTGTTTGTAGTGAAAAACGGTACAACTACTTTGGGGAAAAGTCTGGTGGTTTCTTACAAAACTAAACACACACCTACCCTAATGGCCAGTAATTCCACCCAAGAGAAATGAAAACATATGTCTACAAAAATACTGTTTGAAAATATTCTTAACAGTTTTATCCATAATAGCCAAAACCTAGAAAGAAACCAATGTCCAACAGAACAATGACTAAACAGAGGTATAGTGATACAATTTATATAATTCATACAAAATACTATTCAGCAATAAAAAGGGGTGACCTACTACTGATATACACGATAACCTGGCTCAATCTCCAAAGCTTGACTCCGAGTGAAAGCAGCTTTGCAGACTATATGCTGTATGATTTCAGAATAGGCAAAACTAATTTAAGGTGAAAAGAATCAGAATAACTATCACATGGGGAGTAAGAATTGAAAGAGAAGGGTCATGAGGGAACTTTCTAGGGTGACTGAAATGTTCTATATCAGGGGTCAGTAAACTTTTTCTGTAAAGGGCAAATATTCTAGGCTTTGCAGACTGTCTCAAATTCTCAATTTTACCACTGTAAATGAATGAGTATGGCTGTGTTACAATAAAACTTTGTTTACAAAACCAAGACTTGGAAGTTAGCTTGCTGATTCCGCTCGATATTTTGAAAGTCATTTGGGTTAAACAGGTGATTTGTCAAAACCCATCCAATAAGATTTGTTCAATTCAGTATTTGTCAATTTTTACCCTAAAGGAAAAGAATCATAAAGAAATATTAAACTCTAAGCTAATGGTAAGCAAGCAGTTTGCAATGAGGTATATTTATATCTGCAACTTACTTTGAGCATCAAAAAAGGGATTGACAGGTGTACAGTAATACAAACATAACAAACTGTCGGTAACTGTAGACCCTACTTGGTTTATGGAGGCTAACTGTACAATTCTTTCAACTTTATATATTCAAAAAGTTTAATATTAAATATGGGGACAAAGGGAATTTAATAAGAATCTAACTTACATTCTATAAATATGACTCATGTAATGCAAATGATACCCTGAAGGTCAGGTGAAGGAAGGAAGTAGTAACTAGGCTACTACAATAACCCATGCCATAGAAAGCATCAATATTTAAGGAGTTAAGTACAAATTAAGTTCATGAAGAGAGGAAAAATCAGAGTAGAAAGTTTCTTCTTAACAAGGAAGAAGTTTCAAAGAGAAAATTCAAAGTGTCATGTGACAAAAATGAAGCAAGACAAGAGCTGAAAAGTATTTTAGATTAGATTAAGCAATGAACAACCCTGATGATGTAAAAGAGGCGTGGTAAGAACATAAATCAGATAAAGAATATTGCTAAGTTAAAAAGAAACAAACAAGTGAAGATCAAAGGAACTGAACTGGGCCAAGAAGAGAAGATAATAACTAAGAGCAACGGAGTGGATTCATATAAGTCACATAGGTGACAAAGAAGGTCAAGGTTACCACAGCATGTCACTGCCCTCCCAGGGAGAGGTGACCTAGCTTGTTTGTTGTTTTACAATGTTTGCTGCTTGCTAAAAAAGTGCTTGCACCCTTGTTCTTGAGTTCCTCAGCTGTGACCCACTAGTGCATCCATGTAGACCCATCACCCTCATGGGACCTGGGTGTAAGGAAATCCTACACAAACATGCTGATATTCACGCAGCTTGCCGCGATAATGCCATTTGTTGCTGACCTGGGAGTCTCCTGTTTTCTGCCAGCAACCATGAAATATTAACAGATTAACTTATTAGCTTCTAAATATGGTTAAAATAAAATTTAAAGATTTCACAGTTCTTGACATGAACAATAAAGAACTAGTTGATACTCAGGTTGCTAAATAAAACAAGACACAAAGGTGGTCACCAATAATAAGTGAAATACATAAAATATTTTATATTTTATTTTATATTATTCATAACAATACTTATTTTTCATGTACCAGTCTCAAAGCTCTTATATGTATTTATAAATTCTCTAATAATCCTAATGAAGTGAGTACTAATATGAGGAAATTGAGGCTTCAAAGTTCTAAGTAACTAAACGAAGGGCTCACAAATTGTAAACAACACAACCTAAATAAAAGCCCAGATGACTTTGTAACATGTTTTTTTTTTTTAATCATCAATAGTCAACCTTCTTATTAGCTGATTTACCAAGGGCAACTCTCTTTCTCTGAATACAGAGCTAAGTGTATAGATCTTCAGTTATGTTCATTATGTTCACAGAAAATGAACATTTTGGAAATGTTAATATAGCCTTAAATTTTTCTTTAAAAATCTGTGGCCAAGATTTAAGTCTGGTTAAACAAATCCAAACCAACGACTTCACAGCAGAATTTCTCATGGTTTTAATATGCAAATGTATGTTTTAATATGTTAATATGTTCTAAATCTTCTAAGACTCTGATCACTCAGGAATACAGTTTGAGAAACCTACCACTGCAACAGAGTGCCAATTTAACAGTGCCAATTTAACTGAACACCTTTGAAATCTTAGTAGTAGTTGGTACAGGTACATAATCCTTTAAAATAGAAAACATCAAAGTTAGAATGTTGCTTAACAGCTTCAAGTCAACTACTTCATAGTTTGGCAACACTGCTCATTTCCTACCAAACAAAACAATTTCTCATAACACAACAAAACTACACGTAATACCTGGCTTTTTCTGCAATTAGATGGGTAACGGTCAAGGCTTTTTGTAGCTCTACCCAATTACCCACTGCTTTACTTAACAAAATTTGTATTCTTTTTAACTGGGAAGGAAAGAAGACACTACAGAAAAAGCAGTTTCCACATAAAACTTGTGCACTCGCTAAAGGTAGTGAGTCATTCTGATTGTCCTGGTAATCACTGCTAACTTTCCAATATGGAAAGCTAAATTTTAACTCTACCAGCAAGTGATAAATTAACATTGCATACCATTTCACCCCTAAGCATGCTTGCCTATCTCCTGCTTTAGTCATCACTTAACACTCAACAACTGAAATTGTTTACTGCTCAAGTTTATTAAACTTTCCAGAGTTTTCAAAACACCTGAGCTAAAGGCAGCCACACAAAACAGTTGTGTTGAGCCACAACTGCAGACTGGTCCCTGGCTAAATAGTCTACTAGAGAGCAATTCAGCAGCTTCTCTGACATATACCTAGATGTAATTATTGATCAGGCCATTTTCAACAAAACCAGGAGTTGTACTAGACAGATGAAATTACTGTATAGTTAAACAGGAATTAAATTCCAAATTTAAACTGTGCTAAGATTCTTAAACACTTTGCCTTACAAGAAAAACAAATTGATGTCCCAACTACTTCAATCATGAGCAGTCTGATTTAGAAGGACTGATTTTTGCCCTTTGCTCTGAAAGAATGCCTCCACCCATTCAAAGTCTGTGCAGGACACATCTCCAGTTTGAAAAAAAAAAAAAAAAAGCATTAAAATATTGTCTACTTATTTTGAAATGAGTTGTAAAGGAAAAAATACCTTAAAATGAAAGAGCAAATGTCAATATTTTGGCATTAGGCATTTTTAAAAATGAGTCAAGACTTAACTACTCATAACTACTAAAAGCAAATGTGACAAAATAATAAATGATTTTAAGGCACAGCTACATCACTTAAAAACATTTAGTGACTTGTATATGAGAACATGGTTGATTCTGATATAACTCCCAAAGAGAAAAAATTCAACTCAGCTAATGTCATTAAGGGAAACAAATAAGAAACAGAAAAATACATTACAAAGAGAAACAAGTATTCAATATTTACCTACTGTATTTTATTTGTGTTAGTATCTGCAAAAAAGTAAAAATGCTTTTAAAAAAAAAAAAACTGAAAAATAAACCAAACTGAACAAAACTTGAAAAAATGCCCTACATGCTATCAGCAATATCTTCCAAACTGTCCAGAAAATACTGATAAGTTTTCACATAATTCAGAATATGGATCATTTGGAGGTACTATAGGATGTAAAGCAGATGAAATGTATTTCATCTTTCTGTAGCCTTCATTATTTGTCAAAACACACTTACTAGAAATTCTTAACTCACAACTGTTTCACATGTGTAAAACAGGTTTAAAAGGTGAAATCTCCTAACACATATACATTTGTAAAATGTCACAAACAGTACTATTAATTGCACCATCAGTGCTACATATTAATGTTTTTCTCCTCTCAGTAGATTTAACTAAACTACTGTCTCAAAGTTTACAAAACAGGTTACCTAGATGCAACAAAATAGTCAACTATTGCTCAGTCTATTTTATTAATAGTATTACAAAAGGAATTTCCAATTAGAAAAATTAGACACTGAAAATAGAGAAACACTTTTCACTCATTTCAATATACAAAGGTTTATACAATTAAGCTGGAAAATCTTGTACTTAAGGAAAAATAATTTTTCCAACAATATTAGCATTTTTCTAGTAAAATTTCCTGTTTCTCCTCGCCCCCCCCAAAAAAAATGGGATAGAAAAAATACACTCACTTTTAATACTAACAAAATGGAAAACGACAAAAATGACAAGGTTAACTAGAGCTGACAGACGAAATCAGCATCACGACTACTCTCTAACAGTTGCACAATTTTTAAACCTACATTTGTTTTTTGCCAAATCCACATCCTACCCTACGTAATGCTTACATCTCCTTTCCCCCCACACACTCCGTTTATGACGGTGATCACCTTCGCAGAAGGTACGTTAATCTCAGTACCATTTTCAGCAGACAATCCACTAGAATATCTCAGAAGTCACTTGGTCAGGGAATAAGGAAATGACCCAGAAAGTGAGAAATAAAACAGATATAAGTTTTAATTGGGGGGGGGGTGGTTACAGCAGAGTGTAAGGATGCGGGTGAAGGGTGGGGAGCTAGGAGGAGACGGGTGGAAATGGAAGGGTCTCAAAGGAGTCAGAGGCAGGTTCCACGAGAGGCGTTAAGGAAGCAGGTCCGGCCAGAAGAAACAAACAAACAAAAAGGCCAGCACGTCACCTCCGGGAATAATCCGAGGCAAGAGACTCGGAGACACGGAGGGAGACAGTCCTGGGGTTCCCAGGGGCCGGGGCGGGGGCCTGGAACTCACCACCTGGTAGCGGCCAGTCCCGGGCTGGTGATGATCCATCCTACCCGGCTCGGGACCCGGCTTCCCAGCCGGCGAGTCTCCTAGTGATCAGCCCTCGGCCCCAGTCGACGACGTCGTAGCCGTAGGGCTCCTTCCGCCACTGTTTGTGCCGCCGCAGTCACCAGGACAGGCCGCTTCACTTCCTGTCGCTCCCGCAGCAGCCGCGGAGACCTCCGCCTCTGCCGCGACGCGGTGATGCTCCGGCGCGCCGCGCGCGCTACAGAGCATGCTCGGGCTGGTCGCGCATGCGCGCTGGGTCCTCCGGCGTCCCATCCGCGACGCGAGTTGCGAGGGTTGGCTGAGTGGGAGGAGATGGAAAAGTAAGACTAGTCGGAGGAGCTGTCTAGGTTGTCATCCTGTCGGGAGTGGGCGGTGGCAAAAGGAACGGAGGAAAAAAACCGTCCTTGATTGGTCTTTTTTATTGGACGGTTTTCACCCAAGCTCTGGGGAGTGCGGGATCACACCACGGCAGAAACAGATATGGAGGAGGGAGCGAACGCATTCGTAGAATACCTGAGGACAGGTCATTTACCGACACTTCCCTTATTACTCACCCAACCTAGGACAATGCAGGGAGATCCATCTCTAGGACATTTCTCAAATGCTCAAAGTCATTAGTGAGGTAAGATATATCTTTTAAAATATTTTTTGTTTCCCTTTGGTAGTGAAAGACTTAAGCCCAACAAGGACTTCAGCCATACTCATCTCAAGGAAAGAGGCCTCTAGAGCCCTAACTTACTGGAAGTATACAAGAAAATATTGAGATAAGATAGGACCATTTTGTTTTCATACATACATAATTTGGGAGAGTTGAACAGTAAGGAATCACTTTGTGTGCAACATTGTAAGACTATCTCGATGTCTGATTAACAACACATAACCTGTGCCCACCTGAGAAACCTGCAGAGAATTTTTATGAATTTAAGCCAAACGGACGACGTGTGAGCAAGATCTCAGATACTCCAGAGAATAACAGTTTTGCAGCTGCTTTTATGCATTTGAAATTAAGGAAGGGACATAAGGCAGATTGTAGAAAACAAGGCAGGGGTTGGATTACAGGATAGTTAATAAGATGATGTGTTCTCTTGAGGGTTGCTACCCCTTTGAGATGTATTACTTATGTTATTTCAAAGGTGTGTTAACCTAAATGCACAAGAACAACAGACAGGGCTAGTATAAATTCTTTCAATAACGAAGTTATAGGCCTGGGGCCTGACTACCCACCATGACCTGTCCAATTATGATCCAATTAGTAATTTATGATCAAATCACCCTGTGAGGTTTCCATAGAACCCCTTTTGTTCTGTCCACGCATACTATGTCTATCTCTCACAGCTCACAAAGAGTATGATGGGGCAGCATAAAGTACCTTTTATACCCTGATTTTGGATTTTAATAATATCTACAAGATAGCTTCACAGCAATGCTTATAGTAGTGTATGATTGAATAATTGGGTATATAGCTAACCAAGATGACACTGAAAACTATCCCATGTTCATGTAAATACTACAAGCTGAAATTGTCTCTGTATAATAAAGGATAAAGACAGAGGAACAAAAGAAAGGGAAGAGGTACCAGAGAGTTTAGAGGTTAAAACAAATTTCCATATTAAGTATTTCCTAACAGCTACATTTTCTATATGTACTTTTATATACATGGAGACATCATCGGGCAACAATTAGAAAAGATTTGGATTCTGATTAACTGCATCTCAGTCCTAACACTTTTATTTAGCATTTTAATTGTTCCTTTGTTTGGTCATGAGCAACAACTGTGAGCCAATCAATAGCTATTTTGCTTTAGGAGCTACATATTTTACACTGGACTAAGTTTTTAGTTATTGAAATGGTCTTTACCTTGAGTACAGAAGGCTGTTTTCTGACCATACATAAAAAACTTTATGTGTTGTTATTTGTCTCCTTTTTTTCTCTGCAAGCCTGATAATCACTTTCATCATAGAAGAGTAGGGTTGGCACTGAGAATATTGCCTATTATAACAAGTTTCTCTTGACTAACTAATGTATGATCATGTTGTAAGAAGACAAATACTATATGTATGCATGTGGGTGTGGGTGTGTGTATAAAACACTGGGAGAGAAAAATGTTGTCTACACTTAAAGCTTTCCTTAACATGGTAAAAATTGTTTGCTTGCTTTCTTCTGTAACAGTAACCAGGCCTCATTTTTTAAATAATCTTCTCAACTAAGAAATGTCCAAACCTGTAGATAATTTTTATAAGAGTTTATTTGAGCCAAACAAAAAAATGGATTACAAAAACACACACATAAATATTAACACATAGAGTAGAAAATCGAAATGTTTTTTGTTCGAATGGGACAGATGATTTGTCTCACTATATAGGCCCTTGAAATTTCCTTAGAACTCAATTATCTATAAAAGACAATTTCATGGAGTTATAACACTTTAGAATTTGTATGGCCCTTCATGATAGCCCATCCCAAAACCTTCATTTGAAGGTGTCACCGTTGGGGGTAATCTACGTTCTTCTTGCCCCGCTGGCGCTGAGAGCCTCAGTCCTTTCCACCAATGCAATAAAGAATTATAGATCAGTGAAGGTTAGGAGAAGTAAGATTAATTAAAATATATTTCAAGGGAGAAATGTGCTACACCAGAGAAGGCTGTAGCTTCATAAATGTGGGGAAGTCTGTCTTATATTTGGGCTGATCGATGATTACAAGGTGGTGCTGGCTAATTGAAGTGTGAGGTAGTTTTGATTGACAGTTGACTGTTATATAAGCTATTGTTAACTACACGTGTTCCTCCCTGGAATTCAGACTGTTATAGATTCATGAACTTCTGGGTATATGCATAATATTATAATGATGGTATAATGAGGCTGAGTTGAAAAGAAGGTCAGAGTACTCCTTACTGCACATTTGTTGCTGGCCTAAACCAATTGCTATGCTATGGTCATTTATTTTTTTGTGCTCTAGGATGTAGAGGTTATCGTTATTTGAAAAATGAGTTTTTCTCTGGGAGGACCGAAGGGCGGCCTCTTGGATTGGGCTATCAGCATTGTCATTTCTATGGTTATGGATCTGGGCTTTTGCTCCTGTTGCTCATGGCTACATAACTGCCTAACAAAGGTATGGAAACTGAGCCTCAGGTAAATGAAATCATAGAGTGATATCTAGCCCATTCCACTTCCAGCTGTATCAAATGTAGTAACTCATAAACAATCCAAAATACTCCATTGAGTGTTCCCACAAAATCCAACAAGAAACAGCCCTCCAAAACAGTACTACTAAAAATCAAAAATATAGAACTCCAATACAAAATGAACTCAACATGTCAAAATTTCTATAGAAGAAATGCTATAGTTAAGTGTATTACAACCAAAAAGGATAAATTCTAGAATAGCTGCTAATCCTTTCAGGGGTTCCTACTCTGGAACAAGTAACACATGTATGTTTCAGAATACAATAAGTGGGCTCTCCAAAAATATATAGTGTTCCCCTTATCAACAGTTTCACTCTGTAGTTTTAGTTACCTTTGGTCAGCTGTGGTCCAAAAATATTAAATGGAGAATTCCAGAAATAACTCAAAAGTTTTAACCTGAGTGCTGTTCTGAGTAGCATGATGAAATCTCACACTGTCCTGCTCCATCTGGCATGAATCACCCTTTTGTCCAGTGTTCCCACCTTTTCTGTGCTACCTACCTATTAGTCATATTTAGTCATCTTGGTTATACTGTTGAGGTATCACAGTGCTTGTGTTAAAGTATCTCTCATTTTGCTTAATAAAGCCCTAAAACGCAAGAGTGGTGACGCTGGAAATTCAGGTATGCAGAAGGGAAACTGTAAAGTGTTTCCTTTAAGTGAAAAGGTGAATATAGTACAATAGGATATTTTGAGAGAGAAAGAGCTACCACGTTATTTACAAAACTTTTATTACAATATATTATTGTGATTGCTGTATTTTATTATTATTTATTAAGCTCTACTGTGCCTAATTTATTAATTAAATTTTATCATTGGTATGTATGTATACAAAAAACATAGTGTATATAAGGTTGGGTGCTATCCGCAGTTTCAAGCATCCACTGGGAGGTTTGAAACATATCCCCAGTGAATAAAGGGAACTACTGTAGTCTTGGAACATATATAGATACCTAACATTAGTTATGTGGGGGAGGAGGAAACTTTTCTCTATCTTCAGATTTCTTTCAGCTGGTCTAATAATCAAAGAGAATGAGATAGATTTGCAAGGGAAAATGACCAAATTGAATTATATACATTTGTATGGGAACTCCACATATATGAGAAAGTCAGAGACCCCACATTGCATTAGACATTCGAGGGTAAAAAAGAAAAATGTATATATGTATGACATTCTGACCTAGGGATGAGGTAAGTTGCCTTGGGACTTCAAAGGGTCATTGCAGAACAGGGAGAAGAACAGATATTTAGTAAAAAGAAGTTTGCCCTGCCCTACAGCTATATCAGGAGGTTATCTCTCACAATCTCTTATTATGGGCAAGGCCCCTAATTCAAGTTCTTCAAGGTAGTTGAGGGGCAGAAGTTTCCCTTAACTCACAGGGGCTTTGTTCCCTCCAACTCAAAAAATCTGCATACCACAGAGGCACATCTTGAGGTGACTTGTCCTGAACCCCCACATATATATTTATTTTTTTAATATTTCCTGAACCCCCTAAAATGTACACATTAGGATAAAATTTTTCATAGCTCAGCCAGCAGAAATACTACAGCATAAGGTCAATGTCTTATGAGTAATATTGACACAAGAATGTACGAGAATTTTCATGAAAATATATTTGAGCCAAACAGGATACAGCTGGAAGGAGGACATCAACAGACTGAGAAAAATGCTTCTCAGATGGCAGTGTGCAGCTTCGCTTATCCATTTTGAATTAAGAAGGAAATGTAAGGAAGATTACGTGAAGGTGGGAGAAGGCAAGGTGGGAATCGAATTATAAAATAGTTAATAAGTTTATGTGCTCTCGAGGGTGGTTTTGATTATTTAAAGGTGTGTTAACCTAGGTGTTTTTGCTTCTGAGTGGTCTGAAAAGAGGCATTTCAAAGGCATGTTAACCTAGATGCACAGAAACAACGGACAGGGTTTGCTTAAGACAAAGATAAACTTTTTATTAAAGAAGTTTTATGTCTGGTTCAGGACTACTCACCATGACCTGCCCAGTTAGGAATTTACGATAAGGTCGCCCTGTGAATTTACTTTCTGTAAAACCCCTTTTTTTTGTCCACAGAAGGTGTATAATTCATAATTGTACAGCTTAAAGATTATTCATAAACCGAACAAACCCATGAGACCAGTACCCATATTAAGAAATAGGATATTTCCAGAACCCTAGAAAGCCCTTGGCTCATTTCCTCTGTCTACTTGCATACAAAGATTAGCCATATCCTGACTTGTAGCACCATAAATTAGTTTCGACTAATTTATAGTTTTGACTTTATATACATGGAATCATACTATTTGTACACTTTCAAGTACGATTCTTTTGTTTAACTTTACATTTGTAGGATTCATATTGTTGAGTATAGTTGTAATTAGTTCATTTTTATTGCCGTATAGTATTTTTAGATGAAAAAAGTGTTTCTAGGGCAAGTCACTTCACAGGGTGATCTGATTATAAGTTTTTAACTGGGCAGGTCATGGGATCATGGTGTGTAGCCATGCCCCATGTGTAGTATTACTTCTTTAGTAAAAGATTATCTCTGCCTTATGCAAGTGTTGTCCATTGTTTCTGTGCATCTGGTTTAACACACCTTTGCAGTAAGCTGTAACCACCCTCAAGAGAGTACACAGTCTTGTTAAATATCCTGTAATCCAATCCCAACTTGTTCCCCCCACCCCCCACCCCCACCTTCATGTAATCATCTCTCCTTAATTTCAAATGCATAAAAGATGCTACAAAACTATCATTCTCTGGAGCATTTATTTAAGATCTTGCTTCTTGGTGTATATCATCATTTCGTCTCAAATAAACTCGTAAAAATCCTCAACAGGTTTGGATGTTTCTTATGTCAACATATTCCATTGTGTGAATATACCATATTTTATTTACTTGTTTTACTAAATATGTACAACTAATGGACATTTGTGTTGTTTCTAGCTTGGAGTTTGTTTTAGTTTACTAGGGCTGCTGTAACAAAGTACCCAAAACTGAATGGCATAAGCGACAGATATTATCTCACAGTTTTGGAGGTTAGAAGTGAGAGATCAAGTGTCAAAAAGGTTGGTTTCTTTGGAGGGATGTGAGCAAGAATTTGTTCCATGGCTCTCCCCACTAGCTTCTGGTGGTCTTGTGTAATCTTTGCTTTTCTTTGGTTTGTAGCATTACACTGATCTCTGCCTTCATCCTCACATGGCATTCTCCCAGTGTGAATGTCTGTGACCAAATTTCCCCTTTCTAAAAGGTCACCATTCACATTAGATTAGGGCCCCACCCTACTTCAGTATGACCTCATCTTAACTATTAACATCTGCAACAACTCTATTTCCAATAAGGTCACAGTCCAAGATACTAGGAGTTAAGACTTCAACATATTAATTGGAGAGAGGGGCACAATTCAACTAATAACAGGGTTATTATGAACAATATTGCTAAGAATATTCTTGCACATGTTTTGGTGAATATTTGTATTCATTTCTGATGAGTACATTCCTACAGTGGATATTCTAGAGTATGTATATGTTCAGCCTAAGTAAATTCTACTAAACAGTTTTCCATAATGGTTATATCAGTTGTGGCTCCCATGATTAGTATATGAGAATTCCAGTTGAGCCACAGACTCACAAACATTTGATATCATGTGTCTTTTTTATATCGGCCTTTATGATGGGAATATAGTTGTATCTCATCGTGATTCGATTTGGATTTCCCTGATGACTAATACAATTGAGCTCTTTGTTATATCTTTATTGACTATCTGGAGATCATCATAGCCTACTGTACATGTGACCAGCATCCATATAAAAATTCTCGACATTATGTCAGCACTACCCATAGGACATTAATATTGCCTATTTATCTCTTGAATTGCATGAAATTTTCTTGGATTTGCAACAACTCATTATTTTCCCATAAATAACTGGTCCTTTTTCTGATAGATTAGATAGATGAAAGATAGATAGATAGATAGACAGATTAGATAGATAGATAGATAGATAGATAGATAGATAGATAGATAGATAGATAGATAGATAGATAGATTATAGACAGACAGATAGATAACTCCTTTATTCTTTTTGACATTAGGAACCAGGCTTTAGGTAAGTGGACAGGTATAGTTGATTTGCTTCACTTTCTGCCTCCTCTAATGCATGTGTTTATAATACCAAAGGTGGGGGGTTCATATTCTGTAATAGGAAAAGGAGGAATAAATTGCAGAACTATCCATCAACAACTGGTCTTTAAAATTTTTTTTTTTTAATCTGACTTTTACTTTCGGAGAGTGAGAATGTACATGTTTCTCCATATGAGTCTCAGACTGTTTATCTCTCTGTCTATGCCTTTCAGTGTTCCCTTCAGAAGGCTTTATCTATTTGGCCTGCTCACCTCTCTTCTTTACAGTTTTCTATCTGGGCTTACTTCTCCTGCCTTGCAAAGCTTCCTGCAGTGAAGTATAGGATGTGTCCACTTGAAATACTTAGCACAGAATCTTGCATTAGAGTAGGCCTTCATTGTTGATTTGTTGGCTCTATAATTGATTGAAGCCTCTATTTTATTGCTATACAACAGGTGCATAGCACTTGTTCATAGAATACTCTTGTTTTTAAGAATTTTTAGTATCAACAAGGAAATATTCCAAGAGGTAATAAAACTATCATACTTTATAGATGAAGCTTAGGCAATCTCAAAGAGTTTTCCATGACATTTTCCCCAATTTACTCTAAATGTAAGTAGAACTAGCTTTGACCACATAAATGACATGTCATTAATAACCTCCTTCCCACTTGCATTTATTATTATAGATAGTCTTTTATGATTCTCAACCGCTATTGATTCTATAATGGGCTAGAACTCTAATAGAGTTTTCATAAGTTACTTTTGTTGTTGTGGTATAACACAATTAACATAAAATTAACCATCTTAATCATTTTTAACTGTACAAGACAGTGGAATTAATACATTCATATTGTTATATAACCATTACCATTATTCATCTCCAAAACTTTTTTATCATTCTCAACTGAAACTCCCTACTCATTAAACTCTAACTTTTTTTTTCTTTCTAGCCCCTAGCAACCACATTCTACTTTCTATATCTATGAATTTGATAATTCTAAGTACCTCATATAAGTGAAATTATACAATATTTGCCCTTTTCTGCCTGGCTTATTTCACCTAGCATAATGTCCTCAAGGCTCATCCATCTTGTAGTATGTATCAGAATATCGTTTCTCTTTTAAGACTGAAATTTTATATGTAAACATAGAGATATCACATTTTATTTATCCATTTATCCATTAATGGACATTTGGGCTGTTTCCACCTGGGTTATTTTCGTTAATCCTCACAGTTACTACCCATGGTAGACCTTAATTTAAAAGCTGGTTCTATAGCTTACCAACCGGCCAAGTTGAATTTTTCTTTGCATATTCATTCCCTTATTTGTAAAATAAAAACAAAATCACTCACTTCAGTGGACTGAAATGAGGATTAATAAAATAACAAAATACCTAGTATAGTGCCTGCCATATGGTGGATATTCAATAAATGGCAGTTAGTAACATGATTCACGTTAATAGTAATAATTCAAGAGTCTGTTTCATACCTTCTAGGAGTAGTCTAGACTAATGTATGCAATGCATCTCTTGCTTCATAAAAAGTCATCTTAGGTTATACATACATGCCATATCCAAAAGATATTTTTAGCTTCTAGAGTACTGAAATCAATGAAGGATAACAGGAATCATTTGTGAACTATGTACTTTTTATTCCACCCACAATTTATTTGCCAACATCAGAGAGATTAAAGTGTCAGTTCAAAGAGTTCAGTTTTATGGAGTACTAACGATTTGTCTCTTCCAGGAAAAAATGTTTAATTTTATTTATCTGACAAATAAGTAAAATAATTTCTTTAAGGAATATGAGCTTAATAACTTATTGGTAATAAAGCATCTTCAGACTCGACTAAGACCAATCTCATTCTCAGGGTCAGCATTTGGGAAAGTAAATGGCCAAACTTCTCAGGAGAATTTTTTTATGAACTTTTATGATAATTTAGATTTAGATTTTTTCTAATATAAAATACTAATATAAACCATAAATAACTTTTAAATATGCCTTATTATTTTAATAGCTAAGGCTTTATAATAGACTTTTTTTCTGAATATATAAATTTTGAACACACAAAAAATAGACGAAGGTTTATTTCTGGGTTTTTTTCTAAGCATAGTTTTTTTGGGAGGTCAAGAGGAAGTGAATGATAGTGAATGATTCTCTATATTCATTTTATATTTTCCCACTTAACCTTATAATACAGTACCCTACATAGGATTTTTCCAAAGTTATGAGAAATTCTTTATTAACATATTGTAAGAGAGTAAAATAGCAAAGCAATTGAGAATGTGTACCTACGTCACATCTAATAGGATTGGTATAAGAATAAAATTTGTTAATATTTAGCACATTAAATACATATTAAATTATTGAATATATATAAAGTATTTTAATAGTGCCTCACTTATGCTAAGCATTCTATAAATGTCACCTATTATTATTATCATAGCTATTAAATACCCTTAATGTGGTACTCTATTGAAATCTTAAGACATATATAATAATTGACTAACTACACTTAAAATCTGTAACATTTATAGAAAAATCATTTATAATGCTTTCTCAGTTTAAATTTTAATATTTATAAAGTGTATCAGGTCAAGTACTATGACTTCTAATCCCTCATTTTAAATTTATGGACTAGGTTTGTGATCTTATTTTTCACTTGTCAGACAGATATGTGTCTTTACCAAAAAACATAATTTGTCAGAACTTTTAATGAAAATTGCTTAAAAATGCAAATGAAAATCAATACAATTTAAACTTCCATTCCCTAGTCTACTAACCACTCGCTCGTATCAACCAGTTCAACAACCATATAGGCTAGTGGCTACCATGTTGTACAGAGTAGACATCGAATATTTCTATCACTGTAGAAAGTT
The DNA here is from genome assembly GCA_003508835.1 of Eonycteris spelaea. Taxonomy (NCBI): domain Eukaryota; kingdom Metazoa; phylum Chordata; class Mammalia; order Chiroptera; family Pteropodidae; genus Eonycteris; species Eonycteris spelaea. Next base: position 25,515,189 of record PUFA01000002.1, on the reverse strand, counting down.
CTGTTCGACTATAATCTCTAGGCAAAAAGTGGCATATTTGGGTTATGCATCAGTTCATGAGTAAAGTGTTTTTGCTCCAATTTCATTTAACTAATTATACAAATTTAGTAATTTAAAATTTTTTCTAATATGATCCAAGTTTGATATCATTTGATACCTAGACCTAGATCATCTATGGTAAGGATCACATACAAGAAAAGCAATATGTGAGTGTAATATACAGATTTTATTTCACGTTTTTCAGTAAGTGAAAAGCTTCTCTCATCATACTTAACAAATGTTTTCTTTTTAAATAATAATTTAACAGATTAAAATGTTTTTATAATGAAAAATCACAGTTTATTTAGAAGTAGATATTAATATAATAAACCTCCCTGAATCCATCACCCAGTTTCAACAATTATCAATCAATGACCAATTTTTTTTCATCGATAACCTACCCTCTTCCATCCTCCAACCTCCACGGGATTATTTTAAAGCAAATATCAGACATAAATTTCATTTGATCTGTAAACATTTTAGTAGGCATCTCTAAAAGATAAGAACTCTTTTTTAAACATAATCATAATATCCATTTCCATGGCTAAAAAAATTACCTATCAGTAATTCTTAACATTATCAAATAAATAGTCATTAAATAAACAAAAAGAGTCAGTTTTTCTGATTTTTACATCATATTTTAAGTTTGAGAAGCACGTTTGATATTGTCATCAATTCAAGGTTACTGATCATTTTGTGTCAGAAGCACTATAAATCAGTATTCAGGAAATGAGAGTAGTATGTTTTACCAACTATTTGCTAACAACAAAAAGCTTCATAAATGAACTAAAAAAATAATCAATAGAAACAAAAGTACTTAAGCTATCAAATTATTCAAAGTAGGCCAAATAATCCTATAACGTAAACAAATTCCTCATATCCATTAGAATGGCTACTATCAAAAAACAAAATAAGTGTTGGTGAAGATGTGAAGAAATTGGAACACTTCTGTACTTCTGGTGGGAATGTAAAATGATATAGCTGCTATGGAAAGTAATATGATGGTTCTTCAAAAAATTAAAAATAGAATTACCATTTGATTCAACAATTCCTCTTCTATATACTCAAAATTTCTTTATATTCTCAAAAGAATTGAAAGCAGGTTCTTAAAGAGATATTTGTATATCCATGTTCAGGGAGCATTATTCCAAATAGCTAAAACATGGAAGCAACCCAAGTGTCCATGATAGATGAATATATTAACAAAATGTGATATATACATACAGGGGAATATTACCTTTAAAAGAAAGGAAATTATGACATGCGCTATAGCATAGATGAGCATTGTGGACATCGTGCCAAGCAAAGTAAGCCAGACACAAAAGGACAAATACTGTACAATTTCATGTACATGAGATAGTTAGAGTAGTCAACATCATAAAGACAGAAAGTAGAATGGTGGTTGTCAGACAGGGTGGAAGGATAAAATGGGGAGTTATTATTTAACGGCATAGAGGTTCAGTTTTGCAAGATGAGAATTCTGGAGATGGATGGTAGTGATGACTGCACAACAAACAAACTTAATCCCACTGAACTATACACTTAAAAATGGTTATGATGGTAAATTTTGTTATGTGTATTTAACTGCAATAAAAAAATTTGGAAGAAAAATAAGTTAACACACTACACTGTGCTGTTTGCATAGAGGCAAACTGTATAAGGGTAAGACAAGATAGATTAATAAATATTTTGCATATGTATTTGTAAATCTAGCGTACACAAATATATAAGTGACTCCTGTATATCTTGAAGGACAATATTATATAGGAACTCATTTTTGCTTGGAGATTTTCCAATTTCTAGTTAATATTAAAAAAAATATTAATGGTACAAATGTAAGGAAAACATAAAAAGTTGATGATAAATACCTGCACTGGTGGATCAAAATAAGTTGTTTTGCTTCTCTAAAACTACTCACAGACCAAAAGAGATAGAGAAGGGATTGTGAAATCTTCAGCCAATTTAGCACAGAGATTCAGATACAGGGATGAAAAGAGAAAACATACTGTCATTTGGATTGGTGTTACTAGTTGAATTTACTGGATGAATTAGGAAAATGATAGCCATTGTAGGCTTTTATAGTAAAGGAAAAGATAATCAAAGGAAAGGCCAAAGAATCAAGGATACAGATAACGTAAAAACAGGAAACATAGCTGAATATAAACCCAGTTGATTCTGATGAGGTATATGTGTAAATTTGAGTTACATTTTATTTTTATTTTTTTTTAATCTGTAGGCATTTATAAAATAGGCTATAGGAACTCTGAGATCCTGTCCACTTCTAAGTTTAATAAGTTTGGATAAGTTTTCTAAATTTCAGTTGTCTTTTGAAATTTTCATTTGCATTCTAACATACCTCACATGGGAAATAACTTGTTGGCTTTTTGATGTTTTTAATTCAATCGTCCAGTAGTTCATACAGGTATTTTTTCTTTTACAAAGTACCTACGAAAACATCTTAAACCATTGTGTTATATTGTGCAGTCACATAATGAATCAGACACCTTGCCTGCCTTCAAGGATCTCAGAATCCGTAGCAAGAGCAGACAAGTATACAGGTAATTCCTTTATCTTACAAAATAAGGATGAATGAGGTTAGAAAGTGGGCTAAATGAGTTCCAGCAGGAGGAGCTTTGAAGATGCACAAGTAAAACCGAGGAAAAAGAATGTCCGGTGCCTAGAGATATTGCAGGCAGTTAAGTATTCTTGGGGAGAAGAGTGATGAGCAATTGGGCTGCATGGTTAGAAGTGGCCACATACTTAAGAATTCTACTTGGCATGCTGAGGAATTTGGATTTTATCCTGAAGGCAAAAGAAAGTTAGTTAAAAACTCAAACGAGGAACATGACAAGGATTAGATGGAAGTGTATTCAGGAAGTTTGAGGTACCTAGGGCAACTGAAAGAAAGTGATAGTCACACTTACCTGGACCAACACACGGACTGTGGTCACACAGAACTAGAGCCCAGAGATGTGGAAGAGGTAGAATTGGCTAGATGTGGTGAGGGTCCCACCCCAGGATTTAGTATGTAGGACCAATATTTCAATAAAGCTTCCCAGGTAATGCCACAGTTTAATTAGGTGTGGGACTCAGCAGTTCAGGCTGCTTCTCAAGCAGTTGGAGTGACAAAGAAAAGGAGAGAAGATGGCAGTTAGAGGGCTGAAGGGTGCCTTTGGTTAAAAATCTAAGAGCCTTGACTGTTCACATGACAATGAAAGAAAGAAGACCAGCAGGAAGGGAGAAGCTGGAGGAGCCAAGGTCATGAAATCTGTTTTGCAGGGAAAAGATTTCAACAGGAGGAGGATCTCAGCGCAGAGACAGGAACTAAAGAAGAAAGTATAGGAACAGAGACACAGATAGTTGGAGAGAAGGGATAGGAACACGGTTGAGAGAATTTTACCTTGAACCCCCTCCTTTTTTCTCCGTGATAACAGGTGATGAGCACCCAGTACCCTTTCTGCAAGGGCTAAGATTTATGAAAAGAATAGTAAAGACCATGGAGATGAGAGCAGGCTCCAAGAGAAAGATAAAAGTGCTGTTTTCTCTTGAGGAGCCTTGTTGAGGAAAAAAAAAACTGTATTTACACTGGTACCAATGGGCACACTCTGTGATTTTCTTCCTAGAGGGTTTCAAGATTTAGCAAATAAAAGTGCAAGACCCCCCGCCCCAGCTAAATTTGAATTAAAGATAAACAATGGATAATTTTTTAGTATGACTTATGCAATATTTGGGACATACTTAAACTAAATTATTAGTTATTCAAAATTCACATTTAACTGGACATCTTGTATATTATCTGGCAACCCTATATGAGAACTAGAAAAATCAGATGTGTAGTTTATGACCTAATACTTAAAATTAAGGTTGAATTTTCTATGAAAATCCTCGATTTATTAATGTTTCTTTGCAAGCAAGACTTACTGACAGCAGCTGACAGGGCCATAAACACATGCTTATAACATAGCAGAAACTCAAGCAAGGTTGATTAGCTTTTAGCTGCTGAGCTGCTTTTTTCCTATCTGCTTCTGCCCTCCTTCCAGGCACATCTACCTTAACCTCTGACTCCAGGAATCAGTGTTTCCTATCTGTGAATCATGTGTTAGGTTTTTGTTATCCAGATCTTAAAAAATCATTTCTTTTATGTTACCCTAAACCAGCTACCTTGATAATAGCTTTAAAAAATAGGGTAACCAACTGTCCCAGTTTGCCCAGAAGTAAAGGTTTCCCAGGATTTGAGATTTTCAGTGCTAACACTGGAAACATCCCAGGCAAATCGGGATGGTTGGTCATCTGCCTTGACCATGGTAGATTCTTCTAAGGCAATGATGTCTGTATGTTGATTATTAACCTTTAATTCTTACAAGAAAATTAAAATTTTTCCTCCTCAAAAACTTTGTCTTCATTACTTAAATTATCTTTCTCCTTTATATAAAAGGTAATAATTTATAAAGGAAAAGGTACATTTTTCACATTTTATGCTGTATCTCAGTTCTTAAAACATTATTGGTGGAAAATGTCAATTATAAGACCATAATTTTATTAAGCTAGTTATTAGTGCTGCCATTTTTAAATGATTGGGTCAAGAAAAGAGTTCATCCTTATATATAGGCTGATTGTATCCCTTATATGCCGATTTAAAGTTATCCTATGATCCATGAATAATACAGAATGACACAATACATGTATTTATCCGTATATATTTGTCCTGAAAGTAAGGGGAAATGCAAGATATAAATGACTGGTAACCTGTCTTATTTTCAGAACTCAGAAATTTTACTTTTGTATCGAGTTATCTTCACACAAACTTTAAGGAACCTTGCATTCCACTAGTACAAGCATATCTTTACCACAGGGCAAAAACAAAGAAATCATAATTTTGGAGTACTGCTTAGATCAATTAAAACCTTCATTATGATGGCAATGTTAGGGTCCTGATTTAGTTATGAAAGGCTAGCTGTCAAACCAATATTGATTCTCTTCTTACTTAATAACAAAACTTTGATTTTTTTTCCAGGTAGCAATATGACCAATTAAAAGACTCCTTTTACAGTCTCCATTGAAGCTAGACATGGAATTCAGAAAGGCTCCTTAAGAAAGAGATAGTCATCTTGCATGAATTCTTTTTACTTTCTTTCTTTCTTTTGCTTTCTTGGAACTCGAACATGGTGGATGGAGCTTCAGCAGCCATCTTGGGTCATGAGAAAAACTTAAATCTAAAAGGCATGGCTATGCAAAGCATGGATTTTCATAGGAATATAAAAATAGGTTTAGTTTCTGATTGCTACAACACCCTATGAGATATAGACTACCCACCCCCAAATTTCTTTTACCTGAGAGAAAAACAGTGAAAGATCCTGTTATTCTTGTGGTTTGTGACTAGATGCCAAAGTAACCCTAACTGATAGAACTGTTAATTGGGAATATTAATAAAGCTGAGGTACCACTTCGATTAATAACAACAGTAAAACTTATTGAGTGTTTACTGTTACTGAGTGTTTATTGAGTGTTTACTGTTTTCTGAAATACTTTTTAAACATTATTTAATCTTCATAAAAACTCTATGAAGTAGGTATTATATATACTCCATTTTTCATACAGAGAAACTGAGCTCAGGAATGTTAAGTAACTTGCTCAAGGTCACAAACTAGAAAGTTGTGGTATTGGAACTCAAAACTGGACTTTGGGTAATGAGCATGCAATAAAGTATACACACATTGAATTTTTATATTGTACACCTGAAATTTATGTAATGTTATTAACCAATGTTACCTCAACATTTAATGTAAAATATAAAAACAGACTGTTACAAGAGCCCTGGCTCTAAATTTCTCAAAGGTGAATGAAATATAATCCTAGTAACAGAAAGCAAAGATTTTAATTCGTACAACTCAACAATAATAAAAATCCAATTAAAAAATGGGCAGAGGACCTGAACAGACACTTCTCCCAAGAAGATATACAAATGACCAACAGACATGAAAAGATACTCAACTTTACTAGCTATTAGGGAAATGCAAATCAACACCACAATGAGATACCACCCCATACCTATTAGAATGACTATTATAAACAGGACAAGTCATAACAAGTGTTGGAGAGGTTGTGAGGAAAAAGGAACCCTCATATACTGGTGGGAGTGTAAATTGGTACAACCACTATGGAAATCAGTATGGAAGTTCCTCAAAAAACTAAGAATAGAATTACCATAATACCCAACAATTCCCTCTTCTGGATATTTACCCAAAAACCTGAAAACATTTATCTGCAAAGAGATATGCACCCCAATGTCATAGCAGCATTATTCACGTGGCCAAGACATGGAAGAAACCAACTGTCCTACAATAGATGACTGGATAAAGAAGATGTGGTACATATACAATGGAATATCACTCAGCCATGAGAAAAGATGAAATACTGCTGTTTGCAACAACATGAATGAATCTTGAGACAATCATGCTAAGCAAAATAAGTCAGAAAAAGTTGAGAACCATATGATGTCATTCATATGTGGGAAATAAAACTGAAAGCAACATACATGATAAACAAAGAGAAACTCATGGACACAGTGGATTAGTGGTTACCAGAGGGAGAGGAGGAGCAGGGAGGTTGATGGGGGAAAGGAGGTCAAATATTTGGTGACCAAAGGAAATCTAGCTTTGGGTGGTGAACACACAGCACAGTATACATACGACGTATTGTTAAATTATACACTTGAAACTGATTTTATTAACCAATGTCACCCTAATAATTTTAATTTTAAAAAGATAAGATTTTATAATTTTTAATACCTCAATCATTTGTGAAATTATCAGTTTATCATGAGCTTTGCTCTTTAATAGAAGTTATGTAGAAATGAATAAGACATCCCATTTTTACAGCACCTACTTTAGGAGAAGGAATCATCTAAATATTCCTAGGAATCTGCTTAATAATCCTAAGGAAGTTATGAAATGGAAAAAGTTTTCTTTACGAGCCCTTGAATCCTCATTAGTTCTTTCCTAATCATAATCAGCTGTTACCTGATTATACAATGCAAGATTCTAGAAGGCTCTGTTCACATTGTAGTCATCATTGATTTGTGGCTTTATATCCATGATTTTCTGGCAGATGGCAGTAAAATGTGAGAATGTTTTTTTTTCTAAGTTTCGCAAGGACACCATTTGGGCTAGTAGCAAGGGTGATTACATGCTCTGCTCCTCTACTCCAGGCACTGTAACTTGTAATCTCCCATCCAAGCCCCACCCCAACAGCCATAGCCCCAGTCATATTCTAACCTTAACCCAATAAGGTATGTCCCAGAGAGCTTTCAGTGTCCTGGAATTAACCCTCTCATCTGCATTCAAGGTCTTGCTGTCATTTAGCTGTCAAGGCACAGAAGTCCATAAGCTAAGTTATGATAATGATGGAAATTAGTCTTTGTTCTTGTCAAGACACATTTGGACATTCAAAGTCTTAATTCACACATGTGTGTATATGTGTGTGAGAGAGATTGTAGTAAAGCAATAGTCATTTAAAAATACAGTATTCTTACTCTCATTACCATAATCCCTTGCCATTTCATTTTCCAGATGAAACTTTTAACTCACTTTTTTTTTTTGGTATCTACCTCCACATTTCTAAATGTTCTGCTTGTAGTGGTATGTCTTATTTATCAATTTCAAATGTATTAATATCCTGTTATGGTAAATGATGATTTACATCTCTTATATCACCATTCCCACTTTCCTCACATCTGCCACTCTCCCAAGATAGTTATATCACCATTTTTAGTTAAATTGATATTCAGTGTTCATTTGCATGTCTGTCTTAATGTTGACACTTCAGAGTCATGTTTTTTCCTGTAAAATTGTTTTTCCTAGTATTAATAATTACCATGTTTTGTCATTTTTTAACATTAATAACTGCCTCATTTCTCAATTTCTCACGAGAAATTTTTATACATGCTTCATCATATCTCTTAAATATCAATGTTTTTCAAGTGCTTGAATATATTAAATAATCTATCAATTCTATTTTTCTCCCCAGAAGCTCCCCTCATCCTCCTGCTACAATCTTGACTGATTTGCTGTTGGGTTTTGTTGCACGGCTGTCATTTAAGGTGTCCTTTTGCTATTACTCTGGGACTTTCCTTTGCTTCCTACCCATGTTGAAACCCTTTCTTTCTGTGGTCCCTGAAATTTGCTGTCATAGATTCTCTCATCTGTTGGAGTATATTCTCCAGTAGTTTCGAACAAAAGTTATAAATTTAAATTCTCATGTGTCTTCAAATGTTTTTATTTACCCTTATGTTTAACCATTAATTTGTCAAGGAGAAAATGGTTGTCTCACAAATGTTTGCAAAATGGCTTCATTATCTTCTAGGATGCTAAATTGCTACTAACCAGGCTGATCTTGTGCAATATCTATTCCCTTGCATGTGAACTGATTTTAAATACACTTTCAAGATTCTTTTATCCCTGGTGTTCTGAACTTTTATAACTATATTCCTTGGTGTGGGTCTTTTTTCATTTATTTTGCTGATACTTAATGGCATCCTTTTAATCTGAAGACTCATGGTCTCAGTTCCAGAAAATTCTCTTGTTCTGTTTTTCTGGAACTCCTCTTGCTTCAAATGTTCTCCCTGATTAATCCCTAGAATCTATATTATATTTTTCTTTACAAATATTCTTTTCTTTGTCATTTTTTTCTTAGTTTCTGGGAGATTTTCTTAACAATTTTTCATCTCTTTTACCTATCATATTGTTGATTTCTAAGAGCTCTTCTTTGTCATTTTGCTTTATATTATTATTATTATTATTTATTTTTATTATTATTTATGCCTACAGCACCTGGTCTTCCTAAGTGTTCTCCCATCCAAGTACTAATCAGGCCCGACCCTGCTTATTTTCTGAGATGAGACATCGAAGTTGTTCAGGGTGGCATTGCCATAGACCATGCACCGTGGCTTCACTGGGACATGAACCCAGGACCTTCTACATGTAAAGCAGACATGCTAACTGCTACACTATGGGACCACATCCTTCTTTGTCATTTTTTATTGCATTCTGTTTTTGTTTTTATTTCTTAGATGAGAAAAGAGTTAAAATAAAGAATATATAAAATAGAATCATTTCAACCAAGCTGTGAAAATTATTAACATTATGAAGGTTGTGCCATATGGAAAGACTCCATTTTTGTTCTAACTAGCCTAGAAACTTAAACTTTTTTGAAATTTCCAGTCCTGTGTTGTTACAAGCAAGGAAGGCAACTACCGAAATGACACTTTTGAACACATTTGTGTCTTTCCACGGTGCCAGGTTTATTAAGAAGAACATTTTCAGATAAACCAACCAGGTACCCACACAAGTTAACAGGGGATACACAGAGTCTTACACGACAGAGCAAAGGAATGAAAGTCCTTAGCATCTCCAAAGCGAGCTCTGTTGGCTGGCAGCACCAGCTGCTCAGTGGTTCCAGGCCATTGTCCATAACTATGGGTCCGAAGGTCAGAGTCTTCGGCTCTAACGCACCTGTCCATGTTGCTATGTGGTCAGGCTTGGGCATCATCTGCCTGAGGTGTTCAGCTTATATGAATCTTAACAAGGTGGCATCCTTATGCTTATAGACTCCTGCAGGTGGGGGCTTATCCAGAACAGTGACATTTCTGTGGTTTGGGGTGGTCCAGTTACACTCTAAGGGTGTCTCCATTATGTGCCAGTTGCCAATACTGTCATAGCTCCTATAGAATCCATTTTGTAAAATCCAAAGAGTCCTCATTTCTTTATGCTCTATACATGTGTCAATGTCTGGATATACATTTGGACTTCCAGATAACCCTCTAGTTAGTCCCTGAAGGATTCATGTTCCAGGCCTCCTGATTACCCTGTGAAAGACTCATGTATACATCCATCAGATATCCATTATCCAGCCTAGCCTGGGACTGACCAGATCTCCTGGCACCCATCTTCATGACCACCTGGCATCCATCATCCTGACTGCCTGATATCTATCCGACTGATAACTGACTGTCCTGGGCCAATCCTGGGCTAATGATGCAGGACTGATACTTCTCAATAATGTACTTTTTACTATAAGAACTTTTAACTTTACTTTCTTCTTTGAATACTTCTGGGGGTTGCCTAGCTGTATATCCCATTTGCAAACTCCAAAACATTTGAATAAATATCTTTTATTTCTAGGAAAGCCTCCAGATTCTTTTGGAGTTCTTCAACATTGAGGTACAATGTCTTGGAGGAGGTTATATATGTGCCAGGATATTAGTATTTAGAGACCAAGTCAGGAAGAGATGGCTGACAATCCTCTTTATTGGGGTTTATTGGGGTAACATTGGTTAATACAATTATATAATTTGGGGGTGTACATTATAATTTGACATATATATTATGTTGTGTGATTACCACCCAGAGTCCAGTTTCCTTCAGCTACCACATATTGATCCCCTTTATCCACTTCACCCTCACCCAAGGATTAGATTTCTTACTTCTCAAAGTAGCTTCGTGACTGACTGCCTTTGTTTGCATCTATGAAACAAGTGTTTTTGAATTCAGATACAACTTAAATATGTAGATTAGGTTACAGTAGGCATTAGACAATCTAATGGATGGAAAATGGTTTCAAACAAAATAGACTATTTTCTCATTACTGAGCTCTGACCAATACTAAAAGACCAATTTAGATTTCATTTTGTCTTCTAATTTTCTCAGTATAGGATTCCTTAGGTTCAGAGGTAATTCACAGTGCTTCACAGAAATGATAGCTATTTCTCAGTTTGTTTTGATATTATGCACAATAATAATTGAGGTCAACACACTTCATCTGTTTCTTTGTTGTTTAAGACCCTTCCTTTTAACTGGGCTAAATTTACACTTTGTAGTTCTCTCCGGGATTTTTTGTTTGTTTTTTTGAGTGTTTGTGTGTGTGTGTGTGTGTGTGTGTGTGTGTGTGTGTTGATTTTTAGGTCTTTCCTAAAAGATCAACCAAGCAGGCAAAAATCTTTGCATCTTATCTAGCTGTCAAATTAGCCTCAGATTAGTCACAGTCTTTCTTTTGTTATTCTTAAAATAATCTAACTCTAGAACAGTTTGGGTAGGGGCAAATATCACCGCCTCACCCTTCATTTCGTCTGGTTAGCCAACATTTTTATCCAGCTAGAACTGCATTTAATGTAAAAATCAGAGTCACCTGGAGTGTTGTTTAAGGAGAATAAAGGACAATCTGACGCTTTCTTTTAAAGACAAAAGAGGCTCGCGTGTATTGATTACACAGACACAGATCAGAGGACTGTTTCTAACAGTGGCTGAGCCACTTCCTCTCTCAGAAGAGTCACTGTCCTGAGTCACTGCCCCACTGTTTCCAGGTGCTTGTTTGCTAAGTAGTAACACACTCCACCCCCACTTCCCCACACAGAGTTCTGGGGAATTGCCCTGATTTTCAGCTCCGCTGTGGTGGTTTGTGACTCATTATCTTTTCTCTTTAGCGACATTTTAAGGAGACAGGAATAACCCCTATTTTATTTTATTTTATTTTATTTTATTTTATTTTATTTTATTTTATTTTATTTTATTTATTTTTTTATTTTATTATTTTATTTTTGTCATTTCTCTTGTAGGCTTCCTTTTATTTATTTGAACACAAGCTATAATCAAGTCTAAAATCAATAACTTTGTTTTGAACACCATTTATATAAAATTGACTTTCTATTCTGCTTCTCAGTTAAAATATTTTCTTTCCATAGTGGGTAAAAAATAGTGCAGGAGGATCTTATTTCCTACGGGAAGGTCAACTGCATTTCCCATTAAATGCTATCAGTAAGTGTCCAAAATAAGGAATAGAATTGCAATCCTACGAATTCTACTTAGGATCTGTTTACCCTTAGCTTTACACGCAATACCTCTCTGGGAAGACAAGGATTGCCAGTGCAAGCCAGGTTGTAGCATCTGAGTTTTGCAGTATTCTGCAATGCCAAGTGATTTAAAAAATATATTTTAATCACAGTATATTTCTTTGTTTTATTGTTATTGTTTAAAACTCATCATAATGAAATGTCCACCTTTCAAAATTTAAAATTCCCTTACTAATATTTTCTGTTAGAATTCTTGGCACTCTCATTAGCAATTTAACCTCCCATAAGGTGGGGAAACCCATGTGGATGGGCAGTGGAAGATATGTCTTTGTGTATGTACTTCTATTACCAACCATGCAGCCAACTGGATTAGAGAATTTTAAGCAGCTCAATTTTGTTGGAACATAAGGTGTGAAGGTGGAAATGGCAGGAGATGATGTAAGAGAGTGTTAAAAGAACTTAAATTTTATTTTAGAGTTTGTCATAGGTCTGGAGAGAAAAGTGTAATCTAATTTTAGGAAACCTAAACTCTAAATTACATCAATTTTGCTACATTTAAGAAACACTATTTCAACAGAATTAGAGAAAAATGTATAAGGTTCCTATGTAGTTCAAGAAATATATTTCTCATTATATAATTCACACTAATACTGAGTAGATACTCTACATTATAGTGTTATTGGTTTAGTATATGTGTAAATGAATGGGAGATATCAAAAGAAACAATGTGAGTCAGGAAATTTTTTGGTAATCTCACATTTAAATTGTATGTATATATAGTTTTGAATGGAATATTATCTATACATACACATATCATATATAGCACATAAAGCATATAGCATATGCTTTTTTACATAGTATATAAAGCATATATAACAAGACAATGTCAATGGGCAGCAATATGTCTGAAGGATAAATTTAGATTATTTTTTAAATACCATAAATAGTAAGTTGTTTCTTTTTTCCTTCCTTCTTGCTTCCCTTCCTCCCCCCTCCTTCTTCCTTCCTTTTCTGTTATATGTGACAAATTTTTTTTTTTAATAATAAGTAAATAAATTAAGGCAAAGAGCAAGTTCTAGCTCTTGAGGCTGGGACCTGTGGCAGGTCCCATTCAGGCCTGCCATGCCTCGTGCATGTTTGCAGGCTGGTCATGGTTGCATAGAGCCAATAGCAATGCATAGAGGCATGACTGTGGTACATATAACCATTGTACATATAACAAGATGGCATCTATGACACAGTAAAAAATTCTACCTAGGACCTGGATGAGATGCAGGTAATATAGTTTGCTTAAGACAGTTTTAGAAGCTATCTAGGTAGTTTCAGGTGGACATGGTTTAAATAAGAGCAGCAACAGATCCAGGTTTTGTGGAGGCTGAAACTTAATTTGGGAGGAGGACTCTATTTAAAAAGAAATAAAACTGACAAATTCAAAACTATGGTCTCTCCCAAGGCTTTAGGAAAGGCTTGTGCAAGTAAGGGACCCTAAAGCTTAAGCTTAAGTTGCCTTTCTCCAATGGGCAACTTACCCTGACATGGCAGGTCCTTACCCTGGACAATCTACCCTACCACTACCCTAACACATATCCTTTGAGGGACTCAAAAAGCCACATTTTCTGCTCATCTGTGCCACAGAACATGGGGAAATGATTTAAAAAACAATTTTATCAACTCTTCCAAGATGTTACGTAACTAGTCCCACTCTATCTAGATACATAGCAAAGAAGTTAATTCATTGCATTCAATAGATGCCTTAATGCAATAATGCAATAAAGCCTAATTCTCTCACAGAACTAGTTGAGAAAGGGTGCCATAGCTTCATATCTTCTGTTATTCTTTGCTGAAATTTTATCACTGGACATTCCATAATAAAATGTATAAGACAAATATGTCTCCTCAAAGCCAATTTCTATGAAACTAAGTCATCATTGTAGACCATGGTCCCAGAAATAGGGCTTACTCAGAGTGGACACATGTAGGCAGATATGCTCCTCTGGTCAGTATCAGAGGCGTAGTATCAATAATTAGGGCCAAGAGACAAAGATGAGGTCACGAAAAGGAAGTGAGGAAAAGCATCAGGCACCGTGGTGGTTAGGAAAGTGATATCGAATCTGAACACAGAGGAAATGTTGTAACCGGTGTGTGCTGAGGACACAGTGAAAACACGCTTCTCATTTCTCATGCTGTTCCAGTTTTCCCCTCAAGGAGAACAATCTTTTGATGGATAATCATGAAATGAATATTAGCAAAGAACAGAAACCCACAATTAAAGAAGAATTTTCAAAGAACATGCCAATCCTCTAAAGAAGATGAAATCTCCTAATCTGGGTACATTCCATGTCAGCAGTGGGACATAAAGCATAGTTACATATTAGCTATGCCTGAGGGAGAAGACATCTGGGAAGGATGAAGAAAAGGCAATGCTTGAGATAAATCTCAGAGATAAATAGAACATTGTAGATGGACAAGGCAGGGTTAAAAGGTAAAGCAGTGTAAACAAGAACTTGCATGGGTATCAGTGATGCTTGAGCAACTGTGAAAGATGGATTCAGGGTGGGAGTAAAAGATTATACAACATTCAAAAGAGATAAGATCCTTCCACAAAGTCTAAAACAGTTGATCCCAAGGAAGATTCTAAATTGGATTATTGAAGAATGCTTCATGTCTTTCTAGTTCCCAGCACGGCGTAACTCGAAAAGATCACATTCTAAACTCATCTCTCCAAATCCCACAACCTACCATTCATAACTGGTAGTAGCAGAGAGTGTCTGTGCGCTTACAGAAGGAGGAGGGGAGGAAAGAAGAAGAGGGGCTGCAATGCAAGTTAGTATAACATGATATCAGGGGTAAAAGCAGATAATGGAAGGCTATGGCAATGGAGATTTTAAGGCCAGACGATTGAGGCAAGAACAAGAAAAAAATGTGCCAAGTTTCAAAAATGTTTTTAAAAAAGCAGAATATAGTACCAAACATATGGGTCTCAAGATAATAATAGCAAGTGCAGTTTGGGATTAAAAATGAGGAGAGGGAGAGAAAGGGGAGGAGATAGAGGAAGCAGGTCCTGAGGAGTTACCCTAAAACACTGGTTCTTAAATTGTGGACCCCAGATGATTATCATGCGAGAACTTGTTATAAATACAGATTTTCAGGCCCTGCCCCAGACCTAGTGAATCAGAAGCTCTCAAGTGGAATTCAGCAAGCTGTATTTTAACAAGCCCACTAGGTGATCCTGACACACACTAAAATCTGAGAATAACTTCCCCAGTGTATCAGCTGGAGTTTGCAGGTTGCTTTAATGGGAATAGGGAGCTCAGTCTAACTCCAAGGGCCAGTTTCTGTCTTGACCGATGTATGTTAAAAACCATCCGCATTTTTGGCATTGTATTTAGATTTCAGGGATCAGACACGGATCCTTTTGTTAAAAATATCTGCTGCAGAAAAGAATGTCATTTTTCTCTAACCACCAAGAGTTACAATGGGCTTTTTATAGCTCTGAAAATAACCTAAAAAGAGCAAAGTTAGTGAACTTGCTGCTGATTCATTTGTACCAACCAATAAAATTTATGAACCATAATCAATTATACTTTAGCTATTATATCATGACATTAGGTAATTATTTACAACAATGCTTCACAAAACCATAACGCACTCAAGTAAAAAGGTTGCTATTTGTGTATGTCATAATAGATAATAGGTTTTCTTTCTGGGCAAAGAAACTTAGAGAACAGAAAGTACACTATAAAACAAAATACAATCTGATTTAGTACATTGATTATTCTCCTAGCAAATCCAATCAGCAAAAGACTTAATTGGTAAAATAAATAAATAAATAAATAAATGATTTCCTTCTCAAAGGTTTATGGGTCAGGGTCCAAGATACAGAAAACATGCCAATTATCTGAAAAGAAAAAGGTCAATATGAAGAATTGCTAAGTAGTAGAAGGTGCTCATTTACCAAAATGAGTCCTGAAATGTCAAGTGTTAAAAAAGCAGCTACTATATGTAGGCTGTGAAAACACAGACAATAAAAGAACCAAGTACCAGGAGAAGGCTGCCCCCCCCCACCGCAGGCTGAGTGTCTAACCTCTTCAGAGAGGAAGAAGCTACTATAGCAACATACAGCCTACCTGTGGCTGAAGAACTAGCCAGAGTATAGGCTAGCACTGTTTTGCAGAAGAGCCCACCATTGCTGGGAGATTGTGAGTGGGCTGGAGCTGATCTCTAGAAGTGACACACCATTGCCAGAAGGTTTAGGCAGGCTAGAGTTGTTCAGATTTGCCTTCTGGGAGATCATGGCCTCAGGGCATGGCTGAAGTCAATCTGCGCAGCCAGTTGCTAATATCCTGCTCTAAATAATATCTAAAAATTGAATCTAAAAGAGAAGTAGCTTTCGCCTGTTATTGCCTGATGGCCCACACCAGCGCCCCCTACTGGCAGAAAAGCCTAACATTCCCTTAAAGGAAGAAGAGTGAAACGTTTGAGTCCAGCTGCAGTATCACAAAGCAGGGCAAAGGATGGTGGGTTTGGAGCTGAGAGACAATAATTTGATAACTGGCTACTCAGCTGCCATATACACTTTTCTATGTGAATTTAGACTTCCACTCAACAACGAAACAGCTCAAGTTTTCCACCCAACACGAGATGTGGCTATTCTTTGTGCATGTGAAAAAGTTCTCACCCTCTTATCAAAATGAGAGATACACAGTTCCAAGAGTTATTGTAATTACTGTATTGTAATTCAACCATAGACCCACTGAATAATCTGTTTTCTGAGGCTAAATTGTAAATTTAACCTTCAAAATTTAGTATGTCAAATAATAAATGTGAGAAAATTACTAATATATACAAATAAATGCATACACCCAGCAAGCAAATAGAAAATATACAAAGCTTTTACAGTCCTTGTTTCTGTAATTGACTATGAGGCTGGAGTTGATATCTATGACTTTTTTCTTCTAATATCTTTTCCATATTTTGGTTGTTCTTAGGAAAAATATCAGCTGGCTGGGGCTCTTTACCGGTTGGAATAATCCAAAACTTAATTCCTGAAGAGTCTGTATTCTCAATAATCTTGTTTTATTTATTCATTCATTCACTTATTTGGGGTTGTTGAGTTTTCCATTAACCTTAGAGCATGAAAATACTAAAAGGTTTGATAGAGTCATTATTTTGTCCGCTGGCAGAAGAGTTCCCTCCTGGAATTAAGTCCTACGGACTAGTAGAACACAAAATTACTGGGACATGAAGCAAAAAAATTTAAATGTAAATTTTAAAAATCATGAAAATACTGAAAGAAAACATGGGTGAATTCCTCTTTACCCTTGGTGTAATGAAAGACTTCCTAATCGTGACTCAGAATCAGAGACAATAAGAAAATAATCACAAATTTTTTAAAATGTTCATGACAAAAAACTGTAAACAAAAACAAAACATAACTGTCAAATTGGGAGAAATATTGATGACACATAAGAAAGACAAAGGACTAAACATCTCATGTAGTAAATCTTAAAATTAGAGGCAGTAGGTGAGCAGTGCTTACTAGGACATATATAGCATTAAATATTTATATTAGAAAGGAAGAAAAGTTTCAAATCAATGGTTTTCAATTTAGAAACTAGCAAAGGAAGGAAAAAATAAACTTAAAGCAAGAATGAAGAAAAGAATAAAGATTAGAACAGAAATCAATTAAGTTGGAAATAGGAAAACAATAAAGAAAGCTAATAAAACCAAAAATAAAAAAAAAAAAGGAGGGAGAGAGGGAGCAATGGAGGGGATCATTTTACTAACTATATAGCTGTCTAACCAATGAACCATATACTTGAAACTAATTAAAATTTTAAAAACAAAAAAGTTAATCCATATAAACAAAAAAGCTGGTTCTTTGAAAAAAAAGTGAAATTGGTAAATCTTAGCAAGACTGAGTACATGGCATGAAAATACTAATATTGGTAATGCAAGAGAGGATATACCTACAGACCCTATAGACAGCAAGAGTGTAATAAGGGAATCCTATAAACAATTACGTGCAGATAAATTTAATAACTAATATGTACATTAGATAAAAAGGACCAATTCCTTGAAAACCACAGACTACCAAACTTATCTAACCAGAAATACATAACTTGAATAGTCCTGAATTCTTAATCTGAAATCTGAAAAAGAAATATCCAGCCTAGACTTTTTCACTAGAAAATTTTACTAAATATTTCAAGAATAAAAGTAATTCTATACAATCTTTTCTGGAAAATAGAAAAGAACACTTCCCAATTTATTTTATAAGCCCAGTATTACTCTTATACCAAATCCAGACAAAGACATTATAGGAAAAGAAAATTACAGACTCCTACCTTCAAGAACATAAACACTAAACTCTTCAACAAAATATTAGTAAATAAGAGCCAACAACATATTCAAAGAATCATACATCACAACCAAGTGGGCTTTTTATCCCAGGAATGCAGGGATGGTTGGTCCAGTAACCAAAATTCAATTATAGTAATTCACCATACTAACAGTCTAAAAACAAACACCACATTTTCATTACTAATTAATGCCAAAAAAAAATCATTTGACAAAATTTAACATCTATATATGATTTTAAAAATCTCAGCTAACAAGAATAGACAGGAACATTCTCGATCTAATAAAGTAAACTACAAAAAGTCTATAGCTAACCTCCAAGCTAAACAGCTTCAATTCAATATCAAATATATATATTAATATATTATATATTTTATAAAGTTGATATGAAGGCTTTCTCTATAGGTGACATGATTCATATCTTTGCATACATAATTCATAAAGAAGACAATCTTTCTCTTCTTTTCATATTCCCAGTATAGTATAACATTATCCTCTGATGATCCTAATCTTTTTCTGGTTAAAAAATTCAGAATTGCAAAGTGTAGTGTGTCCTTGTTTTTTATCTTTTACAAGGCAGAAGTTTTTTACATAAATGAAATGGCTTTAATTATAATTACAACAAAGACCAGTAGTCTTGCTGAAAAATGCCCTAAGGTTTTTTCTCACTTATGTTACACTCAAAGTAATTTTATAATTTAATTAATATTCCAGAAAGGTAATATAGTTATCTTATAACACATAACATACTGTAATTCCAAATTCTTGCCTCAAATATTGATGTGTTCCCCTTCAAAAAGGGATATTCATGAAAATGCCCAAATTTATTTTACTCAGAGAGTTTTATATTCTATTTATATGAAGAATTGAAAGATGAAAGCTGAATTTATCTCATCAGCCTCATTAATATTTGCTTCTGCCTAGATGGGATATTAATATAACTTATAATAACTACTAAATTATAGTTAATGTAGATAAATGTCCAACAAATGGGTAAAAAAGGGTGATTCTATAATTTATAATTCTCATTTTAAAATAATTTGAATACTTATTTTTGCTTTTATTATACTATGTAAACTTGATAAGAGTTAAAAGGTATAAGACTAATCTAAATGTATGTGATGGGCTGAATCATATACCTCTAAATTTCATGTCGAAGGCTTAATAACCTCCAGTATTTTAGGCTGTGACTATATTTGGAGATAGGGCATTTAAAGAGATAACAGAGGTCATATGAGTCAGCCCTAATCCAGTATGACTGGTGTTCCTTATAAGAGGAGATTAGGACATAGACATGCAGCACAAACATAGGAAATACTATGTGAAGACACAGAGAAAAGGTGGACACCTGCAAGTGAAAGAGATAGGCCTCAGAAGAAACCAATACCTTGCTCTTCTAACTTTCAGAACTATGAGAAACAAACTTCTGTTGTTTAAGCCACCCAGTCTGCACTACTTCGTTATGCCAGCCCTAGCAAACAAGTACCAGTTTTCAATATTTTTTTTCAACATGTGTTCAGAAATGTCTGCTGTACACTAGACACTATGGGGAAAACAAACATTTTAAGAAACAGTTTAGAATATTAAGATTTAACTGGGTTCAAAATCACTATGGTAGAGCCTGTATTCTCTAATAAGCAGAACAATATATGTATATATATTTTTAATAAACAGAAGAGAAAATTGAGTGTTCTCTTCATGATGGTTAAAATAAATCTTACAGTGTTCTTTGGACTATAATACATAAAACCCTACAAGACATGTAAATGCAGTTTCATCAGGGAAAAATTAATGGAAAACATTTTTTTTTTTCTGTTCAACAGCACTATCACAAGAAGTATGAAAGCAAAAGTAGTGAATCACACTACACTTAACTGGGAATTTACTAATGATCTCCAAACAGATGCTCATTAACAACTGAATATTCACTGAGAGAAAATAATTTGGGACCAGGAGACTGATAACTAGAACTGAGTAGAGAACAGAGTTCATGCACCAGTAGAGCTAGAATTCAAACTGTGGTATCCAGGATTTTACTATTCTTATAAAACAGGAGTAGCTCTTATATTTTTTATTGTTTTGAAGAGTAACTATAGAGAAGTTCTCTCCAGTAAGAAGCTTCAAAACTTACGTAATTGCTTCTTCCACTTAAAAAAAAAAATTTGTATCATTAGTTAAAAGCAGATGTGTTGATAAATGAGAGTTTTCTCTGTTCTTTGTGGTTTGATACAAACTGTATAATCTGTTCCAACCACACATCTACATTACCCATCTCTATCACTGAATAATTGAAAGCCTCACATTTAGGCACTTACTGCATTGTCTTCTCATACATTCTTAATACTGTGTTGCTAGTAAGTTGTTAATGTAACCCCTTCGAATAGAAATAAATAATCAAAGGTGCTGAACTCTGGGAATATAAACTATTAGCGTTCTTTTCTCCCTAAATATTGGGTGCATTACTTTGCTCATTGGGGTCAGTACCTGGGGTTATCCCATCCTCTTCGGAACATTGATAAAGCATTTGGGGAGAGCTTCTTCTGGAAATGATTTAATTAATTTTATCAGAAAGGGAGAGAAGAAAGCTTACAGCCATGTTTATAGTACTTAGGAAGAAATACTCCCAACACATAGTTATTGCTGAAAACTATGAGAAGCATTCTTAGGATTTTTTTTTTTTTACAAATTTTATAAATAATGTTAAACAGATTAACTCCATTCATTCAGTCCACAAAGTTTTGCTAAACACCTACTGTAAGATGCTATCTTATGGCCAGTTCCCTTGAAGCAGAGCTTGAGATAGGGATTCTTCTTGAAATGATCAGTTGAGGGAGTGAGCTCAGGAGAAGGGGGTGAAGGAGGCAGGATCATACAGGGAAAAGAAGCTTAGCAAGGGTATAGTCTCATCAGGACACTAGCTTTAGTCCAACAAGAAATTCTGGTCCCATCTTGAGGAAAGTGGGCCACCTTTTGTGCTCATGTCAGTCAATTATCAGACGGGAGCTATAACCCTCAAAATGTTGTTGATCTAGTCTCCTGTTCTGCTGTGTGGGGGAGAGTAATTCTCCCAGATGGGGACAGCTGTGAGTTGCTAACAACAGATACTCCGAACAGCTAGGGGACCCACAGACCAGCCGGATGGTGGGAGGGCATCAACATAGTGCAGTAGATGCCTATGTTAGATACAGTCATGACTTGTTTGATTTTTGAGGTAGAAAGTACCTTTCAGATTAGATAGCAAAATTCCACTCATTTTCCACCTAAGGAGAACTGAGTCTCAGAGATAGTCTTGGAAGTGCCCAATTTGGCATAATATGAATTTAAGAATGAATTTGACTTCTAGCAATGTAACTTTTAATATATTTTAACTGCTAACTTCAGAAATTTTGCTTTTGATTAATATATAGGTAGCAGAAGCCTACAATATTTTTCTTTTAGAGGACTAAAGAACTTGATAACACATTTTAGGACAAATGAGTTTGTAATAGGAAAGAAATGCCCGAGAACACGCAATTGTACTTTCCCTGCTTGCAATGTGTCAAAGCAGAATTCAGCATCTACATTAAGATGAGAATAAAAAATTAATAAAAAGACAGCCCCAAACTGGAGATAAGAATAAGAAAGAAGAGATCAGTTTGTTCCTATCACAAGTGATGAGGCAAAGAAACCTTGGGCTGGAATAATGCCTAGAAATGAAAGAGCAAAAAGAGATGTCTCATCACTGGGCACTTTCATTGTTGTTGTTGTTATTGTTGTTGCTGTTGTTGTTTTGTTGTTTTAAACAGCACTTAGCTTTTTGATAATATTTTATGAGGAAGAATCTTGAAAGAAATGAGTTAAAATTCTATTTTTGAGTCATTAGACTTGACATAGATAGAACCTAAATTTTCCATTTCTCTTAAAACATCTTAGCTTTATAAATGTATTTATGCTGTCTTAAGGCATTCTGTAACTATACCAAATAGCCAAAACATGTGGGTTATACATTCTGTTTACCTATGTTTATATCATGAGTTCTTAACCTGGAGTTTTTGGATGTCCAAAGGATCCATGAATAGAATTCAGAGGGTGCTTAAATTTGATGAGGAAAAATATGTACATCATTTATTTTCAATAACAATTAACTGAAATTTAGAAAATTTTTCAAATATGAATGTTGGCAAAAATCTTAGTAACTGTGACCTTGTTGTCAGTAGAAATCACAGATACTTTCAAATCACATGAAGTTGTGACAGATATTTCAAAATATCATTTATGCTCATCACTCCCTCAAGAATACCACAGTATCAGTTGTTAGCTTCCACAGACATTCTTGCGCTGGAGCTGGCCAACTTCAGTGCAACTCTGGGCCTCTCAATGGTGAGTCTATACAACCTCATAATAGAAATTTAACTCAAAGAGCTTTAGAGAATTTGGGTATTCCTTGAGAGAACCTATTCATTTCTTGTTAAACAAGCTATGGAAACTTTCATTAAATTTATGATGATATGTTTTGGAGAATGTGAATTCTCAACACTTGTAATCAAAAAAAAAAAGCAAAACAAAACAAGTAAACAACAACAAAAAATTGGAAATCAACTGGATGTCTTACATCCAGTATCATGGCACATTGCCCCATCAAAAAAGTTTATCATTCTTATACATGCAATGCTACAACAACGTTCAACTGATAAGTGTTGTAAAATTAAAATTTAACTTAGGCTTGCCTGTATTTTAAATCTATTGTTATTTAGCATATTTTTAAAAGTTCATATACTGTTATATTACAAAAATAATATTTTATAAATTTTCAATATAATTGATTTTATTTGTAATGTTATCTATATATACTGTGTATTCAAAATAGTATTCTTAATAGGAGTCCATAGGCTTTATCAGACTGCCAAAGAGGCCCAAGACATAAAAAAAGGTTTAGAACCCTTGATTTAGATGTAAGTTGTTATTTAAGTAAATCACAACACTGAATCATCACTGGCCATTGCTTCTGTGTTCTGACTCAAATCATTTTATTCTTAATTTTTTTCCATTTTTTATACCTTTAATGAAACATATTTTACATATCATAACATTTACCTATTTCAGGTATATAATTCAGTGGCTCAACTAGTAACTTTATTGAGTAGTGCAACCTCCTTATAAGATCACTCATGCCTATTGATGGTCCTTAGCGCGTTACTAGGAATATTTAAATTGTATCCCATCTCCATATCATTGATTATAGTGTTTTTAGGTCATAAGAATTCATCTATAATGAAAGTCCTATAACTATGCTAACACTTAGGACAGTATGAGTGGTATAGATTTTAGAAACAAGTTTTACTAAAAAATCCCTAGGTTCATAGCAGCACAATTTACAATAGCCAATACATGAAAGCAACCTAAATGCCCATCAACAGACTATTGGATAAAGAAGTTATGGTTCATACATACAATGGAATATTACTCAGCCATTAAAAAAATGAAATCCTACCTATTGCAACAACATGAGTAGACCTAGAGGTTATTATGCTGAGTAAAATAAGTCAGAGATAAAGATAATTTCCATATGATTTCACTTATATGCAGAATCTAAGGAACAAAAAAGAACAAACTAAGCAAAAACAGATTCACAAATGTAGAAGACAATCTGGTGATGGCCAGAGGGGAGGGTGTTGGAGGGCTGGGAGAATGGGGTGAAGGGTTAAAGAAGTACAAATTAGTAGTTGATAAATGGGGATGGGGAGCATAGGATAGGGAATGCAGTTATCATTAATGTAATGGCTAGGTAGAAAGTCAGAGGAGAGAAAGAGCAATTAGGGGAATTGTTTTATAAAGCATATAAATGTCTAACCAATGTACTATGTACTTGAAACTAATAATAAAATAAAAATTTTAAAAAGATACTGATTCTAATTGATTTAGGCAGTAGTCATCAACAGATGCTAAAACTAGTGTGTAAATGCTTGAGAACTAACCAAATAGTTACATGATTTCAAAGTATCTTTTCCTAAAGCGTTAATTAATTATAGGAGGTAACATAGTAATGCTACAGTGAAGAAACATAGCAGACACCACTTTAGCAAATGATCAAGGTTAACTTCACCAATAGTGCGACAAATCAACAGCATATGCCTCCTAATGGGGCTCACTGGGAAGAACACAGCATCATTTCTGTGATATTTCTGCCAAGAGTACATAACTTTAATCATGAGAAAATACCAGACAAACTCTAATATGAGGAACACTCTATAAAACAGTTGTCCTGTACTCTTCAAAAATGTCAGCTTCATGAAATACAAAGAAAATCTCAGGACTTCCATATTGAAGGAAAGTAGAGTGATACAACTGAATGTAATGCATGGTCTTAAACCTTCGTTATAATTGACATTATTGGGACAAGCACTGAATAAGAGCTGTAGAGTAAATAACACTACTGAGACAGCATTAATTTCCTAATTTTGAAAATTGTAATATGGTTATGTAAGAAAACATCTTTGGTTTGTAGGAAATACACATTGAAGAGTATAGCAGAAAAGAGGTACCATATCCAAAATTTACTCTGAAGTAGTTCAAAAATGTGTGTGTGCGCACACACAAGTGCACACAAGTGTAAAAAAAAGTGAAGATTGCGATTATAATAAAAGGTAACATTTGAGGATTCTGGGTAGTGGTTATTCTAGAACTCTTTGTACTGTTTTTGAAACTTTTCTGTAAGTATGATATTGTGTTAAAAAAACAACAACAACTAAAAGACAACCCTAAAGGCATTCACTGTCATGGCAAATATTAAATTCCAATACCACAATTTACACTCCCCTATGAGTTATTTTTAGCTAATGGCAAATTTTCTCCATGGACTTCTTGCTGTGCCCGTTTGCTTCTTTCATTGAGTATTTGTGTTGTCCTCTTTTGTCCATTATTACCCCAGGGCAGATGATGCTGAGTTTCAAACATATGGTCATATTCATTTTCTGCCAATACCTACAAAAAAAAAAAAAAAGCCAAAAAAGACCAATCGTGTGGTAAACTAAAATAACTTATGGAAATGAGGAGCAGAATGACTCATATATTTTGGGAGTCAGGAGCTTTAGTTGGTGGCTAATTTAATTCATGACTTTGGAAAAATATACGTCATTGCTTTGTGCCCTATTCTCCTTATAAATTTTTTTTATTACAGAATGTCAAAAGAATTAATTTATGATTGTGCATCACTTTGAATCTCTATGATGTAGATATTAAATAAGTTAGCACAAATAAATATCCCTGTAAATAGCATACTTATAAAAATTCTCTTCTTAGTATTTTAGTAGTTGTTTTAGAACTGTAAAAGCTTTTCATAATGTTCACAGTATTACCAGCATTGGCTTGTAGTGTACTTTCTCCCTGTTGACATCGTATTATTGAAAATTATTGAAGACAATAGGAATAATGCTATTGATTTATAGATCACCAGTACTTTGCCTTTTTTTTTTCTAGACTAAAAGTGTCTAAGTTAACTTTCTATTCCTTCCAAGTTTTTATCCCCTGCACCAGGCCTATTGTTTTTGCCTGCCTGGCATCTAGTTGTTCTTTTTCTGGCATCGAGTTTAATATAGGGAAACATGCCTGCCCCAACTCAGTTCATATGGTTTAGTTGGGACTGACCCAAGAGAATAGGGTTCATGACACAGATCTCCCCAATCAGAGCACAACTTGCCTTGTCTATAATGATTGTAGGGATAGGCACATCATATGAAGGACCATGAGTCCCTCTTATAACTCATTCAAAAGTTAAGAAACAGGTGATCTCTTTCCACTGGAACTGCTAAACTGGGAGACTGTAGGCCCAGTCTGTCTAGTAGCTATCCTGGTATTATGAAGGGAGAACATTTAAGCCTGTTTCCAACTCAGATAAAAGCAAAGGTAAGAAATAAAAGGAAGTAATTTCCTAACGCTCACTTGAGCACCTAAATTGGGTATGCCTATACAGAGAGAAACCCGGAGTTTGCTAATGGGTCATTGTATTTCATTTTGTTTTTTGTTTTGTTTCATTTTGTTTTGTTTTGAGAGCCCCAAACAAAATCATTTGATACGTGTGGCAGAGAAATTTGGTTGCTTATTCAATATCTATTTCCCATTATTCTTAGTAACATAATCTCGATTTTATTAAAGGTGCCATTTTTTCCAGCTTTAAAAAAAAGTACTTCCCAGCTTCCTTTGTAGTTACATACGACTATGTAACTAAGTACTGGTCAAAGGGATTTATAAGCAGAAGTTTAGGTTGGGATTTACTAGAAGGCTTTTATTAACAGAACTCTTGCATAAGTCCTTTTACTCCTCACCCTTTACTTATTCCAAAATGGACATATAATGGTTGCAATTCCAGTGGCTATCTTGTGATCTTAACAATGGAAGCCATGGTAAGAAATGCACTGCAGAAATATAGAAAGACTTGCATTCCTGTTGTCTTTGTGGAACTCTGTACCAGTGTGGATAATCCACTTTTTAACTTCTTTTATGTAAAAGAATAAATTCTTAGGTATTTAAGCAATTGAAATCAGGTCTCTATTGCTAATAGCTGACAAAATTCCTGCTTGACATAATATGTCTGTAATCAAATATGAAATCAATCATGCAATGTCTGGACTTATTTTCTGTGAATGGAAAGTGAGGAGAAATGGGACAAGATGGTTTTTGCGTAAAGGTATAGGTAATTCTCTTCATTTTTGCCTCATTTATAAATTTTAGTTGACAAGCAGTTAATAATTCCGGATGCTACTACCTCAACCTCTTTTCTTTTCTAAACCTCCCTATACAATGAAGAAAATTTTAGATAGGTTGAATGTAGCAGTTTAGAGTCACAAAGCTCACTAATATAAGCTTATAGATGTTTTCAATTGTTTTTGCCTTCTTTATTCTTATGATCATTGTCCCATTTCAGGTCATCATCAGTTTGTTATGTGAGGCTTCCCGCATCCAACATTTGTCCACTAAACCCAATTTAATGCACTGACATCACAGTAATCCTTCAAATACACATTATGATTTTAAAAAACAACTCCTTGAAAAC
Source organism: Eonycteris spelaea (assembly GCA_003508835.1). Lineage (NCBI taxonomy): Eukaryota > Metazoa > Chordata > Mammalia > Chiroptera > Pteropodidae > Eonycteris > Eonycteris spelaea. The sequence goes on along the minus strand of PUFA01000002.1, from coordinate 25,487,920 downwards.
AACTACCTAAATACACTGGAGAGTGACTAAAATTGGTCAGAAGCTGGAAGGAAGTGAACACTTGAAGAAAGTGGCAACAGGTGAATGAAACTTTTTTTTTCCCTGAAACTTGTATGGAAACCCACAGTCATAATGGCTGAAAGAAACAAGAAACAAAGCACAGAGTTTGGTGTGACACTTAAGGCTATTTCCATGTCTTGGCTATTATAAGTAAATTGCCATGAACATAGGGGTGCAAATATCATTTAAAATTAGAAGTTTGTTTCATTTTGTTTTGCTTTGTTTTGATAAACACCCAGACGTGGAATTTCTAATTCATATGGGTAGTTCTATAAGTTTTTGAGGAAACTCCTTACTGTTTTCCATAGTGATTTCACCATTTACATTCCTACCAGTAGTGTAGGAGGGTTCCCTTTTCTCCACATCCTCTCCAACACTTATTATTTCTTGTCTTTTTGGTAATAGCTATTCTAAGAGGTGTGAGATGATATTTTATTGTGGTTTTGATTTGCATTTCCCTAACAATTAATGATGTTGAGCATCTTTTCATGTACCTTTTAGCCATCTGTATGTCTTCTTTGGAAAAATGTCTATTCAGATCCTCTGCCCATTTTTTAATGGGATTATTGAGTTTTTTTGTTTTTGTTTTTTTTTTTTTTTGCTATTGAGCCTTATGAGTTTCTTATCTATTTCGGATATTAACCCCTTATCAAACATATGGTTTGCGAATATTTTTTCCCATTCTACATTGCCTTTTCATTTTGTTGATCGTTTCTTTCTCTGGGCAGAAGCTTTTTAGTTTGATATAATTTCCTTGGTTGTGTTTGTTGTTTGTGCTTTTGGAGTCATATCCAAAAAATAATTCCCAAAACCGATGACATGAGGCTTTCCCCCTATGTTTTCTTCTCTAAGTTTTATGGTTTCATGTCTTGCACTTAAGTCCTTAATTTATTTTGAATTAATTTTTGTGAATTGTGTAAGACAGGGGTCCAACTTTATGCATCCTTTTGCATGAGAATGAAATCTAGTTTTCCCAACACCATTTATAAAGAGACTCTTGTCCCCATTTAATATTGTTGGCTCCCTTGTTAAATATTAGTTAACTATATATAGGTTTATTTCTGAGCTGTCAATTCTGTTCTATTGGTCTATGTGTCTGATTTTATGTCAGTACTATACTGTTTTGATTACTATAACTTTTTAATATAGTTTGAAGTCAGGAGGTGTGATGCCTCCAGCTTTGTTTGTTTGCTCTTCAAGATTGCTTTGACTATGCAGGTCTTTCATAGTTCTATAGATATTTTAGAATTGTTTTTTCTATTTCTGTGTAAAATACTGTTAGAATTTTTATATGGATTGCATTGAATCTATAGATGGCTTAGGGTAATATAGATGTTTTAACAATACTAATCTGCTCTATGTACACATGGTATCATTCCATTTATTTGTGTCTTTTCAATTTCTCTCATCAATGCCTTATAATTTTCAGTGTATAAATCTTTCACTTCCTTTGTTAAATTTATTCCTAAGTACTTTATTATTTTTGATGCTATTATAAATGGGATTGTTTGTTTCATAGGTAGTTCATTGTTAGTCTATAGAAATGCAACTGATTTTTGCATGTTGGTTTTGAATCTTGCTACTTTACTGAATTCGTTTATCAGTTCTAACAGTTTTTTTGGTGGAGTCATTAGGATATTATACTTTATTGATGTTATTGGGACAACTTGCTACCCTTTTTGAAAAATAATGTTGGATCCGTAATTCACATTATACTTTAGAATAAAGTCACAATCCAGAAATCAATGGAAAAATAATAAACAAACCATAAAAGTAACAGAATAAAATATGGGAGAATTCTATACAACCTGGGAGTTGGGATGGCTTTTGTAACTGGTCTAAAATCTAAAAGACATTAAACAAGATTGATAAGTTAAACTAAGTAAATATGAAAATATTTGCATGCCAAATGAATAGCACAAGTCAAAAGACAACAAAGGGGTGACACATATCACAAAGGGCTAATTGCCCAATTTAAGAGAGACTGCCTACAAATTAATAAGGAAAGGACCAACAGCTCAATAGAAAATTGAGCAAAGGATTATAAACAATAAATTCATAGAAAGGGAATACAAATGGCTGACACTGATGTTCAACTAACTCATAATAATAGAAATGTAAATTATATGTACAACTAGATACATATTTTTCATCTATCCAACTGGGAAAATTCCAAAGCTTGATTATACTTAGTTGGCAATATTGTGATGAACTAGGTACATTGTTCCTGAGGGAATATAAATTAGTATAACCTGCATAGATGAAATTCATCAATATTACAAACTTGTATGTCCTTTTTTTTTATAATTGCCTACAGCACCTGATATTCCTAGGTGGTCTCCCATCCAAATACTAACCAGGCCCAACCCTGCTTAGCTTCTAAGATCAGAAGAGATTGGGCACATAGACCTTGTATGTCCATTTACCTAGCAATCCCACTTTTGGGACTTTATCCTTCTGACATAATCTCCACATATACTACATAGCACAGGTATACAAGGTTATTATCAAAACATTGTTTGCAATAAAAAAAGATTGGAAACAACTCAAAAGTTCATTGACTAAAAACAGCTAAATAAATTATGATATAGTCTTAAAATACACTTGCTATCCACTATGCAAATGTTTTTTTTAAATGAATACGTTCTCAACTATAGACTTACAGAAAGATTTCCAATATATATTAGTGATAAAAGCAAGATACATAACAGTGTATGATATACTACTTTTTGCATAAGAAAAAAAATGAATTCGAATGAGACTTTTTATTCATATACAGCTGTATATTCATGAAAAATTGAGGAAGGATACATGAAAAAGCTAATAATGGTGTTTATATATGTGAAGGAGCTGATAATTGAGTGCATGGGAATATGTTTATATTATGTTTTATTACATATGCAAGATTTAAATTTAAAATGTGCCATATTTTACTTATCATGTTTTATATTTGTAGCTGGAAAGTGTCCATTTTAGTTTAGTCTACCTGACCAGAACCAGAAATCTTGGTAAGAAGTTTTTTTGAAGTAAAAGCTATTGGAAAAGTAAATGGAAAGAATTTTAATTGTCTGCTATTTCTAAGTAAAATGAGTGTATTGATATCTTTTATGTTTGGGAATATATTATTTTAACCAAAAGAATAAAATTATATTTACTAATACATTTTTATTGTTTAAATAACAACAGTACTTTTCAGAATCCAACAGCTTTTAAAAGTTAATTTTCTCTCGTGAATTAAACAGCAAAAAGTTTGAGCTCCCTCTGCTGGCTCTGCAGTAGCATATCAGAGTGTATTTTGGCTTTAAGTAGAAACAAACTGACACATTAATTCCTTTAATTCATTTGCCAACACTAAAGAGAGTAATTTGAACCTGTGTGTTTTCATACTCCTGTAAATTTTAAGTCCTGCTAATATACCATTAATATTAGCAAGATGAGCATTTGAATATAAATATTAAAATTTTATTCAGTATGTACCTTTTCCATTAAATATGGTACCACGTAAGTAGGTTGTATAGGAAAATTTCCATATGTACTGCAATATGTACAAAATAGTTTTAGTTTTTTGCTTTTTTTAAACTGTGGGAGCCACCAGGTTGAGAGGAGCATGGCCTTCTCCTCTCCCCGCCATGGCGTGTGCTCGTCCACTGACACCGGTATACTCTGAAAAGAGGGAATCTTCTGGCAAAAATGTCACTTTGCCAACTGTGTTCAAGGCTCCCGTTCGACCAGATAGTGTGAACTTTGTTCACACCAACTTGCGCAAAAACAATAGCCCTGTGCTGTCTGTGAATTAGCAGGTCATCAAACCAGTGCCGAGTCATGGGGTATTGGCAGAGCTGTGGCTCAAATTCCCAGAGTTTGAGGCAGTGGGATTCATCAGTCTAGCCAGGGTGCCATGGGGGCCGCATGTTTGCACCAACCAAAACCTGACGCCGTTGGCACAGCAGAGAGAATACAACACAGAAGTGAGGGGTCATCTGCTCTGCCCTGGCTGCCTCAGCCTTACCAGCACTGGTCATGTCTAAAGGTCATTGTATTGAGGAAGTTCCTGAACTTCCTTTTGTGGTTGAAGATAAAGTTGAAGGCTGTAAGAAGACCAAGGAGGCTGTTTTGTCTGGAATGATATAAAAAAGGTATATGCCTCTTGGCGAATGAGAGCTGGCAAGGGCAAAATGAGAAACCATGATCATATCCAGCGCAGGGGACCTTGCATAATCTCTAATGAGGACAATGGCATCATCAAAGCCTTCAGAAATATCCCTGGAATTACTCTGCTTAATGTAAGCAAACTGAACATTTGAAACTTGCTCCTGGTGGTATGTGAGCTGTTTCTGCACTTGGACTGAAAGTGCTTTCCACAATTTAGATGATCTGTATGGCACTTGGCATAAAGCTGCCTCTCTCAAGAGTAACAACCACCTTCCCATACACAGGATGCTCAATATAGACATTAGCTCAGAGATCCAGAGAGCTCTCCGAGCACCACGCAATAAGATTCATCACAGAGTCCTAAAGAAGAATCCACTGAAAAACCTGAGAATCATGTTGAAGCTAAACCCACATGCGAAGACCATGTGCCGGAACACCATTCTTCACTATGCCAAGAATCACAAGCTCCAGGTAGATCAAGCAGCAGCAGCGCTAGAAGACAAATCAGAAGCAGGTTCCAGGCAAGAAGCCTGCGGTAAAGAAGAAAGGAAAGAAGGCTATTGGTGTTATGAAGCGGAAGACTTTGATGGGAAAAAAGGCTGAAGCTACCAAGAAACCAGCAGCTGAGAAGCCCATGGAAAAGAAACCCACCATAGAAGAAAAGAAGCCTGTGGCATAAACTGGAATTAGTTTATTCTGTAAAAGTCAAATCACTCTGGGACAGCTAATTTTGAATAAAAACCTCGTTAAAGAGAAAAAAGAAAGAATTTTAGTTTTTAAAATTTATTATGACTTTTAAACTGTATTAACCAAGAAAAACTGTAGTAACCATAAAACCTACATGTTGTTAGTATATTCATATATAATTAAAAATATGCATATTTTTAAGCTATGAGAAATATAAAATATTTGCATAGTTAAGCAATGATTCATATGACAGTTCACAGTGTCTATAAATATTGTTTTCTTTGTCATGACAGCATAATCTATGATGTACTAATTTATGATGTGCTTTGCAAAATTATAAGCTATCTATTTTCCTAAGATTTCTATTTTTATCCCATAGATTATTGATTATTATCTCAGTGGTGACCATTTTATCCTTATAGTTATCTACTAAGTTCTTTAAATTGTTTGTGTGTTATAGTTAAATCTCTTTACAGGTACCTCTTTTAAAAATTTAACTTTTCATCTCTTTCTTTCATCAGTCCTATTTTTTCCTTTGTTTGTTCTGACTGATATTCCTCTTTCAAACTACTGATGCTTCTTACATAAGACATTGTTTTTCTTGTGTTAATTTCTGATTGTGAAATACTGGGAATTCCCCATGTGGTGGAAAGCAAAGGTGTTTCTAGCCAATGGTGTGCTGGAACCAGCTGCTAGCAGCCTAGGAGAGCTGACTGTTAATTTTTCAAGAATTTTGCAAGCTATTTTTAAACATAGACTTTATTAAAAACCAAACTATCTGAACTTAAAATTACATTACTTATATTTAAAAAAAAACAATCAAAACTCATCATCTCCTAATTATTATTCTTTATTATTATTTATGTTCAGGTTATTTTCATCTATCATATCTGTATGGTAGAAATACTATATAATGGTGTATTACTGTGAATCACTTTCCAGCTCTGAGTTCAGTGATATCATGTTGGTAACTTGAAATTGGTTATGGTGAGAACATTTACAATGTGGAAATTGGCAAGTGCTACAGAACTAGGCTTGATTTATTGTTTCATTGATTGTCTGACATACAAAAGTGATTCCGCAAACGTTACAGATACAAGCATTTGGCAAAAATCAACTACAACATTTTATGAGAACCAATTTGTTGTATAAATTTATAATAAAGGGTATTATATATTTATTATTATTCATAAATTGTATGCTACACATTCTTAATATCAGGAAAACTTACATACATATATAATATGTATATACATTTATTTTGTTTTCTAGAAAGCCAATTGCTAAACATTAACCAACATACCACTGAATCTTTACCACCCAAGGTAATATAGGCAGGCAAGCAGACAATTCTCTACTGAGGCTCCTGAAGGAATTACTGATGTAGTACTCACCTAGCGATAAAGGTAGTGCAGTGGTTTTAATATACATCCACAAATTATTTGATACACCTCTTTTCCAAAGGTGAGGCCTAATTCTCCTCCCCCTGAATACAAGCTGTACTTGACTCTAATGAATAGAATATGAAGAAAGTGATGGTGATAGATGTCCAAAGCTAATTCATTAAAGACATTGTGACTTCTGACTTGCTTTCTCTTGGATTGCTTGTTTTGGAAGAAACCAGCTTCTATATCATGAGGACACTTATACATTTACATGAAAAGGCCCACATGTGGTGGAACTGAGGACTCCTGCCAACAGCCATTTTGAAAGAAGATTCTCCAATCCCAGGCAGGACTTTAAAGACTATGGCCCCAGAGGGCATCTTAACTGCAATTTCATGAGAGGCCCTGAGCCAGAACCGCTCCGCTAAGCAGCTCTCATAAATCATTATTGTTTCTTCAGCTCCCAGCATGTGTTATACAATGATAATTTCCACTGGTTTTGTTTGGGGTATAGGGCTCAGGAAAAGTAGTGGATAGGTGGTAATGCGCATGGACCTTGGATCCAGGCTGCCTGGGTCTGAATCCTGCCTCTACAATGTGGTCATGAGCTCTGTGATCTTAGATAAGTTACTTCACTTTCCCATGTTCCAAGTTCTTCAACAGTGAAATAGGATAGAGTGGTAGCTACTTCCGAGGTCTATTTTGGAGTTTATATAGAGCACCTAGGATGGCATCCAGCAAATGTTTAGTACATTCTTAGATCTATCATCACTTAGCTGGGTGACCTTGAGTGGGTTATTTAATTTTTTTGCATCTCAATTTCTTGACTTTAAAATGAGAAAAAAGAAACCTTTTGCCTCATTGCCCCCAAGAGAGCAAGATGGGTCATCAGCAACTGTACTGGAGCCATCTGAAAAAATTTGGCCAGGGGTCCTGTTCTTTTCTGGATCTGCTCAAACCAGCATGGTTTTGACCCAGAAATATGGCCTCAACATGTGCCACTAGTGTTTCCCTCAGTACATGAAGGATATAGACTTCATTAAGTTGGACTAAGTGAACTTCCATGAAAGGGTCATTCCAGACATCTATCTTACTGCAGAAAGAACGCTGGCTCTTAAAAATAAAAACTTCAATTATGAGTGTTTTATTGTAAATAGAAGTTACATGATTATAGAAATCTCCTTTTTAAATTTTGCTATTATCTTCTCAGTGGATTCAACTTCAAAATTTGTGGCTTGTTAAACCCTGGTAATATAAAAGTATTTGTGCTGAAAAAAATGCAGATAAGAAAAATAGCACCAACTTCATAGGATTGCTGAGAATTAAATACAATAATGTATGTAACTTGCCTAATACATAATGTATGTAGAGCCTTGCTTATGGCAGGATTTCAACAAAAAGGTAGTTTTAAAAAAGGTTATCTTTTCTGCACTCCATACCTTATTTATATTGCTACTATGGCACATATCAAACTATAGTAGCCTATACTGGGAACTCCTTGAGGACAGGAACTTTGTCATTATTCTTCTGATAAAAAGACAACCAATTCATCTGGCAACTAAATGTGAGGGGGAACTGAAGATTGAAACAGAAACCAAAACTTGTAAAACTGTATTATAACTCACCAAACAGCAAAAGTGTATGAAATCATGACCTGTAAGACAAACTAAGTTCAGACTCTCAACAATTCATTCAGATCCATGGTGTTCTAAAAACTATAGACAAACTTATCTCCCAATAACTCCACACAGTTATGCATTCTAAAGACAAAATCACTGATTATTCCAGCAACTTCCTGCTTTACAAATTCTAACCAATCTTTGCCAAGGTCATCCTATGACTATCTATAGATATTCTCCCCTAACTGTTGAACTCTCCACAGTGTGCACTCTCCCTTGCTGTGGCAAGATAATAAGCTTAAGTTTGTTTGAAAAATGAATTGTAATATCTATTATGTTAGATACTGGGAATAAAACAGTGAATAAAAGAAAAGCTTTTACCTTTAAAGAACCTAATCTTTAATGTGGTAGATAGACAAATATTAACAATACAGGGTGATATAATTATAATAGGAATAAACACCATGAACACTAAGCCCAGTTGGCTAGGACTTCCTGAAGGAAGTGATTTTTCAGAGAAGTCCTGAGGGATTATTAGGAGTTAGGTAAAAAATATGGTTGGGCATGGTAAATGTTCTAAAAGAAGGGCCTCCATTTGTAAAGAACAGAACAAAAAACAGTATGACTTGTTTGTGGAAATAAATTAAGAGTTTTGTAGGCCCGATGCATTAAAATATTATAACTTCTCCATTTGAAATTTAAAATAAAAATAATACTAACCATAAAATACATGTGGGAAAGTCCTTCTGTCTGGTTTTTCTCATTGTGTTTATTACTTTAAAAGAAATCTTAAATTCTCTTAAAAAATATATTTATGTTCATATTTTGATGGTTTCTTCAGCATATACTAGGTTGTCTATTACATAATGCAGTACTGTTTGGAAAACTACAAATATTTTGGTATGGCAGCATTGTAAAGTGTGAAAGGTGAAGAAATGAGATACAAAGTTGAATTGCAAGGCAGGTATCAATTACGGAAAAATCTAGTAAAGATGTGGTCTTTGTTATTTACTGATCTGAGTTCAGTCTCTGCCATGTTTGGACAAATCAAAGCCTTAATTTCTTCATCTATAAAATGGGGCTGCTAAATTGTGAAGGATTAACATAATAAATGTAAAAAGCACTTAGCACAGTGCTTAATACCATAAAACACATTTCAATGAACTATTTTTAATAATAAATTTGTACTTCAGCCTGGGAATGGTGAGTCAATAAAGAGTTTTAAATAGTGACATAATTAGATAGGCTTTTATGAATTTCTTTGGCTACAGTGTATAGTCTGGGTTGAGTGAAATGAGTACATTGTATGTGCATTTAGGAGGAAGACTTAATGGTTGATTGGATGGAGGTTGAATATATATATATATGTCTCTATACATATATTACGCATTCATACACATACACATCCATACAATTCCAAAGTCTCCTGTAGAAACTGCCATAGATGACAGATAGATGTGAATCTCAGTATCCGGAAGAAAAAATATATATAATATTATTAAAATCTGTCAATGAAATAATGTGATGTCTGTGCTCTCAAAATAATTTGGAATGTGGTAAGGGGACAGAATGGAGTATCAATGAAATAAGATTGACCATGAGTTAATTACTGTAGAAGCTGGACGATAGGGAAGATTAAATTTCTTTTTGTTTTTGTGTATGTTTAAAATTTTCCATAATAAAAAATATTTTTTAAAAAATCTATTAAAAGCAGGGAGACCAGAAAATAAGAAGATCCCTGGAGACGCCTAACAGACTGGCTAGAATATAAGTTCCATGAAGGTTAAGACATTGCCTGTCTTTTTCACATCTGTATCTCCAGGGCCTAGAGAAGTTCTTAGCAAACAGTAGACTCTTAGTATATATTTGTTGAATAAATAAACATTGGAGAACAAAACCCATAACCTGGGTGAGAGTCTGACAGCTCAGACTGAGAGACAAGACTCCTGGAGTTCCTTTCATCCATCATGCTACCTATGACATTCCATTAGCTATTTTAAGGACAAACATCTCAAGAAAACTATCTCCGGAGATAGCAAAGCAGATTCACAAACTTCAGCTGGGAATTCCATGAGAAGTAGATATTTCATACTTATGTGCATATGATCCCAGAGAGCTTCTGTGGGGACTCTTTCATCATTTCATTTAATTGCTTTTTTTTCAACAAATATTTATTATGGAGATGTCTCTGTCCTTCCAATCAAGAAAAAGAAAACTATGTGTACCCTATCTTCTTCCTCCTTTTATTCTTTGGCTAATAGGAGTGAGGGGAGGAATAAACAATCTTTTGAAGAAGGTTCACATTTACATTTTGTTCTTGTTTCCCCACTAGCTTTAGGGCAAAACCATCTATTACAAAAAGTAATGAGGTAGAACCTTAATTAGGGCTTTTGAAATTCAAGCCCACTCTTCCTGGTGGCCAGAATCTGAGCAGAGAAAAATGACCAACAACTCTGGAACAACAAACAGAGCCTTATTAAATGGCCACATGAGACATTCTCTAAAATTTTAAAGCTCCACTGCCCATATCCCATAGCCACTAGCAATGTGTGGGTTTAGAGCCCTTTTACTGTGGCTTGTTTGACTTGGAATGTATTATAACTGTAAAATATATACCAATTGTAAAGACTTAGTAACTAAATAAATAAATAAATGAATAAAATAGCTCAATAATATTTATATTAATTGCACATTGAAATGATATTTTAGATAAATTGGGCTAAATAAGTTATTAAAATTAATTTCATCTATTTTTTTTTTTACTTTTTAAAAATGTGGTCACTAGAAAATTTAAAATTATATATGGCTTACTTTTTATTTTTATTAGAAACTGCTTTTCCAAAATCTATGGACCTTTCCTCTTTTGTGGAACAAAATAGAGCTCAGTGTATTAATAGCATAACTACTAGTCTTCTTACTCTACTGTTTTGGTATATTTTGGATCCTTTCCATAGAAGTACTGTGACATGGAGTCATTATTGTCAATTATCAGTATAAATGGAGTCCCACCGAAGAACTGGTGACTGTCCCTCAAACTCTTTTTTGCCGAAAAGTACTCTTATCTTATTAAGGGGAAAATGAATGGTAGGTCCTTTGATCCCAGTTTACACCATTAACAATTGCTGAAGTGTTTCCTTTTGAATTACCTAAGGACTTACCTCCAGTAAGCATTATTTTTCTTTCCAAGTTATCAGTATCGATTCTCAGATGAGAAAACTATATTCCTTTTAACATGCTCATAATTCTAGGGAACTAAAAATTCTAGCATTTACTAGGTTAAAGATGATTTACATCACTTTTGCTATTTAACAATCCTCAAATTTAATTAACTTTCTCTTAAAAGAAGTATGTATGTTCATGTTTTCAATTTATTTTGCCACAGTGAAAACCTTTCAATGACTGTGCATATTTTAAATAAAATCTAGTTCAAAAATCTTAATATGGTTTGTGTCTACCTAATTTGACCTACAGCCATTTTCCTCTCTAACATGATACTCTGCCACCTCTTTGCTCTTCTTGAAGATCCTGACGTGTCTTTACCTCGGAACATTCCACAAGCTATTATGTTGGCCTGGAATGTACTTGTCTCTATTTTGTTTCACTTGGCCAACTTCTACTCATTATTCACTTTTCTTAACCATTTAAATATGATATCCTTAGAGAAGCCATGCTTGAGACTTTCTAGTCTAAATTATTATAATGGTTCATATTCCTTTTTATTTTCTTTCACAATAACTAATATAATTTATAATTATAAATTTTTTCCTATATGATTATTTGTTAAATGCCCCCTTCTTTATCAGGCTCTAAGTTTCTTGGGGCAGATATCAGATCTTTTTTTGTCCACCACTGTATTCTCAGCAAGTATGTCAGAAACGGAGCAGACCTTTCAGCAAACATCTGTTGAATCATAAATTCGAAAGGCTCAATAGAGTTCAGAAGTTGAAAATAGGATATAAGGAAGTAGCTGATGAAACAAGGCACCTAAAGAGGCCATAGGAAATTAAATTCAGAGCATTAGATAGAAGATAAAGTATATGTACACTAAAAAATAAAATGAGAGGTGCAAAATCCAATGATGGCTATAGAAAGTTAAAGGTTTGTTAGAATATATGTCTTGGGAAAATCATATTAAATTGAGGAAGCCAGGGATGGTTTCTAAGAAGTAATCTGGCCAAAAGTGATGATTAAATTCTATTAATAACAATTTTTTTTTACAAATTTATAAAAATAGAATCAGATGAAATTACTTGTGTTATAGGTTGGGTTCTCTGGGAAGCAAATGTTGAGCTAGAGTTAGAAGTGTAAAAGGTTTTCTAGAGAGTAGCACCTGTGAAAGGGAAAGCAGGGGAGGAGTATTGGGATGGGGTGTCTAACAAAGCTTCTGTCATCCCAGCATTAAGTATGTCCTTATACTATGCCTTGTTCAGTCTTTGGCTGAGGATAGGCAGGGCGAAGAGAGATTGCCCTGAGAATAGTGTAACTCCAGCTTGAAAGCTAAGAGAACCTAGGAGTTAACAGCTAGAGGCTGTCAGCTAACTACATGCTTTGCAAGTTGAGTAGTGTGTACTCCCGTGTAGGTAGATCTGAGCAGTGCACCTCAGTGACAGCCATACATTATAAGATGTTCATTTAACTCAAGTGATCTATAAATTTAATGAAGAATTTTTTTGACAAGCTCAGCAATCTTGTTCTAAGTATTTGGAAGACCAAAGATTCACATTTAGCTAAGCCAAATTTGAAAAAGAAGAGTGAAGAGGAAGGATTTGCTCTATTACATATTAAGATATTCTATATAATGATGGCAAATGAAAACAACATGGTACTGGTGTAGTCACAGACAGAGACCAACTGAAGAGGTCAGAACCAGAGCCACATATAAACAGAAATATAAATATGTGATTAAGACAGCATCAAAAATCAATGAAGGGAAAGACTGAATAAAATTATAGAGAAAAATTGGTTTGCCATTTGGAGAAAAATAAGCTAGGTCTCCACCTTACACCGTATACACCAGGGGTCCTCAACCCTCTAGTCGCAGACCCATACTAGTTCATGGCCTGTTAGGAACCAAGCCACACAGCAGGAGGTGAGGAGTGGGCAAGTGAGTCAAACTTCATTTGCAGCCACTCCCCAGCACTAGCATCACCACCTCAGCTCTTCAGAACATCAGGCATTAGATTTTCATAGGCATACCAGTTCCTAGTGCCAAAAAGGTTAGGGACCACTAGTATATGAATGTATTCCAGAGAGGATAAAAACCTAAATGTGATTCTCTGAAGAGAGTAATGAGTTGTAAAGCAAGTAGAAGAAAATATAGAATATCTCTGTGATGTTGAAATGCAGACTGAATTTTTAAATAAGACTCGAAAAGCACCATTGAGAGTAATAAGATTGTATTCAACAGCTAGGAGAGAAAACTAGAAGAACCTGAGGAAGACTTAAGTACACTCTGGAGACTACACCTACTATCAGGGAAGCTAAGTAAACCATTAAGATATATAGGTCTGTTAGGAGATATACATTATGATTTGCTTATCCAAAATACTTTCCCCTGCCTCTACTTCCCTCATATTTAAGATGAAGCACTTATCCTTCGATAAACATTTTTGAGTTCCAAACACTGTGCTAAGTGCAGGAAGTACAAAGAGGAATAAGCTTGAGTTCCAGTCTTTAAAGAGCTCATAATCAAGTTAGGGAGACAGATGAGAAAACTAAACAAAACATTTTATTTCCTATTCTACAAAGACGAACCAAGAGGCAACTACCTTTGTCTAGGGCATCAGTGAAAAGTTAGTAGCTGAGCAAGGAGGAAAGTCATTCCACGCAAAAGGAACAGCACTAACGAAGTCACAGGGCTTCCAAAAAGCATGGTGTATTGAAAAATGTTAAGTCAGTAATCTAATGAACATTCTGAAATATTGGTTACTGAATAGAGAGAGTAGTCTATGGAAGCTGTTTTAGTCTTTTATTAGTAGCATTGATTATCACATTAATTATCACCTTTGAAGGCAAAGCCAAAGAAGATGAAGCACTGAAGTGTTTGAGGGAAAAATGTTAATGGTTAAAGAGAGAAGCATGCTAGGAGGTACTAACTGTGGAAAGATAACAAGTACTGTACCATGGAGTTAGAGGCGGAAGAGATTCTATCAGCTACATTGGTCAGGGAATATTTCATAGAAGGACTTCACTTGATCATTCAAAAAATAGAGAACTGAGAACTGACTCTATCTCTTAGGGGCTGTGCTTGAAGCAAGAGATTTAAAATTGTATCCACTAAGGAACAGATACTCAGATAATAGCAAAAATAAAGCAATGAATTATAATAGAGGCAAGCAAAGGCTGGTGTAAGAAAAACCTCAGAGAACTCTTGCTTTAGAGCAGAGAGATCAAGGATGAATTACCAAAGGCGATGTACTAAATTTTGATAGATTAGCAGAATTCCATCAAGTGAAAGGAAGAAAAACACATTTTGTAATGGCTCTATTTAACGAGAGAACACACCTCTTTCAAGGTACATGAAATAGTTCAGGATGGCTGGAGCCAAGGCTGAAAAGCACTGAAAGAAGTTTCTAAGGCAAATAGGAAGGAGTTTGATTACGAAATGTCTTTTATAGGATGTTAAAGACTTTGGATTTTTATTCTGAAGACAAAATGGGGGGGTTGTGAAGATTTTAAGCCAGGAAGTGACATGACTTAGATCCAAATTTCACAATAATTGCTATTAAAGGTGATGATGAAGGTAATTCAGTATGAACTGACATGGGGGCAAACTGGAGAGATTAAAAGAGAGAGATTAAAAGGCTATTGCTATTGTTTATTAACAATAAGACAAGACTAAACACACAGTAGCAGTGGTATTGAGAGGATGGGTAGTAAGGTTTGAACTGTCAGAAAAAGAAGTAAAGACATTCCCTGTGGAAATAGATGTTTGGAAAAGAGGATGGTGAGCAAATCAGTTTACCTGGAGTATACAGTATTTGATAGCAGAACGCTGATTAGTTTTGGAAGTCTGGAGTAGAGGGCCAGAGTTATGGAACAGTTGGTGATGAGGTCAAAAGCATTGGTGGAGTCAGTCAGAGGCAAGGCTATTAAACAAATAGCCTAACAATTTGAATTACTTTTCTCCTAGCAATATTAAATTTTAAATCATTTTTATTGGAGTAAAACATACATAAAATTTACCACTTTAGCCATTTTTAGAGTGTATAGTTCAATGGCATTAAATACATTCGCGTTGCTGTGAACCATCAACATGGCCCATCTCCAGAACTTTTCAATCATCCCACACTGAAGCTCTTTATCCATTAAAAAATAACTCCCCATTCTTCCCTACTACAATTCGACTTTTCGTCTCTAGGAGTTTGACTGCCTAGGTAATTCACACAAGTGGAATCATGTAATACTTGTTCTTTTGTGTTTGGCTTATTTCATTTAGCTAAATCACTTTAAACAACACCCTGGTTATTCGATAGCCGGATTCTAATTTGCATTCTACTCTGTATACTTTATTTTAAAACCAATGTCTATAACTTTTTTTGATCTTTTTTCACTTTTATTAAGAACATTTCGCTCTTATTTTCACTTTTATTAAGAACATTTCGCTCTAGCAAAATATAAACTTATAGTTCTTAACGACAATTTAGTGTCTGCCATAGAGAACTTTTTATTAGTTTACTCAAGTGGCTTTATATTGTGAATTGTTTTCATTTCATTATAGTTTATGAGCACTAGACCTTTTGCAAAATTCAACCTGTACCTTAATGGTAGTACCTAGTACCTTAATAGAACAACTAAGGCAGGAAACGACTTATTTGATCACTTAGAGAAGGGAAGTTAATTTATTTGGGATGCTGATATGAAGGCTCTCTTTTGAGTGTATGTAATTTTCCTATCTGGGACTCAATGGGCTCTAAAAGAAGAGAATTAAAACCACAAAACAAACACTTATCTTTAGCTGGAAAAAGGCCTGAAAGTTTCAGATGGTTGGAAATTACCTGAGACCCGTCAAGGATATCTTGCCTTTCACTTGGGTAATCCCTAGGTCATTAGCGCTTTGTCAACAAGCGGAATAATTTTGGACAAGACTAATCCTTTGGAGGTCTCAGTGGGTTAGACCAGCCCGTGCCTCCCAAACTTGTCCACATTACCGCACATAGAGAATGTGGTATTGCAGGACATAGGTAAACGGAGGAGACAGCGCAAAAACAGCTGAAACCTACTGGCCGCCCTGCGTCCCGGAACACACGGGTGTGGATGCTCTTAAGCAGCGCTCCAGGACGCAGGTTTATTCCAGCTGACGCGCCATGGCTGTTATAAAGGACGAACTGGGGTTTCCGATGTTTCTGAAATCAGCAGTCTTTCTCTTCTTGCAAAAAAACTAAAGTCTTTGCTCCTTAAGAGTAGTGAAGTGTTAATAGGCAGCAAAACCGCAAACTAAGCAAATAAGCAAATAAACTACCGCAGTTATCAGCGTACTCTTAGCAGACTCTTACGTCTCTTCCCAGCAGGCTCCGGGAGTCATCGCGAGACTTCATATATTCTCGCGAGATTTATCGGCAGCCATCTTCTTGGGGGTGCTGGGAGCCGGGAAGACCCCCTGAATCCTTCCCATTGAGCTGCCCTTCGCCTTCGCTTTCTTCACTTTTGCCTGTTCAGCGTTGCCAACAAGCATCTGATCCTGAGACTGAGAGAAAGTCCGGGTCTAGGCGCGTGTCGCGCTGCCAGTTCAGAAAGATTCGCTGGGGTGGAGGGAAGGGGGAGGGCCCGGATAAACCGTTGCTGCCTTACCCCGGCCCGGGGTCCGGGGAGGGGAGCTCCTGGCACCCCGTGGACTCGCGGCCTGCGGCGGTCCCCGCAGAACTGTTCACCGATCGGGACTCGCGGGTACCTGCCACCGGCGCCTCCCACCGCGGCCCACGCGGGTGGCGCGCGGAGGAGGGGGCGGGGGCAGCGGCGGCTGTAGCGGCCGCGACCTGGGCGGGCTGAGGAGTGTGACGGGCCCGGGGGCCGCTGTGGATGGTTTCTAAAATGATCATTGAAAACTTCGAGGCACTGAAGTCCTGGCTCAGCAAGACTCTCGAGCCCATGTGAGTATCGGGGCTATTTCCTTGCAGGGATGGAAGTGGGAGATAGGCAGACACAGATCTATGCAGTTTCTCCAAGTGCCTGCGGTGGAGGCCAGAGCGGTAAACGGAGGTCCCAGGGCTCTGGTTTTTTTTTTTTTTTTTTTTTTCATCTCGTTCCCAGGTTTTGGATATCCCTGAGAACCTGAGCTGACCTTTATTTTATCGCTGAGTTGGTTCTTGAACCCCTGTCTCCTGCTCTTGTTTTCCGGTTATAGGTAAAGCTGCCCTAGGACGCGCGTGCGCGCGCACACACACACACACACACACACGCACACGCACACACATGCATGCACGCACACACGCGTAACGTTTGCTGGAGTCTTTACATATCGGTTTCTTTAGTGAATCTGAGCATAACCTCCTTTACACAGATTATTTTACTTTATTTAAACAAAGTGAGTGGACGTTATTAGGGATTTGGATAGTTCTGGTCTAAGCCACTTAACGTTTACCTAGATACTATCTCTGAAGAAAAAGGCCACGTCTCCCATGTGCGATCTGGCATATCGTCACCTCTTAACTGATGAGAGATGTAACAGGTGCTGAGGTGCTCGGTAAAATTCTCTTTTCCCACTTCCACGTTTGTTCGAGGAGGAAGAAAATGTAGTCTATCCATATGGACTATTTGACAATTTTAAGTGGTATGCTGTAGACGCACTGTTTTTTTGGGGGGGGCGGGGGGATGTTCAGATTGCTGAAATGTTTTAGATTGGAACAATTCAGGAGTGTTTTAAGGATTTATCTCTGACTATATAACAAATATTTTATGTGCCAAATGCTTTATCAGAATTGGTTAATTTACAATAAAGTGCAGTGGGGAAAATCTCATTTAATAACTTATTAAGCACCTACTAGGTACTGTGGGAGGCCTTGGGGATAGAGCTTTCAAATTCCAAAGTCTACTAGACATAACAAACACAAATTAGATAATTGCAGGTTATAAGAGCTTTGATGGTTATAATAGAAGATCATGTAAAAGAGTGATTAGAAGGCCTCTCAGAGAAGGTGACATTTGAGCTACTTGGGGGAAGGAGGAATCATCTCTGTGAAACTCTGGAAAGAGAGTGTTCTTTGCAAAAGGGACAGCAAGTGCAAAAGCCCTGTAGCAGAAATGATCATGGTGTGTTCCAAGAAGAGAAGGAAGGCAATTGTGGCTGTAGGGAAAGTTGAGATAGGAGAGAGAGTGGAAGTGCATGAAGTTGTAGAAGTAGTCAGAGGCCAAATTATGTAAGATCCTCTAGGCTATGGTCAAGGGCTAGGATTTTATTTAAATTATAGTGGGAAGACAAGTGATTTAAAACAGGCAAGGACTGATTTTATTTTAACCAGCTGCTTTGTGGGGATTAAAGGGGCAAGAATGGAAGCAAGGAGACCATTCTGAAGGGCATTGTAGGCAAAGATGTAGATAGTTGTGATAGTGGAAACAGAGAACTCAATATATTTTATAAGCAGATCTGATAGAACTTGCTGATGGATAAGGGAGATAAGGAAAAGGGAAATGAAGGATGATTACTAAGAAATTAACCTAGGTACCTATATGGCTGATGGAAAGAAGGCTGGGAGAGAACACGTTGAAGGGAAGAGAGAAAGGTTGTTGGTTTTGATCATTAAGTATAAGGTGTTATACATCTAAGTGAGATGTCAAATAGGTATTTAGGTATATGAGTCTGGAACTCGGGCCAGGACTAGAGAAATTTGGAGTCATACTGATAGTATTTAAAGCCATAGAATTGTGGGAGATTTCTTAGGAAGAATGTGTAGATGGGGAAGAGAGCCCAGGTCTGAGGTAGGAAGAAAAATGGGGTATCTGTTGCTAAAGAAATGGATGATAAAAGAGGCAAGTTGTCAGCTTAATGGGATGCTGCAGAATGGATGAAAAAATTATAGGCAGATAAGTGGCCCTTAGATTTACAAGGTAGAAAAGAAGTCATTGGTGACCTTAAAATAGTTTCACTGGAATGGGGTGGTGTAGATAAAAGTCCTATTTCAGTGGATTGGAAAGAGTGGGTAGCAGTGCACTATGGTTGTTGAGAGGGAAAACTCTGGAACCAGAAGGGCTGGCTCTGAAATCTTTCTCTGCCACTTACCAGCTGTATAATATTGGGTAAGTTAATTAACTCGGTGCCTCTGTGTCCTTATCTCCATAATCAAGAAAATAATAAATATGTATTAAAATCTTTGAACATGACTTGGTTTTAATTAGCACTCAATAAGTATTAGGTGAACAGAAAACTTCAAAGAATACTGATTTGACTAGCATTTCTTTTTTTAAGCCTTCAGTTTTTAAATTACTAGCTTTACTACCATTTCCTTTTTTCCACACCACCAGCCTAAAAGGTGATTTATAGCTACTTAGTGTTGTATGCTTACAATTTTTCTTTAGTCTCAATAAAGCATATTCCAGGTGTCATATAGGCTACTCAGATGACTGTAGCACTGCAGTGATTACTGTTCGAATAAATAAGGCACTAATAGTAAAACCCAGACAGTGGTAGGAATTGGGATTGGTCATTTCCTAGCATTGCTATGGTAAAATTGAACCCTTATCCAAGTTCCTGTCTTTAAATTGCGTTTCAGGTGAATTCTTTAAGATGATGACTTTTCAAGCTGATTCCAATTATTTAATAAAACCCATTGTTTCTAACCTTGGATTCGTGAAACTAAGATATATTTGTTATCTGAAGGGATTTTTTTGCTTTACTTTAAAGCTATAAAATTGCCAAATAGTACCTGTTCCTGTTGGAGGAACATTTGAAGGACCAAGGATAAGATGGAACTCAAACTTGTATAGAACCTTTTATGTGCTTGTGCTAGAAAGGCATCTCATGGTTTTGAACTTATTCCACATTTTGAATGTATTCAGTAAACATTTATTGAGCACTTAATGTACTCTGCTAAGCAATGTGTTAGGTATTGGGAAAATAGGAAACAAAACATGAAATGGCTATCTTCATATTGTTAACCATTTAGCAGGTAATACGGATGTTGAACTTTGTACTACAAGACTGGGTGTTATGAAGTCCAGAATGTTGTCCAAATATATGTCTGGGAGGTCAGGAAAGGCTTTCCTAGCATTATTAAGTTTGACCTCAGCCTGAGAAGATGAAGAGCAATTTGCTGGGCAAAATGATGGGAATGGAGAACTGTGAGAGCATTCTAGGTTTTGGGGAACAAATCAGATGAAGGCACTAAAATGAAATAAAAAAGGCATTTTGGAGGAACTGAAGGAAATTGAAAAAAGACTAGAAGGAAGAATAGCATTGGATAGGTGCGGAGAGAGGACTTGGATCATATAAGACTGTGTTGAGTCATGTTAAAGCTTTTGAATGTCAGTGAAAGATGTAGGAAACCAGTAGAGGGTTTTACGGCAGGAGAGTTTTCAGATTGACGTTCAAAAAAAAAACTTAGCCTGATTGCAGTTTCAGCATGAAATAAAAGCTGATAAGCCTATATTTTATTTGATTATGAGGTCTGTAGGTGAGTAAGTGTTAAAATGAATTATTGAAAATGTAGGTGTTAAAATTATTTCAAAATACTTAGATTGATATTTTGTTCTTAAACATTTGCTTAGTCATACTTGCTAATAAAATTAGATACTGGTTTTTCCTCTAACGTTCTTTTTTTTAAATGTGAAGTCCTGGACAAAAATTTAAGCTTTTTTTTTTTTTGATCAGTTTTTCTCTTTCATTTTCTAAGTAGAAGTTTTCCTACTATATTTTAAAACTTTTTAATGAGTTTACACAGTACTGAAGTTGGTAATTTAATAAAATCATGAACTCTGGCTGAAGGGAACCTTAAAAACTAATCAAACTCTTTAGTTTTTCAGAAGATAAAGTTGAAAGGCAGATAGACTTAATGATGTGCCCAGATTTTGTGAGTTTAGTAAGAAAGAACAGAATGCCTAATTTTGTGTTCCTGCTGCTATGTAGTGCTGTGAAGGTAGTATCGTATAGTTGAAAGAAAATAAGTCCTGTGTCCACATAGACTGTTCAACTCTTAGTCCTGCCACTTGTTGTCTGAGTAGTCTAGGCTGATAAACCTCCTCTTTCAAGTATAATAGAATTATACTTGTTTCCTTCTATAGTTGAAAGGATTAAATGAGGCATATTTTTTAAAATCTTTTTCATCTTTTTAAATTTAATTTTCAGTTAACATAACATTTAATATATTAGTTTCAGGTGTACACCATAATGGTTAGACATTTATATCATTTATGAAATAATCCCCTTGATTAGTCTAGTACCCACCTGGCATTATACTTAGTTACTGCAATATTGTTGACTGTATTACTTATGTCATACTTGGAAGGCGTATTTTTTAGAGCCTAGCCATTTCCTCCTTCCTTAAATACTGGTTGATTAAACACAGATAGGTTACATTACTACTATTCCTACTGTTCCTATTATCACTACCATTGCTTCTGCCACTGCCACCTAACATTTGTATGCATTCTTCCAAGTTCTGTGTAGTAAGCATTGTTACCTCCATTTTTGCAAGTGATGACACTGAGGCACTAAAGCAAAAATTAAGATAATTGCCCAGCGTCACACAGTTAGTTAGCTATGCATGTGACTAAACAGTGATTTAAATTCAAGCTTCTTGACTCTGGATTCATGTTCTTAATTCACTACTACATAATACAGTGTATTCTTTCCTATTACTGTATATACTTTTTATTATTATGGAACAAAATTCTAAAGCATTATGATAATCACTGCTTTAGAGTTTAAGAAAGGAACCTCCTTAGATCTTTTGTAGTCTTTCCTCCTTCACCCACACTTGTTACTGTGCCTTTCTTACCACATTAAAATTTATTTTTGTTCCTGTTATACAGGAAGAACTGAAAGGTGATCTTTTTACTTCTGAACTTTACTTCTATTTCCCTTCTTTGATCTTTTCCTTTCTACAGATTCCTTTGGGTGTAGAAAGTCAGTCTTTCCTTAGGAAAGAAAAACTCAGCAACAATAGCAGCAAAAACTAAACAAAAATAAATCATACTTTTAGTCACTTTCATGTTAGCTTTCTTTCACTGGTAAATCATGAAATAGTAGGTAGTTTTTAATTATCACTCATTTGCTCCCAACCATTTATTTCTTAACGTTTTATAGCATAGTTTCTGCTTGTTTTCAACCAAAATTGTTTACCCCAGTGTTACCAATAATTTTTGTTTACTAAATGTAAAGATTTTAGAGGATTTTTTTTATTGACCTGTGTTTATAACATTAGACAATGTTGATTCTGCCTTTTTTGTTTTTTTAAATTTCTGAGGTCTTGATTCCCTAATACTGTTTGGTCTTTTCAAATTAGTCCTATTCCAGTTAGTTCTTTTTCTTGCCTTTTAATTGTATTTTGCAAATTCTGTTCCATGACTTTTTCTCAACTCTTTCTACTCCTGACATCTCATTCATATTCATTCCTATGAATGATTTCTTTTATAATCTGTGCCAATGGTTCTTAAAAACTGTTTTTGTGTGTGTGGTAGATTCTTTGAAAGTTTTATTAAAGACTTCATTCCTTACTATGTTGTATGTACTACGTACACATTTGCATTGAATTTCAGAGCATTTCCAAGAGAACTTCGATGCAGTTATTTTTCACTTACGTATGTTTGACTTAATCACCCTTCATAGCCTTCAGAGGTTATCTGCAATTGCTAGATGTATACATACCCGGTTTTCTTATCTGAGCTTCAGACTGTGTTTCTAAAAATGTTCTCTGAATTCACTTATCTCTATTTCATTTCTCCAAATTATCAGGTGTCCACTGACGTAAGAAACTTCCAAACCTGTAGAGATTTTTTTTTAAAGTTTAAATTCTTTAAAGATCTCATATGCTCCTGAGAATGACAGTTTTACCGTTTCTTTTATACATTTGGATTTAGGAAGGGAATTTTAGAAAAATTAATGAAGGAGGGAAAATAAAGGTATGGGATAATTAAGATTATGTGCTTCCTTCAGGTTGGTTTTCCAGGGGTCTGGAAAAGAGCATTTCTTCCAGCATATTAAAGGTGTATTAACCGAGATACACAAGAACAATGGATAGGGCTCCTTTAAAAACCTTTTACTGAAGAAGATACATGTCTGGGGCATGACTAGTCACCCATCATAACCTGACCAGTTAGGAATTTGTGATCACATCACCCTGAGTTTACTTTCCGTCACTGAACTTACCAGTTTATTACAGAACTCCTTCTTTTGTCAACACAGGCTTGAGGTTTAATTTTTTGGCTTCTTCCCTTATTTCTTTTCCCTCATTCAGTTAATCATTGGGTTCTGTCTCTTTTAATAATTCTTACTAAGAACAATGCTCAGTAAGGGTCCTCATTCCTTATCTAAACCGTTGTAATTTGTTTCTTAACAAAAACTTTCCTGTCTCTAGCTCTTTTTTCCACTTCTATCGTAAATACTCTACCTCGTTTATATCCCATTATTTGATCAAAATTTTTAGCAATCCTAAATAAATTGCTTTTAAACTTGGTTTTCAGAACTCTAATCATCTGCTTCAAATTCTCTTTACAGCTTATATCTTCCTATTTTTTTTACATGAGTCTTAATTTCAGCAAAGCTGAGCTTTTCATTGTGATTCTGCATTACATTTTTTCTACTGTCCCTTTTTTCCCCGACTAAGTAGTAGGTGACATTCATTGAGTGAGTGTATGCTAACGCTGTACATTTGTTGTGTATGGACTAGGTTCTGTTATCTCAATCTTATTTTATTTATTTATTTTTAGTTTTTAGGCGAAGCAATCTTTGGTTGACCTCACAGATTGTAGGAACTTTGTCAGTTTACAATCCCTTATTTTTTTATTTTTTTACATCTACAGCATCTGGTCTTCCTAGGTGGTCTCCCATCCAAGTACTAACCAGGCCTGACCCTGTTTAGCTTGTGAGATTATACGGGATTGGGCTCGTTCAGGGTAGGATGGCCTTAGACCTGTTA
The DNA here is from genome assembly GCA_003508835.1 of Eonycteris spelaea. NCBI lineage: Eukaryota > Metazoa > Chordata > Mammalia > Chiroptera > Pteropodidae > Eonycteris > Eonycteris spelaea. The sequence continues at coordinate 25,463,950 of PUFA01000002.1, read as the reverse complement.
TCTCAGTTTTAAAGATGAGGAAATTGAGTCTTAGGAAGATAAGTAATACACTTCATTCATAGCTAGTAAATGGAGACAGGATTCAAAACAAGACATTTTGATTCTAGAACCTTCTTGTACATGGTGATGTACTGCTTTTCTCCATTTCCTTTATCTGTGTTGAACTCAAAGGTTGGGGTTGATTCCAGTTCTTCCAGAAAGCTATTTATGATCTATCTAGCTAGAAGCAGTGACATGATTTTCTCTTCTAGCATTAGTTTGCATAGTCTATGGCACTCATCACTTGCACACTTATTTAGCAATTCATACTTTTTTTTAGCATAATCATTATTGTTTAAGGTCCTTTAGAGTAGACTCCAAAACTTGCCTTCATGTTCTGTACAACACCCAGCACAATGCCTTGTGTGTGGTATGCACTTGAGAAATAAATTAGTGAAAATTTCTAGTTTGTGTACCCATAAAGGGGCTTATGATATACACTGTATTTTACCTGGAAGAGAAGCAGATACATGAGCAGTTGGAAGATTTATTAATCCCTGGGTCTGTTTCTCTTTATTTTTACTTAATAGCACATTAAGATTAGCTAGAGCTTAGTGATATTTTTTAGGAGGAAAGAACACTGAAGAGTATTAACATTTACTCATTATCGTTGGATGCTGTGGTGTTCAAGATTGCTGGCCTCCATGGAGCTTCACAAAAAAAAGAACTATACATGTTAATCCTAATCTGATGAATTTTACAGCTGGTAGAAGAGTTTTTCAGTAATTATTGGCTAAATTATTTTTAATTACCCTTTTTATCCCTTTAAGTTTTATTGAGTTGACGTTCATTGCCACATTTCACTGCTGCAGCCTTACTTGGCTTTTCTAGCTGAATGCTGAGTAGTTAAAATGAATTTAGCCTTTCTTTGTTTTAGCATTTCCTTATCTTTGCTTATGGTACTTCTCAAATAAATATATTTTATGTGGATAAGCCAAGAAATAGGAATAGTGTTATAAAAAAATGAAAAATAAGATATCCAATGTTTGGTAGATATTGAGCATGACTAACTCAAGCTAGAGGTAAACAGCTGGGAAATTTTTTTTTCTTACTCCTGCTTACTTAGTCCCACAGAATAAAGAGAAATGAGTGGTTGGTAAACCCTTTGTATCATATTTACTCACTACTCCCCGGTTTATTTTTGTGGAAAAATTTGTTTCAGTTCACTTTTGAAACAGGTAAAGATTATTTTTAACTTTGGGTCATATTTACTATTTTTTGTGTGTATGAAATAAAGGAGTACATTTGAGATATGTTACTCAGTGATTCTCCCAGAGATATTTTGCCAACATACAACCAAATATGTTTATATAGTCTACTTTCGACTTTTTTATATAATTGATATCATACTTGGAGGTCATTCGTATAATACAAAAGACTTGCCCTTTTTTTAAGGCTGCCTAGTATTTTAGTGTAATGGATATACTGTAATTATTTAACCATTCCTTATTGATGAATTGCACAAGTAGTAATACCGTGTATATCTTTACTACATTTAAGTTTATAATTAACATGAACAGATCAGTTGGATATGTCTAAGTTTGGCATTTATGACTATGCCTGCTAAAAATATTCAAGTCTTTGTGGAAAAATTTTCTTTCTTTTGGGTAAATACCTAGGAGACTAATTGCTAGGTCATAGGGTAGTTGTATATGTTTGGCATTGTAAGAAACTGCCAAAATGTTTCTCAAGTAGTCGAACCATTTCACATTGCTACCTGTAACGTATGAGAGGTCAGTTGTTCTAAATCCTCAACAATATTTCACTCAGGTTTTTAAAAAAAATTTAGTGTGAAATAGCATCCTATTATTTTTTTTGTACTGACAATTTAATTCTGTTTATGGGTTTAATTTGGCATTTTCTTGATGACTAATGCTATTGAGGATCTTTTTCTGTGCTTATTTACTATCATATCTTCTTTAGTAAAGTGTCTAAGTCTTGCTTATTTTCAAAATTGGGCAGTCTTTTATTGTTGATTTGTAGGAGGTCTTTATATATTCATATGTAATATATGTGCTATAAATATTTTTTCCCCACTCTGGCTTATATATAATATCTTTTTGTGAGCAGAAATTTAAAAAAAATTTAAGTCCAATTTATTTTGTTTTATGGTTAATGCTTTTGCATCCAAGAAACTTTTGTCTCTTCTATGATCATGAAGATATTCTATGTTCTAGAAATGTTTTGCCTCTGGGTTTTTTGTTTAGGTCTATTATTTATCTCAAATGAATTTAAAAATATATATAGAGAGAAAGTGAGATAGGGTTGATGGTTTCTTTTTTTCCTTTAATATGAATGTCATATTTCCAGAAATATTTGTTAAAAAGACTTCATTGGATGACTTTGCATCTTGGATGAAAATCAAGTGTTGAAATTAGATTATAGAAGTCCAGTTTTGTCCTTTTTAATGATTGTCTTGGTTATGCAGAATAACCAAGCTTGCATTTCCCTATAAAGGGGAGGATCCCCTAGTCAGCTTCTGTAAGAAAGCCTGTGTGATTGTTGGTGGGGATTTTATTGAACGTAGAGATCAGTATTAGAAGGAAGACTATAATATTTAGTCTTTGAGTCCATGAATATGGTATATCTCTCCATTAAAGTCTTTAATTTCTCCTAGCAATAATTTCTAGGTTTTTCCATGTGGCTCTTTTTAATAGTTTCTGTGTATTAGCTGAAGTTTCCTATTTCCTTACACATGTTGTCCACATGTTTTAATAAATTCTTAAGCATTTTTATTATAGTTTTTAAAAAGTTCTTTCCCAATAATTCTGTAATTTGGGCCATTTTTGAATATGCTTCCATTTACTGTTCTCATATGGACCACATTTTCTTACTATTTTGTGTTTCTTGTTATTTGATCTTGCGCTGAACATTTTGTGTAAAAGAACGCTGGAGACTGAACAGTGGAGACTGAAATAAGATTTATCTTCAGTAAGGGCTATGCTTTTTCTTTTGTTAGGCCACTGGAGTAGAGGCTGAGTCAGTTGCTCTGTAGTTGATCTGGTTTGGAGCTTTATAACAATTTCGATTCAGTTCACCATTGGCTTCTAATGTTTTGAGGCCAGTATTTTCCCTTTCATGGGGCCTGGAATCTGAGCATTGAGATTCTGGTTACCTCCAGGCCCCCAGCTTTTGAAACGTGGTGAATCATCTCTTCTTGCTTCAGTCCTGCTACCAGGTTTTTGAGTTGCTGAGATCACTTGAGTCTTACCTCTGGCTTTCATTATATTTTAGCTATCTTTCAGTATATTATTGCTTTGTTGCTCTTTTCCTTGGCATTTGTAAGGTAATCAGTTCTCTCTGTAGGCTTAGAATGCCCCAGAGGAGTTTTGCTTAGCCCTCTCTTCCACTCCCAGACTTTGCAGGTTGAAAGTTGGGGGTGTGTTGGCAGATCTCTTCTAGTTCTCCTCTGCTCCCAGAACTACTCCTGACTTTTTGGTTAGTAAGTGTTGATGAGTGGTTGTAGACCCATTCTGTAGTTGAGGGTCCTTGGGATTCTTATTTGTCTTGACAACCTGTATGTGGCTGTTAAAAGATGATTAAAAGTTTGGCTGTTTTCTCTTTGCCTCCATCTATGGGAGATTTCTCTTCTTGCCTTTCCACCAGGATTAAGAGTAACCATGGTTTCTTTTCTCTTATAAAGGGCTTGCCACCTTCTGCTGTTTAATTAGTTCGTTTTCTTGTATCCTCATCTCTTTAGGCTTTAAAAATACCACAATTTTGTAGCTTAACTGGTGTGTTTTTTGTTGTTAGGATGAAAGCATTAGTTTCTTGTTATTTTCCACATCCAACCTGTATTAAAACTCCTAATGTAGTTTTAATACGCATTTGTCTTATAGTTAGATTTATCAATTTTTATGATGTGTAAGAGCCATATATATTTTTTCTGTTGATTTTTCATACCTTTTCTAGTTTTTCTCTTGCATTGTTGGTTTCTTAAGTTAATTTGTAGGAGATTTCCATATTTTAAGGAAACTGTAGTAGCTCTTTCCCCATACAGACTTTGTTTCAATTCTGCTTATGGTAATTTTTTAAATATAGAAATATTTTGTGTAGTTTGGTTTATCTTTTATGGTATCTAGGTTTTGTATCATAGTCAGAAAACTACTTCATTCTGAGATGAAGATATTTATAGTAATGATAATATGGCAATAGCTATCACTAATAATGCTTATTATTATATGCCAGTGTATTAATTGACAACACAATAAGACGATAAGCCAGAAATTGAACCAAGTCACTCTGTATCTTTAGAGTTCTTTAGTGGTGTGATCCATGTCTTCCGTGATCTTATTTTTAATACTTAAAACTTTATCTACCTGAAATGGATAATGTTTTAATGCCAGGTATGAAGTATGGATCTAGCTTTATTGGTTTATTTTCATTCAGGTATATACAAAGTTATCCCTATGCAATTGACTGCATAATCCATGTTTTCCTAATGATTTGAAATGTCACCTATTTTAAAACTAAATCATTATACGAATTTGGTTTAGTCTAGACTGTTTATATATTACATTGATCTTACGTTAGACCATTGATCTCTCAATTTTTGGTAGTTGTAATTTCTAGTAAGGTTAGTCCCCAATCACTGATACTTGTTCTGAGCATTTTTCTGGTCATTTTTGCTTGATTGTCCTCCTCTTAAAAATATTTTATTATAAAAATTTTCAAATACACAGTAAAATTGAAAGAATTTAAGTGACAAAGCCATTTCACTTAGATTCTGCTATTAACATTTTAGTGTACTTAACACTTTCATCCTTTGATGTATTTCACAGTAAATTGCACACATCAATGCACTTACCCCTAAATACTTAAGCATACATATTATTAATTAGAGTTTAGTATTTGTTTACAGTTTAATTTTTTGATGTAATTTGTATAGTGTACACAAATCTTAATGTACCCCTTGATGAGTTTTGACTAATGCATACCTTTGTAAACCAGTCCCATCTCAAAATAAAGAACATTACCATCACCCCGGAAAGTTTCCTCATTCCCCTTCTCATGCTCCCACTTACTCTTAGAAGCAAGCACTATTCTTTTTTTCTCCCCACTGTACATTAGTTTTGCCTGTTCTAGAACTTTATATAAATGGAATCATAGACTAGGTACTATTTTGAATAAGACTTTTTTTACTCTTAATGTTCTTGAGGTTTATTCTTGTTGTTGCATATATCTATAGTTTCTTTTGTGAATGGTATTCCAATGTCAGATTAATGCTATATAGTTATAATAATTCCTATAGTATTTTTAGTCCTGATTAATCTTTTTCTTTTAATTGAAAATGCTTGCTTTTTTTAAATAAAATTTTAAAAATATAGAAGTATAAACGAAAAGTGAGTTTTCTAACCCCTCCTCAAGACCCCTGTATAAACATGTAAGCATATATTTATAAAAATAAAAAAGTATGATGTTTAGGTATATAATGTTTTTTACAGGATCATAGTATTCATATGTCACTAACATAATATTTCAGGTGACAGACACTGCATATGTATATTCCAACATGAATATGTTTTTAAGTAGATTCCTATTTCTTCTAGTGGCTCCATAGTGTTACATTATGTGCATATACTATTTCTTTTAACAATATTTTAAGATATAACCATTACTTTTAGAAAAAAATTATTTTTGTAAAGCATGAAAATAATTCCTACACCTACACATAGTTACAGGAAAGAAAAGTTACCAGAACGCTTAGAAATGAAGTGTAAAAATCTTCTTTATACTTTCCACTCTAGCACTCTTAGTATTAATAAGTACTCTTTATACTTTTAAATGGCTGAAATCCAGTCTTATTGAGTGGCTATACCACAGTAACCATATTGTTCTTATGTGTCATTCGGTTTGTTTCCTATTTTCAAAAAATTTACAGTGGTCCCCCCTTATCCACAGGTTCACTTTCCATGTTTTTAGTTACCTGTGGTCAGCTGCAGTTCAAAAATATTAAATGGAAAGTCTAGAAATAAATTCAGAAGTTATAAACTGTGTGCTGATCTGAGTAGCCTAATGAAATCTTATGTCATCCCACTCCATCCTGCCAGGACGTGAATCATTTCTTTGTCCAGTGTATGGACGCTGTATATGTTATCTGCCCATTAGATTAGCCACTTAGTTGCTGTCTTGATTATCAGATTGGTTGTGTGTGTGTGTGTGTGAGAGAGAGATCGAGATCATTATAATTGTTCTTTCTGCTTTATTATTAGTTATTGTTCATGTCTTACGGTGCCTAATGCATAAATTAAAGTTTGTCATCGGCATGCTTGTATAGAAAAAAACAATGTATAGAGGGTTCAGTATATTCACCATTTCAGGTAGTAACTGGAGATCTTGGAATGTTTTCTCATCGAATTAAGGACGACAGCTTTGTATAATTCTGCAATAAATATCTTCCCCTATGTAGTCATTTGTTCATCTATCCTTCCCTCCCTCCTTCCTTTTCTCCTATTTTCCCCCAATTTCCCTCCCATCATTGTTCTCATTAGTAGAAATTATTTTCCAATGTTACCTAATTCTCTCAGAGGCCTTTTTAATATTAAGAGATAATATTAAAAATAATATTATGTTTTGAAAGTTTGGCCAAGTAGGTGTTTTGGTAGTGGTGATTTTAATGTAGTAGTTCAGGTAAACTGGTTTTATGATGTCATGTGATCATTGTAGCAAGTAATTCCTTTAGTTTTCTTGTCTCAAAGAGCCATTTAAAAAGAGTGACAGAAGATAATGTCAGTATATGGTCTGTTCTGTTGACGTCTTTATAACTTTCTATATCTTGCTATTCCTACACTTCCTGTGGCTCTGCCTACGTTCTCCAATTATTAATTTTTAATTGCCTACTCTCATTTAAAAAGTTGATTTGAAAAACACTTGTAAAAATCTTGTGAATTCAGTTATTAAAAATGAAAACCATTTGAATGATTATAAATCCTATATATAAGAATGAAATGCCATTCAGCAGATCACTTGTTGCCTGTTGCTATTTGTAATACAGTTCTAATTAATTATAATTTGATGATGTAACATTGTGTAAATTTAAGATATACAGTTTGTTACTTTGATACATTTATTTTATAGTTATCTAAGTAGTGGTATTTCTCACATTACTTATATAATTAAGTACACTGTTACTGCCTATATTCATTATACTGTTAATTAGGTCTCTGGCTTATTTACTACTTGTTACAAGTTTGTACCCTGTTTAAATCCTGTTTAAACACCATCACTCTATGTCCCTCCCATCCTCTGGTAATCACCGTACTGTTTTCTGTGTCTGAGTTTATTCATTTGTTGCTTTTTGTTCATTATCCCATGTATGAGAGAAATGTGGTTCTTTTCCATCTGACTTATTTCACTTAGCATAATAACTCTCAAGATCCACCCATGTTGTCACAAATGACAATATTTTATCTTATTTTTGTGGCTGAGTAGTATTCTGTTATGTACATGTACCACATCTTTTTTATCTTATTGGTTGAAAGACATTTAAGTTGTTTCATGTCTTGGTTATCGTCAATAATGCTGCAGGTAACATAAGGATACATATATCTTTATGAGGAAGTGTTTTTAAATTTTCTGGGTAGATAACCAGAATAGGGGTTTCTGGGTCATATAGTAGCTGTTTTCCATAGTGATTTTCTCAGTCTCCTCTTTTTTTTTTTTTTTTTTTTTTTTTTTTTTTTTAATAATTTGTGTCTCTGCTCTAGATTTTTGCTTTGTGGCTACCATGAGGTTTATATAAAACATCTCATAGGTAAAACAGTCCTTTTTCTGCTGATTACAATTTGCCTGTTAAGATTCCATCTTTTCACTCTTCGCCTTTTATATTTTTGATGTCACATTTCTTTATGCTGTGATTTTGTTACTTAGTTGTAGCTATAGTTGTTTTTAATACTCTTTAACTTTTATGCTGTAGTTTTAGTTTAATATGCTATTCTTAAAAAGTTACCATATTCTAATTCTGGCTATTAATCAGAGTTTTGTATACTTTCATCCTTTTTGTTTCAGCTTGAAGAGCTCCTTTTATCATTTTTGTAAGGTAGGTCTGTCTACTGGTGGTGAACTCCCTCAGCTTTTGTTTGTCTGGGAAAGCCTTTATTTCTTCTTAATATCTGAAGGATAATTGTGCCCAATAGAGGATTCTTGGCTAGATGTTTATCTTTCAATATTTAGAATACAGTCATTCATTTAATGGTGGAGCTGTGTTCCGAGAAATGTGTTGTCAGGTGGTTTTGTCATTTTGTGAACATCATAGAGTGCACTTATACAAACCTAGATGGTATAGCCTTCTACACACCTAGACTCAATGGTATATAGCCTATTGCTCCTAGGTTACTGCATGTTAATGTACTGAATAGTGTAGACAGTTGTAACACAGTGATATTTGTGTATCTAAACCTATCTAAATATACATAGGTACAGACAAAATACACTGTAAAAGATAAAAAATGGTAAACCCTTAGGGCATTTACTGTGAATGGAGCTTGCAGGACTGGAAGTTGCCCTGGGTGAGTGGTAAGTAATGTGAAGGCCTAGGACATTACTGTACACTACTATAAACTTTATAAACATTGTACACTTAGGCTACATTAAATTTATGAAAAATGTTTTTCTTCAAAAATAATATAAACTTTTAAATTCTTTTTTATAATACTTAGCTTAAAATACAAACGCATTGTACAGAATATTTTTTATGTTTTCTTCTATTTAAAATTTTTAATTTTTTTACATTTTTAGGGTTTTTTTTTGTTGTCGTTAAAAATTAAGTCACACACATCTTAGGCCTACACAGGGCAGGATCATCAATATCACTGCCTTCCGGCTCCACATATTTCACTGGAAGGTCATCAGGAGCAGTAACATGCTTGGAGCTGTCATCTTCAATAATAGCAATGCCTTCTTCTGGAATACCTCCTGAGGGACCTGCCTGAGCCTCTTGTTGAGGAAGTGTTACTATTTTCAGAAATATATATATAGTGGTTTGCATTTTTTTCTTCTTACAGATTTACTTGTAAGCAGATAATGTGCCATGACCATTCCTTTCTAGTAATGAAAACCTCGCATTGTTGAGTGTCCATATTTTCAAACTTTTGAAGGAGCTCATTATGGTCTGCAAAAGACTTGGCTAAGCCCTTCACTGTATTTTCTTGAGGATTCTTTTTGTTTTCTTGCCGTTTTCTGTTCTCTTGCCTTGGCTTCAGCTATGCATTCCTGTTCCCATTCTGGTAACTATTAGTTCCTCAGTAACTACCTCTAGGAGCTCCTCAATGCCATCCTCATCCACATCCAAGTTAAAGTTGTTTGCCATCTCAACAACAGCCTTGTTGAATTTTGCAAGCTTTGATGTCACTATGATGTCACTAGGCAATAGACATTTTTCAGCTGTGTTATAACCATTGTGCCTGCAGTCCATCATCATTGACCAAAACATTGTTATGCAGTGCCTGATTGTATGTCATTCTGCTCTCTCCTGGCCTTTTTAGTTTCTGCTGAGAAATCTGTTGAAAGTCTCAAGGGGGTACCTTTGTAGGTTATTATGGTGGTGTTTTTTTCCCCCTCTGGCTCTTTCTTTATCATTGGCTAATGACAGTTTTAACATGTCTTGGAGAAGGTTTTTTTTGTGTTGAGATAATAAAGTGTCTGTTAGCTTCGTGAACTTGTATTTCCAGTTCCTTCCCTAGATATGGGAAGTTCTCAGCTATTATTTCTTTAAATACGCTCTCTGCTCTCTGCTCCCTTCTTTCTCCATTCTCTTTCTGGGATACCCATTATTCTTATGTTGTCTTTTCTAATGGAGTCAGGTATTTCTCAGAGAGTTTCTTAACTGAAATCTTAGTTCTTGCTCTTCTTCTACCTGAACCATTTTTATATTTCTGTCCTCCAGTTTGCTAATATTTTCATGTGATCTGCTTTATTTTCAATGCATTCTAATGTATTTAAAAATCTCATTTATTGAGTTCTTCAGCTCCAGAATTTGTTTGAGTCTTAGAATTTCTATTTCTGTCTCTTAGGTAAAGTACTGCTTCTGTTTGTTAATTTTATTCCTGAGATCATTGTATTACCTTTCTGAGTTTTCTTGTGGCTTGTTGCATTTGTTTGTAATAGCTAATTTTTTTTTGTCAGTAACATCACAATATTTCATGTATTTGGGTTTGTTTGTTGGAAAATTATTTTCTTTCTGTGAATACTGTGTTACTGTGACTTGTGTTTGATGAGAAGTGCCTCTCTTGCCACATTTGAAACTGTGAACACTTTTAAGCAAGGCTTTGTTCTAGCAGTTCAACAGGTTGGTAGTTAGGGGCCTTCCTTTTGTTTTCCAGAAGAGGGCACTATGGCTCAAGTTTTCATTTCTCTTACTGGTGCTAACTTACTGCCAAGGTTGGGAATACTGTCATTTTTCTTTAAAAAAGCAAAGGGTGGTGTCAGAGTCTGGGGAAATATGTAGTTAGCACTTGGGATGTGCCCACAGCCCAGTAGGGGATCCTCAAGTGAGGGGTCCTAGTGGTCCGTGGGCAGTCCTCTAGCCTCCTTGGGACAGACAGCAAGAGAGACTTTCCTTCAGTTCTCTAACTTCTTCCCTTCCCATTCCCACAGTCAGTGCAGTCTCCCTTCAGGATCTGGTTCCTTCATCTCTAGCACTCATGGCCTTGCACACCCCTACTCACCGCCTTCATTCTCCACCTTTCTGCCAGAAAGGTCATGCTGGCTCACTGCTGCATTGTCCTGTGCCTTCTCTGCCATCACTCACTGGCTCCCCACCTGTCTTAGGTCCGAACCACCCACTTTCAGGTGCACAGGTGGGTGGATCTCTTGGATGTCCTGATATGCTGTGTAGAGGCATTTGGATTTTGTTATTTGTTTGTTTACTTTTCAGTTATAGGTGTGCAATTAGTTGTAAGTCTAAGGGGAGAAGTAAAGTAATGGTGACATCTGTAATTCAGTTTTAAATGCAACAATTACTTTGAGACCAAAAACTTTTTTGAGACATTTTATAAGACATTGTCAGTTGCGACCATTGTTATGTGTTTGTTATTTTTCTTAATGATAGCTTGAGTACTTATTTTACCTTTTTTAAAAGTATAATTTTTTGTAACAGACCATGAAAGAGATCCTGTTTTGAAAACTGTTTCATAAATGTGCAGTTTTTCATGCTCTTCCTCAAATTGGATTGTGCTAAGGTTTTGAAGCTTTTGATGACATTAAAGAGCCCAGATTGGAAGAACAGTTAAGTTTTCTGAGGAATTATGACTTCATTATGGTTAGGAAGAGGTTTTTGTTCGTTTTACATTAAGAAGAAGTTTTATTGCCATGTCAAAGTGTTGGGACATTTGGGAGACTAAGTTATGAGATGCTGGGGAAAATTTATAGAAGCAAGGGAGTAACTTGATCAGATCTTTTCTTAAGAATGATGCTTTGGTGTGTAGAGATTTGATTTGACTAGCTAACATTTTGGAGACAAAGAAGATTATAATTTTTTTATCCTAGTTTTAAGAATGAGTTGTGAAATGCCTGAATTTAGACATTGGCTGGAGGTAGGAAGAGAGAAGGTAATATTCTTGGAATAAAGGTCCTGAATATATATGAGGGCCATCTCAGCAGTCAGGATATGGGAGGAAAAGGGATCTAGGAAAGACTTGTCAAAACACTGGAGATAGTTTTATTGATTTTTTTTTTTTTTTTTTTTGGTATCTGTGACAGATCTTTGAACTTGAACTTTTATATTTGCCATAATTGGGTTTGACCTAAACTGAGAGTTGTCCTATGTGACTTTTGGTTGATATGCCCTGTGTTTTAATATGCTCTTATATAATGTGCTAATTAGTAGATACTTTGTAACACCTTGTAAGGAAAAAAGTAGGCATAATTACCAAGAAACCCTATGGGGGAAACAGAGAAGCACAAAATAGTAACAATTTAATACTGGTAGAAATAGGAACAAATCTTAAGTTTTGCTAAATTAGGAGAAATATATAAAATGTTTCTTCTTAGTAGAATTTAGTTATTATTTATTCCTCTCAAAAGTTGAAAATTTGCTCGAGTGTTGAGAAAAACCTAGAGGAAAAAAATTTTTTTTATTACATACCTATTTTAAAATTCAGTCAACTAAACATTCCTGGGAATGAGAAGAGTGGAGGGAGTGCAATGATGGTTTTTTTCCCAGATCATATGGTTCAGTGCCTTTGTTTTTAAAAAAGAAAACTGAAGCCTAGAGAAATAACATACTAACCTGGGATTACATAACTAATGAATGAAGTAAGATAACACCAGACTAGAAATCTGAAAACCCCTGGGTTTTTGGAGTTTATTCCAGGGTTGGGCCCCCCACCCCCACCCCACTTTAAAAGAATACCACACTTCAAGGAAAGGCTGACAGTTTGGCTTTGAGGACAACAGTAGATTTGAAAGGGAATTGTACTTTTAATATTTGTTCGAAAAGGGGGATGAGGTTAGGTGTCTTAAAACTTTAAAATTTTATCGTATTTCTTTTGTAATCTGTAAGTAAGTAGACTGTGAATCCACATATGAGTAACTGAAGGGGTGGCATTTCAAAGGTAGAGCCCTGTCCTAGAGAACTCAACGTTTCCTGAACTATGAATTGGAATGTAAAACATATACTAAATGTGGAGTTTTGTTGTTGTGGGCTGTCATATTAGCATTTCATCTGCAATCTTTAATAAGAGAGTTCTGTGGCATCACATTGAACCTTTGTGATGGTTCTTGTCTGTGCTGTTTGCCATTTGGGGTATGCTTTTTGCACTGAACAGCATAGAGTTTTATAGTCCGATTCTTACCTTTGAGAAAATGAAGATTGACTCTGTCTTTGAATTAGACACTTAATAAATATCTTCTAATTTTTAAAATAATTGTTCTCAAGTGTGGAGTAGAGATTCCAGCTTTTTCCTGAGACCCTTTCATATTTCATAGGGTCTATGAAGTTCCCACTTTTCCAACTTTAAGTCTGTGTGAGACTGGGTTTCTTCATATATTTCAACTGAAACAGCATATATCACAATAGATTGAATGGAAAAGTAGTAGGATCATTCTGTCTTCTAAGGCAGACATTACTGATAATTACAAAACTGAAACATTGTGAGTCTTCTCAATAAATTTTCATTTTGTTGTAGAAATTTTTTTTTTTCATTAAAAATATGTATTTCATTTCTGGTGAGGTTATTAGTTATTGAGCTCTGCCCATCCTTGCCCTGCAATAGAGTTATGGCCCATGCTGTGGAAGACAAGTCATTTTAAAGAGCCAGTGTGATACAGCGGGGGGTGAAGGGTAGGGCAGAAGGGCAGGCTCCTTTCTCTGGCTTTTTTAGCTATCAGAATATGTAATTCTGGAACTGCTCTAGGCCATCTTTTTGCCACATGGAGAGGGCCTGCCTGAAAATGGAGAAATTCAGGGAAAGCGGAATGGAAAGAGAGGGGCCTAGTGCTATCATTTGAACTCCTGGGTCTGCTATGCTTGGAGTTAACCCTGCCATTGGATTTCCCATTTATTTGTACTAATAAATTTCTCCTTTTGATTATCCCCACAAAGGGCGAGTGTTTATGTTAAATTGTAATGAATTTGTTGTTTTTAACCAAATTGATAACTTAAAAATTTTCCAGCTTTAGTCCTTCATATGGCAAATATTGATAGCTATAACCCATCTAAATAAAAGCTCTGTGGAGTTATCTATAATTTTTAAAATGTAAAGGGATCCTGAGACCAAAAAGTTTGAGAACCACAGTTCTCAAGAAGGAATTACTGTTATTTCTTAGTGTAATAATATAGGGAAACGAAGGAACTGACTGAATAGTTTTCTGTGTTATAATTACATGTATTTGTGATGTTTTCAGTGATAAGAAGTGGTTTGCATGATGCTCATGGATGGATCATGTTTATATATGCTTATTTTGTGTTGGTCATTTTTGTAGAATGGAGTATGATAATCTCAATGAGTAGTCTTTGCTGTAACTAATTGCCGTATACAAATAATCTATTTTTACCTCTATTTAAATTGAAGTTTTATTATTAACTATAGCAATTGAGGTTTTTGATGTATTATATTGCGATGGAATTTGGATTTTTGAAAGAGTAATTCTAAGTACAGGGTAATAGACCATGGCTGATGCAAATTAGATATTTTTCTTGAATATAAAGTGAAAATTTGGTAACAGATGTGGGTGTATATCCGTGTTCTAAAGTTACTGAGTTAACATATTTAAATTTAATTTTAAATTCCCACTGCCACCTCCAGTTCCTCCTTTTCAGGATTACTGAAAATGGAAGCCTGGGTAAAATTTCATCAGTTATCTTCCACTGAATTTCTAAAGCCTCTAAAAAACTTGAGCAAAACAAAACAAATTTCCTTTTGAAATATTGTACTGGAGTGTTAGCTTTTTTGTACTTTACTCATTACTATTTTGAAAGCTCTGAATTAAAAAGTAAAAACTAATAGGATGAATGTGTTAGGGTGGTAATTATAACCTTTATATCAGGGCTGATTTGATTCATGTTAATGTAAGTATTAAGAAAATTCAGTTCTTTTGGGACACTCTCCTGCAAGCACTTTGTCGTTAGAATCGTGCTTTATTTTGCAGATTATGTTTTTGCTAGGCTAAGTACTTATAGAATATAGAATTTGTGGGAATTTGACTTGAAGGTAGGAATGAAGTATGTCACTCTTTCAGTATTATTTCTTTGTCCTTAAACATTTCAAAAATTATATATATATATATTTGTCTCTCTCTGACCTGAGATTTCAGTCCCACTTTTCTTTCACGTGTTTTCCCAGAATGCTAGCACTAGAGCAGAGTGTAAAGTCTAACTCTGACAAGGTAATTCAAATTGCCAACTTGTTATCAAGCAGTGGCAACTGGTGTGGCAAAGTACCTAATGAACAGCATTGCTTATCATGAAGACAGTTTTTTTTTTTTAAACAACGGCCTTACTATGTGAATATAACTTTCTTTCAATTTGGAATTGAGACATTTGTATGTCATTAATTTTGCATAGGAGGTTATCAGTGCTAAATGTTCAGATGACGCAGCATCAGCACTTTTACTTAAGACAAATAGAAAAGTAAACACATAATTTGTTTTTCCCTGGTCCATAACATTTTGATATATTATTACACTTCTGTGGTTCAAGCTATTTTTTTACAAGGCTGTATTTGCAAGTACATACCTTTTGTTTGTTTGTTTTAAAAAATACTGAAATAAAAATGAAATCACTTCTTAAAGGACTTAAGAAAAATTGTCTCTGAATGCACATTTACCTGTTTTGCTATTAAATGTGAAATTAAAAAACTTCTAGTATATAATTTGCCTTCTAACAAATTTTAAAAAGTAATCCATCTTTCACACTATCTCAGGCATTTAAAGTTTTTGTCTGTGTTCATTGATATGTTGTGGTTGTGATGTTTATTGGTTCTTGATTAGAATTGTTTCCTATAGAAATTGTTGAGAAAAGATTATGAATTCTGTCTTGCCGTTTTATAAAATGGTAGTTCATCGACCATCATAATGATAAAAATCACAAAGACTTTTCTCCAGGTTTTTAGCTGGTAACATTTTAATCAACTTGTAGAGTTTCCTGTTTTAAAAATAATGGGATGGAGGTGGAATAGATTTGGTGTTGTGTTTAGAGAAATGTAAAGTGACAGATCATTAGAAAAGCCATTATTAAATTGAAAATTCACCACAACAGTCAAGCCAATATAAAATCAGATTATATTTAGGGACTCAGTGTAGAATTTATCAACATCAGTTGCAATAAAACAGTATATAACAGTGATAGTGTTATGTAACACAGTGATTTCCAGTAAACTGAAGTATGTATAGTTTAATTTTAGTTAGGGTAATGTACACTATCATGTTATTCAAGTTACCTAACATGTATAAGTATTATTTCATGGTCTCTCATGTAGTATTACCAGATTGCCTGATATATCTATCTAGGCTGATACATTATGAGATTATTGTCCCATTTCTTCATGCTTATTTCATAACAGACCTAAGTATTTCTATGCTCATTATAATAAAACATGAAAATATTAATTTATCATAAATTATTTTGTCTGTATTTAAAAATTTGTTGGTATAAGTAAGTATATTGAAGTAAATTTCAAAGTTTGTTTTTTTATCTCATGTACCATTGAAATGGACTTTTTTTTTCTTCTTGTAAGTCATAACCTACTTCAAGTCTTTATAAATAAATGGAAGAAGATCGATGAGAAAAGTTGACTCAACGATTACTAACCAAGTACCCTGAAACTTAAGTCAGTAGCACATTGGACATTTTTCCTGTAGGTCATGAATTTAAGAGCAGGTAGCATAGTTCATCTCTTCCTCATTGATTTGGATTGCCACTATTATAAAAATCTCAATTTCTATATATATTTGGGTCTATTTCTAAACTCTTTTTTTCTGTTGTTAAAATAAATATACCTTGTGATACATTTTTAAGTTTCCTTTTATTGTATGCAATTGTTTTTCTGGCTGTTATGTGTTTCTGAGGGGAAAAAGCCTTTTGGTATTTTTATTGGTAGTACACTAATATTATTAGTTTTCATGTTTTGAAATTGTTTTTACTTTGTTATAGTTTCTCTTTTTAATAATAAAGCCTACTTAGTTTTTAATACATTTATTAGTATATATTTAGAAGGATAACAACAACTACATATATTAAGTAAAGAATATTAATATAAGAACTTTATTGCCTTCCATGAGCCAGGTACTTTTTACATATATTAACTCAGGTAGCTGATAAGTCAGATTGTAAATGGAATTTGTAGAACTTGCAATTATTTATGGCTAAATTTTTTTCAACATTGTTTTTTTTTCTTCAGTTGTGATGCAGATCCATCAGCCCTAGCAAAATATGTTCTCGCTTTGGTAAAAAAAGACAAAAGTGAAAAAGAGTTAAAGGCATTATGTATTGATCAACTGGATGTATTTCTTCAAAAAGGTAAGAACTTTGATATGAGAATACTACTTTATTTTAATAAGTTATTTAAAAATAAGATTATTTACAGTATTGAAGAAACTCAGTAAGTCTTGGTTCTAATTGTAACAAAGTTGAACCAGTAATATTACTGATTTTTTTTCCAAAGCTTATTTATAAAGGAAGCTTTTTCTTTCATTAATGTCCTTATGCTCTTTTAAAGTATGCTGATTTTTTTCTTTAAAAATTAAGAAAATAACTGAATACTAGCTTATTCAAAGATAGTACTTTTTAGGAAACTACTTTGAATGTTGTCTAGCATGGTTCTCCTTTTTTTTCACTTTACCAACATCTAGATAATGGTAATGTTTGTGTTTTGCACTCTGGGCAGGGTACATGGAGATTAGTCATGGCTGGAAGTAACTGGCCCAGAAGCTCTGGCCATTCTAGCCCCAACCACCCTGAAAACTGAATACATCAGTATTACTACAAGACTTGTGCCATGGCACACTGGTTAGGGAATATTAAGTGGAGAATTAATATCTTAGCAAATGTTTAATCTGTGTTTTTTGATTCTATTTTTAGAGACACAGATATTTGTGGAAAAACTTTTTGATGCTGTGAATACAAAGAGTTACCTACCTCCTCCAGAACAGCCATCATCAGGAAGCTTAAAGGTAGAATTCTTTCAGCACCAAGAAAAAGATATAAAAAAGGAAGAGGTAAGGATTTGTGTTAACCCTTGTATGTTCTCTAAAACATATAAGGAATAATTAAACTGAGTTGTATTTTCTGTATCTGTGTCAGGAGTCTTTAAGACCACCCCCAGGTTCACAAGGAGCACTCAGGACTCAGCATTAGTCATTCTCATGGTTATGATTTAACAGTAGAAGGATACAGAGCAAAATCACAGGGAATAAAGTGTATGCTTCTTCAAAGTCTGTTGGAAAGCAGGCACAAGTTTCCAGAGGCCTCTCCCAGTGGAGTACTTAACAAGTAGTGACAACATGTGTGAACTAGGGAAGCTTGTTACCGACTCAGTGGTCAGGGGTTTTATTTAGTTTTAGCTGAGTAGGTATCTTCTTCCTAGTATGTACCAAAATTTCAGACTCCCAGGAAGAAAGCAGGTGTTTAGCATAAACTAGAATATGTACACAAACAATTCAAGCATAAGGACTTACTGTTATTATAAGGGAATTACAGAACCGTCCAGAAATCAAAGTTCACAGATGCCAGCCAGGGGCCTACCTTTCAAGCTGGTCTTTCTAAGGATAACAATCTCAGGCCTGCTTTTAATTCTCTTCTGCATAGTATCTCATATCTATGGGCTCATTATCTGTGTTCCATGAAAATAATTAGAGTGACAGTAGATCTGTTTCTATTCTACATGCATTTTGTAGGAGACTATATTTAAGGTAGCCAAATAAAAGCACCTTCACAGGGCCGTGGAAATGACTTCACACTTTAAGAAGTTTTGAAGTTTTTACCTTTTATTCAAGATTACAATTCTTGTTTAATAATCTTATAATTCAGATCTGCTAAATTTAATGTTTAAAGATTGTAATTTCAGCAAAATAATTGACATGCTGTTATATTTCTACAGTTATCCCAGCTTTAGGTCAAACAAATCTTGGTTAAAATTTTTGATTTACCAGTTACGTGCTTTGTGACCTTAAAAACATTATTTTTCTGAGCCTTAATTTACTCAGCTGTGAAATGATAATACAGTTAAATAACATCTATAAAGCACCTGGCAAAGTGTGTGGCACTTAGTATAGGTTCTCAGTAAATAGTAGTTACTATTATCATTGAGAGATTGTTGTGAAAGATGTGGTTGTGACCTTTGGTTTTTTCACCTTATAATCTTTTCCCCAGATTATATAATTCATGTTTATTATGTAATGCTATGCATATGTATTATGTAATACTCAAATACATTTTAATCTTTGAAAGTATTTTTGTACATATATATTATATCGTTAGACACACACAAAACACCTGTATCACTTTGCTTTGCAGGGGAAGATCATACATAATTTTATAACTGCATATTTCGTACACCAAAAAGTATAGAGGTTCTGTTAATAAGGGAGAAAGGGTTAGTGGATATTGTACTGGCAACTGCTTATGCCACTTATATATATATACACACACTATTAATTATATATGTTTTTCCCACTGATGGAAGTTTGGATTGGTTCCAGATTTTTGCTATTACAAATTTCATTTGAATTCTTAAAAAATCTTTAGTAAATCATGGGCTTTTGGTTTGAAAAGCAATAAGAAGTCTTCCCTCAAAACTATTTAGTGGCAAAGCATTATTCTTACATCTGTTGATATAATAATATGTCACTATAGGCTTCTTGACCAATTGCTAAGGATTTTTATCCCTGATTTTTTAGAAGTGTCAGAATATCAGATGGCAATCTGTATTAAAAATACTGTGAGTGAAGTAAAAGTTGCCTACTGATCATGTACTATGGAATATGAAGATCTGTCAACATAAATTACTGGCAAGTGTGCATTGAGGCAAACAGAAAGGAAAAGTGCATAAGGAGAGTTTTATTTGTACCCATTTTGGGGGTTTGGGAGAGAGTTGATATGGGTAGGAAGAGAACAGAAGTATGTATAAGAAAAAAAAAAGGCAAGCTGTTACAAGAAGGATTTTAAGCAGTGTCAGGGTTTGGTCTGTTGATAGGATTTCCATTTATCATCGAGTGTAAGACACTTTTGATAATGAGAATCTCTTACCCAAAGGGATGCTGGGGCGACTGGAACAATTGGAACATTTTTCCGTTTTTATATCTGTAGACAACCTGCATCAGAATTTCTTAGGATTCTTATTAAAAATGCAAAATTTTGAATCCTATTATATATACAGAAGCCACATGTTTTATAGTTTCTGAATTTATCTTCCAAATCCTTTTTTTCTAGTAATACCTATTAATGATCCTATAGAAACAGTGTCCTGGACAGTATAGCATGGGAAATTCTGGCCTAAAGAAAGTAGCACTAAACAAGGGAATGTTTTTCAGGGCTGCTTTCTATTAATCATACAGTATGAGTGGAGGCCTCTTGTAGGAAAGAGGAACACATAACTGCCAAACTATGAGAAACTGGAGAACTATTTCATCTTAATATATTTTCTGAAATGTGTTTTTCTTGGCTTGGTTAGTTCTTATGCATTCTCCTATATTCCCTAAGGCGTTTGGTGCCAAACCAAATTCATGAAACCAAAACATAAATGTATGTTGGACTTTGGAAAGAAGGAATAAAATTGAGTTTTCACTAATAATGTTAAAATAAAGACACTTGCTTAAAATGTTTTCTTACTGTTATCTAAGACAAGCATTTATGAATTTCTTTATATTCACTTTAACTTTCAGCATGTTTGTCTTTAATGGTTAAACTAGATGATGGTACTTAGAAGAGAAATTTCTTTTGTTTAAATACTTTTAGAAGACAACAATTTTGCTTCTATATTTTAATATCAATTAAGTCATTGTAGTAGTAACATGGCAAGGAATAATTTTCACTAAAATTACACTTTTTTTTTTTTTTGCGTGTGTCTCAGATCATAAAGGAGGAAGAGCGAGAGAAGAAGTTTTCCAGAAGGCTAAATCACAGTCCTCCCCAGTCAAGCTCCCGATACAGAGAAAATAGGTGATTGATTCATTGAACCGTCTTCATTGTTTAGACATTAGTTATCTTTTTCCGAAGGGCAAGTAATGTCTACTCTTTTATTGGTCTAGGAAAGTGTAACTCAGTTCTCTTCTACCAAGAATATCTAGGTCAGATTCGTATGTCCTGGAAGTGAGATTTTACACAGTGGTTGGCATCTATTAATTATTGTTATTTTTATTCCTAACTTCAAATTCCAATGAAATCATAACATGAAACTTTTTTTTTTTTTTTTGCTTGTAGTTTCCCTTTAGCATGAATACATTACTTTTTCTATAAAGGCTTCAAAAGCATTTAGAGTGCAGTGCATGTGATACATGCCTACAAGTATGAGACATGGTACATACATGTATAAGACCATATATGCAATAAGACATGTTGTACAGATGCCTAAATGTATAGATGCTTTTGTTTATAAGATTAAGGATTAAGATTTTATGAGTTGTTTTCCCTTAAAGGAGTTTTGGACTAGTTAAGCAGATAATGTTAAGTTTTTCAGTTTTTAGTTTCCTATATTTGTATTCTGGTGGGATAGAGTCATGATGTTATAAGAATTTAATGTGACTTTTGCATTTAGAGTTTTTTCTCTATCTGTGTAATAATTATTAACATGAAAGCGATCATATATTTCTTTAGAAGTCGTGATGAGAGGAAAAAAGATGATCGTTCTCGCAAAAGAGATTATGATCGAAACCCTCCTCGAAGAGATTCATACAGAGACCGGTACAATAGAAGACGAGGGCGAAGTCGCAGTTACAGCAGGAGTCGGAGTCGAAGTTGGAGTAAAGAGAGGCTTCGTGACAGGGATAGGGATAGAAGCAGGACTAGAAGCAGAAGCAGGACACGAAGCAGGGGTAAATCATATATGTGTATATATTGGTTTGTATTCTTTTATTGTGAAAACACTTCTTAATTGAGGGTTTTAAAAATTGTTCAAATTTTGTCAGTGTTGTCTTTCTTTTTTTCTATTTTGGTCCAGGTGATTGCATTTAAAATTTTTTTTTTAAATTTATTTTATGCAATTTAAAACCACAGTGAATTACTGAAATCAGAATGACTGAAATTAAAAAGACTGATTTTATCCAGTATTGGTGAGGATGGCAGTAAACTGGAATCTTTAGAAAACACTTTGACCGTATCTTGAAAATGTAAAACCTACACCCACCAAATGATCCAGCCATTCTACTCCTAGGTATTTACCTAAAAGAAATCAAAGAGTATTTGCACGCAAAGACTAGTACCCAAATGATCCTGGCAGCTTCATTTGTAATAGCCCCAAACTAGAAACAACCCAAATGTCTATCAACAGGTGAATGGATATACAAATTGTGTTATAACCTATACAGTGAATTAAAAGAAAGAACTGTTGATACGTGCAACAAAATGGATGAATCTCATAATAATTATGCTGAGTGAAAGAAGCCAGACAAAGATTAGTATTTATGTAAAATTTTAGAACATGCAAATAAACCTATGATGACAGAAAACAAATCAGTGTTTGCCTGGGATAGATTAAAGGAGGGATGGATTATCAGGTGGCACAAGGATACTTTTGGGGGTAATGAGTATGTACAGTATGTACATTGTTTTTATTGTGGTGTTTGGTTTCACCGGTATATACATAGAATATTCATTCTCCCCTCTTTAAATTAAACTGTATGCTTTAAATATTTTCAGTTAATTATATATCAGTTCTACCTCAAAACTGAAAAGTAAAGTTTTCATTTCAGATGTATTTGTAAGATCATGTGATTTCTAACGTATAATATTTCTTGCAATGTATATTATTAAAAGGAAGACATAGCTAATAAAACAACTAACACACTTTTGAGTAAAACACCTTCACCCAGGCTTAGATTTTTGTTATCTTTGTAACCTTTATTATATGGTTATCTTTAGGAAATACTAATAGCCTGTATATAAGCCATGTACTTCTCTAATGCTTTAAGATTTGTTTCCCCATGATCTATGTATACTAGGCCTCTCTGCACATCTTTCACTTAACTACTCTCCTTAATATCTTTTCTCTTTCCTTAAGACCATATTCAGCCTGGTTAATTTCTTCATGTTTATAATGAACTTTTTTTACTTCCTTTGCTCATTCATTCTCATCTTCACTAAATAGTGTTCACTGTTAAAAAGCATGCTAGGGTATTTTGATGGATTACAACTAAAATTTATCACAGAGAAATAACTGTAATTTTATTTATTTATTTATTTAAAATAATTTTTTTAATTACAGTTGACATACAGTAGCATCAGGTATACAACATAGTGTTTAGACATTTATATAACTTAAAAAGTGATTACTAGATAAATTTAGTACCCATCTGACACCACACATAATTATTACAATGTTATTGACTATATTCCTTATGCTATTCTTTACATCCCCATGACCTTTTTGAAACTTCCAGTTGTACTTTTTTAAAATTTATTTTAATTAGTTTCAAGTATGCAGTATGTTGGTTAGACATCTATATAGTTCGTAAAATGATCCCCCCAATTGCTCCCCCTCTCTTGACCCTCCACCTAGCTAATGCTAACTGCATTCCCTATGCTGTGCTCCTTATCCCTGTAACCATCCACCAATACTAATTTGTACTTCTTAACCCTTCATCCCATTCTCCCAGCCCCCAAACTCTCCCTCTGTCACCAAATTGTCCACTATATTTGTGAATCTGTTTTTGATCAGTTTTTTTATTCCTTAGATTCCATGTATAAGTGAAATCATATAGTGTTTATCTTTCTCTGTCTGACTAAATACTTTCTAGGTCCATCAAATAATATCTTTTTCCATCCCCTTCCTTTTAGTCTGTGTGTGTCTTTTAATCTGAAGTGAGTCTTTTGTATTTTTTTCTTAAAGAAGTCCCTCCAACATTTCCTGTAATACTGGCTTGGTGGTGATAAATTCCTTTAGCTTATTTTTGTCTGGGAAGCTCTTTATCTGTCCTTCAACTCTAAATGATAGCTTTGCTGGATAAAGTATCTTGGTTGTAGATCCTGGGTCTTCATCCTGTCGAATATTTTTGCCAAGCCTTCTGTCCTGCATAGTTTCTTTTGAGAAATCAGCTGCCAGTCTTATGGTGTTCCCTTATAAGTAATTACTGTTTTTCTCTTGCTGCTTTTAATATTCTCTTTGTATTTAACCTTTGGCATTTTAATTATGATGTGTCTTGGTGTGGGCCTCTTTGGATCCTGATTTTTGGAATTCTCTGAGCTTCCTGGGGTTTTATGTCCATTTCCTTCACCAGGTTAGGGAAGTTTTCCATCATTATCTTCAAACAGCTGTTCAACATCTTGATTTTCTTCAGTTACTGATCAGATGGATATTTGGACCTTAATAGTGTCCCATATCTCCTTAAATTATTTTTATAGTCTTGGCATCTATTTTCTTGCCATTTGATGAGTGTCTTTGGCTTCCTGTCCTCTAGATAGGCATTTGATCCTTTTTTATTCACTTTGTTTATTCCTTTGTTTATTCCATTTAATATACTTCTCATCTCAGATAATGTGTTCTTCATTTCAGACTGGTTCCCTTTTATAATTTCCATTTCCATTTTTATGTTTTTTTTCTCTTGTTGAAGTTCTCACTGAATTTATCTACACTTCCCAAAAGTATTGAGCATCTTTATAACCAGTGTTTTGAACTCTGCATCTGTTAGATTACTTGACTCCATTATATCTGGATCTCTGTTCTGTTCCGTCATATGGTTTCTGCTCTTTGTCTTCCCATTTTGGCTGCCTTACCATGTCTTTTTCTATGTATTAAGCAAAGCTCGTAAGTCTCCCAGTCTTATTAGTGCAGATTTGTGAAGTAGGTGTTCAGTGGCACAGTCTTGAAAGGAGTTCAGCTGCCAGCCAAACTTAGATCAAAGCCTCTTCCTCTCTGGGGCCACCAGTTAATATTCAGCAAGCAGTTCACAGATGCTATCCTGATAGTTGCCTCAAAAAAAGCCACACCAGAAACTGAGGCCAGCTGACTCCAGTGTGAGCAAGGAGCATCAGACTCTCAAAGACACACCTGGATATGGCTTCAGTGGGGCTGCGAGTTGGGGGAGGCGGGGTTTCAGGGAATCTTCTGGGCAGAGAACCTCTGTTATCCAGTTTGATGAAGTCATGGCTATGGTGGCGCTGTGTCCGGCGCATTGGTATGGGTGAGGGCTCAACAGGGAACAGGGGATACTGCCAGCACTTCTGTAGAGTGAGTCTCCTCTCGACCCTCCAACAATATATTTTTGTAAGTCCCTGGTGCCCCCTGTGCACAGCCGAATGGACACTGGTGCTCAGATTGAGCAGGTCTGTCACTGTGAAAATCCGCTTGCAGACACAGCCTCTTTAAGAGGCTTCTGCCACTGTCATTGCCGCAGCCTCCGTCTCACTGAGCCACTTGAGACCAGGCAGCCTTGTATCCTCGCCCTGTCCTATCTTCTGCCATTGTAGGGTGATTTCTTGAATTTCTCCCTAGTTGTATGGCTTGTTCATCTAGATCTCAGGTGATTTTTCCTTGTTGCTGCTTCTTTCCGTAACAACTTTGATTTGGTTATCAGACGGATGAACAGAGCCTCTATCATCTATACCATTTTTTTTCCCTTCCCCATACTTTCGTTGCATGTTTTGTAGGAGGAAGTTATGTATACTAAGATTGTAATGAAGAAGATTAAGAATTATCTTTTTTCTATAAATAACTCCAAGGAAAAAACTCATTAAATAGAGCAACTTTGTGTGGTTTTTTTAGTCTAGGTCACACTGAAAAGAAGTAGCTTATCTTGGAACATTCTGTATTCATTGAGTAGTTTTTAAAAAGAATTGAGGATTGTGTAAAATTTGAACATTTTCTCTGTTTAGCAAAAATCACACTATTAGATCTTTAGCATTTTTTTAATAGAGTATAGTTTTAAAGTCATTTGTGTTTTGTTGCAGAAAGAGATCTGGTGAAACCTAAATATGACTTGGATAGAACAGATCCACTAGAAAACAATTATACTCCAGTTTCTTCGGTACCTAATATTTCATCTGGCCACTACCCTGTACCTACTTTGAGCAGTACTATTACAGTAATTGCTCCTACTCATCATGGTAATAACACTACCGAAAGTTGGTCTGAATTTCATGAAGATCAGGTCGACCACAACTCATATGTCAGACCACCAATGCCAAAGAAACGATGTAGAGACTATGATGGTAAGTCTTTCAACTATTTCATGAAGTACTGAGTTAGTGTTTCCAGGTAACTAAATTCTGAAAGTTTAGGTTGCACACAATTATACAAAGACTTTACCTATTGAAAATGGTGGAAAATTTATCTTAAGCATTTCATGAATTCCTTAATATTTTTGAAACTTCCATTAGTCACACTGACTATTGAACATCGATTTAAAGATATTTATTTGCGTGTAAGTCTTAATATATTTTTGGAGTTTCCCAAACAAGAACAATATCTACTGAGTCATTTATCAGGGAATCTACTACTGAATTATTGTTGACAAAATTCACTTCTTTAGAAACGAATGGTTATTGGCATGTAAGTAGAACCTAAAAATGTGAATATTGCCTCTGTAATTTTATAAATTAATTGAAGACTCTTAAGGTTTTACTATAAAAGTTGAATGTATTGTATTAAGGCTGTAGGTGCAATATCCTTTAAGTTTTAAATGAGAGATTTGAATACAGCAGATGTTTCTCATGACAAAAATATGACATGTATATAAGTTTTTACATAAATTAGTTTTATACCATCTTGATAGCTAGGTATACTCACTTTAATTTGGTGATTTTTTTTAGTATATATGTTAGCTATATTATCACTGATAGGTGTTTTATATTATTAGCAATTAGTTGGTATGGTTATGATATGGTTAATTATGATATGGTTGATTATACTTGTCCAATATTAAAAACATTTTTTTTAAATATTTCACTTTTGTTATAGGAAATTTCGATGTCCAGCACTTTCATGTTTCTTTCAATTTTTCTTCACAGAAAAGGGTTTCTGTATGAGAGGAGACATGTGCCCTTTTGATCATGGAAGTGACCCGGTAGTTGTAGAAGATGTGAATCTTCCTGGTATGCTGCCTTTTCCAGCACAGCCTCCTGTTGTTGAAGGACCGCCGCCTCCTGGACTACCCCCACCTCCACCAATTCTTACACCCCCACCCGTTAATCTGAGACCTCCAGTGCCACCACCAGGCCCATTACCACCCAGTCTACCACCTGTCACAGGTAAGTAGTATATATTTATTTACCTGTACTTATTATATGTCCATTCATAGTCTTTTTAAAAAGTTAATGGTTTGATGCTCACTTTTGTTAAAAATGTATATCTAAAGTAATTTTATAGATGCCTGCCTGCTGGAAACTAAGAGCAAGATAGTCCCATTTAGAATATACCCCCACTTTGTTGGAAACATACGATTTCCAGTGGTTTGGAGTGGCCTTGAATTATGCCCATTTCTGATGAATCTCAGCTGCCCGTAGTCCTTTATAGCTTAAGACAAACCTGTTTTGGCATACATTAAAAGGATATTTTACTCTAGGAAACTAATATAGTTTTAAGAGCTTGGTGTTTTTAGATATTATAGTTTGATGAATGAGAATGTCATGTTTGGATATACAAATAACTTATTTTATTTGTTTGCTTTCAGATGATATTTCTTATTCTTTGGTTTTGACAGGACCACCACCTCCACTTCCTCCTTTGCAGCCATCTGGCATGGATGCTCCCCCAAACTCTGCAACCAGTTCTGTTCCTACTGTAGTAACAACTGGCATTCATCATCAGCCTCCTCCTGCTCCACCCTCTCTTTTTACTGCAGGTGCAGTTTTAGCCCTCTATATTCATAATATAATATAGTTTTAGAGCGTAGTTTTAGGAATTTAAAAATGTCTAGAGAAAAATTGCTCTAGCAAGTCTTTTTTTTTTTTTTCACTAAAATTTAGAATAAAATGTAGACATGGTGAATGTACATGAAACGTAAGGCCTTAGTTATGATATTTTAAAGTTAAAATTATGTTTTCTTTTTAATAACGTTTTTATTTTATAAAACAATTTTTAATACATGCGAAATACATTAGTTATATATCAGTGATATATAGTTTACTTTTTTTATTGTCAATATAGAAAAATTATGGAGTTTTATAATTGTTTTTTAATTACAGTTTTTGTATTACCAGATACATATGACACAGATGGCTATAATCCGGAGGCCCCCAGCATAACAAACACTTCCAGACCTATGTATAGACATAGAGTACATGCACAAAGGCCTAACTTGATAGGACTGACATCAGGGGATATGGATTTGCCACCCAGAGGTACTATGATTAATCTTTTTTTCTTATCATTTTTATGATATCAAGAGTGACAAAATGTTTATAAAGAATAGTCGGTCCCTCATTTATTGGGGTTGGGTAAGGGATGGTGTTTATGTTTGTTTCTTGGATCCTTTGGTCTCCCTTGAGAGAAAAGGTAATGTGGTTCCCTGTGTGTGTATTGGTGACACTTTGTTCTACCACCCAAGGGGAGAGAAATTTCACAAAACTAACATCTTCTAAGGTAGCTTTCGTTGGATTATTTTCTGTCACATGCAGTCTTAATAGGTTCATTTAAACTCTTGAGAGTAGTGATGCTTTAATTCCTAAAGATAGATTTTTTCAGTTGAGATAATGAAATTAGCTGTACAAACTTGTGCTTGATGTGTATTTTACTTTTGTTTACTTTTTAACGTGTTAGAATTTGATATTAGTTTGCTTCTAACATTTAAAGCAAAAGGAGTTATATTTTAGGACGTGATTCATTAGCTTTTAACATTTTCTTGTGACTAAACTCTATCTCCTCCCATTTAGCAATTTCATTAAAAAGTCTGCCTCATCTAAGAAAATGTTAAAAGCTAATGAATCATGTTCTAAAATATAACTCCTTTTGCTTAAAACGTTAGCAGCAAACTAATATCAAATTCTAACATGTTAAAAGTAAACAAAAATAAGTAACAATAACTAATGTGGTTTAGTAAACTTGTGATTACTTTGCATTTTTTTGTTCGTTCATTGGAAACTATCAGATTCTGAGCATCTACTTTGAGTATTCAAAGAACTTTTTGTGTTGGAGGTGTGAGGATCATTTTCATTTATACCCAATTTAATTTGTATCCTTTTTGACAACATTTCATGTGGATGTCTCCTTTCCTTCACCTCTTTTCAATTCTTCTTGAGACATTCTAATAACTATATTAACAATGACAGAAAAAACATTTTTAACATGTTTTTTTGTAAGGAATATAAAATTGCTTGTAATTGAAAAGTAGCCACTTGAGTTTGTGGCTGTTTATTTCCTGAGTCTCTCCTACCTGGCTAGCTTAGAGAAAGCCCCTTCCTTCTTTGGGTTACTATTTAACACTTATTTTCTTTTTATCATACCAGTACTCCTCGCTCTCACTAGAACTCCCACATCAAGTTGTCTCTTATCTTGCTCTTTTGGAGTTACATAAATACTGTTACTACAGATCAATATTTATTAGACACATTTCAACGCCAGGCCAGTTTTTTGGCAGTGATAAGAGAAGGAAGAAGGATCAAACACCTTCCCTTGTGCATAAATTTTAGTGTGTGGAGGTTGGAGTTGTGATCATTTCAGCTCCACATGCATAGTTACAAGTTATAGGAAGTAGCCCTGTTGAGAGATGAATATCTGGTATACCTACTTAGAACGCCTTTTCCCATAGAATACGTAGTGTTTAGTACCGTTCTTTAGATACATCACATACTATTTTTCTGAGCCGCTTTAGGAATATATTTTTATTAATATCATTGTTTTCGTGTACCACAGAACCGATTTAGCAACTCATTTAAATTGAGGATTACCTGTACTTCTGTCTCTGTAACTTTTTTTAGTCCCCCTCTCTCCAGAATGTTCTCATCTGTTGCCCATTTGGTTTGAAATTTAATGTCATAGATTGTGACATACATAATTAAAAACTTGTATAATTTTTTTATTATATAATTATGTATTTCTAATAGCCTACAGATGCCCTTAATTTAAATTTGTCATAGACTATTATGTGATAATTATATTATTATTATGCTTTATACTTTAAACTTGATGGGAAGTATCATTATTAAATGAATGAAAAAATCTAGACCCTTCAATGCCTTGGAATTACTAATATAAATGTGACTTAGAGTCCTGATAACGGTTCTTTCCAGTTTTTTAAGGAGGTGAAAATTTGATAGATGCTCCCTTGATTGTTTATAGATAGGTAGGAAGAAGGGCTGAGTAGTTTTCCATTTGCCTTCAACAAAACCAGTGCTGAAAATTTTAAGTGGAAAAACTATTAAAAGGATATTGGGGTTGGAACACAGTACACATAAATAATAGACACATTTCCTTCTTGTATACCCAGAGGAACTTGACTTCTTTTTTTATTTTTTAACTCTTTTAAATAAGTGACAATAAAAGAGAATCTGAGGTGAGAGACTACAGATGAATTAGAGCAAGCGCCACTGCTGAGGGTAGCTCAAAGACTCTCCAAAAGGGCCAGTGAACCAGACTTGTGAGGCAGAGAAAAGTCAAAAATTCTCTTGCAGAACTGGTGTTAAAACATACCACTGGGCAAAGAAACTGCAGCTTGCACTGTGAACATCACCCATGCTAGATACTGGATGTTTCCACTTGATCTGTTGTAGAGTTGTGTAGGATAAGTCAAGAGTTAGCCAGAGAAAGGGAGTAGATAAAACATATATATCCTAAAAATCTTTTAGAAACTGGAAGAACTTTGTGACTGGAACAGAGAGAACAGGAGGCCAGTTACAGACATTTGAAGAATTCTAGAGAAGAGGTGATAGTAACTAGACTGGGGAGTAACAGTGGGAAGTGAAAGATTTAAATTTAGTGGAAAGAATTGACAATCCTTATATCTTACTGGATTGTAGAACTTAGAATGGGGGTAAATGGAGAGGATGAGATTAAATATACCATGTTTCTGCTCTGGAAATTGGGCAGATGATAATATTCATTGAGAGGGAGAACTGCTTTGGTAGGATATAAATTTAGTTTTGGAAGTGTTTAATTTGTCGTGTGCTTGGGACATTTGAGTAAAAATGTCCAAAGTGAGATAGGATCTGGAAATCTAATGTCTATAAGAGACAGCTGGCTAGAAAATACAGATTTTGGAATCATGAGCATGTAGAACAATGGTTCTTCATCTTCTGTGCCATTTAGTATAGTACAAAGTAAAGAAAGATGGAAGGAGGCATACCCAAATCTGAAAGCCTAACTGATAACATAGGTTTCAAAAGCCATTCTCTTATATCTGATACTCCCTCCTTCCCACTTGAGAATCACTAAACCTATGAATGAAGCTATGGCAATATATAGGATGTCTTGGGGAGATTGCGTATAGCGAGATTAGAAAGCTCATGTTATACCCTAGAGAAAGCCATCACTGAAGCAGTGGGCAAGAGAAAGGGGAGCTTATGTAAGGCACTGAGAAAATGAAGCCAAAAGGCAGAGACAAAAGCAGGCAGTACTGAAAATCGAGGGAAGGTAATATCTAAGAAGGAAGGGAAGATGATCAGCAGCATTAAATGCTCTTGAGAAGTCAAGTAAGAGAAGAGCTGGGATGTAGTAATAAGTTTAAGCAACAAGTTACGACATCAGCTACTTTAGCATGAACAAGTTAAGGGCAATAGTGGGAGCAACTGCCAATTTCAGAGGATTAGTAAATGAGTGGGTTTTAAGAAAGCAAAGTTATTTAGCAAGGGTAGGCATCTCATAGGAAATGGCTGTGAGGGTAGGGAGAGAACAGGCTGTCGCAGGAGAGGAAAGTGGTCTTAGGAAGTTTCATTTAAAAATGGAGGAATTTGAGTTTGTTTAAAGGTTGATGGGAAGTGTCAGTTTTAGAAGCAACAGGGTTCTGGAGCACTGATTTTGGTAGCTCTCTATATAGGATAGGTTGATGGCAGGAGAATCTGGAAGTAGAAGCTTAGGACGGTAGACTAGGTAAAAAGTAATGCATATTTGTACCTACATTGTCTCAGTGGGAAATGAGAGGAAATATAGCTAAGATAAATTGAAGGGATGTGGGCAAATCAGAAATCAAATTTGACTGGGAAAATGGTAGTTTCATTAATACCAATGTTTAAGATTTGAATAGTACTTTAAATAGGAAGATAATTTGTGCATAGTTTTAGGATACCTGTAGAAAGCAGAAGATGGCCAGAGAAAACCAAGAAGTTAGAAATTTAGGACTGGTCCTCAGAGCAGAGTTTACATGTGATGGAAAGATTGATTGATGTGATCTTCATAGTAGAGGTCATAGTTGTAGCCGTGAGAAAGATTGTGCTAAAACAGATCTTAAGTTCTTTTGGTTAGTTATGTGTTTAGAAATACTAAAAAATAGATTTCTACAACCACTTCATTCATCTTTAAAAAAGGAATTTTAAAGTTATATTTTTCTATGTGGACTAAGGTTTGCCTATTTTAATCGTTGGTGTCATTTGGGAGTAACAGGTTAAATGTACTGTATCAACTAAGTAAATGTAAAATGTTGACAGTAGCAGATATTTTAGCTCTGTGGCACTACATTTCAGTCTTGACTATTTACCTTTTCAAAATCAGGTATGCTGTAATTGTGTTAATATGTCGATATTTAAATAAGCAGCTCACTTCAATTACAGCTCGAGTTATCAGTTCTTTGAGGTCATATTTGTGGCAGGGATGATGGCAAAGGGGAAATAGTGACGTGGATTTTACCTCCTGCCTTCCCAGAGAAGTGGCCCACAGAGTCATTGTAATTTGACATATGAGAATTACTGAGATTCTTCTTTGGTTAGGTTGAAATGAATTTGGAATAAGTTAAAATCCCTTAGATTACTATATTTGAATGTATGTTTATATATTTTTTTCTAAAATACATATTTGGACAAAAAAATCAGAACTTTGTTTCAGTATGAATTTAAGGAAATAGCTATGATAAAAACAAAATACTAATCTGTTTTCTTATATTTTCTTTTCAAACAGAAAAACCTCCTAATAAAAGCAGTATGAGGATAGTAGTGGATTCAGAGTCAAGGAAAAGAACCATTGGTTCTGGGGAGCCTGGAGTTACTACAAAGAAGACTTGGTTTGATAAGTAAGCTGGCAGGGAAAATTGAGGAATATTATTATGCAGTAATTTTTGATGGGTAGTTGGAGTATTATTACGATATACTGTTTTTCAAAATATAATTTATATGATTTTGTTCTGTAGACAGCCCTCCACTAAAGTGTAAGTTTTCTAAAATTTTATTAGTTGTCTGGAACTTGGAAGGCATTTTTAGGTGTGGTTGAGGACACAGGTTTTCCTCTTTCCACCTCCCCCCACCTATAAAAAATTATTCCTTATGTTATAGATGCCATTGAATACTACCATGTAAAGGATAGTCATGAGCTCCTTAGTAGGGAAGAAAATTTGTGTCAGGTCTGGGAGGAGGCTTTAGCAGGGTAATTCCTGCTAAGAGCTGGAATGGGATCTTTTTCAGGGTGGGGGAGGCTGGATAGGCACTGAACTTGTCAAGGAAGGGCTTCAGAGAAAGTAGTAAGGAATCAGAATATTGGGTGTGTATGATGATTCATTTATAAATTTGTATGCTTGGGGAGAGACTAAGATAACACTTTTAGAGTTTTAACATCATTGAAAAATAGATGATTTCTGGTTGTCTCTGCCTTTAATTCTGTGCTTTAGGGTAAGTAGTGTAATCTCTCTGGGCCATAGTTTTGTCCTTTTAAATGTCAAATGTATGGCCTATAGTTCTGACATTTTTTTTAAGTTGGGAACTAGTTGAGACATTCATTCTTACCTTTGAAATAACATTTTAAGATAAGATACATTTCAGTAAGCTAGCTTTTGCAGAATTGGAACAAAGGTTATAGATGCAAATTGACTGAAAATATGCTAGGACCTTTCCTGCTAAGAGTTTTATGTAGAAATGGATTGAAAATGGCAAGTAACAAGTGATAGGGAAGGACCCTTCTCAGTTGGTTTCCATAAAAGATGTGAATACTGCTAATTTGGAGACTTCATTGTTTTGGAAGAAGATTTAAATTTCCATTATCAACCAGAAATTTATATGTTGAAAAAAAAAAAGGAACTTAAATTGTAAAATTTTATTTTTTTGTACTTGATAGTGGTTAAGATTTATAAATGAATGTATTAATTTAACTTGAATTTTGTTACAGACCAAACTTTAATAGAACAAACAGCCCAGGTTTCCAGAAAAAAGTTCAGTTTGGAAATGAAAATACCAAACTTGAACTTAGAAAAGTCCCTCCAGAATTAAATAATATCAGCAAACTTAATGAGCATTTTAGTCGATTCGGGACCTTGGTTAACTTACAGGTAAGAACTATGAAATGATTCTGTTGTCTTTGCTTAATTATTTAAGGAGAGAAAGTAATGTAATGAGAAAAATGCTTTTATGAAAAAATATGGAAAATTTGGTAATATTCTAAATTTAGATAATTGGATGTGAAATGAAACTTTATATTTTAGAAAAAAATGTGATTTTGAATAACTTTTGGACTTCAAAAAGGCAGGAGTTTGATCATATTATACACTTTTTACCTAATAGAGGTTATGAAATTATAGCAAAATTAAATAATCACACTGGTAAATCTAATCTTACAGTAGTTTTTATTTATTTAGTTTCTCAAAGTCATTACAATGCTCTAGTCAGATTATTTTAGCTTCCTCTATGTTGAGATGCATTTAACAGATACTTTTGGGGCCCAAATACCATATAATCCATAATTAGCTTAAACATTTACTTTTTCCTTTACCGTTTTTGAACTTCTTTCAAGATAAATGTCAGTGTAACTTGTATTTGACTTCACCTAAAATTAGACTATTGGCTTGGGTGCATGAAACTGGTGAGGTTATTTAGTATCAAGTTTATATTATATATATTGAAATAATGTTGGGCTTCTTTTTTTCTTTCAGTATGTATAGTATCCTTTTGAATTAAAATTATTTCCCATCATCTGATAAAAATAAATTTTAGAGAGTATAGCTTAAGTTGATAATTGGGAAATTTTTGTTTTCTTGGCACTTAAAAAATAATATTATAAAAGTAATAGATGAAAAAAATGCATGCTTCTTTGCAATAGGACAATAAAGATTTATATAGAATTTAAAGAAAATGTTTTCCCTTCCACTCTTTGTCTCTCACATTTCTCTCCCCGTATTTTCGCATAATTACAATGTTAATAATAATTTACTATATCTTAGAATTTTGTTTTGTATTTCTGTATCTATTTAACAAATATACAAACTTAAAAATACATATATATATTTTAAAATACACGGACCCATAGTACACATATTATCCTGTAGTTATTTACCTAACCTCAACTGTCTCTGAATATCTTTCTATGGCAATTCATTTTAATCTATCACATTTAGATCTAGAAAAAAGAGTTTCAGAAAATTTTTTCCTCACATAAAAATTAACTACACTGGTAATTTTAAATTTTAAAAAATTTCAGAGCTAAGGGGTGAAACATGATATCTCACTGTTCAATTTGTGTTTTCCTAATTGTGAGGTTGCTATTTTTTCATCTTTTTACCAGTCCTTTTGCTATATCTGCATACCACCTGCATTATTATTTATAAACTACATGTTTTTTAAAAACAGTTTTAAAAAACTCTTTAACTTTATTTTAATTAAACATTGATGCATTGATGTTTTAAATCCCAGTAATGTATAATTATCAAAATGCAACCTGAAATCATCTTTATAGTATTTATTGAATGCTTACTATTTACTCCCTGTTCTACATAAATTATCTGACTCTAACACTACAGTGTGGTGTTATCTACTTATGGGAGAAGATACAGAGTCACTGAAAGGTTAAAAACTTGCGCATACTCTTGTGAGAGTAGCAGTCAAGGTTTGAGCCAGGTAGTTCAAGTAAGAGCTTATGTTCTTAATTTTTATTTTGTATTGCTTCACACCACCAGTAGTGTATATACCACACTTTGGAAAATACTACTATTATTGAAAGAGCAAGAAATTTGAGGTGAAAACCTTGTATTTACTACTTATTAATATAAGTCTACAGAATCACATACTCTTTGAATCTGTTTCCTTGTTTAAAATATTGTATTTTTTTCTTAAATTTCCTCACACTTTTGGAAATATTTTTTGTGAGAATTACATATTTGGAAAATTTTACTGATGGATTTTTTTGTAATTTTTTGTTAGAGATCACTCCTTTAAAAGTATTTTTGTGGTCTTCTGATTCTGGGATCTTGGCCAAGTCACCCATTGACATAAGAGATTATTTCTCAGTTGGTATTAATATTGGGGGTAAAAACCAAACATTTTGAATGCTTGTTTATTCAATGAGCATTCTCTGTTAAAAGTCATATAGAGGAGGCTTGTTCCTCTCTGAACAGCCCTCAGTTATCAGTTCTTCTATTCTGAAAATAGGCTAAGGTAATAATGTAGACTAAAGGGAGTGTAAAGAGGGATCACTATTTTATTTGTTGAGGAATTTTACTGTATGGAGCAACAGATTCATTTGGAAATTTATTTACTCTTATTTTAAATCTTAGGTT
The DNA here is from genome assembly GCA_003508835.1 of Eonycteris spelaea. Lineage (NCBI taxonomy): Eukaryota > Metazoa > Chordata > Mammalia > Chiroptera > Pteropodidae > Eonycteris > Eonycteris spelaea. Next base: position 25,427,707 of record PUFA01000002.1, on the reverse strand, counting down.
GCCTATAACGGTGATCCTGAAGGTGCCCTTATCCAATTTGCAACATATGAAGAAGCAAAGAAAGCAATATCAAGTACAGAAGCAGTGCTAAACAATCGTTTTATTAAGGTTTATTGGCACAGAGAAGGAAGTACTCAACAGTTACAAACTACTTCTCCAAAGGTAAGAGAGAAATTTGTGTGAAATTAAATGCTTTTCTTAGAAAGCTCTTAGCATAGTGTTTAAGAGCAGAGGTATTGCCGTCAGGTAGACTTGAATTCAGATCCTGACTCAACCACTGTTAAATATGTAGACTTGAGGAATTTACTTTACCTTTCTAACTCCTTTCATTTTATCCTGCAGTGGATCCCTAGTTTAGACAATTATAAGAAGATATGTGGAAAGCATATAGAACAGTCCCTGGTGGATAGGAGACACTCAGTACACTGTAGCTGTACGTAGTCCAGAAACTCAGATTATGGGTTCATCTTAGAAATCCTTCCTTCCCTTCCTCCCTCTTTCTCTTTTGATCAGTGAATCACTGTGTAATGTTAGATTCATTGCTAGTAGAGGTGTCTTACAAAAGTTTGTTTCTTGATTTAACTTTCTCCTGTTTGTTCAAAAAACAATAATGAGGGATAGATTTTAATTTTTTCCTCTACTTTATAAATAAGTTAATATATGGAAGGAAAACTGTGTTTGCACGTGTGTGTGTGAGTAAGAGGGAGGGAAAGGGAGAGAGAAGGAATCTGGAAAGTGGCTAGTTTTGATTATAAGATGTACTTTTAAGACTTTCCTGCATGGGCAATTTAGTAAAAAGTAACAAGTAACTTTTCATTTTTCATGCTCATGAACTAATGAGCTTGTTTAACATTTTGTTGTTGTTGTTCTAAGGTAATGCAGCCTTTAGTCCAGCAGCCCATTTTACCTGTTGTGAAGCAGTCAGTCAAAGAGCGGTTGGGTCCAGTACCTTCAAGTACTGTCGAACCAGCAGAAGCTCAGAGTGCCAGTTCAGACCTTCCTCAGGTAAGTGAAAAGTCTTATTATTGTGCTTGTCACATAATAGGTTCTCAGTAAATTAATTTCCCTTGGTGATTTGAATTATAGTATATATTTTATACAGAATAGGATAGTCTATACATATTTGAACTTCACTTGTTAATTTTTTGTTGCTATTATGTTTTCACATTCTACTTCTTCTATAGTATTTGAATCTTAAATTCTTCTTTCTAGTTAATACTTATTTATAAGAAAGAGTTCTCTTCCACTTAGTGGAGGAGGTATTTTCCAGCAAAACTGCTTGAAAAGTGAAGTTCAGTACACTAAATCTTATTTTTCCCATCATCTTTCACTTAACTAGAATTCTCTTCAGAAATAATTATGCAGTAGCATGAGCTGAAAGCTTTGGGATGGGAAGGCTTAAACCTCAGATTTTAGCATACTGTTTCAAGTTACTTATGCAGCTTTCTCAGAACCTTGCATCACTTTATTCCTGACTCTTGGATTTTCTTCTCCGTATATCATTCCCTTCCCACTCCCTTCCATACTTGAGTGGCAGTTTCTTATTTCTACACCCTCAGTCTCTGAAGGTTAGCTTTCCTTTGTCTCCAGGTACTTCAGCATTTGCTGTGTAAAATAGAGTTAGGATATACTATTCCCCTTAACTAATTGATGCCACCTTATCAAAGTAGTCTTCCTAGGTAATTCCTGAAAAGTAACATATCAAGATTCTATAAAAACATGCAGAATGTAAATTGGTAAATTATTTTTTAAAAATCCCCAATCCTGTTATTCCAAATAATCACTAAGTACAGTGTATTTGGCTGTAAAAACAAACATACTATAGGAAAGAATGACTTTATTTTTAAACTCAAAAAGTAGGCACATATTTTACTCAAATCTAATATTTAAAATGTTCAGACTTTCCATTTGTCAACATGGGGCTCTTAGGTATTTATAAGTCTGTATCAGTGGAGGGGACTTTAACAACCACCTGGTTCAGACCTCTTATTTTACATCATAGTTTTTCATGGTTGAGTAACGGTGCGCACTATTTCTTTTTCCACAAACATTTTCTGTCTGTCTTTGTAAAAGGCCCAGGTTTTTGTGATTAACGTCAGTATACTTATGTAGTCAATATATGTTAGTAGAATCAGAATGTTCAAAGTCCCAACAGACTTATATATGTTTGGGGAAACACTGAATATGTCCATTTTAATTTTTTTAGAATGTAACTAAGTTATCTGTGAAGGACAGGTTGGGTTTTGTATCAAAGCCATCTGTTTCAGCAACTGAAAAGGTAAGAATAAGAATAGCATGATGTTTGTCTTGGCTTCATGAATGTTTTCAGGTGGCATCTCAATTTTTTAATTTTTTTCATAGTTCCAAACTTTTGCTTCTTAATAGTATCTGTATCTCTTACCTCCTACCTTTTTGCTTTCCATTTGCTGAAAAAGAAAAATATTTGCCTACCTTTTTTTACTTTTCTGCATCAGCATTTTAATATTTGCCGCTTACTTTATTTTCCATGCGCTTCATTCTTTTTGTTTTTTCTTTTGATTTATTATATTTATAGATACTGTACAATTTAATTTGAAAGCTTTGGCAGCCTAGTAGAAAGGGCCATGAATTAGAAATTTTACCTGAGTTCGAACTCTGGCTCTTCACTTACTAACTGCATGACATTTGGCAGTACTGTTAGCCTTTCTGAACCTTTCCTCATTGGTAAAATGGTGGTGGTAATATTGGTCTTGCTCACAGAGTTTTGTGAGGATTAAACAAAATTATTTATTTAAAAGTATTTTGTAAACTGGAATAGATGATGTAAATGTAAGTTTCTTATTTATTGCTAACAGCTATTATGTATAGCCTGACAATATATTTAGTCATTTCTTTTTTTTAATTTTGGGGGCAAATGCTAATTTTAGACCATTTATGGACCTACCTTATAGTTCTGTGTAGATGTTTTTTTCTTCTGTTTAGGTATGAGTGAATGCCCTTATCTTTAGTCTTATTTGAGGTACGTGGAATCACCGAATTTTAGAATTAGATAATGTTTCCCATTTCCATGCCCTCACCTTAAAGGAAGGTAAGGCCGAAATCATTTTTTGGTTCATCTATATACTATGAGTTACTGAGCTAGGACTGGAATCTGTCTCTTCTTTTAGTCCATGGCTCTTGGTATTTTGAAATATTCATAGGAAATTGACTTTATAGGTAGCAAGTAAATATCCCATGAGATAGCTGACCTGCCCTCTTCACTGGTTTTTCAGTATATTATTATTTTTTTATTCACTGTGTTAAACTTCAGCAATTCTAAAAATTTGAATATGAACCCCATTCTGTATCACATTTTTCCCTCGGGGCACCTCAATATTACTTTAGGCATAACATGCCTAAGATTATTTATTATTTCCCATGTAAATTAATTTCTCCTAGCTCTCACCTTTGGAAGTGCAGTCTAAAAGGCTTTAGAGTCATTTTCTTGTGTTGCGGTTCACATCTCTTTGTTTACCACCTTCAGGCTTCTGGCCTCTGGATGTAGTGTCATAGCTGGCGTCCCTCTCCTCTAGTTTACACTGCCACTATACTACTCTCGAACTTATTTTAATGTCAGTTCCTTATAGAAACTTTCATTTCCTCAACTAAATGACTTAGCTTGGTTCATAGCGCATCATTATCTTATTTTTTTTTTCATTCTGTTACTTCTGCTTTTGTCCTTCCTTTCTTCCCTAAGAAATCTTTTTTTCTGCTCATTGTCCTTTACTATTTCCCGCCTCTTTTTTTCTGTTTTTTTTTTTTTTTTTGGTGGTGACTTTCCAGGAGTGCAATTTCCTCTTCCTAACTGAATTCTAGTCATTATTTTAAAGACTGAAAATCTCTCTAACCTCTTCTATGAAACCTTCACATTTTTCCATGATACTCTCCTTTTCTCTAAATTCGTGTTGCTTAGTCTATGCTACTAAGTTTAGCATATGTAAATATTTACTTTGGTTAGGTTTATCCTTGATTATACATAAGGAATAAAAACAATATGAGGTCTGTTATTCTTAGTATAGTATCGAGCAGTTCTGCAGAGGTCTAAATACCTGATTATGTTTAGAGATCTATTTATGTCAAGATTTGAACTCTGAAATTGAAGTGTACTAACCATAGCTTTTATAAAATTTTTCTAGTATGTTTTGCTACAGTTTTTATTATTTTTTTAGCATGTTTTTTATAGCTTTAGGATAAAAGAGATACAAACTTGGAATTGATAGTATAAGTATACTAATATGGTTATCATGAACTCAATTTGTGAGAAATCACTAATGGCAGTGGGTTATTTATTTTAAAAAACTTACTTGTAAATACTGTAAATTATCTTTTAAGGAAAATAGTTACAAGTATGTAACTCTCAGTCATCCTTAGTGAACCTGTTTAAAGAATAGCATTTTGTTTTTTGCTTATTCTTCGTGATATCTCTTCCCCTAGTCCATATTGATTTTTGCTGTGGAGCCCTTAGAGGTCAGTGATTCAGAGAAGTCTCAGGAAGAATAAAAGAATGTTCTCTATCAAATAGTATTCAAAAAAATTTTTTTAATTGAAACCAGGGGTGATTTCAAAACTAGCATCTACATAGTGTCTATCTTCTATCATTGTTAAAGCAAATAAATACACAAATACAGAATTTTACCCCCTTTCTATAAATAACACTAAGTAAACCCTTTCACGATTCTTCTTTATACCAAGATTACATTTTTATGAGAGGGCTAAGAGGGAAGAAACTTAAAACCTAATTGATACTGCTAAGTATTAAGATATTGCAATAGCTATTAAATTGGAATTGTTTAAGTAGAGTAATTGATTGGTCAAATAATGTTTGAGTGCCTCTGCTTACTGTAGGGAGATCTGTGAAGAATAAAGGTGGCATCTGCATATACTATCTTGGTTAGTTTTTTGTGGATGACATTTAGACTGCCCAAATTATCTCCTTAAATCCCTTCTGAATTGTGGGAAGCAAACAGAATACTTAGTTTTTATATCAGTTTTAGGTATATCAAGCATATGGTACAGGATGTTATTGTTTCTCAGCAGTATTTTTTTGCAATCCAAAAATATATCTTGGTTCTTTGCATGATGTTAACATCTATACCATGGAACTTTTAAAAGGAAAATTATGTGGTATAATTGAAGGAACATTGCATGTCATATACTTACACTGTTAATTTAGCAGCTGATACGCTGTATGATCCTGAACAAGTCTTACCCTCTCATTTGCCTTAACTATAAAATGCAGTCATTTAAATAACCCTTTGATTTTTAAGTTTTTATTTGTTGTGTAATTTTGCTACTTTAAATATAAAGATTAGGGAAATTTATGATATTTTTTTATAATTGTTATCGACTTTGATTTTCTGTCAGGATTATTATCTGGATTACTCAGTCAAATTATTATAAGGATTATTTTTCTTACAGAGAAATATGATTTATATAAAATTATTTGCTATGCTATATCTTCTGGGAAAAAGTTTTTGTGGCAAAAATTGATTACTGACTCTACACCTTTTTCCTTGGACATTAAAATATTTCTTTGCAAGATCTTGAATCCCTTTGTCTTAAACTACTGAGTATTAGTGAAGGAAATAAAACTGTTAGTCCCTGAAAATATTTTATAAATTTAACTTTAGTCGTGTTGTTCTCCTAGAATTCTCAATTTGTTAGGTTTTGCTATAGAAAATATATCTGTGTGGTACCTAAAAGGCTATCCTGAATAAACATTCAGATTTATTGAAAAGGTGATCATTTACTTAATATAAAAATTGACCATACAAAAATTATATTAATAATTTCTCAGAAACTGTCTTATTACATTTAAGCAAGGCACTTCTACTTTAGAAACCTGTTAGAGCTGACTGTGAGGGTGACTGTGAAGCATCCTAACTGTTTCTTTTGTATTTGATTCCAATTTGGGCATCGGTTACTTAAAAATGATATTTGGATGATTTTAATTGAATTAGCCTTCTTTCCTAGCAAGTAATTACAAAATACTTTGTTTCCTTCCAGTCTTATCCATGAGAAAAATCTACTATTCTGTCTTTATAAGTACAAATAATAATTATGGTTGGCAATATTATATATAGGAAATAAGATAAGGAGATGGTAATGGATTATAACCTCTATCTTGTTAGGAAATTGGCTTTTTGTCTTGGGAAGTAAGTATTAATGGTGTACATTTTAACAGCAGAGCATATGATAATTTTTACCTCGCATTATGAATTCATCATACCTTCGATACCAAACCTCATAAGTATATTACAAGATAGGAAAATGATAAGCCAATATCTCATGAACATAGTCACAAAAATCCTAAACAAAATATTAGCAAAAGTTCAGTAATATGAGAAAGATAATACATCTTGGCTAAGTAGGATTTATTCTAGAAATTCAAGGTTGATTTAACATTTGGAACTTTTCAGTAGTGTAGTAAATTAAGGAAAGAAAATCAAATAAATGACATAAAGATTGGAAAGGAAGAAACAGAACTATATTTACTTAGACAGCGTGATTGTGTATGCAGAAAATCCAAAAGAATTCACAAACAATTGGAATTAATAAGTGAATGAAATAATGTCGTTGGAAATAAGGTCGATATGTAAAAATACAGCACATAGAGAAACCTGTTTGGGAAGTAAAGAAGATGTGGTAGTTTGTAAAGTCCGCTGCCTGTGCTTTAGCTGTGTTCTTAGGAATGGTAGTATCTTTTCTATTGGGTTTATCACCTCCCTTTGCTGGTTACATTTTTAACAGATTTTCTTCTCTTTTATCAAAACTATATCCTCATCTTTTGAAAGTATATTTTTTCCTATCCAAACTTACTGTCTAAACTCTGGAATCAAATAGATTCAAATAGTAATATTTGTAATCATATAGTTCATTGTGTTAAGACATCCTGTTTTCACACTTTCTGCCTCTGAAATTGGGCTACATTGTGTAGTCATTGGTGTTTATAGTTATAATTGGCAGCCCTTTTTTATAATTGGGGTATATAATCTGATAATGTGTTTCATAGTGATATTTTAAGCTCAATGAAATAGTTGGCTGATATTCTGATTTTACTGGAGGAATTTCTGGATAGAACAAGGAAATGTGATATTTCTAGGAATAAAAGAGTCTTCTCTTTCTTGTCAGATAACTTTTATTCACTTTGAAAAAGCACTCCTTAGTCTGATACATGATGTTAATATCTTTGGGACACAGACTATTTTGTACTTGCCGAAATTGGAAAGAAATGCTCAAATGAACAAATTGTATGGATTTCTTTACTTCTGGCTTTCTCACAGCTTTTATGATAAAGTACTATGATAAAATACTATCAATACAAACTTTTATGGTGAAATATTTTATGGTAAAATTTTGAAACTAGAAAATAGGGTTGTGATATTTATTGTTTTCAACTGATCTGAGTACAGACATCTGGTCACAATTTTTCAACGTGTTATAATAGAACCCTCATGAGAAAAGTTTATGAAACACCCATTAAATTCTGTTTTCAGCAGATTATCCTGTATTTCTCCATTTAAAGCTATTGTCTTATCCTTATACAATCTTACAGTTTGGCATTGTGTGATGTGTTAAGGTGGCATGGAAGAAATTTTTTCTTTAGAATTATAGAAAATGATGTATGAAGTTAAGACTGTAAATTAAATCCATGTTAAATTTACTCTGTTTTACGGAATACACTATTTCCTATGTTAGTGATTGACAGCTGACTATTAGTTTTCATTATTGCAGAAAATTACCAGTGAAATTTTGATACATGTCAAGTATTGTAAAGAACTTTTATTTTGAAATATCAGTCATGCTATATGGAACCAGTAGAAATACAGTATTCTAGGGTTTTATTTCATTTAGAAGCTGACCATTCTTGAATACTAAGAATAGTGAGTGATGAGTTGTCTAAACTTTGTGATGTTTCCCTAATCTAATTTAATGATAAACGATTAAAAAGTAGTGTACAGATTGTAACTTCTCTGGTACACCCAGATATTTATTTTTTTAGTAGCTAGAAAGTAGGGCTCTTTTCTCATTGATACCCTTCTATTTATGTAGTTTTAAAACATCTTTTTACGTCCTCAACTTCATTAAAACAGGAAGCTATGTTTCTTCCTCTGGAAAGTTACATTGTTGACATATATGGTTTCATGTTTAGTTTTTATAGCCTTCAGAGCTCTCTTTGAAGATATCCCTAGACTCCATCTAAGAACCAGTAACCTAAGACCCCATGCAACAAATAGCTACTTACTTTTGAAGGATAAAAAAAGGCAACCTATACACTTATTTTTTGACTTGTGTGTAGAAAAGATTGTCTACTCAGATCTGTCATTTCAGTTTAATTTAGTGCAGAGTGTTTATTGAATATTTATAAAGTACCCTGGCACTGAAGATATAGCAATGAACCAAGAAAAAAAAAATCCTCCTGGGTTTAAGGACATTAAACATAATCAAGTTGAATGTTCTCATTTTATAGATAAACTGAGGCCCAGAAAGGTACTTGAAATTGCCCAGGGTTTCACAGTTAAGAACAAGATTTAGGTACTGGAAGTGCAAAGAAGTGAAAGAAACATAGTTTTTATTTCCAGTAGACAGGGAAATAGACAAATTAACATATAAGGTCATTTTTATTAAATATTTTAATAGCTGTAGATATAGAATTTCATAGAAGGACCTGGGTAGAAGAAATAAATGATTAGGGCTTTGTAGAGATCTTAACTGGTTGTGCTGAACCTCAGCTGGACTTCAGGGAATAAGGTCATTTGAAGCAGAAGGAGCAATGGCTAACAAAAGAAAGGAGAAAGAAAGCAAAAAGTTTATTCTGAACTGTAAATTGCAAACATGAGGGACAAACAGTTGCAAATTGAGAAACAGGGTCCAGTTTCTTTTTGTGCCATGTCTTATGAACGGGTTTTGCTTTAGTCAGTAGGAATACTAACAGATGTATTTAGCAACTAATATTTTCTCAGTGATATAGTAATGACAATGTTTTTTCTTGATTTAAAGTTTTTGTATGTTAGATTGTATTTGCTTCTATAGGTATATGGTGTTAATTTTAAAAATTGTAGTTTATTCCTCATTCATATCCTTCTTTAAGAATCACTAAATGTGATTGTTATTATTCATATAACATTAAGTTCAGTGTGCTAAGTTCTGATGAAAATCCTTTAACGCTGAGTTTTATAAGAAAACAGGACTTAAGAAATCATGAATGCTTATACATTTTTATGAAATTGATTTGTATTGGTAGGTGTTATCTACATCTACTGGCCTAACAAAAACAGTGTATAATCCAGCTGCTTTGAAGGCTGCACAAAAAACTTTACTTGTTTCCACCCCTGCAGTTGATAATAATGAAGCACAGAAAAAAAAACAGGTAAGTACAGCTGTTATTGTACAGAATTTTCATAGAGAAAAGTTTTTTTGCATGTATGTGTTTTTTCAGTGCTTAGAATAGAATGGTACTAAAAGGAGTATGTTGGCTGCCACTGAACTTTTATTTTCCATAATGTAGTAGTAAATATTTTTTTCTAGGAATGAAAGGTTCTCCTGATTTTGAAATTTGCATACATATTTAAGTTTTTACGTAGGAAAACCTGGCATTTAATTTTTGTTGCCAGGCTTCTGCAGTTAACAACCATTTCTGTCTTCTTTTATAATTTTGTCTATTGGAAATATAAACAGTAAATATTCTAATAATATTTTGATCCCTTTTTCTAGGAGGCATTAAAACTTCAGCAGGATGTAAGGAAAAGGAAACAAGAAATTTTAGAAAAGCACATTGAAACACAGAAGGTAAAATATTAAAGCCAGATTTAACAAAATGTATTCATAAATGTTACAAATTTGAATTTAATCTTACACTATATAGGTAGTCCTAGGAAACATTTACTGTAATTGATAATGGTAAAACTGAAATATCAGTGGTAAAGTTTTATCATTTGAGAGTGTATTGGGGATATGAAGAGCATATATTAAATGTTAGGAATTGAAGTCGTTTAAATGGAACTGTGGTTTTCAAACTTGAAATGAAAATGAGGAGTCTATATCTAAGTATGGTGCTGCACAGTAGTTCAACAGATAGTGATATGGAACCTTTTTCTCAGTGTTGCGATAGGTACTCTTCTTTAATATGCTTGGAATCCTCTAGTCCTTGTTGTCCAATAAAGGCCACATCTGACTATTGAGTGTCTAAAATGTATCCATTCCAAGTCGAGATGTGCCGTAAGTGTAACATACTAGACTTCAAAGATAGAATGAAGAAAAAAGTAAAACAGTTCAATAATTTCTGTTGAAATGTAGCATTTTGAATATTTTGGGTTAAATAGAATATACATTATTAAATTAATTTTACTTTATCTTATCTTTTTAAAGTGATTATTAGAAAATTAAAACTCATGTGGCTTGTATTTCTTTTGTACAGTGTGTGCTCCAGTTTATGGCATTGAATTAGGTTCTTGATCATATCTGATAATAAAGGTTATGACATTTCAAAATATCACAGGAACTTTTTACATTTTGGTTTAAAATGTTGTATGTCTTTTATAGTTTAAATTTGGATTTATTATGTTTTAAAATCTTTGATAAAGAGAAATTACAATGCTTTATACCAAAAACTGCAACCATCTTGATTTAAGAGAACCTATAATATTATGTGGTATCTTCTAGCCTATATTATCTTGTTTATCTCCTTGTTTTCTATCAATGTTGGGGGTATCATTCTTAGGCTAGTCAGTTACTGTTCACAGTGACAAAGAAAGTAATTAAATATTTCATTTTCCTAATACCTCATTATACGAAGGAAAAACAACTTTTTCTCTGATTCATTCTGGGTTGCAGACTCCATTTGGAGTGGGATTACTTAGAGGCAGTAATATCCACAAATGGATTGAAAATAAAATTATTAATATTTTTTCAAACTGAAAACTTTTCAGGGATTGAATTGAATTTCTTATGTTCTAAGAGACCCAAATAGTAATACTGTAGTTCTTTACAAAATAAACCAAGTTTAAGGCTCTAATTGAGACAGCATCACCAAGCTGCTATTCTGCAATCTTAGTGGTTGTAAGCCTTGTTATAAATATATAAACTAAAAGTAGTATTTATTTTTATATTTCGTTTGCTATGTTTTTATTAGTAATAGTAGGAATAAGTATCTCACATTTTTCTCTTTTTAAAAATCTGGCAGATGTTAATTTCAAAACTGGAGAAAAACAAAGCAATGAAGTCTGAAGATAAAGCAGAAATAATGAAAACTTTAGAGGTTTTGACAAAAAATATTACCAAGTTGAAAGATGAGGTCAAAGCTGCTTCTCCTGGACGCTGTCTTCCAAAAAGTATAAAAACCAAGACTCAGGTATTTTAATTTGTGTTGTTATTCATATTACTTTAAAAAACATTAAAACACTACATTGTTTAAGATTCATTTTCCTTTTAGGTTATAGCATTTTCTAAAAATCTGACCATTGTATGCTATCATTCTCTTCTTCCTCCATTAATAAGTAAATAAATACAAACTTGCAAACTACTAATCTTTTGAATCCTGTGAATTACAGTTGGAAAGTCAGTAATTAGGAGAATTAGTTATGGACAATCATGATAAGGTACTTTGAAGATAATGTAGGTACTTGAATGCTTGACTGAGGAGTTTGAGATTAACTTTATTAAGGAGTTGATGGTATAAAGTGTTAATAAACAGAGATATAACATTCTGACAATACAAAATGAATTTATTCGAAAGGGAGAAAATTCAGGTAGATTAATCCATTAGACACAAATAAGTGAGCAAGTTAGTTTCAAATGGTAATAAGCAATTAAGAAAAAAAACAGTGTACAATAATTATATTTGGTGTGTGTATATGTATAAAATCATGAGTTCATATTGTATTTCTGATCTAATCACCACAGGGTTCTTTCTTTTGTCTTATTCCACATTTTATCTCCCTGTTCCTATAATGACAACTTGGTTCCCACTAACGTCAGTCAGTACAGTACTCATTTGCTCAGTCCTGTAATACATTTCAAATAGTCCTAGAATTGTTACAACAATACTGCTTCCAACAACAAACTAAATATAAAATTTAGAATTTATTTGCTTTCTTTATAACTTCACAATGTATTCCACTAAGAGTATAGAGTGAGAACTGTGGTCTAGGATTACTTTTTTACCCCCTTTTGTGTGGTTATATTATTTGATAAAGTAGTGTATCCATAGAAATCTCACTCTGGCATAGGGAAATCAGTGGACATAGGAACAAATTAGGAAGTCATTGCAGTAATGTAGACAGTGATTGATCGTTAAACTAGATTGGTAGGTAGGACTGGAGATAGAGAAGAAATGCACAGATTAAATGGGAATGTATAAAACTTCTTTGTAAAAAATTTTGTGTAAATACAGAATATTAATTATTGTCATCTAAAATAATTGCTATTTTCTAGATGCAGAAAGAATTGCTTGACACAGAGCTGGATTTATATAAGAAGATGCAAGCTGGAGAAGAAGTCACTGAGCTTAGAAGAAAGTATACAGAATTACAGCTGGAAGTATGTTTCATTACAACTATGTGGTGTGCTAAAGAGGGACAGATGTAGTTGTGGTTATTTGAAAATATTCCCTTCTTTCTCTGGCATGTATATTGAGAGTCGATATAAGGAAGAGGTTAACAAATCTTTCAAAGCTAATAGAGAAAATCTGTTATTTAATGAGGGGTGGCAGCAGTTCTACCAATACACCTGAGTCCTTCCACTTATAGTGAATTTTGTTCCTTTTCTATTTTTGATTTGTTCTTCCCCCTTGACCAAAACCTATTATAAGCTTTTCAGGTATTCTGTGCATAAATAAGCATATCATATTGAGTTCTAGAAGAACCAGACTTCTAGTGATAGAACATGTTTCCTTAAGTTTTGCCTATAGATGGTGCTGTGGATGTTTATGAAAGAAAAAACAAGCTACCTTAAAAGTTATAGAAAAATCAAGTGAAATTGATTCTTATACATGAGAATTTTTAACATTTAACAAAAAGATGTTTAAAAATCAGAATAACATTTTTAAATACAGAGAAACATTGTCATTAATGTAGTTGTACTTGTCTTTATTTGATGTCATAATTTTTTATATTTTAGATTATTACTTAACTTTATGCTTAACCTTAGAATAATACTTTTTTTCCAGATTTGTTAACAACTTGTTCCTCTTTTTTCTGACATGGTACAAATTTATATTAAGGACTAGCATCCAGGTATCAAAGGCTTAACATTTAATAGCCACTATGTTTGTCTTAGGACTCTTTTTTACCTAACAGTCACAGGAAACATTCTCTGGAAGCTTGGTACAGTTCATTTGTGTTCTGCCCAAGTAACAGGTTTTGAAAAAAATTTATGTTAATATAGAAATTCTATTTTCCCCATTCTGGAGATTTTATGCCCGTGTTGGTGATATTTTAAAAACAATTATCAAAAAAGTTTTGGCCTATAATTTTAGTAAACAAATAATATTACCAGTATTGTTTACTAGTCTATGTTTTGGTTATCATGATATAGCTAAACTCTGAATAACATGCCTGTTATTTGTTTTTTTTAATATATATAATACCTAAACTTTAGTTTGCAGTTAATGTGTGCAGTAATACAGTGTTACTTAGAGTGTGGTCATTCACCACACACATTCCATTTTTTCATTAACAGATATTAGTGAAAAAAGCTGTGAAGCCAAATAAATTTGGAAAAGATTATATTAAACATGAGTTTTGACTATTAAACATGATTTTTTAGAGGCTTTTAATTTGTGAATCTCCAGAATTACATATAAAATACTTAATACTACTTCCACTTATTTGACCATGGACTCCCTTTTCAGGGAGCATTTTGTTCCTCAGAGTAGACTTTTGTATATGCTGCTTTATTATTAATCCTTGCCCTTTGAACTTTATTATTTGGATTTTAGATTATATTATCTTATGTTAAATATCTTGAGATTTTAATTTTATACTTACAGAGATTTGGCAGTGGTGCTTCCTTGATCTTTCCACTTGGAAGTTTCACATCCTCAGATTCAACGTGTTCAAAATTATGCTTATTTTGCCCCTAAATTCCACCTACACAATACCCAAACCAAAAATCCAAGAGCCTTCATCAGTTCCTTCCTTTTCCTCAGTATTCATATCCAGTTAATTACCAAGTTTTATACATGTTACTCCCAAATATATCTTAAATGCATTATTTTTCTATGTCCATTGCCACCACTGGACACCAAGTTTCTGTCTTCAGTTGCTGGGATTACTGTAGTAGTCTACCGATTGGTATCCCAGCTTGTTCTCTTCTTCCTTCTACTCCGTTCTTAAAACTCTAACCAGAATAACATTTTAAATCCTGATTCAATTACGTTACTCTACTTCTCCACCTTAAATGTTTTAATTGATTTTCATGGTTCTTGGGATAAAAATTTAAAATCCTTAATGTGGTCCTTAAAGTTATTCATGATCTGGCTATGCCTGTCTCTCCAGCCTCTCTCTTCATCCCATGTGGTCCAGCTACACTGGATTTTATTCATTCTTTGAAGTACCATGTTCCTTTCAGCTTTTGGTTTCGTTGTTCTTGCTGCAACCACTTCCTTTACCTTTGTGTTGCTTTTTCTTTGTTCCTTCTTTGATTCATTGAACACATATTAAGTATCTGTAATCTGCCACCTACTATTATATGTGCTGGGGATTGAGTAGAGAATAAAATGGAGTAGGGGGAAATCCTCAAGGAACTAACATACTATTTTATTTATTGCAAATCTTAGTACTCTGTACATGTCTTTAATGTTCTGTTCAAATCTTTAGTTAAAGCATTTCCCCATTTTTCGAGTCACCTCTCATGGATAAAATCAGATAACTTAGTTGTTTAATGTCTCTTTACCCCTCTAAGATTTGAGTTTCATGAGAGTAAGGACTTGCACATAGGAAGTACTCATCAAATATTTGTGGAAAGAAGGAATGGTATGCTATTCATCCAGAGCGATGTGGTGGAATATAAGCTACTGTGGACATTAGTTGTATAATGATGTTACTGTAAGTGATCAAAATGATGAATTTGAGATAACTGTAACTACTGAAGTCAGTAGGGAAACAAACAGTTTGGAAATTACAAATAGGAAAATACATTTATTATGTACATAGGTATTTTGTATCTGTGTATTAAAGTGGCTTCTGGAGTAACAACACCATTTAGAAAACAAGAATCTCTGATTTTTTTTGATAGAGTCTGATGTGTTAGAGAATAAGAACTTAGAAAAAAGCACACTTAATAATTTCAAAACAGTGCTTAAATTAATGATTTGTTTCTTAAATTCATTAACCGCCTACATTTGCTTTTACTTTAAAATATGAAACCCCAGCCTAAATTATGAGACCTGTATAGGGCATTATTTGGATACGATATCAGAGTATATAAAAGTTTGACTCATCTGACAAAGTATATGACACTTGGCTGTTTGTGATGTTTAACTTTTGTGTCTTAATTCCTTGTAGGCAGCAAAACGAGGGATTCTTTCATCTGGTCGGGGTAGAGGAATTCATTCAAGAGGTCGAGGTGCAGCTCATGGCCGAGGCAGGGGTCGAGGTCGAGGTCGAGGTGTACCTGGTCATGCTGTTGTGGATCACCGTCCCAGGGCATTGGAGATTTCTGCATTTACAGAGAGCGATAGAGAAGATCTTCTTCCTCATTTTGCGGTACTTTCTCACTGCCCAGTAAAACAAATACTGATAACCATTGTTGGGGATAATGGATATACTAAAGGGGAAATTATGAAAATGACATGACAAATTTAAACCCATTAATCTGACCAAAGAGTTTCTATGATGATGTTTTGTTATTTAAAAAGCAAGCTGTAGGGAGTTTTTGTTTGTTTTTTATTATCTGGAAGAAATGTTACAATTCTTACACTTAATAGGCCTTCAGGTATTGTGATATGAATGTTTTAAACAATTGTTTTAGAGAAGGAAATCCTATACTTAAGTTTCATTTGATATTTACTTTTAAGGAAAAATTTAACACCCTGCAGGGGCCATTCAGAGTTTTTTTTTTTTTAATTAAGATGGAGTTTTATTTATTAATATTGTATTCTTGATCTAGTCAGTCTAGAAACAGCTACTGGTCTCAGTGTATAAAAATTATAATTTCAAATTTGTAGAGCACTTATTTATGGGAGGTATTATTCCGAGTGCCTTATATAACTCACTATATTATGAGTTATTTAGATAACTCTTTGAAGTAGGTACCTTTATTATGTCTGTTTTAGAGATGAGGAAAATGAAGTGTGAAGAGAGTAACTTATTTTAGTTTACACAGCTTGTAACTGACAGCAAGGATCCGACTGATTCTAGAGTCCATTCTCTTACTGTGCTCTACAGAATTTTTCTGTATGGAGTGTGTGTATATTTAATAAGTTCATGTTTATAATTTTATGTTTGGTAAGAAGAAAGGTATTAGTAATGACATACAAAGGACTAGAATTTTATATGATAAAGGTTGCTGATTGTAGAAAAATCCTTCTACACAGGTAAAAAATAAAATCCAGCAAACCAAAACAAGCATAATTTAATATGTTTAGCTTACAAATATCCTAAACGAATATGTGGTTTAGAGGAGTCTTTACTAAGAGTGAAAGCAGGGTCAGTTATTGTTAAACTTTGAATCGAAAGACCTAGACTCTCATTCTGGAAATTAACTTAAATTGAGAAAAGTACTTGATTTCTCTTATTCCCTCCCCCCACCCTTGCTGTCTTTACAGAAAGCTCATAAAATATTCTGAGGATTAAGTGTTCTGTTTTAAAAAGAATTTAGCATATTCTGAGATCAGAAATAAAAGAGTATTGAAGACAATAAGAAAGCTCAATCTTTGACCATTGTTTATTTAAAGAATAGGTCAATTAATAATAAGTTTCTTAGTTCTAGAAGTTGTAGAATAGTAATAGTATTTGGAAGGTAGGACCACCATTTATCTTAGAATATCAGGTATCAAAATGAATTATTCACCATTTTTTTCTATTAATCACCATGAATTATTACGTATTCTGAGTTACATTTATTGGTATTTTAATATTTTAAAAACCATTAGATTTTGGATGTTTCAAATATTTATTTGGAGAAAATACTTGTTTTTAATTTAAAGCAATATGGTGAAATTGAAGATTGTCAGATTGATGACTCTTCACTTCATGCAGTAATTACTTTCAAGACAAGAGCAGAAGCTGAAGCAGTAAGTATTATAAATAATCTAATTTATTGAAGATCTGTATTAAAATGTTATAAAAATATTGCTTTTAAATTTTAAAATATAAATGAATTTTTTAACTTACTAAATAACTGCAGTTGACAGTAGGTAGAACATGTGAAACAGAATTCATGGCCACAAGTAATGTCCTAAAGCAGTTAGGCACAATTCTATATATGACATATTATTAGAGTATGTGGAATATAAAATTGAAAACAACAAATGAACAGCCTAACAAACAAAAACTCATAGACACAACAGTTTAGTGGTTACCAGTGGGAAAGTGGGAGGAGAGAGGTAGATGAGGGTAAAGAGGGTCAAATTTATGGTGACTAAAGGAGATTTGACTTTAGGTATTGAGCATATAGTATAATATACATACGAAGTATTATTGAATTGTATATTTGAGACCTATGTAATTTTATTAACCAACGTCACCCAATTTAATTTAAAAAAATGTATACGTACACATACATATATATGTGTGTGTATATATATATATATAGTCAGCAAGTTGAATGTCAAGTTGTATTGAGACACTAGGAATTCTCCTTGCTTTCTCTTTCACAAGAAATAGAGCCACCCTGCTTTCCCATTATTCTTTTTTCCATATGGCCCAGAGCAAGGTCTTTTTTGTCAGACTGAGTAGTGAGTGAGGGATAAGGTAGCATAAAATATAATCTTATGGCTGCCCTTAACTATCCTTCATCTCTGCTGCTTCCTGGTGCCAGTTGGCCAAACCTTAAAGAAGTGTCTGTAGCTCAGCATACCCCTAACTAGCCCTCAACAACTTTTGCCTAAACATGATACATAGCTCTAGCTTTCAGGGTCCTTTCAGTATAGTTAGTTGTCTTAAACTATGTATCTTGAATTGTCTTTCCAAAGAATGACCTGAAGTATATGCAACCTTGTTTTTCTTCTGGGTTTAAAAGATTTAAAAAAAAAAAAAAAAAAAAAAAGACTGAGTGTGACATGTGGAGGATTCATAGGAGTCTTTTGGGCCCTGTGTTGTTCTTTGTTCAGGATTGTAGAGAAATAGTTCTATCATTTTGTCCTTGGAAAAATGCATTATATGTTCCAAACAGTTAATGTGAATGGAAGAGTTGGATCGTTTTCAGAAGTTTTAAGTTGAATGTGGTCTAAAGTTTTGAAAAACCTAAAAAATGACTTACCCTCTCTGTGGTAAATTCTCTTTGCCAGCACAGTGGTACTTTGCTGGGGGCTTACAAGTTGCTCTTGGGACATTGTAACCAATAAAAGACTGTGCGTCTGATAAGTCTCAGAAAAGTATTCAGTTGAACCCTGGAATAACTTAGTTTCTAGGTGGGGTGGGTAGTAGATAATTTCATAGACTAGGAATTCCTTATCCTAGGGTTTTGGTTTTTTTTTTAAATGTGGTGTTGAGTAAGCTTTGATTTAAACATCTTTTATGAAAATAAAGAGTAATTTATAATTGATGAGAGTTTAACACTTTTTGTAAACTTACGTGTAAATGTTTTATGTTGAAAAAATACATCTCTGACCAGTTTTCTCTCAAAGGTATTATTGAGTACAAAAATAAGCTTCAGTGATAATTTTCATTGTAAGTTAGATAGGTATCTGAGTACCATCTGTTTATGTTCTATCTGTTTCTTAGGAAGTAGTCATTATAAAACAATAGTAGTGTTTTGTACAGATGGTTAAAATACTGTATTACCAAGTTTGTGGATATGGTAACAACTTTAAATATACACACACAACTTTTTGGTTGCTTATGTATAGGCTGCAAGGAAAAAAACCTTTTGCCTTTTAAATAACTTCTGTAAGTTTTGCGCTTGCTAAGGCCTATTGACATGTCTTTTTCCTAGGGTCTTGTTTTTTCCATCTCAAATTATGTTTGTTATTTGCTTATATATAAGTATATATAAAAACACTGAATTACATCAAGGTTGAATAAGTGGCAAAAATCACTTAAGTTTAATGAGAGTTACCTTTTCAGGGTAAGTACCATTTTAGTTGAATTTACCAAACAAAATGAAAGGAGAACTACTGTTGCTATTATGCTAAATATTTGGAATTAAGTTATAGAAATTGTTAAGCCATAAACATTTCCTTAAGCCAAAAAATTTCTGGAAACATTTTTAACATTATATTTTAGAAGAAAATAGAAAATTAAGTTGAAGCTTATCTTACACAAGTAGTATAGGCTAAAGGTTTTTAAACCTCTGGGTTTCAGGGAACATTAAGGTTTAGAAATTTAAAAATTAGTGTGGTTGATACAGGGGCGCCAGTTTTTAACTTAGTTAAGGAAGGGAAGAATGCTTAAAAAGTACAAAATTTGCACTTACCATCACCATCATTATGCAAAAAAAAGAATTTTTCACACTAATGTCTAGGGCTTTATAACGTTGAGAAAGGATAGACCTTTTCAAGAAAAGGAAATTATCAACCTTTTGCTAATGTTTATTTCTATTATTTCCTTTTTCTTATTTTCTGAACCATTGTTCTAAGATGAGTGGATAAATGTCTATTTTCTATAATCAGTAGATGCATAGTATTTCGAAGTGAAAGTATAGGAATAAGGTAATTGAAACATTCAAATATGATTGAAAAGTGAGAAATTTTCCTCAGGAGAGAGATTGAAATATTTTCAGGAATAATAACATAAACAACACTTTTAGGTTTAGGTTGACTCTGCTTTATTTTCTTGTTTGTCTATCACCACCTCATTGTACTAAAGTTGAATAAGTACCCAAACAGGACAAAAGAAGTAGCCTCTCCCATGACTGGTTAGAATGTTGTTTTTCCTACTCTGAATTGTTTATACCTTTGTAAGATAACCAAGATCCAGTTTTAGAATAAGAACAGTTAAGTCCCTATAAAATAGACCCAAACTCAAAGAGTTATATAGCTTTTTATAGCAAAAGAGAATCCTGTTCTACTAGTACATTTTGACACCAATGCCTCAACTCCCAATAGTTATGAGGATTCACTGATGCAAAACTTGTGAAGTACATAGAATAATGCCTGGGACAATGTAAACCCTCCTAATGTTAGCTATTATTAATACTGTTGTGGATTTTTTTCCGGAATGAAAAATGATTGGAAACTGAATAGAGACAGGAAAGAGTCAATGATTTCAAAACTCTCTTGAGACCTGAATCTTAGAAATAAAAATTGAGGATAGTGCGACTTAACTCTTAGAACTCGATGGTGCTGACTGAATAAAAAGTAAGTTATAACAAGAACAGTATGTAACTGGAGTCAATCAAGATAAATCAAACCATGCACATAGAATTTTTGTGCTTTTACCAATGCACTTAATAGTTATTAAATACTGCTTACGCGATAAGCACTGTGCTACTAGAATTAGTAAATCCAAGCCTGAAGCTTGTGAGAAAGTGGCCATGCAGCTTGAACTCAAGAGTTAGAGGAATAGAAAGAAGTCTTTCTCTATAAGTTGCGAAATTTTGATTTTACTTTTTTTTTTTTTTAAATTTGTGGTTCTTTAATGAAACTCCTGCCTAAACATTGTATACTGTGGTTATTACAAACATTGATAAGCTTGGTTTTAGCCTTCTTTCATAGATTAGTTTTAATCATTATGGTTACTAAAACTGTAAGACACACTAGGATTGCAGCTTTAAATCTTCTGACCTTGGGGCATTTTCCCTATCCTGTTTTTACCCAACACTGGTTCTGCAAGAGCTGGAGGTTTCTCTTGTCAAATAAGTTTGTGAAAGGCTGCACTTTGTATATTCCATTTAGATTTCACAATCCGAGTTGAAAAGGCAGAAGGTAAACATTCCTGTTTAATTTTGCTTAACCTAGTTTTTTTCAAATGTTGTTTCCAGAGCCATTTTCTACTTATGATATGGAACCTCCTTGTAACTACTTTTCATATGTTTTTCTTCTTCCAACTTGGTCAGATCTTCAGCCATTTTTCCTTCTGTTGTGTGTATGCCTGTAAGAATAGGCGAAGGACTATAGAGGAAGCCTATGAATAAAATGCTTCAGCTTTTAAACAGTTTTTGTTTACATTGTGTAGCATAGAAATTAGAATTGTAAAAAGAACCTCTGTATACTCATCATAGAGCTTCAGCGGTTATCCACTTATAGCCTGTTTTGTCTATGTCTCACCCACTGCAACCCTCCCTCTCTTTGTTTTGGAGCTATTCTCAGTGATCATATCATCTGTAAACATCTAGTGTGTGTGTCTCAATGTTAGAGTCTTAAAAAATTAAACATACTACTATTATTGTACCTAAAAGAGATTGAAATTTCCTAAGTATTATCAAATACCCAGTCAGGGTTTATATTTCTCCAATTTTTCTATAAATTTTTTACCCACTTTTTTTAAAGATCCAGATTAAGATTTGTATCTTGAGATAGCTTGATTGTTATTATACAGTCATGAACTCATACATTAAAATATTTCATGGGTATTGATTGATCCATTGTTTTTGGTTATTGATGTTTTGTCCTGTTTTTGCTGGCTAGTGGCTAGTATACAAGTTTATTCCTGAGTCCTTTTGACAGGACCCTAATAGGTTATGTTAGTAACTTAGCTTTCTGGCATAAACAGGTGTTCTGGGTTCATCTTATATATTTTCTATTTTAGACCTGAAATTGGCCATTTCTCTAAGGAGCTCTGATTCTTTTTACTGGGCAAAGGCGTTTAGATACCACAACATGAGTTCTAGGGGTGCTCAGTACTACTGAGTATTTTGCAGTCACTCATTAATCTTTTTCAGTGGTCAGAGCTGGGAGTGAAAAAAAACATGCACTCTTACACACATGTACACATATACATACACAGACATATATTTACATGAATACACATGTATAAAGAAAATAAAAAATTCAAAGCTACTGATGATATTTTCCATTTAATTCTGAACTATAGGGTTTTTATATACACACACGTATATACACATAGAAAGTAGGTAGATTGAGAAAAATAAAATAAGAGCTTGTACTAATATTTGCAAATCAATTCTAGATTATATGGTTTTTTACTTGATCTCAGGTCTCCATATCTCTCTGTCTCTTCTTTCCATTGCTGAAAAAAAACCATTTTTACTGACACCAGCATACTTATGTGCTCTAAATATAAGTGTAAGAATGACAGTATCCTCTTTACCACAAACAATATAATTGTTGGCAAAAAAGTTTAATATTTTCTGAGTTCTTCTTTTCTTATGGTATATTATATTAGCTAAATCCTGTATATACTTATCGCAAAATGAATATTGATGAATTTTAATGAATGTAAAAATTTTTTAATGGGAAGGAAATTTTAAATGACAATTATCTAGTTTTCTGATTTATTGTTATGGTTGTAGTTCTCTCTCTATGGTATTAAGAAAATCCCCATTTACCTAGACAAGCAATTATAACCTTTTTTTTAAACAATTCTTTTTCAGTTTCAGAACATGCTTTAGTAAAGTAGAGATGGGACAGCTACACATAAATA
Source organism: Eonycteris spelaea (assembly GCA_003508835.1). Classification (NCBI taxonomy): domain Eukaryota; kingdom Metazoa; phylum Chordata; class Mammalia; order Chiroptera; family Pteropodidae; genus Eonycteris; species Eonycteris spelaea. Next base: position 25,404,986 of record PUFA01000002.1, on the reverse strand, counting down.
ATTGATTTTGGCAGCACACGTTAATTTATTGATAATGTTCATCATGTTAAAAGTTGCTGGTTGACAGTTTGACTGTTTTTTACTACTTTAAAATATAGTTTTAAATTTTATTTTTAAAATTATTTTTGGATAGACAGTACATATTCATGATATAAGAACTCCAAAGGTTGTGAAGTAAGAAGTAAATCATCTTCTTATCCTTAGTTCTCAAGTTCTTGCCCAGAGATTACAAATGTTTTTAGGTGGTTTTTTTTTTTTTTTGCTATATTTTCATACTGAGACTTTGAATCTATAAGAATACATCAATAATTCTATCAAGAGCTGCCTTATTCTGTCATTTTTGCATAGGTATTCCATTATATGGATGTACCATATAATGATTACATATGGATGTACCAAATGTAATCAACCATGTTGATGGACTTTACATTGTTTTTATTCTTTTACCTTATACAGTGAATACTCTTGGTGCATGTTTCTCTGTATATATGTGAATATTACTGTGTAGGATATTCTGGATATTACTGCTGGTGAAAGGATATGTGCATTTAAATTTTTGATGGGTAGTTCTGAAATTGCCCTCCATACAGGTTGTACCACATTTGTTTGCCCACCAAAGATGTTTGAGTGCCTTTTTCCTATGTTCGTGCCTTAGTGTATACTGTACATAGTGGTTTTATCAATTTTCTTATTTAAAAAATCCATGGATATGTAAATCACAGTGAGGTATCAAATAGTTTTATCTTTGTAAAATAACAACTCATTTTAGTTTTAATTCACTTTTATGAATTGAAGTTGAGCAGTTTTCACATTTCTTTAGATGCTATTTATTTCCATTTTCCTCCATTGTTAATGCTGTTTGCCTATTATTTTGCTGAGTTGTGTATTCTCCTGATTTTTTTTCCTGAATGAGCTGTGGGAGCTTTTTATGTACTAGAAAATTAGCTCATAAGTTATAAACATTTTTATGAATTTTCATTTATGCTATATTTTGCCATGCAATAATGAATTGTTCGATTAATTTTTTTCTAAGGTTGGAAGGCTTTCACCAATCTGGGATGATAAACATTTACCCTAGCCTTTAATAGTTATTTTTACCCCCTTTTTTGTTTTTTAGAGTTTAGGTTCACTCTTTTAAAAAATTCATGTGATAGTTATTTGGAATAAGGAGTAAAATAGGGGACCTACTTGATTTCATTGAGTGAAGCTAGTTTTCCAAACTTATGTGAAATACCCTTAGTATATGAAAATTTCTGAAATATTGGGGGAGTGTGTTTTGGACTCTGTTCTCTTCTAGTGATCAGTTTTCATGTGCTTCTTCCTCACTGTTTTAATTAAACTAACTTTGTAATATATTTTAATAGTTGTCAGGTCCTTTGTTTGTATTTCCTCTTACGCCCAATTATTATTCTCAGATCTTCTGGTAGTTTTATATGTTTACTTTTTATATTAACTTTAGAATAAGCTATCTTATATTATTATGGTTCCAAAAAGATAGAATTACTATGGGGGAATTAACATCTTTATAACACTAAATCTTACTCTAGAACATCATGTATTTCAAGCTCTTCATTTTTTTATATCCTTTAAGAGATTTAAAGCTTTTCTTTATATAGATAATATATATTGCTCATTAGTTTTGCCCCGATAACTTACCTTATTGCTATTTTAAATGAAGTCTTTTCTTTCATTATGTTGTATTGATTGTTCATATGTAGAAAGCTATTCATCTATCTTAATTAAATATATAATTACCATTTTACCAAATTATTTTTTTATAGTTTTGTTCTTGGGGTTTGTTTTTTTGTTTTTTTGTATTTATTCAATCATATTAAATCTTGGTTGTTTTGCTTTCAACTTTCACATTTATACACTTATTTCTGTTATTTGTTAGTACATTTAGAATAATAAATAACAGTAGTAGTAACAGTATCTTGCTCATGAAATCAATGAAAATGATGAATGAAATCACTTCTAGTATTTTTATTATATATGATGCTGGGTTTTTAGGTTAAGGTAGAATACATACAAATGATTCCAGTTTTATTAAAAACTCGAGATTTTTTATTTTTAATCAGAAGTGGATTTTATTATGATTTTTGTTTGTGTATAGAGGGATGATGATTTTTCCCCCATTTTTTTTTATCTTATCTATATTGCTTCCTAATACTGAACTAATCATTCACTTCTGGTATAAATTTCATTGTATTATATTTTTCTTTGATAAATCACCAAAGTCTGTTTTTCTTTTATAATTTTAATTTGACTTTTAGTTCAGTTTTTCAAAATTAAGATTGCTATCTATGTTTTCTCTCTCCCTTATAATGTTTCCTAACTCCTTGTCAAAATTCTCACTGTGATACTCTGTTCTGCCCCTAAGTTCATTGTGTATCCTTACAACCAGTGTTTTGAACTCTGCATCTGGTAGATTGCTTGCCTCCATTTTGTTTAGTTATTTTTCTGACATTTTGTCCTGTTCTTTTATTTGGGACATGTTTCTTTGTTTCCTCATTTTGTCTTCCTTCTTGTATTAGTTTCTGTGTATTAGATAGATCTGCCACATCTCCCAGTTTTGGCAGTGGCCTTATGTAGTAGGTGTCCTTATGGGGCCCAGTGGAGAGTTCTCCTTGTTCACCTGAACCAAATGCTTCAGTGGTGTCCCACCCAGACTGCTAATTTTTACAGCCAACTCTTGTGGGTACTCCTCTTCCCTGCACTGATGCCCCAGGCTGGGGAGCCCTGTGTGGAGCTGGGATCACTCCATCTTCAGTGGGGACCTCTGCAGCTGAGATGTCTCTCCCAATTCTTAACTACCACACATAGATGTGAGACCAACCCATTTCTCATCTTCACCCCTCCTACTAGTCTGGACGTGGCTTCTTTATATTCTTATTTATGGGAGTTCTGTTTGGCTAGTCTTAAGGTGGTTCTCAAGGGTGGTGGTTCTATAATTTAGTTATAAGTCTGATGTAGTTTAGGGAGGAAGCAAGCACAACATTTATCTGCTCTTCCATGCTGGCCAGAAATCCAGAATTTTTTTAAACTTTAAAGAGTTGATGTTGCAGATTATCTGAAATAAATTTCTGTCTTCAAAAAGCAAGAACTGTTATTTTATATACACAGCCAAATAGCCAAAAGTTTCTAATGGAGCAGAGTTATTAAAAAGTTAAATATTATCCTGTAAATAATTTTAAAATTAAAGCTTTAGAGAATTGTAAACTTACCTAATAAATTTGAAGAATCATGCTGAATACAGACATTTACAAAATTGTCCTCAGAAATTTTTGTCACAAATTTAGTAGATATCACTAACAATTTTTGCCTTTTTTGGCTGATGAAAAGTTGAGTTTATGAGTAGACATTTTGCATTATACTGTTGGAATTCTTTACAGTAATATATTTTTATGTAATAGTTATAACTTAAAAATTACAAATTGTTTCTAAACGTAAATTTCACATATAAGCATTAAAATTTTTTTAGTTATGTGACATTGTGATGAGGCCGTGGACTAAAAACTCTTGAGCTGCATATTAATAGGCATAAAATCTTTTAAATTTATTATAAATTTGTATGTGCAGATTCAACATTTATACCTAGGGACTTCAATATCATACAATTCATGGTCAGATGTCATTGAACATGTAATTGTTTCTACATTTCACATGCTGTACCTTGAGATTATGCAATAAATATTTTGTGACAAATTATTTTAGTGTGTTGCTAACATTGATTTATGTTAGTGTTATTTTAATTTTAGTGCACATTTCCAAAGCAACCACTTAATGTAGTAAGTACTTGGACTTTACTAAGTTTAAGTTTTTATTATATGTAATCTGAATGCTTTATGGGAAGTACTTTAGTTTTCAATAGAAAAGTTCAAGATTTTTTCTTTTGTTGAGATATAATTTGTAATAGTTGTACATCAAACATTTTGTGGTTCTTGTGATTATATAATGTAATTTAAAAATGTGATACTTTACAAATGCAGAATCATTCTGTTAAAAGTTTCTAGTTACTATGTATGCCATTTGTAAATTAACAAGAATTAAAAAGCAATAAAATACATTTAGCCTGTTAATTCTAATTTAGACTTTGATTCAGAATCTACAGTCATGATCTTTAAGTGCTTTGAGTTTATTGCCTTGAATAGCAATTATTGTATTGTAAACATATAGACATAATTCTTCTAGCCAAGTATTGGCCAGCACTGAAATAGCTTTAATCAGCTATGAGAAAGTTTTGTTTTCTTTTTAAAGGAATTTCTAATCACTAGGTTGATTTTAGAAATTATCATAAAAAATTAATAATAAATAGTAAATAAAGAAGTAAATAACCACAGAGCAAGTGAATGGACATCTGTCTTCACTTGTGTTTAGCTAATTTAAATATTAGGTACTATAACATTTCATTTTTTTTCTTTAGAAGTTATTAATGTTCTGTATTCCAATGTTCTTAATTGTTTTAGGCTGCAGTTCATGGAGCTCGTTTCAAAGGGCAGGATCTAAAACTGGCATGGAATAAACCAATAACTAATATTTCCGCTGTTGAAACAGAAGAAGTTGAACCTGATGAAGAGGAAGTATGTTTTTTTTTTTTTTTTTCCCCCCACTTGGTTATGCCTTTAAATGTTCACGTTTCTCTATAAAATGTGCTTTTATGGCTGTGATTTTAACATTAAACTTCTGTTCTGGAGCCATAGTTTAGGCAGGGGATATCAGATAAATGCAGAAACTTTTAACTTTTCTGGATTAATGATAACTATGGCTTGCTAATCCAAAAAGAATATATGAAAACCACATATATACTCAGTTTTCATTTACTCTTAGAAGACAATAATAATTACTAGATTTTTATTAACAGGAAATTTCATAGTATTTCAAGTTTTAGAGTTTATATTATACTCAGAGGCTTTATTAACATTTCAAGTTTGTTTTTTTTAATTTTAATTCACATCGTTTTAGTTCATTAGAATGAATGCCTGCTATATGGTAGATACTGTGATAGGCACAAAAATGAATAAGACACGGTCCCTATCAAGGAGCTTATGATCTGGAAAGGGGGTGGTGGTGACAGACACATAAGAAACTAATTATATTAAAAGGCAGACTGATATGCTGAATAAAGATTTGGACAATATGCTGTCGGAATCCAAAGGAAGGAGTGATTATTTCTGTCCAGAAGAATCTTGAAGGAGGTGGTAACAGTAGAGCTGAACCCTAAGTGGTAATAAAGTTTTCCATTATCAAGAGCTGAGGCTGGGAATATAGGTGAGAGTCATATTTGGGCAGAGAGATAGGTGTGGAAGAGTACTTTTTTTCTTGAGTAAAGACAGTCTGATGAATGAGACATATGAGCATAAAGCACAGTGAAGTGGGAGAACTCATTGAAACCAAAAACTTAAAACTAAGCAACTATTTTGTTTAATCATGAAATAAGCTGTAAAAAAACTTGAGGAACTTAAGAAATGTAGATTAAGTAGGAAAACGAGACGATTTCATGTTTTATCTTTGTTAGATATCATAGTGTCACTTCATTTTGTTTGAAGAACATTCAAGGCTGTTAACACATATCCATAGTCAAATGCAAGAATAAATTGTGTGTCTTGAAACTCATATACATGATTTGTCATTTTATATTTTAGATTTTACCTTTGTCCTTCCATGAGTTTGAATTGAATGGGGAGAAAAGCAGGAGAGCTCCTGGTATTAGGTATTTTGAAAAGCTTGAAAAGCAGTCTGAGAAGCTTTTATGAAGGGAATGGAGAAAAGAAAGGAATGCTATAAAAGAAAATGTTTGTATACAGTAGAAAATCTTGGTAGAATTTTATACAAGTAATTAGTTGATTTAGTGTCCAGCGGTTGGGTACGTCAGAGACGACTTACTGATTTTTTTTTTTAAATAAAAATTGATCAGTGTTTTGTAGCTATAGAAGATAGTATCATTTAGTAAATAGAGACAGAAGAAACTGCATGTACAAAGGCTTACTTTGATATTACTTTAGTGCCTGTTTGATGCAAGCAGTAGAGTAGATACTATAGAGAAACCATTGAGTCGGTAGAGGTTGCTTTTCTTTGTTTCTTGAATGTTCTAGCTATAAAAATACCTTTTGTATTCAACTCTGTTGAGCGAAATCAGTATTTAAAAGTGTCACCTTTTTTCTTTTCTTTTTTTTTTTTGGGTAAATTCCTAAATGCATTTTAACCTAAAGTTTCAGGAAGAGTCTATGGTGGATGACTCATTACTTCAAGATGATGATGAAGAAGAAGAGGACAATGAATCTCGTTCTTGGAGAAGATGATTTGACTGATCATTGATCTACATATGCTAGAACTCTACCTGTGTTTCATTAGTATTATCTAATGTACTTTTACATATTTGTAAAAACAATTTTTGGTAAATGTGATGAAGATGGATTTCACAAATAGACAAAAGAGAAGAAAATTACCTTCTGATCCTGTATTTTGAAAGATTGATGTTTCCATTTTATTTCAGTAAACAGTTGCTAAAGACATCACACTAGAAACATATGCAATGTTTTTATTACATACTTCTACTGAACATTATGGGATTCTTTGGGTTCTTTGTAATTTAATGAATAGGTCTGAAAACTTATGACCATTACTTGTTATAACTTAGAGGATTTTGTTTTACTCCAAATAAGGAATGAATTTGCATTTAAAATCTTAATGAATGTTTTCAAAAATGAATAGATAACATAGTACTCTAACTAAAGTCTCCAAGTTATGTATTCATAATATTACATAGTAGTATGCTTAGGCTTACTATGTATTAGCCTTTTGTTGGACTTGTGTATGTATTTTACCATATGGGTTTTAATGATAATGGTGTATGACTGTTTTGCATATGACTCCTTATGCATTCGGATGTTTAAAATAAAGTGGAATGGTCTCTTAAAAAAGAAAAGAAAAGAAAAGAAAAGCAATGACAAAAAAAAAAAACCAAGACAATGTTCTTTGATTTTAAAAAAGAAAAAAAAAAATCGAATAGACCATTCCAGATGGTGATCTACCCGTCCCCCCCAATTATCACAAAAGGAGCTATAATCACTAACTTATTAATAATGGTTACTGGTACCTTGACAATAATGTACAATCCACTGTTTAAAATTTATACCACTTCAGTTTGGTTTGATCCTATAAATTTTCAACAGATGTCTTAAAATTTAAAAGCAGGCTGATTAGTTTGGAACCAGACTTCAAGTAGAGCTAACATTTGGTGAATAAGAAAACCATCACATTACATTTTGGATGTATGAAAGAAAACTTGACCATTTGAAGATATATGAATAAAGAAATGTACTATAGATACTACTTTAGGAAAACACTGTTTGGTAAGTGTTCCAGTCTGATATTTTAAGTGTGCATTTCCTATACTTGTATAAAAATCTTTGACATTTGCGACAATATTGTGATTTTTAAGTGGATTGCTCTGGCAAGTGAACATGATCATTTAAAGTTGATAGAGGAGTTTCCAGGAAATCAGTTCATTCTTTGTAGAATGAGGGGATGCGAGATCACATATTTATCTTTTCAAATTTATCATTTTGGTTGCAAGTGTTTCTGCCCCTCCTGAGATTATAGAGATTATATTAAAAGTCACATTCTAAAAAATTTTACTTTTTTCCGTACTGGAGTCCTCACAATCACAACCTGTAATTCTGCCACCATAGTCTTCTTCCAGTAGAGTGACTAGTGGATTTTCCCCACACTTAGGGTTAAAATATATGTTTTCAATGATAATACTATTATGTAGAAATGTTTTGGCTTGGAGTTGGTGTACATGTTTATATTTAAAATTTCAAAATCAGACTTCTTTTGCCAAGATAGTGACTATTCTCAAAAACTTTTTTGTTGTACTTAGATCTATGATATATTTTTATGTAGTCTCTTATATGTTGACTGTGCTATTCTGATTCGTTAGGTAAGTTTGTTTTCTTTTCTTTTTAGTAGTCGTGAAAGGTGCCAAATTGGCAGAGGCTCACGTTTCTTCTCTTTACACCAAACAGGTATTATAAAGAAAGAAAATCTTTCAAAGGCCAGTTAAATCTCTATGCTGATTTTTGGCTTTATAATTTGATTTGTAAATTTTAGCCTGATTTTTAAAAAAATTACTGTAAAATTTCCTTATATAGTAACTGAAATTACCTACTGTTTATTTAAATTTGTAAATAGCTAATTACTTTCCCTAGTCTTACATTCTCTAGTAACCTAAATTAAAATGTTTTAAGCCATTTTGCTGCAAATGAATCAGAAGACAAATATATTTGGATTTGGTCTCAGAAGTATGGGGATTAAATATTAGCAGCACTTATTAGGCTCACAATTATATTTTTATTAGCATTAATTTAATTATAAATATTACTTTGATTTTCATTGCTATTGGATTTAGATTAATGCATTTATAAATAATAGTACCCCACATGTACTGTCATCTGTTCTCTTAAAACAAAATATCTCATTGAAATAATTGTTAGTTCCCATTTTACAGATTAGGGAATTTAGGCTAATAGAGATGGAGTGACTTACCCAAAGTCACAGCTAGTAGTGGAAGGACTAGATTTGAATGCAGGCATTCTAGTTTCAGTGCCAACTTTTATTTTTTTTTTTAACGCTACATTGCTACCTCCCTTCTGTTGATTAAGCATGAGATTATGCAGTAAATGTGGTAGTTCTTGCACAAAATTAGTAGACTTCTTGGTCATTAGCCAGTTCATACCTTTACCCTCCCTTTTAATACAGCACTTTGTTCATATCTCTGTTACAAGTACTTATGTTATAATTTATCTGGTTTATATGTCTGTCTTCCCCACTAGATTACAAGCTCCTCTAGGAAGGGGACCATGTCTTATTCATCTTTTTATCTCTAGTGATTATCATAAAGCCTGGCTCATAGTGGGCACTCAGATGTTTGTTGGATGAACTAATGAATGAATGTACGTTTAAATCTCCAATAATGGAGTGACAATTACCTCCCTTGTTAATTCTTATCAATTTTCAGAAATCTCTTTTGAGAGTCTTATCAGTCATTGGGACCATTTTGCTTAACAATTGATACAGTTAAGTATTACACCACGGGGTTACAAATACTGATGAAGGCATACATGTGTAGTCTTAGTGGAATTCCCATAACAATTAGCCATTAATATTTTTGAGTGTTAAATGTAGTTAGTTTCAGGAATAAAAAAGCCTTTTGGTTCCTATCTGTGTGAATAGACATTCAAGAGCCACTAATCTAGTTCATCTCACTAATTTTTTTTTTTTTTTTAATCCAGAGATGATCTAGTATAGAGGACTGGACAAGTATTAGGAGATTTAGCTTTTAGCTTTTGGTCCCAGCTCTATTACTTGATCTTGTGGCTTTAAACAAGTCTTTTAATGTATCAAGGCTGTTTTCTTGTTTGTAAAACTAAAGGGGCTGGACTGTGTGATCTCTAAGGTCTCTTTCACATCTGTAGTTTTCCTGGTAGTATATTAGTGTGTAATCTAAAACAGCTGAATATACCAGTTCTCCATACTTGTTGGTGTTATGGTTTTTATCATCATACCAATGGAAACAACTTCAATTTGGTTGTGATAATTCATATTATGTGTCTTGGTACAGTTTTGTATATAGTGTTCCCAAATGCTTGCCCTTGCTGGCACAAGTTCCATTCAATTTATAAAGTATAGATTAACTTCTGTATTTACTAGCATTTTTCCTTCCTACTTAAAACTTTTCTGTTTACTTCTGAACTCAAAATTTAAAAACTCTTTCCTATTACAGTATGCTACCTAAAACTTGAAACACTTTTAATTAACAGTTCTCATAAGTTCTTTGCTTTAGTACAGATCTGGGCTGAGTTGGGAGTGGAAAAAAAAGGATAAGAATGTAGGTAGCTACTTTTTACAGGAAAAAATTAAAGGAAAATATATATTATTGGTTAAAAGATTGATTAGGATTATCTCAAGGGATGGTTGAGTTGTCATTTTATATATTTTATTCAATATTTTATGTTTTCTACTTAAGCAGTGCTGTTTTAAATGTTATTGGATAACTGTAACATTTTAAAAATTAATTTTAGTATTTAACCAATGCCCAAGCATTTATTGAAAACATGTTTTAGGAATAAGAGAGTATTGCATAGTGTTTGTTTTATTGTAATATGATCAAATGTATCAACTAGTAGTTTACTATGAAGACAAGACTTCACTGTTTTAGCTGATTATAGAAAATATGGCTGAGCTTAATTGAAAGAAATTTCCTGTTACTAGAATTGTTTTATTGGGACTGTTTTTCCAATCTTACTTCGAATACTAATCATTGGCTCTAAAGGTTACTAAAAGAAAGCAAACAGTTGCTTGTTTGGTATGTTAAAATATCAATGGCTATTTTAGAGTATTATACAAACTTTATCATCTATATTTTCTTTTTTCCCCTTATCCATAATGTGAACTAATCGTAGGAAATTATTTTTAGTCCTTCTAGAATTTATATTAACATATATATTTTTTCTTCCTAACAAAAGCCTTTTAGCCTTTTAAAACAAAAATGCCCCATGTGAAATTAACCAGATTGTTAGTTCACTTTTTTGGTCTTTCTCTTAGGGTTTTCTTACTCTTCTAAAACCCTATAAATTAAAAGTGGAAATTTAATCTAGGATAAAATTATGAGTGTATAATATTTATAAGGGAGAAAGTTTCCTTTTCCCAGATCTCAGGAACTACCTAGTTTTTGTTAACTTTTTGAACTGGCTGGTTGCTCTAAGGTATGTATACAGGCTTTTAGAGAAGAGAATTATTTTTTCTCTCTAAATATTATATACCTGTCAGACAACAGCAGATAACTTTCCAAAGTAGCTACGAAAAAGTCCTAAGAAAGAAAGAAATTGTGGTGAACGTGACTGCCATGTTCTGTAATTTCTTATGAAAACATCATTTAGTAGAAAAATTCCTAACTCTGTAAATAATTTTCTTGCAATTTATAAGTATTATGATACTCATTACTTAGTATAATTGAAAGCATTTTTTATTTTACTAAATTGGAATTAATTTATTTTACTTGCTTCTTCCTAATCCCTCCTTCCCTGTTACTTCATTTCATCCATCCACTCATCTATCTTCCCATCATCCCAAATTAGTCTTCCTTTGTCTCATTTTGATGTGTTCCTTTTTATTTATTTTTGTCGTTAATCATTGTGCGTAGTATAGAATTTTATATCATAAAATGTGACTAAAAAATGAAATGATTATATGGAGTATAAGGAAACTAGATATAACTGCAGTTACTTTGAAATCTTTGGGAAAGTTAAGATAATTGTTTTTGCTTTCATTTTTATATATAATATCTTGGAATTTGTTATTGATTTTTTTCGAATTACCTTTGCCTACCCACACCTCTATAAAAATTTACTATCTGGTCAGTTACTACATTTCCTAACCAACAATTCTAGGTCATAGCCATGTTGTAGGGCTATGATCTTTGCAGCTTAATGTTTTAAGGAAACATGATGCAAAGAGGTTTCATTAAAATCATTTTAAGCCAAAGATGATTTCTTTTTAAAATTTGTGTACAACTTTGATCTTTTCTCAGATTTCTAATGTTTAGAAAAATTGGAGGTTAGTTTATGCTGTGATTCAATTTTTAGATTTAATTACTATTTTCAGAGGTTTTTTTTTTAATAGTCTTCTCTTTTTCCAGCAGAGAGAGATCATCATTGCCTGAATTTAGCTTTGTGACTACAACAGCAAGACCTGTTCCTGTCTGGAGACGACTGTTATAATAATATCATTCTGTCATTTTATGTTTGCTCTTTATCAGTTTTACTAGATGTTTACATGTACCATAATTTGCATTTTATCTTTACAGTTCTCTAAGGGTACATCTGAGTCCAGAAGTATATCTGAGTGTGTGCTTAGACCTTATATCTTTTCTCCACTTTATAACCATTTATTTTTTAAACACCATACAAAATAAAAAGACCTCTTGATTTCTAATGAGATAACTTCAGTCTCAGCCAAGTTGAGAATCGTTTCTAGCAAATCTATAAAGCTATGATGCTGTGTTAATTAGCATGAACAATTTAAAATGAAGAAAATGATTAAAAAGTTAAATATGGGTTTGGTTTTAATTTTTCTGGGTTTTACTATACATTTCAAGGGTTAGTATAATCACTTAAAATAATTTTGAACAGATGGTAAAATACTTTTTTACACACTATAATAACTTGCCTATTTCTTCTAAATATACTTACTGAAGAGTTTGCCAAAACCACTCACCTGAATAATATTTTTTAAATTAGCTCTTCAAAACCAACAAGGAGGATAATTTTCTTTTCAAGTAATGCAGGATGGCCTGTGGATTATAAATATTGAGAAATATCTATTAGATGTCTAATTTACACAGTTTTCTTATATTATTCTCGCTTGCAATCAAGACATCAAAGATACTCTTAAAAGCAAGGGGAAATAGTGTTATGTGTCTAACATTGTTAAAGACTGCTGTAGCTTTCCTATCTTAAAAGATATCTGCCCACATTATGTGTAAGCATTAGGGCTTAGAATTATTTATAGAGTATGATTGAATTTTATTCTAAGTTCTTATCCATAATACTCTTTTATAATGGACACCATAAAAAAAGTTTTCAGAATATTAATTTTTGAGTATTCTTTCATAGATTCTCATGAGGCGTTTGAGAAGTTGGAAGTTATACTCGATAGCAACTCTTTATTAGAAAAGTTCAAATTATATTTGATTTTATTTGCCCTTGCCCATGCTCATATTTTCACTTATTTTGTGTAAAATTGACTGTTCTGCACACTTTTTTCTTGAGTATGCACTGCATTTGTCTTCATGAAAAATAAAAAAGAATGAATACATCAGTCATAATGTAAATTATCTTTTGATCCTTATTAGCTAGAGACAGCATGGTTAATGTTAGACTTGGTTTAAAGGAAAATTACATATTTTGGAAGGTCCTCTAACATAATTATGACCTGGTAGCCTACAAGGCATTTTTTAAATCAGACTTTAGTTTTAGTTTATATTTTGCAAACTAACATATAGCTGCAGGGAGTTTGTAAGTATTTTCCCATATTCAGAATTTTTTCAAGGAAAGTCTTGGCCCGTGTAATAGTGGTTTACCTCCTAGGTTAGTTAGAAACCCAAAGAATGTTTCTGAAGAGACCATATTTGCTAATAGTTTTAATTAGTTAATGGATGTGGATCACATACCACTACCCACAATTTTATCTTGTCATCTTTTTTTCCCTTGCCTTTAAATTAAAAAAGATAATAAAGCAAAACAAAATTGAACATCCCATTTGGAATCAGAGTCGAGATGATTGGATTCTCATTAAGATCATTGCGCTTTTTGAAAACTGCTGAGATCCAGTAGGTCAGTTACATGGTTAAATTCCTGTTTGTTGATTAATTAAAGGATTTTTCATTTCATTTTTCTGAAAAGGATTCCCATAGAGCTATGTGTAGATAACTGTACAGAATCACTTTTGTGTAATCGAATGAAGCAATTTACCTCTGCATGATTGCATTATGGAAGCCTTTTATATATCTTTATATTTTTCAATATACTTGGATTTTACACTATTAGCTGCTCTAGTCATGCTATATTTGTTTTTTTAATAGAGTTTATAAATATTTATGCTCAAAATACAGATCAACTGAATATTTTTGGTCTTGTTTACAGGAGAAATAATACTTTAAAGTGATGCAGCCCCCAAGTGTCTTAGGAAAAAGTCATCGGTGCTACAAAACCTTTCAATATCATTTTTGAACCTCTTTAGATCTAGACTTTGCTAGGCTTTAATCTGTGATTGCTTGTGATTTATTCTAATTTATCAGCATAATCATAAAAGTGGTCTGTGATGAGTCAGGTAAAGAGCCCAGCCCATTAGAAATACCCCATAATTTAAAGATGCAGAATGACAGTGTACTGATCTGTGCCCAATTTCCCCAAAAGAAAATAGTTTCTTCGGTTTGTCATTAGCTCTTTTGATAGAAGCAATGGTGTTAATCTGTCTAGAACTAAAAAGGATACATCGAGCATGGGTCAGTTTTCCCATATTTCAAATGGAAAACTTTTCTAGTCCTAAAATATGGTGTAATCCTGCTCTGCTTTAAATTCCCATCTGTCTTTTACTCAACAGGAGGCAGGGTAATTCTTAAATATTTATAGAACATTTGATGAGTTGGAAAGAGATGTATTATTTACATTGTACAAGTTTTGTCTTAATGTGTAGATTGTTCTCTACAAGACTTCATTCCAGCACCTTAGTGAATGTTCTTAAGATACAATTTTTAAGTATCAGCAAAGCATTCATAGATGTTTACTTTTGATTCTCAGAATCCTGAACCTATTTTGGGTGTGATATTACTTCAGAACATGTTGTCTGGCACAAGATTTCCTTTAATAAGTGGTTTAGTTAAACTTGATTTCTGTGGATTGTTGAACCTAAAAACACCAAAGGAGTCTTTTCTTGTCTGGAGACTGGATTGTTCCAGTTTTTAATTCCTGTGCCCATAAGTATCTCATTTCACGAATGTGTGTGTTGGCATGGGGGGAAAATTCCCTGCTCTTTGAGTGGAGCGAAAGTAATTGGTTAAGCTGTAGCAGCTTTTTTTTCTTTTATTTTTAAAAGTGATAAAACTTGAAATGAAAAAGGTAAAACTTGAATTAGAAAACTACTCTTATATGCTTAGAATGTTTATAGTATTACATATGTATGTGGGGTTGTCAACATTTTTATTATTTATAGTTGAATTATGTTTTGTTAAATATCCATAATGTTTATTATTTTTATATTTTGAAAAAATTTTAAATAAAATAGTCTTACTTAAAAGCAGTTGTTAACTGTTTAAAATTGTTCCGAATCTTGCATCAGTTACATTAATATAGAATAGAAAGAAAAACTTGCAGCCCTCAGTCTTTGCACAATTGAGAATTCTGAAAATGTTCAGAGAAAGGGGCACTATGAAATGCCCCTTTCCCTCTTTATCCTCCATTCTCACTTTAAATTGTTCTAAATCACCTTTGGTACCAATGAGTTATTTGCCTAATGACTCTTTTTCTCACATATATACAACTCCAGCATACCCTTTTTCTCCCTAATTCCTGCCTCTTTACTTCCAGAAATTTTCTTTTTATTCCATTGGGGACCAAAAAGTTTCTCCTTATCATGAGTGATAAGTATAAACATGTTGTGATGGCAAAGGACTGCCATAGATTGTAAAGTGAAATTAGACATGAAGTACTTACACTGTCAACCTCCAAAGCTATTGAAAGTTCTTAGAACTTCCCTCCATAGTTTTCACACTTATTTGAACATCTTCTGATTTAACCTGCTTTTCCAGTAATCATATTCATTTCATATTTAATTTTATCAGGTGATAAATTTGTTCATTTTGTTTTTCATTGCAGATATACCATCTGTCATCTATAATGTGGGTTAAATAAGCTTGGTGATAATCTCTCTTCCACTAGTGACAACTACTGTGAGAAAATACATTATCTCAAAAGTGCCTGTCTTGATAAAAATCTGGTTAAAGAGGTCTAGTTGTAAAATAGAGGACTCTGGCTTGAGATACTATAGAGGACTTTGGTTACTAATGACACACTTGGTAAAATTATTTTTTAAAATTCTATATTTTACGTATATATCGTCAGCTCCTATGGACTGTTTGGAGATTGAGCATTTTGTCAGCTTTCACTTAACCTGAGAAGTATTTCTGTATAAAGTATGAAAATTTGGTCTTTTTAAATACTTCTAAAATATAACATGTTATTATAGAAAACTAGAAATTCAAAATAAAATGACAAAGGTAGGATGAAAGCCTATCTATAAATGATCACTAAACATTTTAAAATGGAGTTAGATAATATTTACTATTCTGTGGTCTTTTTTTCATTTGTAATATAACTGGTTTATACCATTTTCAAACCCCTCCATTTGTAGATGAATCATAATGTATTGAATCAATCCTCATTTGGAGCACTGAGGGCCTTTCTATTTTTAAAAAATTTTAATATAAATGGTGTATCTTGAACACATTATTTCCTCAAGATACATTCTCAATTGCTAAGTCAAAGTACACTTGTTTTTAAAATCTGATAATATTTTGAATTGGATCTTTTACAAAGCATATACGTATAAAACCTGGATACTTTCATTTCATTTTGGAAACAGCATAAGTTTTTTTTTTGCATATGTGTTAGAAGTTACTGGATTTATTATAATGAGAACTAAATTATGCCTGATACAGTAATTCTGATGCAATAATGACTTCATATTTTCCCATATATGGTTGCTAGGATGTTACCTACTATAGCAAACTTTTTCCTTGGAACTACATATTTTAATAATTATGGCATTTTATAAATTTTCAGGAACTTTTGTAGTCTCATAAGTAGTCTATAGAAAGGTAGGGTAGGTAGATATTCTTTACTTTTATAAAATGGCAGAATCAGGACTGTAATTTCCATTTCTTAATACCATATCCACAGTAAGAATATACAAAGATACCAAAAAATTTATAGCAACAGCAACAAACATTGCATATTTTTTTATATTAAACCTCCAAATTGCTCTTCTCCAGGAAAATGTAATTTATTTTCTCCATGAAATTCTTGAACATTTTTTAGAAGCACCTAAGCATAAAATAGACTGAAAGAAGAAAACAGAAATAGGAATATAGGGGGTTCCACATATTTTCCTTCTGTCATAAACAGAAAAGTCCATTTTGAAAAAGATAATTCTTTTTACTGGGAAGAATAAAATTTCTTGTAAACTATGACTATTTTCCTGAGCTATCCATGTAACAATCATATTTTATCTGATATTTGTCTATTACACAATATTGTATTACATTCCAACATTGAAAGATTTTCTGTTATGGCACAATTTTCTTTGGCAGTCCGACTCACTGTTTATCACTATAAGATATATTACTGAATAATGCGAGGTACATTTTGTATTCAGTGCTATGAGAATCATGATTCTGATTAAAATATATAATTTGTTTTGAAGATTTTGAATTTAGTATATGGAGTAAATGAAAAGACTAACTTTACACTTCTGGTTTCAAGGATGATAAGAGTACAGATTAAACAAAAAAGTAAAGCGTTAAAAGTCTCACATTTTTTTTTTGTTTATTTTTTTTTTTGCGTCTACAGCACCTGGTCTTCCTAGGTGTTTCACATCCAAGTACTGACCAGGGCCGAATCTGCTTGTCTTTCACATTCTTGAAACATTTTAGCTATCAAAATGTTATTCATCCCAATGATCTCATTTAAATCAAAATTTTTGGTGACATTACCAACCTATTTTTATAAAAAGGGTATCTATGATGTAAGATTTCTTGGATAGCCAGTATTTTTATTAGAAGAGAAGTCGTGTTAGGAAATATGTGAAAGTTACAGATGTTTGCAGTTTGAGAATTAGAAATGGCTAGCTGTCAAATTTGTGCTAAATGTAATGCAGTATATATTGCGTAGTTTTTTGAGATAACTAAGTCTAGTTAATAAAAAATATGCCAGTCTTTACATTTTTTTATTTTTTCTTATCCGTCAATATTTAAAGAAAATTAAGAAATAAAAAAGGAAGATCTCTGGCACTTAGCAATTGTCATGTCTGAAAGAGGTAAGAATTTAGGTAAAAACCAAACAGTAACTTGGCAAAACTATTTGTCGAGTACTGATCTGATTATTGGTCATGATAGCCCTCACACATGTCATATTTGTAATACTACATGGATGAAAACTACATATATTAAAATGTCATATAATCTTAACCAGCCATTCTTTGTTTCACCTAAAGGAGTAAGAGTTTTTTAGTTTTGTTAAGAGCTCTCCAGTGAAAAAGCATCCACAAATTTGCTAACAAAAGAAAAGAGCCATCTAAGATGCCGAAAGTGGGAAGAGGAAGTTGGATTAGAGAAATAGTAATGCATTTGTGAAAGCTTTGATTGAAAGCAGCCTTGAAACTAGTACATTTTGGGGTTCCCCCCCCCCGCTGATAAGCTTTATTGAGCATCAAAAGGCATGAAAACTTCATAGGAAAAGCATGCATCCAAGAGAACGTTTGTTAGGGTACCTCTTGTGTTTCCTGTGGGAAGCACTCGGCAATGGTGGTGATAGCACCTGAGAGAGTTCCAAGGTACTCCCCCCATGCCCCCAAAGGACCCCTTTTATCTGCCGCAGAGCATCTCAGCACATGGGGGAAAAATGACATACTTGGTGTAATTCTAACAAACCATGTACAATGTACACTGAAAACTATAAAATACTAATAATGGAAATCAAGACCTAAATAGAGACAAGTTTATGGACTGGGAAACCTAATAATGTGTCACTTCTTCCCAAATTAATATACAGATTTAACCTAATACCAAATTTACAGCAAGATTTTTTTGTAGATACAAAATTATTGTAAAATTTATATGGAAAGGCAAAAAAAAATTCAAAAAAGACTAACATGAGAAAGATCAATTTACCTGAATTCCAAGATGTTATAGTAGCAGTAATTAAAACTCAATGGAGGATTCTTTGTGGGAAGGATAGACACAGATCAATGGAACAGAATAAAGATCTCAGACCCAAACAAATATGCCCAACTGATTTTTGACAAGTACAAAAGCAATTGAGTGGAGAAAATAATGGCCTTTTCAACAAATGATCCCAGAACAACTGGACATCATTTAAAAAACAGCTCTGACCTAAGTCTCACACCTTAACAGCTCAAAATGGATCATGGACTTAAATGTAGTCTTGTCAAACTTTTAGGGGAAAAAAAAAATCTGGCATCTAGGCCTAGACAAAAATTCTGAGGCTTGACACAACGTGATTCATAAAAGCATGATAATTTGGACTTCATCAAAATTTATAACTTGCTCTGTGAAAATCAAGATGAAAAGATAAGCTACAAAGTGGGAGAAATATTTGCAAAACGTGTCAGCACTGGGATATATACATAAATGAAAACAATAAAAAAGCAATCCAATTAGAATGAGCAAATGACAGACATTTCACCAAAAATAATGTTTAGGTGGCAATCACATGAAAGGTATTTAACATCCTTTGCCACTAGGTAAATGGAAATTAAAACCACAGTGAGAGCACTACATTTTTATCAGACTGCCCAAAGGAAAGATAGTGACACCACTAAATGCTAGCAAGGATTCAGAGACCGATCACTCACCCGTTGCTGGTAGGAATGTTAAATTGTGTGGCCATTTTGGAAAATTAGTTTCTTAAATAGCTAAACATGGCAGTTATGTGAATGAGCAATTACACTCCTGGGCATTTATTTTCACACAAATACTTGTACACATGTTGAAAGAAACATTGTAAGGGTAAAATCTAGAAATGAATGTCTTTCAATGGGTGAATGGTTAAACTTGATACATGCCACCCTTTGTATCTCTTTATAATCAGAGATTATAAAGAGGTGGAAAAGCTAATCCTAAAAGGTCGCAGTGTGATTTCATTTATGTAAAGTTCTTAAAATGACAAAATTATAAAGATGAGCAGGTTAGTAGTTGCCAAGGGTTATGGAGGTGGAGGGCAATGTGAGGAATCCTTATGGTGATGGAGATGTATATCTTGACTATTGATATCAGTAAGCTGGTTGTGATATTGTACAATCTTGCAAAGTATTGCCATTGGGGGGAATTTGGTAAAGAGTATATGGAATCATTATTTATTACAACTGTATGTGAATTTATCTCAAAAGGTTTAATTTGGATGGGGAGGGGAATGAAGACAGAGTAATATCTACCTGGCTCCATCCTAGGGCACAGTCTGGGGAAATCTCTCAGAAGGATGTGTGCTCACCATCAAGTAGGAAGCTTGAGAGCAAGCATTTGAGCTATCTAGAAGGAGTAAATTGAGTTTGCATGCTTGGGAATTTCTAGAAATACTGCAGACTCATTTCTCCCACTGGTTACACTACAACCTGCCAATAAATGAAATAATCCTACATACATAGTGACTTTTAATCTTGCTGTCAGCATTGCTGCCTGAATGGGACTTCAGAATGAGAAATGACAGCTCACCTACCTACAAAAATGTGGATGAGATTAAACAATTGATGCTTACCTTGTTCTCCTCCCTTTACTATAATTCAGTTGAAATCATCCAAAAGCAGAAAGTAGCATAGAACAAAAGCAAAATTATAAATTAAATGTTCTGAAGGAAAGGGACCATTTTATGAAGTCCAAAGCAAATGAACCCGACCTATGATGTCAGGAAAGGCTTTCCATAAAAAATGATCTTTCAATTGAACAGGAGTTTACTACAGGGGAGTGTTTTCTTGAGGGAATGAAAAATTCTGTGCAAAAGTATAAAGTGACCAAATATGATGCATTTAAACAGTGGAAAGAAGCCCAGTGTGGCTGCAATATGGAGATACACAATTTTATAATTATTTAGTGCGAGAATTTTAATGAGTGAGATTTCTAGAAATTAAGTGTAGAATGAGGAAATATACACCTAATCCAGGCAATGTAGGCAGATTCTACAAAGGACAATTAGAAGGGGCTGTCAAAGAGAAAACCAGGAATGGTAGTTATAAAAAAAAATGTTTTAGAGAGAAGGGAGTGCGATAAACGGTAGCAACTATTACAAGGTAAAGTAAGATAAATCTGAAAAATGTCCACTGGATTTTAGAATAAAGTCATCGATGACCTTGGAATGTGTTTTCGTTTTGCTTGTTTGTATTTTAATACTGGATATGGGCGCCAAATGGATAGGCTAAGGAGTAATGAAGGTAAAGATTTGGAAACAGTCTAGGCAGGTTTTTTGAGAAGATTTTTAAAGATGGAAGAGAGACAGAATTTTTCAAAGCAGGTGGAATAAAGGGAGTCCAGAGACTTAATCATATATAAACTTCTACAGAAAGGACTTCTAATAAGAAGAGTGGATATTTGATGATAGTTTAAATTTCCCCCCAAAAAAATGGATGATGAGAAAAGATCCAAAGCACAATTAGACTGCCCTTAGATAGCAGATGAGGAGAGGAAGAAAAGTTTATTATGTTTTAGATTTGGTAGTGGAATTAAAGAGTTTTCTTTCTTTCTTTTTTTTTTTTGCTTTATGGGCAACTTTTTTTTTTATTTCTATTTTTATTTTTATGCCTACAGCATCTGGTATTCCTAGGTGGTCTCCCATCCAGGTATTAACCAGGCCCGACCTTGCTTAAGCTTCCAAGATCAGACAAGGTCCAGCACGTCCAGGGTGGCATGGCCATAGACTAGAATTAAAGAGTTTTCATCAAATGCCTTCAGTTTTGTTTTGTTGCAACTAGTAGGAAACTCATTTGCTGCATAGCTTGCACCTGAATGACTGCCCTACCATCTTTCCCAGTTATACCTGAGAATCCTCTAAATAGCTAGTCTTAACTAATACCCCTGATTGCTTCCATACCAGACTCATCTGGAACCTTCTTGGCCTCTACTGACAGCTATAGTGGCGGCTGTTAAAACACTGCTTTCCTGGGTACACCCAGCCCCGGTGCCACTTTCTTCTACCCACATCACACCTTCAGGGCACTGAAGCTGTGTTGCAGTCTGAAGAAGTCAATAACCCTTCTTCGACTCTGTCACTCTTTTTTTCCTGGGATGCAATGCAGAGTATATGCTCAGAGCCTGTCTTTTTTGAACACAGTCACAGCTCCTTTTTCCTGCCCTAAACCCCTCAAACTAGTGGGTAAACATTTTGCCATTCCTTCCATAATTCTGTTCTGCTCTAATAACCCTCTTTTTTGATACCTTATTTGGAGAAAAAAAAGTTCCCATAAATTTCAATTAATGAATATAAGTACTCAGAGGAGTGGCAAGGAGCATGAAATGATTAGAAAGTAGAGAAAAACAGAAGAAGCTACATAGAAGGAGTCTGGAGAGCAACAAGGTTCAGAGCATGTTGATCTTCATCTTGAGGTGTTGGGGAGCCACTGAAAGATTTGAAAGCTTGGAAGAAAGAAGTGGATGAAATGGAGGGATGACAGGAACGAGAGTAGAGGAGTGTGGAATGATTAAATTTGCCAATTATATTTGAAAAATCACTTTTGCAATGGTGAGAAGGATGAATTGGAGGCAGGAAAGACATTAGGCATAATAAGGTCAAAGAGACCCCAGGGCCAAGCAACTAATTTGATGGTCATGTCAAACTCTGAGATGCGACATACAGGTTTGGGAGCAGGTTTGTAGGATAAGAGAAGAAGATGAATTTATTTGACACGTTGAGCTTCAGGGCCTTGTGGGATATCAAAATGGAAATATCCTTTAGGCAGATGTCTGCTATCTGAAGCACAAGAAGGAAGTCTGAGATGCAGATTCAGGTCTGGGAACCTGAGCCTATATCTGTGAGTGAGATTCCGCCGTGAGGACATAATATGTAGAGAGGGAGGAAGACTAAGGATGGTGAACCCCAATATTTGTGAGGGCTGGAGGAAGAGGTACCCATGAAGTAGATGGAAAAAAGTCACTAGAAGAAAAGACCTAATTGAAGTGGTGTCACCAAAGCCAATGAAGGGGAGACCTTCACAGATGGGGCTTGAGCAAGTAAGTAAGGTCAAGATGGAAAGGACCTGTGGGTCTGGCAATTTATAAGTCCTTACGGAGTTTCGTGGAAGGAAAAGCCAGACTGAGGTGAGATGAAGAGTAACTGTGATGTTAGGTGGAGACTGTACATAGAAAACAAAGTGGAAGGCAAAATTTAGTGGAGTTGTTTGAAGCCTGCTGGGTAAAGGAATGGTGGCGGTGGTTTCTGTTTAGAATGGTAGACACACGAACAGATTTTATACACTGATGGAAAAGAGTCAATGGGAAGGAGAAGAATGAAAGCATAAGGGCATTTACTTATAATCGATATTTCAGGGTTCCCTGTGGAAGGGATGGCGGAGAAGGAGTTGTGAGAATGGTGATGAGAGTTTTGCTAGCATGTGGGTCAAGACCTGATCGTTTGAGGACTGCCAAAGTGTGACAATGGCAGACAGAAATGCATGTAACTAAGTGAATTCTCTATTTTAAATCAGTTTTGATAGAAAGTTCTTTTGCTCAGAACTGGGGCAGATGTCAGATGCTAGGATATGCTGATTGCCTTTTGCAACCAATCCCCCAAAATCTTAACACAAGTAAAATGTAATAATTGTGCTTTGCAAACTTTAAGTGTCTTGCTCATAACCAACACCCAAAATATTTGTAAAATAAATAGATTAGTCTGCCCTGGCTTGGGAGGGGAGAAGAAAGAAGGGAAATTATGAATAATAAAGATGTAAAGAGAAGTAGTAAGGAAAGGGAGAATCCCAGGGAAGAAAGATGGAATCATAACAAAGCCTGGCACCAGAATAAAAACACCCAGTGTAAGGAAAAAATACGTCTGTCCATGCTATGAATAAAAAAGAGAGAGAGAACTATTTGTTTCTGTCAAGGACTTTTCTTGATGCCTGGGGTAATGAAAACCTTCCCAGGGCAAAAGTTGTTACTTTTGGTTCCTGCAACTACTTCCTAGCAACAAATAGCATGAGGTGGCTAAAGCAAGAAAGTTTAAAACACCAGGGTTAGTAACTGTGACCTCAGGCAATTGATGTACAGTATAAATCTCAGTCTCCTCTATGTAAAATGGAGCTAAAAATAGCACCTTTGTCACTGAACTATTGGGAAAATCAAATGGAATTGTGTAGATTAAGTATTTATTTAGGACTTAGTAATGACTCAACAATTTAGTAATTATTTTTTTAAAAACTCAGGGAATGGGAAACACTGCCTATGAGCTCCACGTCTTGGGATAAGGAAAGGCCCAGATAGTTATAATGAAAATGGATGTAAGCCAGTGCCACCATCCACTCCTAGTGCATCTTTCGGGAAGGTGAATTGGATTTGCCTGAAGACCTGGACTGGTTTAGATCTAGGGAGTCCTGTGGAAAGTCTGCCTGTCTCCTTCTGTGGAGTAGCAACAGTTGAGCTCTTTGTGTTGTAAAGAATTCAGGTTGCTTGAAGCACCTTTTATGAGCTCAGTCAGCATCTTGAGGAAAAACTGGCTTGAACGGATATACATGGCTGGGAATTCCGAAAATTATTCCAGGTTGAAAGCATTGACTTTTTTCCCATGGCATCTCAGCCTTCTCTGAGTTTCTGCTCCACTCTGCTCTCCCTACCAGCTGGAAAATCTTCTCTGTATTCTCCAGTATAATTTTTTGGGGAAAGATTTTCTAAGTGGCTAAATGTATGCTGTTGTCTCATAATAATCACATATTGCCAAACCAAAACAAACAAAAACAAATGTGTAAGAAAATATCCCCAAACCCAATGGCTTACAATTAGCTTTTTCTCTCCCATGTGTCTGTACACTACACTGGTTCAGCTGATCTAGAACTGGGGTCAACCGGGAAGTTTTGCTCCAGGCTATTGGTTGGTTTTAACTCGGTTCCAAATGTTCATTCTGGGGCCCAGGTTGAAGAAACAGCAACTTCATGGGCATTCCCTTCTCAATGGCAGATAATCGAACAAGTCATGCTGGCATGCTGTCATGTTCACCCATATTTCATCAGCTCAAACAAATCACACAGTCAAAGCTCCCAATACGGCAGTGAATGTACTCTGCTTACTCTAATGAAACAATGCCATGTGGGAAAGGGCATGGGCGCAGAAGTCTAAAGCAGGCAATTGTGAAGAATTGTAAACAATGATTCAAACTTTGAGCCAAACAACTATAATCGATGTGCTCAACCGGTGCCCGTTCTCATCTAATCCTTGGTACTTACACAAAAGGCTGGTGAGTAAAGAAGCCCATGGTGAAAAGAGGTCAAAGGATACAACTCATCGTGACTTACACATCTAGTGTGAACACTGGGAAAGGTGTAACAAGCACGAGGGAATAGAGAATAGAAGGGAACATTCATTGTTCATAAAATTTTACCATAAATTTGTTTCAAAAGTTAAAGGTTGTCAAGTTTGTTTGGAGGTCCACTTGTTGAAAACTTGTTGAAACAGGTGAGTTATGATTCAAAAGAAATGAAATTATGAACTTCTATATAGTTGAATCAATACAAATAACTGCTAGTCTTGGCTTTAGACCACTCCAATGCACGAATTTTACCACCATTTACGTAAATAACACCAGTCCCCCAACACCATGATCCAAAATCAGTTATCACAGTATATTAACTGTGATTAATTGTATCAAGTGGAAACTTCACCACTAGCTCGAAAGTCCACAGATCATTATGTAAATAAGAGATGTTCATCACGATCAGTGAGCAATCACATTGCTTCTTTCAAAGTCTGTCAGCAT
Organism: Eonycteris spelaea; assembly: GCA_003508835.1. Taxonomy (NCBI): domain Eukaryota; kingdom Metazoa; phylum Chordata; class Mammalia; order Chiroptera; family Pteropodidae; genus Eonycteris; species Eonycteris spelaea. The sequence goes on along the minus strand of PUFA01000002.1, from coordinate 25,379,685 downwards.
TTGGTCACTGTTCATCTTCATTCAGTTCATACACACAGAGCAAAGCATGTAGTTGTATTGTCTTCTTGTCTCCTAGGGGTAAACTCATGTAACATTTTATGAAAATGGATAATGAAGTGTAGTTACAACAGCTTAAAAGCGATGATGATAGTTGTTGCTCTCCCAAGAACAAAGAATAGAAGTGAACATATAGCTGTCATGGAAGTGGGACCAATTCACAGCAGCTGCTTGGACTTCTGAGGATATGACACAGCCGATTCTGAAAGCGATAAAAGATGCTGGAAGGGTGCTCACAAGAGCTGGAAGTGTGAGAAAAGAAAAGCATCTTTTCTCCCTTTCTTTCCCCTCGTAGCCTTTCAACAGTGTCTTGCGTTGGCAATTAGTCTGGGAAATGTAGTTCACAGGCACCCATTGTTACAGAGCCAAATACAGAAGGGATAGATCAGGTCTAAGAGGCAGTAGGTTAATAACCGCAGTAGCTGCCATCACCATTTCTCCCAGGGATTGTTGGAAAAACAGAATTGCTAATGCCTTGCTTTGATACCCCATGTTTCCAAAGAGGCATGGCCATGTGCCACTGTCAAAAATCTGCTACACTTGTAGGTCATGCATTGAAATAGATGGATACCTGTTGTCCAAATATCAACCAGAGGTGAGTTACAACTACTTTTTCTTGGTCCACAAAAATCAGACATTTTATCCCCCCAAAGGCTATCATTGTTATTTACTAATAGTTTACTTCATTTCTTATCCTCGGATGGCTAACCTTTGTGTGATTCCGCGTCCAAGAACTTTGTTTGTCTTCTCTTATCTATTCTCGGGCTGTGGGGCTGCTTTTTTTTTTTTTTTTACTCCCTTTCTTATTTGCCTCTCTATCTGGTAATGAGGTACTTGGGTGTTGATTCTTTGAGCGATTTTTCAGTTTGCTATCAGAGGAAAAGAGGCTAAGAATCTGAGATTTTAATTTATTTCAGCTTGCTGTTTCTTATACTCCTGCTGGCCACTGGAAGAAACAAGTCTGCCCCTTGGAGAATTTAAGTTTAAGCTCTGGAAAAGAAAACAGTGGCTTGCACTTCTTAATATATCTGTTTTCTTTTACATGCATTTTTTTTAACACATAAACATTTGTGTGATAAAGATAGAATACGGCATTGAGTAATTTAAAAAATACTCTTGAATATCTGGAATCCTTCCTGACACTCACTTGTTCTGAGTGGCTGACACATGGATGGAAGAGGATGATATGAATATACAGAAAAAGTTGATAAAAATTACTAATTTAACAACCAATTGAAAAAATAATATAGATGATAAATCTTGCTTATATTCTAATTTACTTAGCTAGTTTTTCAACTATGTTTTGATAGCTAAGAACTATAAGATACCAAACAGTTAAACTAACCAGTCCTTTTTTAAATTGTATTCTTTTTTTTTTTTCTACTTTTTACGGCAAACTTTTAGAAGCACCTCACTTTTGACTAAAAAAATTGGTATATTTGTTCCAGAATGCTGAACCAAGCAGTCAGCTTTTGAAAAGCTATGCCTCCATGGCTTTAAGGGACGATTGGCTATGACATACTAATGAGGCTCTATGATACTTGGTCTGACACCATTGGTGAGAAATAGTAAGTGAAAGTTCTAAACTATTACTTATAATCTATAATATAACACACAGATATATAATGAACAAAACATTTTCTATGATGTATTCATTGCTATTAACCAGCTACAGAAATAAAGTATTTTAGTGAAAGAGCCTCGGCGACCATGGTGTTAGTTTAGACTCTGCTACTAGTTAACTCTGTGACCTAAGCAAAAACATTTAACCTCTCTGGCTCACTTTGCTTATAAGAGAATATGAACCAGACCAGGAGTGACAACGGATTCATCCTGATCGGCAACTGCAGAAGCAGCCTTGTTTAGGGTGAGTCTAGAATTCAAGGCTGAGTCTGGGCTTAATGAGAAGGAGTGCCACAGTCCGTTAGTGTTGTATGTTATGGTGCGGGAGGTGGACAGTGACACCAACAGAGCCGTGTATCAGTTGTCTCTCAGACTTGATTACTCCAAACTCCAATTATGCGCTACGCCACATAATTCAAGTCCTTCATCATTTAAATTCAAATTTATAAACAAACTGGAAAAACAAACCTGAGGTTTCCTGATCTAAGTATGGATTCTGGAAAACACCCTTTTTTATTTTGTAGGAAGTAGGAATGAAAAAAGATTTCTGCCAGAATTTTACGAAAGAGTTTTCAAGTAATGTAAATTTATCTCCCTTCACCCTTTCATTCTCTCATGAAACATTTATTAAATACTAACTTTGAAATTGACATAATGCTGGGTGTTGGATTTTTGCTGAACTGAATTGAAATGGGTGGTAGAAGGATGAAGCAGACACAGCTTTTTGCTCTTGTGGCATTCATGGCTAGTGGGAGGGCAGACATTCTAGAGGTCCATCCAGTACATGGTAAATGCTATAATGGTCTTGTGACGCTTAAAAAGAAATGACGGTCTCAAGAAGTTGCTGCAGGTTCCACAGAGATGACAGCAAGTTGAGTGTTGCAGGATGAATAAAAATTTGTCTGGTGGAGAATGATAATTTAAGTGAGTTGTTAGGTGAAACGATTCCCTGAATTTAACGTGACCAACACCACCTTGTGAAACAAGCTGACCTCCAGTTAACCCCAGGAGGCGTGGGCCCCTACGGCCTGAAAGAACTTCCTGCATAGGTAAGTGGCCCATTAAGTAGTTATACAGCTCTTAACAAGCATTTGCCCGCAGGCTGCTGGCTTCCTGCGTATCAGGCCTCCATCGCCTTCCAGTGCAGAGATCTGTCTTCCTGCTGCTACTGCTGCTTCTGTCAGTAAGTCCCCTTAACAACTCTCCATGTAATTCGGAGTTCTCAGCCTGTTTCTTTGGTCTCTACGCCATGGGAAATTTCCCCAATAATTGGCAAATCAGCCCAGAGACTGGAGGAATGGGAAAGGGAAAGGAAGCTTCGGTGGGGGAAATCCTGAGCGGGCCATCGACCTCTGTGTGAGGAGGGGTGACCCGTGTTAGATGCTCGTGGCCCACCGTGTGAGTACTGAGACCCCCCAACACCCCATTTGAGTGTCATCTTGTCCATCGTGGTAAGAAAGAGTGGTGAAGGGCCACTACCGTGGGCCTGCCGTTTTTATGGGCATTTCGGTTGGCCACTGATGTCCTTTTAAAGGCAGAGATGAAAGTTGGGAAACTAGCAGGGAATTCCAGCTGGGAAAGGATGTACACTTATTTGCCTCCCTTTTGGCTACTGACATAGCCGAGAAAGTTGAAGAATAAAATACCAAAATAGAATCCATATCCTTCTGCTTTATAAAATCAGGAGAAAAAATTACAGCGGCACTAGTCATGAACCAGAATAGGATGCAAAATCCTGGAATCCATTGGAAGACAGTGAGAATGAGGATGTAGAGGTTGTGGAAGACCCATCCTGGCTTTGGGATGAACATTATGCCCAGCCATTAATGCAATGAAAGTGGACCAGACTGTCAATTTCCCTGACATAGCCCTGCCTGCGGTTCAGACGGTTTGGTGGCTGATGTTTTGCTTTGTGACTGTGTCGGCATGCTTGATGATAGAGGTAGCAGCCCGATTTGCTTCCTAAGCTGCATGTACCCATTTGGGCAGCAGATGAGCCTTTATTAGTCTGTGTCCCAGCCCTCATCTATGTGAGACTATGAGGCTGAATAGTGAGGTCTTTGGCCATTTACCCACTGAAAAAGCACATTTTTTAGGTTAAAAGTACAACAGGCCTTTTGTTCTAAAAGTATGAATTCAGACGTGTTAGATTCATAAAAATGTGGCTTGCGTTCTGAATGGCACAATGACAATTCTGCCACATAGAATTGGGATTTGTGGGTATAGGGCTTCAGTCACATGGCACACCTTTGGGCAGCCACTCAACAAACTGATCATTTCCCGGTATGTTTAATGGACTCCTTAAGCAGGCTGCATCAGAGACGGCGCCCGCGACCACTGCTCTTTTCACAGCGCGGCACATGTGATATCGGGAGGGCTGGGGGAAGTCAGAATTCAGGTTTCAATTTAGGAACATCATTTTCTGACTAAGAATTTTATGTATGGTGTGTGTTTAATTTTATTTTTTCTTGCAGCGTTTTTTGTTTGTTTGTTTGTTTTTGTTTTTGTTTTGGTAACCTAAAACAAACTTTCACAGGGCATAGTGACATTTCCTTACTATATAAAAAGTGCCTTGTTCCACTTTAGGAAACTGTTAGGCAGGATCTACTAAAGCTATATTTTTGTACTAAAATATATGTGTAGATCCAGTGACCCAGCAATCCCACTCCAAGGTATATACTCCATGGAAAAGGAAATATAAGTGCAGCAGGGTTCATGTATGAGAAAATTCATAGCAGCAAACCAGCTGTTATCAGTGGTAGAATATTTTATACATACGATGGAATATTGTACAATGAAAAAGCATAAACTGCTATTACAACAACAAATAATTGTCACAAACAGAATATTGAGTAAAGAATTCAGACACTCTCCCCCAAAAGTCAGACCACGAAGAGTATAGATTTTATATGATTCCATTTGTATGAATTTCCAAAATGGACAAAATCAAGTTATGTTGATGACATTAAGAAGAGTGGTTACATTTGAGGGGTTAATGACCGAGAAGGGCATATCAGGGGCTTCTGTGGTGCTGAGAACACTCCATTTCTCCCTCTAGTTGGTGGTTACATAGGTGTGTTTACTTTGTAAAGTGTCGTTGACATATGTACTTATGACTTGTGTACTTTCCTGCACATGTATTTTTACTTGTAGAAAAAAATTTAAAAATAGGTTTGTTTAGTGACAAATGTTTTATTTGTAATAATCTAGTGTCATAAAGATAGGTTTAATTATTTCTTATTAGAATATTTGGATCTAGTCTTTTGCCTAGGAATTGATATTTTTATTTTAAATACATATATGTATCAATAAATATTTTCTGAATTTTATGACATTCCCTACAGTGGTTTATCCTATGTTAAACTGATGAATTTTAAGATCTGGACTAAGGTAACAAATTATGTCCAAGTTTATTATAGAGCAGAAAAATTTATATTAGTTACAGCATCTATTAATTGGGACAAATTACCTTTTAACATTTATGTACATTCTTGAATATGAGTATTTTGTAATTCATTTAAACATGGTTTGCCTTTGTTGCCATCTTTACTGTCTACATCTCTTCATATTGTTTGATATTGCTTGATGTCCTTCCTTTGTAGAAAAAGAATTTAGGATTACATTCACTCTTTATGTACATATATTTATCTCTAAAATATGTATGTGTGGCCTTTTTCTTGTTGTTGAAAAATTATTAATGTCTTCCCAGAAAAGTGTGTGTGTGTGTGTGTGTGTGTGTGTGTGTGTGTGTTGTGTGTAGTGATAATAGAGAAATTGTAAAAATCAGATGTTGAGAGGAACGAAGACAATAGTTCATATTCCTGTTTTCAGACGGGAGACTCGACCCTCTGAACAATTTAATGTGGTAAAACATTCTATAATTTTATGGCAGAGACAATAAAACTATGAGACCTAGGTGAAGCAAACTAGATGACAAACCTAGTGCTTTTCAGCCCTTTGGGCTTGATCGAGTCATGACTGTCAGTGCCAGTGGACAGAGTGCAGACACCTGTAAATTCACGAAAGTGGTCCCTCGGCGTCAGCTAGGGACTGCTGATTGTGCTCCAAGGCCCTAGGCACGTAGGAGATGCCACCCTGAGCCCGAACCTCTTTGCAGACACACATTTGAAGGTGAACTGACTGTGCCAACTTTACAGAGGGGACATTTTCCTTGCTGCACATGGAAGTCCTTTAAGAAGAAAGCTGCGATATCCCTTGGATTTCTATCCATTGTGCTTCACTTTAAAATTTTTAAACTTCGCTTCAGTCCTAAGGCCTGTGGTATAAGAACACAGCTTTCCAATCTTATCTATTTTTCAATGTAGGATAAACATGTTGGGTTTAGTTAAATTATGAATGCTGATAATATTCATTTGGTACAATTTATATTCTTCTGTTATCTTTTTATTTTTGACAGTTTAGGCTGGAGCATAAAGCATAATTATATTCTTGGCATCCTTCCTCAGAAGTTTTAAATCAGTTCATGAGGCTTTCAGAGCCACTCCTGTCATTTACCCATCAGCACTCAGTCCATTTAATCCCGGCCTCTCAGCCCAGCAGCCCTAGCCCCTGTTGTGAGTGATTGGCCTGCTCCACTGCTCCCAGCTTCTCCTGTCACATCGCATTTGCATAAAAGAGGACAGATAACCAAATTTGAGCACACAAATGAAAATGCTAAGCGCTAAACCTGTCACAGTTGTTGTTCAGCTAATTGTGAAAAATTTGATTTGCTCTCCTTTCACTGTTTGTCATGTGGACCCCCTTCTCAAATGTGCCTTGGCTTCTGCCTCTTTATATGTAGCTTTTAAACTCTTGAGCACAAGCAGCCCACCCTGGGGATTACTTACCTCTCCTACCAGCTTTTAATGTTGGCTCATCTTCTTGACTAAATTAGGACACCCTGGCAAACAAACACATAATTAAAAACCCAGAAAAGACAACTGCTGTTGCACTTCTTAAATTGATTTTACAATGCTAGTGCATGCCTCCATGTGCTCTTCCACTTAATAATTTTATTTCTTTATACAACCTTTTTGGTAGGAGAAAATTGAGGATGGGCATTGCAGCAAGCTTTGTGCTATTTTAAAACCTCTGTGTTATTTTGCTTCTTACTTTCTGTTCCTCAAATATTAAAAATTGCATAATAGGTCTTAAAAAGCACATTTCTAGTCCCCAATACTTTACCTGACATAGCAGTATACGTTTTTAATCAAGGTTTCAATTATTCAATTTGAAATAGTATTAAAAACAATGGATAAAATTCTTTTGCTTATAACACTCAATCACCGAGCTCTATTTAAGTGGTACGTAGTATGGACATTTTGAAATGTGGATGTGTGCTATGTACAATCTGGTTCAGTTTTATAAAGAGACTTTAATTCTCTATGTACAGGCCTGGGTTGGTAATTTCTTGATGCCCGTTAAAACAATACATACAGTTTGTCTATAAAGTCAAGTAATTTGTTTTCCAGGAGTCACACAAGAAAATCTCTCTTGTTTATAACAATATTTCTGATTGCTTTAATGAATTAATTTATCCCTAATATTTTAGCTATGTAGTGTTCAAGCACCAAGGAAGATGGCAATAACTAAAGTTGAAACCTTTTAAGGTTGAATACAGCTTAAATTACCTTGGAGATTTAGAAGGTTATAGTTTTGAAATTGAGTTAAAATGAAATGTGACATTACAGTGACAGTTTGTGGTTTGCAAAAATTGGATGTAACATCATTTATTGCAGTATTCTTTTGGGATTTATTTTTAGTAGGTCATATGAAATAGATTAATTAAAGAAATAGTTGAATATATAATTCTATATAGTCATATTCTAAAGAAAACCACCTCTTTCTCTGCGCAACCCACTAGGATGCTGAGGGATTTTATCTAACTTGAAAAATTGAGTGTACACTAATTTTTTTACAATGTTTAACTGCATTTTATTCAAAGAAGTTAGATTAGGGTATAAAATGCTTACTAATTTAAAACATACATGCTAAATTTAAGAGTGGAACTTTTTTTTTTTTTACAGGGCTAAGGGGGTAATTTTATTCTAATTATATTGTTCCTACTTTACTATTTTTATGTCATAATTTTTTATTTTGAGGATGAAAGTCTATATGAGCCTGTATATATCAATTTTAAATAAATGCAGCTGTTACATGTGAACATTATTAATTACAAGATATTTTAATGTCTCTAAACCAAAACTCTGGAAAGGACCACAAATATTAACACTCCAGGAAGGACTGAATGAAACCTTTATCAGAGAAATCTCTTATTATAACAATTTTGTCCAGGACCTTATACAGAGTAGAAAAAAACAAAGTCTCCTCCACTATCTACTTTCATTCTGCTTCCAAGTTGTGCAAATTCTCTTCGGTAATATTTCTTCTTTATCTACATATATTTCACTTTGCATTGGCTTAATGATGGATCTTGTAATTATGGAGGCGGCATTAATACCAGTCAGTGGTTTGGGCATTAGAGCCGGACTACATGGGTTGGAATCCTGTCTCGTGCTCTCAGTAGCTGTGTGAACGGGGGTGCAGGTTGTTTTTGTTAGCTTTGGATTTCTCTTCTGCATAATGGAGATGACAGCGCCTTTCTCATAGAGCAATTATTAGGTTAAATGAGTTAATACATGTCATGTCTTTAGATCACAACGTAGCAAAGTAAGTTCTCTAAATAGTAGCTGTCATTATAGTGACTATAAGACTAACGCTTTACTTTAGCCTTTGATTTATTTTAAATACTTTTTTTAAGGTTTCTAAGCAATTATACTTAGCCTTTTAATGGATTTATATAATCCATAGTTTTTACCCACTATTTCTCTATCGGATATTCATGTTTATTATTATCGTTTTTTTGTTTGTTGATAAATTAACACAGCTATCCGTTACCTCTGTTCACTCAGGCTCCTTTCCTTTTACAACACTTTTGTGTTATCCCACCGAGTTAAGTTTCCAGAAGCGAGATTCCTATTTCATATGGCATGAACATTTTATGAATATTGAACTATTCTATAAAATTATCATCCAAAAAGTTTGAACCACTTTAACATGTCAGCTGCAATCTCCGCCCTCACCAGTCTTGGTCTTGCTAGCATTTTTTGCCTCTGTGTGTTTATCACCTTGAGGTCACATCCTAGGTCAAACTGCTGCATGGCCTTTTCTTGCAGTTCCACGCTGACCCCACTTCTTCATTTCACATTAGGATAATTCTTCTTAACTGTTGTTTGTCTTCCGTGCCTTCTACTTCTTTTTGAATGAAGTTAAAAGTTTTTATTATTTTATTTATTCAGTTAAATAAACTGTTGAACCAGCTGCCTTCTACTTAGTCTGCCACTTCTATTTATCTATGAGGAGACTGTGCAGCCTAGTTCTGAGAATGCAGACTTCGAGTCAGACAGACATGGGTTTGAATCCTGATGCTATTGTTTACCAAACTGTGTAATGTCTGGTAAATCCTGTTAACTTTAATTCTCATTCAGGATAAGAATGAACATACAACCTCATGTGGTTACTGTGGTATCAGGTGTGTGAAATCTTGGCTGGCATTAGGAACTCAATAAGTATTAATTTATTCTTTCAGTCACTGCTATATTCCTACATTTGCTCTTTTTGCAACTATTTTTCCTCTTCCATTTCCAAATTATTGTAGACACTGAGATTATTTGCTGAATTTATTTTATTTATTTATTTTATTTTTAATTTTTTATACCTGCTGAATTTTGATATTCTTTTTCTTTGAAATCATCTTTACTCATGCCTCCATATTGGACCTGTCTGCTTCAACAGCTGCTTCTCTTATTTAGAATTTGAAGAGCTCCCGAATAGATGCTTTTACGTAGATTTTTTTTAACTTAAAATTAAACTTAAATTGGGATAAATGTTGAAGGAATCTATGAATTAATATGAAAATAAAAGTTGTGATTGGTTAGGAAAGGAGGAAAAGGGAGACTAGTTCTCTTCCCCCATAAATAAAGCTGTTTTGGTTCCTGAGATATCCTCCTTGCCTTGGTGCTGGCAGGGGTCGACTCTTTGGCTAATTACATTTATAAAGTGCTTTCTGCTTACCCTGCCCTACTTACATTTTTAATTGTATAAAAACATTTCTCTGACCTTAGGACACATACAAGTTAGTTGAAAAATAAAACATTTTTAAAAATCACAGATAAAGATTGTGAATAAACAATGTCACCAGCATGAAATGGCAGAGACCAGGGTTTTCATACTCAACTGCTAAGGTGACTGAAGCGTGTATGTGGTCCCTAAAAGTATTAAAATGCAGTTTAGACACTAGCAACAGCATCATGTTGACCAAACAAAATTCATTTGAGTGACATTCTGTGGGATGCTGCTTTGCGACTACTTGTACACAAATTATTAGTTGTATTTATAGAGCCAGTCATGGTTCAGGAACAGTTTACGAAGGCATTTATTTTAGACTGTAAATGACAAGTGGGAATTGGAGATGGGAAAACTATATGCTAGGTAGGAGCAATTGATGGGGAAAGGCAGAGAAAGAAAATAAATGATCTTTCCTAAGATCAGCGAGTGTTTGTATTTGGGAGAAAATTCATGCTTCAGGACAAAGCTCCACTAAGGAAAAGGAGTTGGTGTCTAATACTGTATACAGTGGCAAGTTTAGAAGCATCCTCTTTTCCTCACTCTGGAGATTAACCTCATAGAGGTAATGTTTTAGGGTGATTGTGCAGGCCACAGGCGTAAACTGGGACATCGAAAAGCCTGGAGAAAGGGAGACCAGTTAGAAGATGATTTCAGTGGTTCAGGTGAGAGGTACTAAGTAAAATGGTCGAGAAAAATGGCAAAGGAAAAGTACACGAAACAGAGATTTCTTAAAAGGAATTAATAGGCCTTGAGACCAGACAAAATCGGGGGCTAAGAAAGATAAAGAAATCAAAGTTCGCTGATATTTCATGCTTGGGTAGAATATTAACTAAATGATGGCACAGCGATTGCTGGCTTGAGGGGGATATTCTGAGTGTGAGTCCAGATTTATGAAGATATTCAAGTGAGACGGTATGTATGCAGCAGGGGCGACTGAGGTTACAGGTCCAGATTTGGAGATCACATATAAAAGTTATGTGGAAGGAGGAAATGGAACATAATGAACCAGACTCGGGAGACAACCTGTTGCAGAAGTTTGACATTGAAAGAAAAGAGCAACCAGGGAAATAGTGTGAGAAGGTAGGAGAATTACAAGAAAGTTTTTCTTTTCAAGGAAAGGAAGAGAGATTGGAAGGAGCCGGTAAGGTGGGGTCACCTCTTCCTACAGGGGGTGGTTTTCTGTAGGCTATTCCTCTGCCAAAGACGAGTCACATGACCTTGTCACTTAAAGTCCAAATCCATATTGGATTGGATCCTTTTCTTTGCAGCTCTGGGGACAGCAGTGAAAGGGGACTCTTTTTCTTCTAGCATGAGATAAGATCAGAGTTTAAAGTGGGAAAAGAAGCTGCCATAAATCACTAAAATATAAAAATAAATTCCTGCCATCACATAAAAATATTTTATTAGGATTCTTTTTTCATGACCTTTAATATCTGCTTTGGAGTTTTGTTAAGTGTTCTATTGGCTTTATATTGTAACGATAGCTTTTCATTAAGAGTTTTGAGAAATTATAACCGCAAGACCCGGTCCCTGGATGACTGACTGTTATGATCGTTCACAGCCCTGGCGGGCATTATAGCTCCTCTTCAGTGTCTGGTTTCCCTTCATCTTTGGGCAGATGGGTAGGCAGCTCTCCCTACCTGCTGCCCTGGGGGGAGGTATGCTATGCAGTTTGCTGTGGCCAAGGTGTGTGAGGGGAAGTACTCTGTGTTGGTAATGACTCGGGTCTCCTGCCTGCTCGTCCTTCTCACTGCGATTAATCGCGGGCATGCACATTAATGTGGGGATCCCCTGAAACTCAGGTGTGTGGAGATGAACTACCGGGGAATGTTGTCTGTTGTCTGTCATCTGGGAGAGAGAGAAACTCTTGTTGGACTTTTTTATAAACCAGAGCATAATCTAGTTTATCCTGATTAATAAAACAACTGAATTAAAAAATAAAATATAAAGCAGTTTTAGGATATGTAAGGGTCTCTTTTTAGTTACCTATAACGTTCATGGTGATTTAAAATTTGAATCCTTATTTTTATAATCACAATAACCAAGTGTACAGAGGATAGTGATAACAGCTAACATTTGGTGTGCTTCCTGTGCGTCAGGGCCTGTTCTGAGCCTGCTTGTGCATTCTCTCACTTAACCTTTGTGACAGTCCTCAGAGGAGACTGCTATAGAGGGCCATAGTATGGAAGAGGCACTAAGAACAGGGAGATTTAGTAACATATCCACAGTGGATTCAGAGCTCAAACTTATGTAGACCTGATTCCAGAGTTTGTATGCTTATCTACTACAAGATGGTTTTGTGATGTGTCCTTGAAAGGTGAATAGTAATTGACGCTCTGAATGTCTGAATGTCTGAATGGCCGAATGGCCTGCATCCTGTGCTTTCTGATTCTAAGACTCAGATTTTTCTTCTATTATTATTATATGCATCAAACTTTCAAACCTGAGATTCTCTCTGCTACTAATCTTTGAAGCAAAAGACAACATACAGGTTATTTTGAAGACTGATAGTTTGTGAAGATGCAAACCCTTGATTAACCTGTGGGTGGGAATCAGGCGAAGCCTGGCCAAAATAATTGATGTGCAGTTGCACTTTGAGAAGTAATTTACCTGATTGGGTGATTCCCTACAGGCAGGGACAGGGAAAACAATGCTACATATAAGGTGAGAAATCTTTGATTATGCAGATTACTTTATTTAGTACCTCTGATGTGCAAAGAACAGTAGTAGGTGTTATGGGGATTCAGAGATGAATAAACATAGTACCTTAGGGAGCTCACGGTCTAGGGATTATATGAGATCAAAAATAATGACATCTCATATTTCTGAGCATGAAAAATGTGCCAGTATACTAAAAACCTTGAATTGTACACTAAAAATATGTGCCAGGCATTCCACATACATTTTTTTTAATCTTCAAATTAATCTTACATAATAGTGTCACAAGCAAGGAAGGCAGCTACCGAAGTAATACCCTGGGGTGTTGTGGGCGCCAGGCCCGACTGGCTCAAGGTCTGGCTGGTCCAAGGGCTGGCTGTGATCCAGGCTGCCGGCTAGGAATAGGCCCTGGATTTAGTATTAGTGTAGTCGGGCACCTGCGCCTAAAATATGTAAACATACTTTAGCTTACTGTATCACGCATGTGTGGCTGAAGGCCACTATTGTACTCTGATCTGTGTGGAGCCATGGGGTCCCCTGGAGAACCAAAGGAGAGCAGAAGGGGAGCACAAGAAGGGGAGCAGAAGTGCACGCAGTACTGCGCTCCCCTCGTTAAAACTGCACTTCCAGAAACAGAACTGCTCTCTGCGCAATAAAGTCGGTGCCGCTGTTTCATTCTCATGTCCGCCTCTCGTGCATTCTTCCAGCTGGGCGTCGCACCATCAAACCTTCCCTTCTCGATCAGCAGTACCGCTGCCGCTTGGCATAGCTGACGCGATCCGCTCAGCCCTGACAGATGTGTTTGTGTCTTTCCACAGTGCTGGGTTTATTGAGTGGAACCTTCTCAGGTAAACCAATCTGAGAAGGTAGCCATGCAAGTTATCACACAAGAACAGAGGGGAGTAAAGACTCTTACGCGGCAGAGCGAAGAGATGGAAACCCTTAGCATCTCTAAAGCGAGCTCTGTTGACTGGCGGCGCTGAGACCTGTTGGTCCCAAGCCAGCGGTTACCGGTAGAAGGTCAAAATCCTCCTGCTCTCGGGGATTCCCAAACTGATGCTCTTAGGCTTGAGCCTCATCTGCCTGAGGTGTTGGGTTTATAGGGTCATTACAGGGTGGGGTCTTGATGCTTATGTCTTCTGCAGTGAGTCACGCTGATGTTTCTGTGGTTTGGGGCATTCTAGTCACACCCTAAGGGTGTCCCCATTACGAGCCAGTTGACATCACTGTCCTGGCTCCTGCAGAATCCATTTTGTAAAGTCCAAAGAGTCCTCATTTCGTTATGCTCTATACAAATAGTTTTCCGCCTTACAAAATATGAGGTTCAGAGAGGTCAGTAACGCATCTGAGACACAGTAGATGGTGAAGCTGGGATTCAAATGTAATTTTCTCTGCCTTTCTTTTTTTTTGCTAGTATTTCTAAAGATGCATTAGATTTATACTGGTTGTACATCAGAGATTTTAATGTGATACATAAATAAATACCTTATTTGAAGAGTAATGGCTTTTACAGTTATTTTCTACTTCATGGAAGTGATACTGGTTTTCTACTTATAATAGTGATATGCAATTTTATTTTAAACTGAATGTTTTTTAGGTAGATAATTGATCTAAATAAAAATAGTGTTTAGGGATGTGGACATTGTGAAGATAGCTCTTTAGTGCTTAAGCGTGGAAACCATTGCTCTAGGCTACATTGTAGTGTGGCTGTTGGAGGGCTGAGAGTGAGGAGAGGCTATGCTGCTGTAACAAACAACCCTCGAAGCAGGAGCATGAGAAAAATGGTTAATTTATTTTTGGCTTGCATTATGCACCCAATATGACTGGAGGGAACAGTGGTCGGGTGGAGGTATATCTGTTCCTTATAGTCACTCAGGAACTAGGTTGACAGAGGTCTCACTATTTTATGTAACTCAATGGGAGGCTGGAGGATTAAGCAGAGACCAGATCCATGAAAGGTTAAAGAGTTTGGACCTTATCCTGAGGGCAAGAAGGATTAGTGTTTTTAATGCCTTTTGTTCTAGTCATTGAAAGCACAGGCAATGTCATGGTCTAAGAAGATAATACAATATGTTGCCTGGGGTCTATCGCTAACATTTTTGTGATCCAAACTGAATATGTGAAAATCCAGGTGTATACTGCAAATAAACCTGGGGATTGTTCAAATTGAAAAAGGTTTCTTTTGCTTAAATAATGATTAATTGCAGGGTGCTCTTTAAGATGAGCTATTTAGTATGGGCTATTTGAAATGGTTATTTACTTAATTCTGTGTAAATCCAACTTTTTAGAAACTCTTCTACTACATAGAGTTTCATATAGTTCACAGTGAAGGTAACAACGTAACTATTTAAAATGTGAATTTTGTTTCCATTAATATAAACAGCAAAATAGAATTTTTCCCCCCAGGTGAATGTATTGAAAGCAAATATAATTTAGATTCTAAGCATTGTTACCAATACAGTTTTGAGAGGCAGGAACATTATTTCTTTAGTGAGCTCCCAAAGTCTTTGTTTATGTTTCTGTGACAGACCTTACCTGCTTTCACGGCTGGCTTCTTCACTAGCTCCTTGGGGGCAGAAGCTCTTAACTTTGTCTTTCTGGCACCTGACACCTATCCCTGCTTTAAGTAGGTGCTCAATAAATATTTGCTGAGTGACTAAATGAACACCTTCTTGTATTTTTCATACCAAATTCTAATGCAGAAGGCTTTCCCAGTCAGTTTCACCTCTGCCAACCAGGCCTTTCTTTTAAATCATCAGTTCTTACCTTTCTTTGGATTGTACCCTTGCTAGAGGTAACAGTTAAATCTTTAAGCTATCCAGGATAAACAAGAAGTACCCTTCAGGAGAGCCAGTGTAATCTTGAATTGTTGATTCTGTGATTGAGTGAGAAAAATGAGTGTATCTGTGTAGTCAAGAAATAATTCCAGGCAACCCTAGCAGAGTTGTTAGTTTTGAAACATTAAGGCCAATGTATCAGCCATTACACTCGAGTTAAGTACTAATCAAGTTTGTGTTTCCCCTCTAAAGTTAAGTGATAGAGAAGTACTCTGATTGCAGGGGAACACCAAAGCCACCTATTATGAGTTCTTACAATGCATATGATTTTAATTTCTATGAAGAGCATATGCTTATTGTGCTGTGCTTAAATGTCAGTTTCACAAAGGCCATACATCTCAAGCGGGAAGTCAAGTCACTGAGACATAATTTGCAAAAAAAAAAAAAAAAAAAAAAAAAAAGAGTCCTTGCTTTATCACCTCCTACTTTGCAAGCATTTCTTCCTTCCCTTTTAGGTAAATCTATAGTATGTCTCTTTATGTCCTGAAGTATATGTATTTGATGCAGATTCCAAATTCTGTGGCATTTGTGCTGTTGAGAGCTCTAGTTCCCAGATGACCTCCATCATTTGTTGTCCTTGAAATTTATGTGACAAGGCAGAATTGTGGCCATGTATGCATTTGCTTCTGATGGTGCAAAACTTACAAAGAGTAGAGGTAGAAAGCAGATGTGCTCAGGGCTCAGATTAGCACTGGAGCTCAGTAATAAAGGACCTGCCAGTAATTAAACCATCTCGGAATAATAAAATGATTGTATACGGTACTGAGGGAGCCCCACGTTTGATTGCCCATCATAGCTAAAGGAAAGGAGGACCTGGTTTTTGCAGGAAGAAGTGTTGGCCTGCCAGTTGTTTTCTTTTGGTACTTGTGAAACGTGACATTGTTCAGAGGCCTTAAATCCACATCTTTGTTTAGAAGGAATACAATGCTGGGCTCACAATATATGATGTTGTAGAGCTTCTAGGTCTAGGGATCAGAATTTTTGCAGTTCTTAGTTAATTGGAGAGGGACTGTGTAAACCAGAACACATTTCTTGGGGGAGGGGGAGGGAGTCGGATCATTGTCTGCAAAGCAGGAGAATGACTTTCTCTACAGCTCATGTTACTGTGGTTTCAGTTCAGAAAGCGGCACTTAAAGCTATTTAGATGGAGGGGAGTGAATAGGGATGAAGAGACCAATTAACCAATTTTTCTTGGCCTTTCCTCACACACAGACACATTCTGTACAACACCCCAGTTTTGATGTATTATTTTAATTAATCCCAGTCTTTTGATTCCTGCAGAAAGAAGGTTAGCAAATGTAACAATGCTCGGGAGTTTCTTTATCGTAAAAGACACATAATTTCAAGCATTTAATAAGGTAGATTTATTCTGGTAGTTTAGCTTGCACATTCACTCAAACAGCCCTCCCCAAAGACAACATTAAAAATGTGATTAGTTAGCTGCCATCAATAACACAAAATAGGAAAATGCTCTCTGAAGGGACAGCTTTGTGGAGGGCACTGCACAGTGTGTAGTAAAAATATATGGCCTAATAAGTTTACATTTGCAGGCTCATTTGTTAAAACTCTTGAATTTCTAATTTGTGTCGGAAAGATAAATGGATGGAGCCACAGTAAAGTGTGAGATTAATACTGATGGATGGGGATTCAGTTTTTTGCTAGCCTCTTAGTTCCTCACAACCCAGTAGGCAGTTTATAGGAAAACCAAATGTAAATAGAAAGGACATTATTGACTCTGGTTGAGACCAATTACCAGTTATTTCTGTTCCTTTCAACCCCACAGTTAAGGAAATTTCTATATAATTTAATTGTTATACTTCAGTAATCAAAAGACCTACAATTTATAATTTGATGTTTCAAAGATTGGTCCCCAGAAGATCTATTATGTAAGGAACAGTTAGGGAAAGTCTTTCTCCTTGCAGTTAATAGAACATTTCCCCAGTCACAATGTCTCTAAAAATAATTTCTGGATACAACATAGGAAGAAGAATAGTGGACTTTTTCATAGCAGAAGATTTAGGAAAACAACATGGGATTTGTAGGGATGGAAGTTGGAAGCAGAAGGTAAATTTAATGCCTCTTTTTGCCATTTTAAACCGCTTACACCAGGCACAAGGCTCAAGGCCTTAAGCAGCCTCCCAGCATGGAGTTTCCTAATGCTTCAGGAATTTCCTGCCTCTCTGTCACTGGCCATTAGATCAGAAATGGCAGTTGTGGTCAATGGCAGAGAGGGAGTCGATGCCTGAAATATTTAATTTGACAAAAGTCTCTCTAAAATCGTGAATGAATACTCAAACACATTCGTAAACTCTAGCTCCTTTGAAGCTAGATATTTTTCTAATTGTAGAACATGTTCTTGATTTTGTGCCAATATATCATAAGATTGACTTGGGGGAGGTGGAAATTGGCAAGTTAAATTCCCCTCTCCTCCTTTTTCCCTCTACTCCTCTTTCTCTCCCTCCCTCCATGCCTTCTTCCCTCTGTACCCCTAACACAACCTTCACTCAAAACAGTCTCCAGGGCAAATCTTCCATCGTCTGTTCATGCATCAAGCGAGCAGAGAGTGCTGAGGCCCAGGGTAAAAGGGCCTTGGCCAGGGGAGCAGAGGGCCTGGGGGGGCGGCTCTTAGAAGCGGTGGTGCGTAAAAGCTTTATGATGGGCAAGTCACCTCAGAGTCTCATCTTCCTCATCTCTAGAATGGGGACAGTATTTATTATAAGGTCGATGTATGTTCAACGTAGGGGATGAGCATATAACGGCACTTTAGAAAGTAGTTCAATTTTCTATCTTTAGGCTGAAAATAACCCTAAAATATTAAAAATTATAAAGGAGGATTAAAAAAAATCAACATATAGAAACCGTGGGTCTGTGTCTGTACGTGTTAATGTTATCCATAGAATGCTTCCATCAATAAGAGCCTGAGGGCAAGGCATTGTCTGACTCAGAAGGGCTCTGTAGAGGTGGCCTCTGTCTCCCGTACAATGGAAGAAATCTAGGCTGTCACTGCTACATGAGCCAGACTAAGGCCAGTGGCCTCCAGACTCACCTCTCCTGAGCCCCAGCAGCAATTTCCAGCCTGGGGCCCTCTGGAGGGGTTTCTGAATGAACTACATCTGCCCATGTGGCACCGCGCAGTTCGGCTCTTCAGCTAAGGCTCATTCTAGTGCTGACTGGCTTTGTGTGCTCTGCTTTGGTCAGTCCTGGAAATGTGACCTTTTCTGGAGATCCGCTGCTGTTCTAATCTGCTTGGAAATTAGCGGGAGGTGCTCGCAAATCCAGCAGTCATTCATTTACTGAGCACTTACTATGCTTTATAAAAGCATCTCTTTTCACAGGAATGCAAGAAAATGGACTTCACCTGTGTTTAGGCAGAGACCACTCCCCCCACCCCCGAGTCATGTCTCTGTGCCTGAGGTGGAGTGCGAAGGAATGGGAGCATTGTCAGGTCATAGAAACACAAATTGGATTGGCGAAAGGGCAAAAAATTCCAAATACATTGAAACTTTTTACTGAGAGACAATGGTCTCAAAAAACAAAGTAATTTGTAGAAAGAAGATGAGAAGCTTCCGAAAGTTTTTTGTGTGTGTGTGTGAGTATTATTTGTAGAAGACCTGAAGCTGCAGATTACTTTAGGAAATTCAGGAATAGATTTAGCATGCACTTAAGGCCCCTTTGCTTAGGGCTAAGTAGAATTAGAGGGTTATAAAAGGCATAGAAAAGATATATTCTCTCTTTTTACAGGCCCGTTATCTAAGGCCAGTAGAGGAATTTGTGCAGGTGAGTGAATCCTCCTATCAACTCTGAAATGGAGATAAGAGCATTTTCAGCATCATCTTAGGTAAATTTGTGGTAAAACATGGAGAAACAGATTAATCTTGAAACTTCTAGGACTGTATTCTCTTAAAAATTCTGAATAGTTCCCACTTGGCTACAAGATAAAAATCCAAGCTCCTTTGCTCAGCATACACTACCCTTTGTAATTTGTTCCTAAAACGTCTTTGTAGCCTCAGCTCCTCACATGCTCTACCAATGCATTCCGGCCTCAGTTACATGGAACCCCTTTATAGGTTTCTGAGAAAACTGTGCTTGCAGGCAATGCTTCTTTCAGATCCTGTTCCCTGGACAGGAACGTTGCCCTTGATCTCTGTTGGTGCTCCCATTCCCTAACCTTCAAGGCAACGCTCATATGCTGCCTCAGATGAAGCCAGAGCGAGCACCTTCTTTCTCTCTGCTCCTCCCTCATGCTCACTTCCCTTCTAATACTTGGCCGTTATTCAGCAATCGTCTGTTGGGCTGTTGCTTCTGAGCATAAACTGAGCCCTTGGAGGAGAGAAACCTGGGTTATTGTCGCCCCCCTCCACCTCCACACACACGTGGTGTAAGAACAAAGGCAGAAAGAAAGCAGAAGAGAGCCATTGTCCCCGATTAGTGTCTCTGACTTTTGTAACTGAGAGCTGGACAAGATGGATTGGCAGGGTGGTTGCTGGAATGTCAGTCACTTGTGTGTTGTGACCAAACACAGTTACAGACACTTTTTAAAGTTTGTGTGTTTTGGGGTAGGTTGGAGTGGGATGGGGGCAGTGTTTGGCTTAGCCAGAAAGCAAAGGCAAATTTAAATATGTGGGTTGAATGATCAGCATGGAGGTCTGGATGACATTTCCCATTATTATTGTAAAAGGCTCATATGTTTTCAAGGTACTTTCAGACTCATTAATGAGCATTTTTGTGGCCTTTTGCTCTTTAATGCGATAAAAAGGAATACAGCTCTTGAGGTGACAGTTCTCTGTTCTAGGTCAGAAGAGACTATAATGCTAACTTGAAAAAGCACATTGTAAATGAATTTCCTTTATTGGAAGGTCACAAACTTTCAAATATAAAATTGCGTTCAGCCAAACAGTAAGGAACTCGTTTCTCTGTCAGTAATCAATAACTCATCTCCCACCCCCGACCCGCAAACCCAGCAACCAACCTGCCAGTCTCTTGTTTAATCAGAATTTTAGGAAGGATTGGCTTTGTAATGAATCCTTGTAAATTTGCTCTCAATCTTCTCCATGTTGATGACAGCCTTGCATATGTATATGTACAATTGCCTCTTTGACATTTCAGACTCCAAAGTATGATCTAGAAAATACACACTGCTGTAGTAATTTTGATGGTTGATTATCTGTTTAATGTAATGTTAGTTAACTTTGAGACAGTAAATTAAGCTGCTTGATTTGTTATCAATTTTTAGTGCTGTCTAGTATCTTAAACAAAACAAAACATAAACTCTACTAGAGATCTAGGGAGAATGGGGGTAAGGATGGATGGATTTTTATCTTTATGGAAAGTATTGACAGGTGTTCCCCAGCATCTGAATGTAGCTTACTTTAATTCTAAGAAACAAAAGATATTTTATATGCTTGGATTTAAGAAAATGATATTCCAGACAATGGACCTATTGCTTCATTTTTTATCTTACTTTATGATACTGGAGAGTCCTGCTCTGTGGTCAGAACCAAGTCCTTTCTTTAAGATTGTATTGATCCATAAAAATAACTTTCTATGGAATTCTGTATAGGTGTTTGGTGAGATTTTGTTAATATGACATTTTGTTAAAATGTTCAGTTTTTTAAATTTTATTTTAACTGAATGTTTAATGTCGTAGAGACCTAGTTTTAGAATTGAAGTTGCTGTTACATTTCAGATCCTGATTATATGGAGAACTGACTTGGAACATCGAAACTTTCATGCCTACCAAACTCCGTTTTTTGAAAATAAATATATAAATTTAAGAACCTCATATGTGACATAAATATAAGAAGTGCAGATAACCCCCAATCCAACTCAACACACTGTGGTATGTGTGGTAAACACACCAATATGTGGATCACCTTCCTGCCTGTGTTTTTCATTTTAAGGGTATGAGTTTATAGGTGCTAAGAATTTACAGGAAGGAAAAGAGAAAGGAGTGGAATGGTTGGAATTAAAAATTAATTTCAAAGAATTATTTTTTATTTTTATCAAAATAATTTAAAAGTCAAGGCTTTTCATGAAGGCTTACAGTGACGATCACAGCCGTCTCCCCCGTTCTTCCCACCTCAGTCCTGCTCCGGAAGGACAAGTACCCTCCCGTCTTTTAGTTGTTCTTACGGTCTTTTTCTCTGTGTCTCTCTAGATTATATGCTTACACTGCTATTTACTTAACTTAATTTAATCAACTTTAAATGGATTTATCAATTTTAGAGAACTCTATTGACTTGCTGTTGTGGTAGATAAAGATATAGCTTCCTTCACTCCCCGTGGTCCCCATACCAATATAGTTATATTACTTTCTTTCAATAAAGTTGTTCTAGTTTTTGATTAAAATATTTTAGTGTTTACATCATTACGACCATGTAAATATTTTTTACTGCTGTACAAAATAATGTACTATAATTAAATTTCTTTTCCAAGAAAAGATATTTTCCTAGTACTAATAATTACCAGTTTTATCCTTGCTAATATTTCTGTTAGTTTCATGAATTCTTCAAACTGTACCAATACCCTCTCAATACCATTTTTATCACATGTATGTGAGCACCTAGACTGATCCCCAATTTGTAAAAACTTATTTCTTCTGTCCTGTTATCCATCACCTTGATTTTTGTCTTAGTTTTTGACAAAACTTTCAACTTTGTCTTCTAATCCTTCTAGTGAGGTTTGTTTAAGTACTCACAGTTTAATCTACTAGGGTGTTCTTTGAGTGTCTTCTCCTTACCTTTTTGCATAAAAAAGCATCTTTTATAGGCATACTCTTTTTTCATTTTTTCTGAGGATATTTGTCTTCCTCCCTTCCTTCCTCCCTCCCTACTTTCCCTTCTTTCAATATTCTTTTGTTCCCAGTAAGGTTTCTCCAACACCCCTCCTCCCTTCTTTTGTATTCCAGGTTTAATTTGGGAAGGTTTTCTCAAATTATGATGATCTTTAGCTATATGTTTTTATTTTGCAGTTCAGTTACTAAGAACTTAATTGAAAGTTCTAGGTATGAGCGGGGCTTCTCAAATAGTAAGATTTTTCAGAGTGAGTTCATGCCTAGCCTATACATTTTTTAGGAGTGGTGTTAAATATTAGCATGTCTATAGGTCTTTTCCTCTGGAACATTTGATTTTCTCAGGAAAAAAGAATCTCGAATAAGCAGTATGGAGTGAAAAATTGGTTACCAGACATCTGGGAAATGAGGAGTCGAGGGTTTTCTGAAAGGCTGGGGTCCTTCTGTTTTCAGTCTGATATCTCACCTCTACCTGTTCATGGTATCTTGTAGCTCTGATTTGATTTTCCCAGATCTCTCACATTCTCTAAAAACTGTCTTGAGGGGTTGGGGAGGGGCGGTCCTTTGGCATTACATAGTAGAAATGAGTTATTTGGGGATTTCCTCTATTGCACTTTTTTTTTTCAGTCCCGCGTCCAACCTCCGCTTTATATATACTTGATAGCTCCAATTATCAAGCCTTTCTGGGGCTCTATCACAGGTTTAGCCTGCTTCTTGTTGGAAGATGTGCAGATTTCAGATCCCAAAAGTCAAATAGAGCATCTTCACAAGCTTTTCATTTTCTGTTTTCTTTGTCCCTGTGGGTTTCTGATTTTCTTTTGGTTATAGTGTGCTTTTTAGAGGGAGTGGATAAAATACATATGTTTAAATTAACTTGTTTAAAGAGTATACAAACATTTAACTTATTAGTAGTTTTACTTGTACTCTGTAGGATACTTTATAAGTCTCTTTCTTATCATCACGAAAAGCTTCAAAAGGAGGTATTAAAATCTCTACTTTATAAATGAAGAATCTGAGTTTGAGTAGAAACAAGTAATTGGTCCAACATCATGTGATGGGTAAGTTGTTGAGCTTGGGTTTGAGCCCTGTGAATTTAATTCCTAAGTGTCATCATTTTCTGTGGTGCCACAGTATCTCTTCTTCATGTGAAAGACACTATGCTGAATCTTTATTTTCTCATGCCCATAAGGTTCAACAGTCTTCTGATATTTTTACTACTGTGCTTGCAGGAAACAGAGTTAAAGCTATTTCTAGACAGACAGCCACTTGATGCACCTGAGTCTTAGGAGATCCCTCTGTTCTTGTTCTGGTCCTCAGGAAGCCTCTCTCTCTGTCTCTCTCATCTTCTCCCTCCGGTGAATGACAGTCTATGCGTCACTCACATTCTTGATCACCTCTGTCTTCGGATTTTGCCCTGGTTCCTGGTTCCCACTCTCCCAGATGACACCTTTGCACTCAATCTGTTCTCCAACTTCAACACTTTCTTTTCTCTACTCACACTTAGCTAAAGACCTTGCTTCTTTTATCACCGAGAGAATGGAAGCTATCAGAAAAGAACTTCACATTCTCCTGTCAAACCTACTAACCTATATCTGCATGAAGCACCGAATATGCCCTCTTGTTGCACTGGATAAACTGTTTTACCTCTTAATTTAGGCCAACTCTACCTGAGAGCACTGGATCTCTGCCCTTTTAACATATCTGAAGACTCTTACACCATCATTTTTTCCTTCTTTATTGGAAGATTTCTATAAACATACATCAAGGTACAGTGTTCTCCATCAAAGAAAAAAAAAAAACCTCCTTCCTTGAATTCTGATCTCTTATCTAGCCATTCTTTCATCCCTCAACTCACTTCTACAGCAAAGTTCCTTGAATCGCCTATATTTGCTTGCTTGCTTTCTTTATTTTTGTCACGTTATTTCTTGAATCTCCTCAAATCAGGCTTTGCACTTAGCACTGAAACTACTTTCATCAAGACCACCAAGGACCGCTCACTGCCAAGTCCACTGGAGAATAATGAGTTCTCATTTCTTCAGTCTTTCAGAAAATTTCACTGTTGGTTTCTCCCTTCTGGAAATATGGCCTACATTTGACCGCACACTCACAGATTTTTCTTCTTTTAAATGCTATGCATGTTAGACTCCTTTCCCAGATTGCCCCCCTCTTCCTGACCCCCACTCACCGGAATGCACCAGAGTGCAGTCCTTGGACGTCTCCTCCTTTCTTTGAATTTTCATTTCCTAGATGATACATTGATTTCTGAGGCTTTAATACCATCGATACACTGGTGACACCAACATCTGTTCCTCCAGCTTGAACTTTCCTCTGAACCTCAGTCCTGCTTATTCAACTACCTGCTCAACATCTTCACAGTGCCTAACAGGCTTCTGAAATTTCACATGGCCCATAGAACTCTTGGTTTTTCCCTTTATATCCATTCTTCCCTTAATAGCTCTTATTTCTATAAACGATTCCTCTCCCATCCAATATTTCTCAGTCTTCAAGCCTTGAAATCATCTTTGACACTTCTTTTTCTCACACTCCACATCCAAACCAAACGTTCAAAGTAGATTCCACATATGACCCCTTCTTATCACTTTCATCACCAGCCCTGATTCAAGTTGTCCTTGTTTCTTACTTTGTCTAAGACAATAGCATTCTAACTAGTTCTCCGACTTCCATAGTTGTCTTATTTTAGTTTATTCTTTACACAGCAGTCAGGATGATATTTTAAGAGTGTAGATGAGATCATGCTGTTCTCTGCGTAAAAGCATCACATTGCTATCTTATTTTCTTCATGTCACTTCCCAGTATGGGATACTATATAACTATTTGCTAATTTGATTATTTACTTTCTTTACCACCAAAATGTGAAGTCAGTGAGGACTAGGACATTGTTGGTCTTGTTCACCTCTGTCTTAATTGGCTTGAACTGCTAAAACAAAATTACCATAGACTAGGTGCCTTAAACAACAGAGATTCATTTCTTACCGTTCTAGAGGCTGGAAGTCCAAGATCAAGGCATAGGCAGATTGAGTGTCCAGTGAGAATCTGCTTTCTGATTCACAGATGGCCTTCTTTGTGCCCTCAGATAGTGGAAAGGGTGAGAGAGCTTTCTGGAGTCACTTTTATAATAGACATAATCTCATGCATGAGGGCTCCACTTCCATGACCTAATCACCTCCCAAGGCCCCACCTCCTAACACTGTCACACCAGGAATTAGATTTCAGCATGGCTTGGAGGGGTGGGGACATTCAGTCTATAGCAATTTCCATGTCCCAAGTGTCTAGAAGAGGGCCTGGTACTCAGGAAATGCTAGTAAACATTTAATAAATAAGTGAATGAATGATTTTGGAAGCATCCCACTCCTGAGATCCTTTAATTGTTTCTTTAAATATTGTTGCTTGCTTCATCTTCCTGCCTCATCTTAAATAGCCACTCTCCCACAGATCTCTTCAATATATCAATATTTAATGTTATGCAATTTGTTTTATTGCCCTAGTCAATTTATTTAAATATAGTTTAGAATGCTGGATAATAGAATGAAACAAAATAGATGGTTCAATGACTTAAAATATGGTCATTGTGAATTTTTCTGTAAAACAATCTTTTTTTATGAACAAAACTATCATGACAGTTTTTGAGGGGATAAATTTGAGTTAAATTATTTCATCTTACAGAACATTTTCTTTGAACATGAGCTATTGTAAATATCTAGGTGTCTTTTTGTTTCTTGCCTGTGTTTGCATGCATGTGCATGTGTGTATGTGTTTTAGAAGCTGGGATGATTAAATAGTGGAAGATACGATCTCCGCCTGATGCACAAAGAATGTGCTTAATCTCTAAATTTTCTGACACAGAATACTATTTTGTCACCTGATGCCCTTCATTTAAAACAGAGAATATGGTCATCATTAGAACATAATCAAAGGCAAGCACAAAATATTAATCATGGATTGGGCTCAAAGTTAGTTTGCTACTTTTATGTGACACTTTCACTCTTGGAACTGTTTGTGCAAAGGATTTTTATACATATTCACAACAAAGCGATGAGTCCTTTACAGATAGGGTTCTATCAGTTTAACTTAAAAGCATATGGCAATGTACATATAAACTGCTTTATGTTTGGAATCCTAAATACGTCAGGACAAATAGGAAATGTTAAACATGGGGATATTTTTATAACATGTAAATTTATTGCCCATTCAAAAATTAGAGTTATAAAGGAATGCGATTGGTACTGTACAATGCAGTTACCACGGAGACTATGCAACGCCGCTGAAATTGTACGCTCACTTTCCGGCCGAGTGCTGTTTTATTGGTGAATAATTTGACCGCCTCGATGCTCCTTTTCATCTGTAATCCCATATTAAGCCTACCTAGAAAGCATCAAGAATATTCTGGAGGTATCGACTTCTGTGCAAACAAGTTTCCTTTGCAGCCTTCTTTCCCTCGATGGGGTGAAATACCAGCGGGTTTCCTCACTCTAGTTGCTTTCCTCTGCGGAATTCATTATGGTTTGGTTTCAGATCACTTTCCCAGGTCATATGAGAGTACAAGGTGAGTGATAACTGAAGAGACTTACACTGGCCTCTTCAAAGGGAATAAAATAGACGAGGCAAGGAAGGAAACACAGAGAGGAGACATGTCTGAACAAAGGATGTGCCAGACAGTAGATCTTGTATGATTTACTCAAGGCTCGTGTTTTTATTCCCTCTAAATTTTGAAGGAGGTGAAAGATATGTGTGAACACCTATGAGTATATATAAAAACAAATGTGTGCATAAAATTTTGTATCTAAACCATCTGAAATAACTCAGCCTGTCAGCTGGATTCCCTTGAAAAAAGACTTGGTGGAGAGAAATTCTTTAAAGTAGTTATAGGCTCTTTTGGGATCAGAGAATGAATTTTGACTTGTGTTTAGAGACTACATTACTATGAGCAGTACAAAGATCTAGACAACATATCCCAGCTATAAAAACAAAGATAAAACTAGAAAAATGGAAATTTTGCATCAACTCAAAACTCGGACGGGGGTCAACAGGGAGTCGTTCTGCTGTGCTTTTCACGCACAGAGGTGCCTGCTGCTCTTGCTCTGTGAAATGCTGGGATGAGAGGTAAATTGTGTGCATTTCATGCCTTTGGAGCAGACAGGTAGGTATGTAGTCCTACCGGCACTAATTATAAATAATGTTCTCTCGGAGTGGCCTGGCGTGTAAGCCTGGTACTCACTCACGCATGTGCCATCCCTCACAGCCCAGCTGTGGGGATTTCAGCATCTGCACCTCATTGCTGGGAGATCCTTTGGGAAGAATTCCAGTAGTGAATTCCTTCCTGCAACCTTACTCTGTTCACAGACTTTTTGCCAACATAAGGTGAAAGAGATGGTGAGGAGGACAGGTCAACTCAATCCAAAAGTTCTTCCTGGTTATGATTCAAGTGTTTTCTCAAAATTTCTTTAAGGAAGCATTCAAGGCTGATTGGAACATCTTTGCTTAATGGAGTTCTTTATTGTCATATAGCATGTTGTGTGTGGTAGCAGAAGTAAAAACAGCTAGTCTTTATCTCCCCCATAATTTTACAGGGAGGCATTTTTGTTGTTATTACCCTTTGAAGAGAAAAGAAAACTGAGGCTGAGAGATGTTGAATAATTTGTCCATATTGCATAGTACAGGGTGGGGCCACGAATTAACTTGTTCCCAAATGAAAGCATTAATGCAATAGTATGCTCAGTAGACTAAGTAGAATAATTTCAATTTCAATGGCACGTCCACTGTTGTTAGCATATAAGTAATATATATCTTTTGCCCAGTATGAGAATCATCTTCAGAAGTCAAGGAAATCATTTATTATGCCCACGCGTATAGCCAATGGATAGTGCTCCTTCATAATAAAATAACACTTTGAAATTAAGGAAACACTTAAAAATAGAGAATGTTTATCTTGATTATTTACTTAGTTTTTATAAGAATCGTGTGATATAAGTACACATTATTGTCTCTGTTTTATAAAGCTACGGAGGCTCATGACTTACCACCATCTGTTTACTGCCTGTGATTTTTGAACTGTAGCGAGTCAGAATCTCCTAACTTAAACCATTTCCTCCTTGTCTCCCTCTTTTCCACTGGTACAGGCAACTAACTGTTTGCTTTATCCCACATAGGGATACAGCGAGAGGCTGCATAAATGCATTTCATGGCTGTCCTTAAAAAAGCAAAAACAGGAAAACATTTATTCTGGGCGCCTCTTCCTCATTCTCCCTAGAATGTCATGTGCTGTCACCCTCCCAGCCTGCCGTCCAGGAGGTGAGAAGCACATGCTGAGGGTCTGAGGCGAGCTGCTGTCAGGTTGCACCCCTGAGGCTTGCTGTAGCCCACATAGAGAAGGTCGCTGTAGCAGTAGCTGAAATAAGACAACTAGTGCAAGAGATTCTGAAGTAATATGCAAGATAGGTTCAACAGAGGCAAAGTAGGAAATAAACAAACAAAAATAAAGCCAAGAAGCATTAAAAACAGGACAAATATATATTAAAAAGATGGACTCAAGTCTAACTATAACAATTATGTAATAAAGAAAAGTAAATTAAATATAACTAGTTAAAGACAGGATTAAATGTAGATTAAATGTAAATTAGAATATTTTAATCTAAAGTGTAAAGGTATAGAATGGCTTAAAGGATGGAAGAACTATATACCAGGAACATATTAACCAAAACAAAGGTGGTACAGATATATCATCAGTCAAAATAGGCTTTAGGACAAAAAGCATTATGAGGAATGTAGGGGGTCACTAAGTTATGAAAAAATAATGAAATTACCAGAAGATATAGCAACTCTAAACCCATATGCCTCTAACAAAATGTGTTAAACATGTAGTGCAAAAATTAATAGAACCAGAGGAAGACAAGTCTACCAGCAATAGTGAAAAATTCATTACACTTGTCTCAATTATTGTTATAGCCAAGAGAAAAATATCTGATAAACATACAGAAATTTGAACATAATACATAAGTTTGATTTATTAGAAAACTACCAAATGCTTGAAGAATATACATTCTTCTTAAACATATGTGGGAAATTTACAAAAATGGTTATGAACTGGTTAAAAAAAATGAGTCCCAACAAATTTTGAATAATCAGTATTATATGCACTGATCTATAACCTACATCTCCCAGATCTTTAGAAGTTCTGGAGCCTTCTGGTAAACCCCTGAGCACTAGCCACGCGGGTCGGTTGCATGTGGAGAGACTCTGATAGTGCCCAGATGGGTCTACAACCTTGAGTTGGTAGTGCTTGGAAAAAGGATGAACTGGCTTTGTTGCAAACTGAATTATGGGGTGACAGACTATTTCCAATGATGCCTAGGTAAAAAGATATAACCTCGTTTTCCATAAAATGTAAAGAAGCCAGCAGCTAAGCCAGAGCTGAGAAGAATTCAGTTAATCAACAGCTGCTAATAAGGGTAGTTACTAGAAATCTAGCTGAACAAAGGTGAAGAGATGTTTAATTTATTAGGGAGGAATAAGAAATTTTTAGGTTTTGAACCATGTCAGAGGAGGTCAGACGACATGAGTTAATGTGAGACGAACCAACTCTGCAATGGCTGTTTCCTGCTGTGTCTACAATTTAAGGCCGTTTCTTCCAGGCTGTATATGTTGTGTGTACAGCCACATACAATTTTAATTTTCTGGATAATATCCTCATTTTGGTCCTTTTCTACATTTTCTTGTTGCCCAGTCCGTATAGTTGATGGGTGCTCTTTAACTCCTACTCCTTTGCATTTGAGTTATTAACCTAGATGACATGAAATTGGGTAGACACATGTATACATTATAAATCTCCTTTGATTATTCTTCCTTTAAAGAATGTTGATAGTTCTGGAGGCAGGGAATATTAAGTACTGGTTAGGCACTAAACTTAACTACTGACATTACCTATTAAGTACCTCTAAAGGAAATAATAAAATGGCAGCTTTTTAGAGCCCATTTGTGACTCATAAAATATGGGTTAAAACCTCTCATTTTCTTATACTTTTACTTCTGTAATTATTACTATAAATGATAGAAGAGTGCAGAGCAATCAAGAAATCACCTCTTTCAATTCCTGCAAGGGTCCATAGGCTCTCTGAAAATAATACAGATCCTATATTTGAAACAATCTTTAAAAGTCTAAAAAAACAGCCTGATGAAATAAAGAAATAGATCAAACATAAAGGAGGCCAAACAAACAGACCCAACTTTAAATAAAGTAATTAAATAATGCTAAGAGGATAGATTTGTAGAACCCTGAGCCTATACAAATCTGCCCATTCCCTGCTCCAACACTTAGGATGACCCTAGGAGATCTGCTCAATGTCTCTACACCTTAATATGCTCATTCAGTAAATAGAGGATAATAATTATAATAATGAATTTTGTGTTCTACGCGCTAAGTGAGTTGATGTATGTAAACACATCAGCACCAGTTTTGAAATAGCAAATAGCAAATAATAAATGTTAATATTAATTATTATTATAAAAAAATAAAAATTATTTTCTTATACATGGCCCATTAGACTGTGGTATGTATGATGTGATGTTTATGAAGCTATTGACTGATAACCTATTTTTCTCCCCAAGATATGTGCTTGAACTAGTAATTACAATTGACTTGTCACAGGAAAAGTCTATTCTTACTAGCTTTAGTTAGTGGGAAGACAGTAAATCTGTTAGTTTTTACAAATGCTGTGTGAATGTCCACTATCTTCAAAGCATTGCTCTTTTCATTATAGGAATAAACCATAGTCCCTGATTACAAAAAATTATGGTATAATGTAGTACCCAGACACAGATACAAATACTGTCATACAGTAGAACTAAAAAGAGGTTGCATTGGGGATGGGATGTGTTGTGCATGGACTAAAATTTGAATTTAAACTAAACCAATATTTGACCAACAAAATACTAAATTTCAAGTACTTTTCTCAGAACTTATTATTTGATATTGAACCAATCACAATGGTTCTAAATTGGATCTTTAGTTATGGTGATATGTAGTAATCACTTTAAAATCCCATGGAGTGTCTTGTGTCATATGGTGAAAAACAATGAACCTTGGATATGACAGACCTGAGTTTTAATTCTTGTGCTTGCATAATTGGTGACTTGGGCAAGTTACTCTGTCTCCTTGAGTCTGCTTCCTTATTATTGAAAGAGGATAAGAATCTCTGTTTCAGAGAGCTATTGTACAAATCAAATGAAGTCAACATGTATAAAATGTCGAATGTGATGTTCTGTGTGTTGCGAAGAATAACAAATTATAATGGAGAGAGGCAAACAATAAATGAGATTAATAACTAAAACAAAAAGTGCCATAGTAATAAAGGTTATGGAGGTAATAAAAAGCTAGGAAAGTAAAAGGTGGTTTGCATTTGCAATTTGAAATAGAATGGGCAGGGAAGGCCTTATTATAATGTGATGTTTAAATAAAGCCGTGAAAGAACTGAGGGAATAAAATCTGTAGGAAGAGAATTCCAGGCTGAGGGAACAGCCAGTGCAAAGCCTGATGTATCTTAAAATAAACAAGGACACCAGTATGGATGGAGAGGAATGAGCTCTGCGTGCGTGCTGTGCGTGTGTGTGTGTGTGTGTGTGTGTGTGTGTGTGTGTGTGGGAGGCAGGAGGCAGGAAGCAGTAGGATATGGAGATAGAGAAGATGGGATGGCGCAGGTCATTTGGGCCCTTGTTGGTCATTACGAACATTGGCTTTTACTCTGAGGGAGGCAGGACGCTTTGGGAGGTTCTTGTGGGGAAGAGCAACATAATTTGACTCACATTGTAAGACTCTCAAGAGGGATCGATAACATGATAAAGAGAACATAAACCGATGTTCATGGTAGAATTGGGCATAGGGATATGTCGATTCATTGTAAAACATTTTTTTCTTTGCTGTAGGTTTAAAAGTTTTCACAACAAAATGTTGGGGGAAATATTTATTCTGGTTGATGGTGGGAGAATGTACTGAAGGAGTCAGTCAGAGGCAGACTAGTTAGAGACTGAAGGAGACCCGTCGGAGGCTACCAGACACCCAGGGGAAAGGTGGTGGCTTGGAGAGGGTGGCAGTACCAGAGGTAAGAACAGGGTTTTGATCCTGAATTTAGTTTGGAGGGAGAGCCTCGAGAATTTACTAGTGGATTGACCAGGTGGTGAGAAAGAGAGGAGTGAAGCATGATGCCAGGTGCTTCGCCCTGAGCTACTGGACAGATGTAGTTCCCCGTACTAGACACCTGCCCGACTGCTGCATTTCATGCTTTAATTGCAGGAGGGCCCGTTCCCCACTGCAAAGCAGGCAAATTTGGCTTTGTATCGTCCTTTCCTAAGGACCTTCCTTGTCCACCCAGTGTGGCCTCTCCCAGCCTGACACACATTGCTTGTTGCATGTTACCACCCGAACCTCGGTATTGCTGTGGTGTCGATATAGCATTGAACTTGAAGTCAGAAGCCTCAATACATCACGTAACTTTTCTGAACCTTGGTTTCCTTCTCATAAAATTAGGCTAAAAATGCACACATTAGGGATGTTATGGGAATTGAAAAAACAAGTGAGAGAACATTTACATAGCAGGTTTGCTCTTGCCTGCTTTATTTTCCTCATATTTAATTTCCCCCTGAAATTTGTTCATTTTGTATGTGATTACCTTGAAGGTCTTTGCTTTATTGCAAATTCCATGGAATTCTTGGAGTTCTGTGGTGACGTTCTCAAGTGCAGACCACTGGCCCAGGAGCCAGAATAGGTGAGTTCTAACCCGCTTCCTCTCCTCATGAGCTGAGTACTTTTCACAAGTTACATCAGCTTTTTGTGACTCGGTTTTATTGTCCTGGTATTCTTGAAGGGTCCTCCCTGTCAGATATTGCCTACCAGGTGCTTATCAGCCAAAGTCTCACTTAATCCTCACGACTGTCTGAAGTAGATGGTCTCTGATTCTGGAGACAATATTCTCACCTGTTCAGCCTAACCATTTTGGATTCTAAATGTAAGCTTTTTGGTCCAGTTGGTTTATGTCTGAGATGTATTTAGTTATACACTCATTTAACAGATATTTATTGAATGCTTTCAGGCCCTGGGTGAGCTGGAAGGTGGCTTTTTTGGAGCCCTTCAAAATCATGCTCATCCAACTGTTCCCTGAGACTTCACTTGAAGAGTCACTTATAGCAGCCCGACTGTGAAGAAGTGGGAAAGTTTTCATAGGAAAGTTTCTTATTTCTGAGGACATTCTTTTAAAAAGAGCTGGTAATGAATGGACTGTGAAATGAGAGAAATCTGTGAGAGAAAACTAAAAGTAATCAATTAATTACTTAAAGCATTTCCCTTAAAAATTGGTGAAAGGATGTTTTTAAAAGAAATTAAGGGTATGTTCCAAAGATTTGAAGACTTTTGTAAATTATTACACTCTTTTGGGACTGTTCAAAACTTTCTTGTTAGGATGCAGGGAAATGAACCAAATGAGCTCTCATGTCATATAAGGTATTTAACAAATTACAGCATCATTGCAATGTTGTTCTAGGCCACTTCTTAACTCTTCTTTTTAAGCCCAAATAGGTAAAACTTCTCTCTTCACTTCTCATGCCTATGTGACTAAAGGAAAAATGCCTATTTAACTGTTATTAACTTTATTCTCAGTGAAGGGAAGGAACAGGCCCACGTGCCACTGAAAAGGAAGCAAAACGGAGAAAGATTTGAAAGCTTTTCTTTGGTAATATGGCTAACTCTAGGTAGAGGGGAAGTGGCTTTATTTTTATACTAACTTAATTAGCTCACATTTACAGTTGAGCTGCATTTTCATGGTTGGTTGTGTTTTAAAATGCACAATCAGTTCAATTGTTAAGAACTATAGAAGTTGCTGAGTGTTGTCAGTATAGATGGAATTAATTATTGAATGGGCAAACTCGACTGTGCAGATAATCTGTGAACTCTTGATTAGTTTATAGAAAATAGGTCTAGTGCAGTGACAGGTATTTTGGGGGTGAGCATGAAAGCAGCTCGTGAATGCAGTCACATTACTCTGGAACTCTACCCTGTCTACAAGTACAAGGCCTGCTATGTTAATACTGTGCTAATAACATCTTTGACAATTAAAACAACACCAGAAATACAAAAGCAAAAGTAAATTCCTCAAAGTAAAGAACAAGAAAAAGTTAAAAATTAATATTTTTATCTATCCAGATTTTTTGCCACACTGAGTAATGTTCTTTTTACAGCTTCATTGAGGTATAACTGACATACAATGAACTGCGTATATTTAAAATGCACACTTTGATGAGCTTTGACATATGTGTAGACGCATGAAACCATTACTACAGTCAAGATAAATGAACATGTCTACAGCCCTAAAAGTTTCGTTATGTCTTTAATCTCTCCCTTACTCCTTTTCCAACCTTCTTCTACACCCCAGGAAACTATTGACCTGCTGTGTGTCACTATCATTTCGTTTGCACTTTATGGATTTTTATATAAATGGAATAATGTGATATGTTATTGTTCTTTTTTGTCTGGCTTTTTTTTTTTTCACTGAGCATAATTATTTTGAGTTAATCTATATTGTTGCATATAACAATAGCTTATTCTCTTTTACTTCTGAATAAGTCGTAATCCATTGTGTAAATACAGCACAATTTATTTATTCATTCATCAGTTGATGGATGTTTGGGTTGTTTCCGGTTTGGGCTGATACATATAAAACTATGAGCATTTCTGTACAAGTCTTTATGCAGATATGTGATTTCACTTTTCTTAGGTAAATGCCTAAGAATGGAATTGCTGAGTTGTACAATGGATATATGTTCAATTTTGAAAACTGTCAAATTGTTTTCCAAATTCATTGTACAATTTTATATTCCTTCCATCAGTATGTGAAAATTCCAGCAGCTCCATATTCTCACCAGCACTTAGTATGGAGAAGCTTTTTAATTTTGGCCATTCTAGTGGCAATGTAGTGAGAGCTCACTGTGGTTTTAATTTGCATTTTCCTAATGACTGATAATATTGGGCATCTTTTGAAGTGCTTGTCTATCTGTATATCTTCTTTAATCATATACTGGTTCAAATCTTTTATCAATTTAAAAAAGTAGGTTGTTTGTCTTTTATTGGATTGTAAGAGTTTTTCATATA
The DNA here is from genome assembly GCA_003508835.1 of Eonycteris spelaea. Lineage (NCBI taxonomy): Eukaryota > Metazoa > Chordata > Mammalia > Chiroptera > Pteropodidae > Eonycteris > Eonycteris spelaea. The sequence continues at coordinate 25,344,443 of PUFA01000002.1, read as the reverse complement.
GTCTAGATACAAGTCTTTTTTCCATTTATATGCTTTGTTTTATTTCCTACCAGTCTGAGGCTTGCCCTTCATTTTTGTAATATTGTCCATTGAATGTCAAATTTTTAATTTCAACGACTTTCAGTTTATTATTTTATCTTATAGTTTGTGGGCTTCTCTGTCATATTCGAGAAATGTTTGTTAAACCTTGGATCACTAAGATTTTTCCTATGTGTTCTTCTAGAATTTTTTCTAGTTTTAACCATTACATTTAGGTCTATGATTTATTTTGAATTAAATTTTATACTAAACTCATTACTTAGGAAATTTTAAAAAGACCAAAATATATTTATGAATAAAATTTAATATTATTAAGGTGTCAGTTTCCTCCCAAATTGACCTAGAAATTCAACACAATCGCAGTTAGAATCTCAGCAACCTTTTTGTGGTAAAAATTGACAAATTGATTTTAAAATTTATATGGGAATGATCTAAAGTAGCCAAAACAACTTAAAAAAGAAGATATTTGAGTGATGTACTCTAATATCAAGAATTACTCTAAAGATATAGTAATCAAGAGAATGTAGAATTTGTATATTGATAAATATATTAATGAAACAGAATATAGAATCCAGAAATAAACACACACACACACCACACACACACACACACACACACACACACAGTCTATTGATTTTCAACAAATGTGCCAAGGCAATTTAATGAGGGGAAGGATAATCTTTTCAACAAATGGTGATGAAACAGCTGGATATTTGTATGCAATAAAATGAACCTTGACATTGTGGACAATTTAACAAATCAAGAACCTAATAAGCTATTGTGGTTTGACTAGGATTTTCAAATAACAAATAAATGATTCAATTTTAAAAGTTTAAAAATTTGAATTAACATCAGTCAACTGAGAAAAATTCATACAAATGATCATATAAATGGCAATCAATGTTGACAAATATGATTAATCAGTCCTTGGTTTGCCTCCTATAAAAATATGCAAAAACAAATTAACTATAACTGCAATATATAGAAAATGGAGAGAGCCAAGTCAAGTCACATGCTCTATCATTTTGCCTACATAGGCAAACCAATTTATAAATACATTTTTAAAGAGATTGAATAAAGAGAGAGATTAGGTTGTTTTGAAAACAGCTTGATAAATCAGTAAAACAAATAAAACCTATCGATGTCTATTTACCTCTTTTGTGTCCAGATGGAGCCTAGAGTAGCAAATATAGCATTGAGATTTGAAGGTGGAAGATTTACTATTCAGAAGGAGCTTATTTATTTGTGATCAGTTCCTTAAATGCTCCTTATACTTAACTCTCCATCCTCTGACTGTCATCACTGCTTCGTAAGACAATACTAAAAATCTGTTTTCCTTCCTTGATCTTTTCTTCATTTAAACCCGGCGCAGATTTGTTAGAGAGCCTGTGCTGCTTTCCATGCCAGTAGATGGCATTCTTATTCTTGTTTTTATTTTAAGAGTCGTAGGTTAGTGTTAAATTCAATGCCATGGGCTGGACTCACATTCAGTTCTGGGTCCTACAGTTCAAGAACAATTTCTGATGCACATGTGAAGGAGAGAAACACACTCAAGGGAAGGATAAAATCACAGTTTTTGGAAAACTGAGATGTGTCCAAAAAATCGCTGCTTCTTTGCTTTTTACTTTGCTGCGTAGCGTCAGCTCCGGTGAGGGAGGTGTTTTTGACATGAGGGGAAGGCTGAAACTTGGTCATTCAAACTACCGCTGTTTCTGCAGGGCAGTGCAGTTTCTTCAGGTTACCTCCGCTGGTCCGGGTGATAGCTCAAGCTTTCGGGCTGTCTGTGCTCCTTGTTCCTGTGGGTGGGACAGCTTCTGGATTCAGGGAACACTGACCTCACCTCAACAGGATCAAGTCTTGGTCTGCATGCTGGCCATTTACCTGGTCACCTGTTCCTAGTGACTCCTGCTGTAAATTCTTTGGACAGTCAGGGTTCCTCACCCTGGCTCTGCAGGTGCTACTGTCTGCTGGTCTCAACCACAGCCTCCACCTGGCCCTGGCTTTGACCATTCATCTTGCAGACTCTGCTTTAGGATCAGCTTACTCTCAGTAGGGCAACCTGTAGCCGACCTCTGGCTTGCTACTGTCGACGTCAAGCAGATCGCACTCCGAAGGCACCTGTGAATGTGTGGATTCTTCCCACATCCACCACACGGAGCCACTGAAATCTCAGGGCCACCATTTTGGACCTGCTACCTACTTCTATGTGCCCCACAGCTATTTCCAATCTGCTGTGACCCCCACATTCTACCTGGGGGCATCGTGCAAGGTGGCGTCTTCCAAATGGGAAACAGACCCAGAGCTCTGCTCCTGCCTTTAGTTTGACCTTCTGTCTCTCTGTGATGGCTACGTATTCACTAGGCCTTTAGAGGCCAATCACGCCTGTCCTCCCACAAGCTCTCTTCAAATTTTTGTTCCCAGAAAGGGCAATTTCCCCCATTCATCCATTCATGTCTGTTGAAAACTCCCCTTAAATTCTTTTTCACCATACAGATTATCTTTGTGCTAGAGCAATGTTCTCAGCTCTGTCATACCTAATGCTCCCCTTTTATATATAACAAATATTTTGTAATACCTCCTTGACCGTTTTAAAACAATGCTCAAACTTTATTACAAGAACAATAAAAGGAAAGTAATTTGTTCTAAAAAGGCGTTTGCCCCTATATGTAGGATCATCATGAATCCCAAAACTGTGGATGCAGATTGATGGAACTACCCTATTGTTGACATATATCACAAACAGTAAGATTTCCCAAACTGTGAACACTCTTAAGAAAATCTAATTTAACGAAGTGGAATATTTCCTTGATTTACTTTGCAGTTATCATTCTGAACAGTTGGTGCATACAAAACTGAGTAAATAATGATATACATGTCTGTGTATGATAAAATTAGGTAATTATAAATATTTCTTCATTAATAAATATTGTACAAAATTTTGTGGGAAGTGAAACAATTCTTCCTTGTGCAGAACTACCTTGTGCATCAAGACACAGCACTACTGCCTCCTGCTAACTAAGTGGCTGTAGTGCACCAGCCATTGTGACAACTAACCTCAATTTCCAAATCTTTTCCTAGGGGCAGTAGTATTTTCGTTGAAGACCATTGTTATAGTCAGTACCTTCCCATAAAATAATTTTATGATCCCTTCCAGGTCAACAAATCTGTACAGATACAGCAATACTCTGCAAAATGAGACTTTTGTGTCATATACTTTCAGAGCATTCAACATTTATGCTGTGGGACTCCTTGATACACATGGTCCCCCATTATTGGTACATCTGGGGGCTCCTGAGTTGCCCAAGGTTTTGTTTGAGAACCACAGTACCATACTATATAGTTATGAACACATAATGATATTTATGTATGCAACGGACCACATAATACAACGATGGTCCCATAAGATTATGCAGTCATTGCCGCTTAACTATGGGGATGCATTCTGAGAAATGTCATTAGTGTTTTTGTTGTTGTGCAAACATCATAGTGTGTACTTACACAAATCTAGATGGTATAGCCTACTACACACCTAGGTATTGTGTCTGTGGTCTGTGGTTGACCTAAACATTATGCTGTGCATGACTGTAATGAAACATCCCTATCACCTAGTGACATCGGAGCAATGCATTACTTAATATTTGCAGTGATTCTGCTGTAAAACACCAGATGCCGCTTTGTAATTCATATAGAAGCATATAGCACATACAATTATGAACAGTACATAATACTTGATAATGATAATAAACAGCTCTGCTATTGGTTTATGTATTTAATATACTTTTTACTGTTATTTTAGAGTGTACTCGTCCTACTTATAAAAGAAAGTTTGCTATAAAATAGTATGTGTGTTCCACTGGCAGCAACCTCGTACAGCTCATGTTGATCGCATCTTTCAATTGCATCATCTTTTGTGCTTGTTTACTCTGTTGTTTTACAGACTTAGTGTAGCCTCAGTGTGCAGTGTTGATAAAGTCTACAGCACTGTACAGTAGTGTCCTCAGCCTTCACATTTACCCACCTCCACTCACCGACTCACCCAGAGCAACTGCCGGTCCTGCAAGCTCCATTCATGGTAAGTGCCCTACACAGGTGTATCTTTTTTTATTTTTATATCATATTTTTACTATACCTTACCTATGTTTAGATACATAAAAACTTACCATCGTGTTACAATTGCGTACAGTATTCAGTACAATGACATGCTATTCAGTTTTGTAGCCGAGGAGTAATTTGCTATATCATACAGTCTAGGTGTGTAGTGGGCTGTACCATCTAGGTTTGTGTAAGTGCACTCTGTGATGTTTGCACAATGATGAAATCATCTAATGACACATTTCTCAGAATATATCCCTGTCATTAACTGGTGCATGACTGCACTGCCTTCTACTCCTGTCCTTTGTCCACTTATCTATTGAACTATTTTCTCTTTGATTTGTATTAGCTTTTAATACCTCTTGGATTATGATTAGGAAAATTGAGAACCAGAGAGGCCAAGTGACTCCACAAAGAGTCTCAGAGGTAGAAACTGGGCAGATCAGGATTAGAACCTTAGTCATGTTCCTACTGTGTCATATTATTATTGCCCTATAAATTAATCCATTGGCTTTTTATTTGGAAATTTGCGTCCAATAATTTTTTCATTATTGTCATTGTTGCAAATCGATTCAGTAGGGCCTGATTGTGCTTGGGTGCAGTGACACAGTGATTTTCTAAACCTGCAGACAAAAATGTGGGAATCCCACTAAACCTACAGCCACTTTATGAGGACCAGCCTAAGAAAGTCTGGAAACTACACCTGTAGCTCCTCATCATATCCAAGTTGCCATGGCTTTCCCTGGCTCCTTAGCTCATATTTATCCATCCTGTAGTCAGGCTTTGTTTACTACATTATCTGAGTTTTTCTTCTTCTTCTTTTCTTTTTTCTTTTTTTGAAATGCAAAGTTTCCATTGCCTAAACTTTCATGCGCTGTCTTGGAACAATTCATCTTGCCTAGAACCAGATGATACAATGAATTAAACATATAAAACAAAAAAGGAAGCAGTTTTATCTTCTTCTCTTGATGTAGCCAGTTCTGATTAAGGAGGACAAAATTAGCATCTTCTATACAGCATTAGAAATTTTTTCTATATCGAGAGCAAATTTGATGAACCGATCTCCTCAATTTGAGTTCTGATCTACCTAACTGTTATCTTTTCTAAATCAGGAAAACATTATGTGTATGGTTGAGTTGTGAATGATAAACCCTGTGTGTATTAGGGAAAGAATGCATATGTAGCAATTGACTTAACTAGGTGTGCAGCCCTGTGCGCTTTTATGTCTGAGACCCAAATCAAGCCCTTAACAGGCAAGATTCTTTAATATAAATGAGAAATAGGCTTTATCCTGCCATAATGACCTGCAGCCTCTCAGACATGACTCTCCACAGACCGATCATGCCACAGAAAGGTTGGCCAGCTCACTGAAACCATTATCTTTTATTTATGCAGATCAGATTGTGACAATCCTTGGAATTCTTTGTTTTATCTTTTTTTTTAAATCCTCCTGATGTGACCTTTTCTTTGTTTCTGTATAGGCAACTCCCCAAACAAGCATTTTTATGACTTTCCAAGTCATTGAATGAAAATATTAGAGTGTAATTTGGTTTGCTTGTATTATTCCACAAAGAAAAGAAAACTGTTTTAATTTTAGAGTCTACTAGATAAAGGAAGAGGAAAAAATTCCTTAATTTTTTAAATCACATAGGGAGCTATGTACTGTGCCAACATACTAACCAGCACCAATCCCAATAGTTTACATTTTCATTATTTAATATGCCCTCTGGAGTTTTGGACGTGGCTCAGAAAAAAAATTTTAAACAAATTTTTTACATATGACTCTAATTTCAATGGATGTGCTTTGAAAAACGTTAGCTTCTTCCTTTTACATTTCCCATTAGTCAATATTAGCTCCATATTCATGGGTGAGAATTTAAATAGCATACATCTTACAAAAAAAAAAAAACAGGGTGACTTTTTAATGGGTGTGCTTCCAGTGAATTTTCCCTCTTGGGGTGTGGAGGAGGGGGAAATGTTCGACAGTAAGAATTGTAAGAAAAAGAGAATATTACTTTTGAGTGTGGCAGTTTAGTCTCCATTTTTTCCCCATGTGGTACTGTTCTTACTAGCTTTTATCTGAGCCAAGTAACAAGGCAAGAGGCCCACAGAGAGAGCGGGCAACAACCATTGTAGGAAGGAGTTTCCCAGCTGATTCAGAACCGTGCTGAATTCAGCTGACATCCTCAGGGTTCTTATTCCAGAATTTAACCCATAAGCATTTTATTGAATGCTAATTATTATATTTAAGTTATTCTTCTAGATGTTATGGCAGATATAAGAAAAGAATCAAACATGTCCCCTGCTTGTATTTATTCGTTTGATGAACATTTGCCGTCCACTGGCAAAACAGTGAACCAGATTCAGTGGTGTTTTCAGTGTGTCGTGGAAGACAATGTGAATAAGTGAGAGTGGCCATCATAAAAACAGAGGTAAGACTGTTGTGGGAACATCAAACACAGTGAGTGTGTGCTAACTTGGTGTGTACGTGCAAGGGTCAGCAAAGTTCTCCCTGAAGCAATAAAGTTGATGTTGAGACCCAAAGCATGAGGCTGAGTTAGACTTTGGGGGTGTTAGTGGATGGAGAGTGTCCGAGGAAGATGGAACACAGCTGTGTGAAGGCCGAGTTGAGAGGTGCACTGGAGGAGCTAAAAGCAAGCTCAGAGCCAGGTAAGACTCGATTCCTTTTTCTCATTCAGATAGTTTTGAGGGCTGCTCTTAAGTGGCCATGAGTGGCAGTCTTCAGTGACTGGAAGAAATGAGCTGCATTAGGAACAACGTGCCATTTGTAATCCGCATCTCACTGGGAGAAGTGGGGAAGCCCCCCCCCCCACCCCGACTCCCTCCCTGACCCACCCCCAATAGAGGATGTGGGGGAAAAGAGTTCAAAAGTAAATTGTTTGGTATGGAGGTAATATGAAGAACTAGCAACCCATAAAATATTAATTGGCGATAAGAGGAAAATGTCTTTCCACAACCAAGGAATAACTGAGCTTCTGAGAGTGGGCATGGATTGTATTTCAAGCTTCTTATCAGCCATTATTACCAGCTTGCTGAGAATGAATTTTTAGCTTCCAGTTGAGGGCAGAGTATTGAGAACATGGGATTTGGGGCAGGAAACGTTCTTTAGAGATGAGAAGAGAAGAAGAATGTACTAGAAGACCAGGGCAGCTCCCAGAGGCTGAGGGGGGAAGGGGGCTTTAACTACAGCGCTCGTTCATCTTGTGCCTATCCAAGACCTTTCAGATGACACCCGATACCTGTGTTTGTAACCTAGGTGGAGACCTCGTAATTTCCAGGCTGTGGAGCTTGCCATGGTTCCTCCTCTTCTGTGGCCATCAGGAAGCCATTTCCTATCATGAGCAAGGAAATTGCGGTATCAGTAGGGAGAGATGTACATGGGATCAGAATAGTTTTGGAAGGGGATTATCTGAGTGTCAGTGTCTTCAGGAAAGAGGGACAATATTTTTCTCACAATTGTTTGTTCTTTCAAAAAAAAAATCTTTCCTGGCTTTCATTTATGATGGATCAGGAGTTTTACTTAATTTTTGAGATTAAGAAATAGTAAAGAAGACCATATTTGACTACATTCGTGTAGAAAACCAGTGGTAAAATCCACAATGGAAAACAGAGATCCTAGAAACTCCAAAATAAAACTAGCCAGGTAGTAGCAGAAATAGAAAGAAAAATACACATTCAAATAATAATAATAATAAAATAATAATAATAATAATAATAATAATAATAAACTTTCCAACCTCATCCAAGCAATAGTGCTTGAATCCCCTTAGGCAGAGCTTGTCATCCTCGATTGAGGCTGTCCTTGCATGCTGGCTTTGATGAATCAAAGATAGATGATTAAGATGGGTGATTCTCATATTTATACTAATAACAGAAAATGGCCATCAAATCTGAATTACTGTGTTCCAGTATGAGCGCTCCCTTCACAGGGCACATCTATGGGAATGCAGTTCTTATTTATTGCATTCTGGGTAAGGCAAGCTATCTTGTTCACGTGTGAGCAACTATAATGCATCTTTCACATTTAAAGTGCCCTCTGAAGTGTTCTGCTTCAGAGCCTCTCTCCTTCTTTCGCTGTTACCTCTAAATTTTTCATACTGTCTTGAACATCTCTCAAAGAATTGCAAATTCTAACTGGAACATGATTAATTTAGCATGGGCCTCCTCCGACGGAGTGCTCGGCCGTCCATCCTCCTTACAGTCTACCTCTCCTCTTGGCTCTTAGCAGGAAAAGTGAATTAAGGGAAAGGCCCAGGTTGTTCAGACGTGCTGCTTGAAAATGAATTTTTACTAGCGGTGCCACGAAGTCAAAAGTGTGCTGTTGCAAAGAGAAATTACAATGTACAGTGGATGTTATTTTAGTTGTGGAGCTCAGTCACCCCATTTCCTTCTCTCAGTTTGCTAAGGGAATATAATATCTGTTATTCTTTATTTGGAGGTGAAAGGCAGAACACTGGCATTTTTCCTCCTTAAAGTCTCCCTACCTTTATTTTGTTTATGTTTCTACCACCTTCTTTATGTCATCAGTCAATATTTTCTGTGCAAAGGTCACTTCCCTTTGCTATTCAAAGAGGAGGCACATTTATTGCCCTTGTTAGAATTCTTTGACTAGAACTCCGCTGAGCTGAGCCATGACGGCCAATGCCACTGCCGTCACAGGTGGTGTCCAGGGGCGCTGACCAAGGAACTCTGCTCCAGAATGTTTTTCAGACTTAGACCTATTTGGCTCCCATAATTTTGTGGACAGTGGAAAATACTAACTTCCTCTTTGGATGGTATTTTGAAATCTCATTTGAATATACCGCCTATGATTTAATCACTTGCTTGTTTAAAAATCATCTATTTGTGTAAGGTATGTGATTATCAGTATTTAGCAAGAGCTTGGCCTGCAGTTAGAGCTAACTCCATGTGAGTGATGATGATGACTAGGAGGAAGAGGAGGAGGAATATGGAATGCGCATCTCTGAAAATATCCCCAAATGACCCTTTTCTTAAGGCAAAGCCGAGTTTATTTGTACTGCAGTAAGGGAGGGCACCCCTTCTCCAGTGTCCTAGTAAAGAATGTCAGTCTGGTTTACGGCAGGTCTTTCAAATTTGTGGGATAGTGGAAGTTGGAGGAGGTGGGAGATAGAGGAGTGTGAGAGGAGGGTGTTCATTGGACCTGGGTAAAGATCATGATGTAATAGTTTTAGATTGGTGGAATCTAGAGTTTTGAAGGGTCTAGGAGAGTAAACAGTCATTGAAGAGTCGAACATTTTAATGTTCACTTGAGTGGGATTTTCTGGAAGTTCCTGGAACTAACAATAAAATTATTTGCAACTTTTTCCTTCTTCGGTAAGTTTTCTGAAGTAGTAAAGTCAATGAAAACAATGAAATAGTGAAGTTATGTTAGTGAACATAGCCAGTAGTCAAGCCACAGTAACATCAGGGTAAGTTGTGAGGATATAGGTGGCTTCAGTCTTTCTTTCTCCTCTTCCTACTTATTCTGTCATTTGAAGCTGAAGCTATTTACTATCAGGGAATTAGTTATTTGAGGTGTGTGTGTATGTATGTGTGTGTGTGTGTGTGTGTGTGTGTGTGTGTGTGTGTGTGTGTTTTATGATGTGGTAAATATCCTGTGCTGATTTGAAAAGAAAGAAGCTGTGCCAGGGAAAACAATTTTCAAAGCCCATTTCAAATCTTGAGTCTTTACGGAGTCAGACCAAAGTGCTAGAGAACTACACACCCTTGATCTAGCTCCTCTGTGACACTCCCAGATATCCCTGTGAGGTATTAGGGCTTGCTCCTGGCTTCCCCTCCCTCCCTGCACTGTGAGATCCTCGAAGTGGGAGTGGTATCATCTTTGTGCCATCAAATATTTTTCTGCTAAATGCAGGGACTCTACTGGGTGTTGAAGGTACAATAAAGAAGAAGAAGCAGTGCATGCCCTCTTTGAGCTCTCATTCTAGTAGAGAAAGTAAATGAAATTATAATTGTCATTTACTCACCTTTTAAATATTTCTATGCACCTAAGAGAACATTGCATCTAGTAGTGTTCCAATAAATTTGTGATGAATGAATGAATGGTTCCATATCCATGAAGTGAGTGTGAAATGGTTTTTCATTGTAAAGTGATATAAAGGAAAACACAAATTTCTTCCGAGAAATTTGAATATATATAGATATATCGAAATATCTTTTATATATTTAATATATGTCTGAACATGTATAGAATATCTCATTTGTTGTTCCTTTTCTGAATAAATTGCCTTTTAAAATATCATTTATCCAATTTTTGTTTCTAGGTTGTTGTTCTTTTAAAAATGGATGTGTAAGATTTTATTGTATATTCTGAGCAAAAATTTCTTGTTGATTTTATAGATAGTAAATATCTTCTCTTTAAGTCTGACTTATACTGGTGTCACTTTATATATATTGTCTTTGTGGTCCAAAAGGTTTACTTTTAGTGTAATTTATTAATTTATTGCCAGTGGTTTTTCCCTTATTGCCAGTGGGTTTTTTTTTTTTTTTGCCTTGTTTAAAGAAAATTTCCTAACTTGATATGAGAGAGATGTTCTCTGTTTTCTTCTAAAGTTTTAAAGTCTTGCTTCTTGAATTTATTTTAGTGAATTTACCTAGAACTGATATTCGTGTTATGGTATAAGGTAGAAATCTGACTTTATTTTAGTCCCCTCATACGCATTTGATGATTAGTATCTGCTGGACACTTACGGGGGACCCTGTGCAAATCTCTGAACGTTCCTCCTTGGGCAGCTCTCTCCTCTCACACTGTCCTTCTACCTCTAGCCTCCTTGTTCTCCGGATGAATTCTCAGCTCTATCCGTTCATCTCAGGGTTTTCACTGGGCTGTGCCTGAGTTCGTCTTCTCTGTGCCGTGGCTCAGAAGAACTCTCAAGGCTGTAACAGGCTGGGGCAGTCACAGGGCTGACCTCATTGGTTTTCTAGTTTTCGAGGATTACTATCCTTAGTTGCCTGATGTTCTGTGTCTAGAAAACCTTCTTTAATAAGTTTTGTTCATTTTTTGGTTGTTTCAGACAGGAGGGTAAATCTGGTCTCTGTTATTCCATTTTGATTAGAAAGCAGCGGTCTGAAGAGGAGAATGAAAATTCAACTAGTTAAGACCTGAACTCAATTTGAAAGAGCTAATTTTATGGGTCAGCAATTTGAAAGAGAGCTCACAATGATTTGATTCAACTGTATGAGAAAATGGAGGTTTGGAGAAGTAAAGCAACTTTTTAGGTGTGATCTGTGTACTAAACAGTTATTACTATCCAGAAAATCAGATGGTAGCTTGGTTTGCATTTTCCTTGAGTTCTGGCATTACATTTGGAAAGACAAGATGAAAAGAATCTTTTTTCCTTTCAGTGTTCACGGGACCTAGGGCAGAGGCTGTGGTTTGGGCTAGGGTAGAATCAGAGTAGTCAAAGAAAAATAAGCAGACTCCCTGAGAACGAAGGCCTAAGTTAATACAAGCCTTCTTATGACCTTGACTCCAAAGTCCTGCAGCCTGACTTCTGCCACAGTCCATTGATAAAAAGCAAGTCAAGGCCAGCCCAGAGGCAAACGAAGATAAACAAGGGTATGAGTATCAGCGAGGTTATCAGGGCGAATGTCTTTGGAGCCAATTACCCAGTAACCCAGTAAATATTTGAGTGGAGAAATGGGACATAAAACAAAAAAACACAGGATAAGGCCTGATTGTGAGAATCTTGAATACCAGGATGTAGTTAAAGGGGGAATTAAAGGCTCTTGGGCATAGGATTAATGAGGCAAAATTATTGTTTTGGGAAGAATACCCTAGTAGTGATTAGAACAGGGAGTAACTAGATGTAAAGTGAGGAGGCTGTTGCAATAACTGAAGTGTGAGTAGGTAGAATCAAATGAAGGTGGATGTAGTGAAAATAGAGGGAAAAGAAGGGAGATTTCTAGGGCATTTTTATTATGATTTGCATTTCAGAATCCTGCCAATAGAAAGATGTGTTTCCATTGGCACATGATAGGTATACAAACCAAATAAATACGTTAAGCCAAAAATTTTTCAAAAATCTATAAGAAACAGAAAGAGAAAGAAGATAAGAAACATATGAAATAAAATAGGGAGCAGGAAGGAAGTAGCATAGAAACAGTGGACATTAAGAGTGGGAACAGGGACAATGATTAATTATACCCACAGAGAGAACCTAAATTACATGGGAAACAAAGATATTCACAGGGGAGGAGAAAAAAAACATTGCGTAGAAATGCATACCATTCAATGTAAACTCAGTAGTGAAGCAAGTAGGACATGTCTCAATGATGTCACTCAAATGTTATAGCACAATAATTGATTTTCATTAGTGATAACACATTCAGTCATTTAATAAACATTTCCAAATATTACTGTATACACACATTGTATCATCTCTGATACTATTATGTAGACCTTCAAACCCTACCATCAAGAAATTTGGAGACAGACATGTACAAAAAAATTATAACATTGCAAGATAAGTGCTAAGTAGTGTTAGGAGAAAATTACTTCGACCGCAGAGGAGGGGATAAGTCACTTTTCCTTAGGGTACCAGAGATGATTTCAGGGATGACCTAAGGTGATCAGAAGGAACGAGGGTTCAGTGGCTGGAGAAGGTAGGCCATGTTATTCCAGACAACCTGGCACGTGCAAAGGTGGGGAGGCTTTAGAAGAGAGCATGACAGATTGGAAGACGATCAAGAAACCACATGGACTCTGTTCACCAAGGTAGGAGAGTTGAGAAACCATTTCAACTATTAAAAATATTTGAAATATGTAGTACCTGAAGGGTGAAACTGTCAGTTATCTGGAAACCCGTTAGCCTACAATAGCTCTATACTACCCCAAACTGCCCAAATCAAGTATTTCCTGGTGGTAGTCACTATTACCTACTTTTAACTTCTTTCCTTCAATATGGTAGTATGATTACTGTTAAGATTTGTAGAATCCTGAGTTAGGAGGCTTATGTGTCTCCTTGTGTTTTGAGGCAACAGACTAGATTTGTAGAGGCAGAATTGACTCATGGGTTAAGTATTCCTGGGATAGCCTATATGACTTTGGAAAGGCTGGGAGAAGAGATCCATCAATCAACTTATATTTGCCAGTTGTGATATGAAGTGCCCTTGGCCTGCATAACTTCCTATTTTATAATATAAGAGTTATCAGCCAGGGTGCGCTAACAATGAATATAAGCCATGCAGACAGGACTGCCACCTTTGCAAGTGTTACTAGACCACCTCTTAAAATAGCAGCAAAATTCTACTTCATTAGCTTTATCTAAAGCATGAAAACTGTTGTTTGAATTATGTTCTTTGGGTAAGCCTTTATTCAGGATAATGCTTATATATATATATATATATATATATATATATATATATATATATATATATTCTTTGTAAGTTAAGTTATCACAAAGGTCTGTCACATCTATTATTTGACTCACTATAGTTGTAAGAGGTGGATAAACATTTTCCTTTATTCTATAGACTAGAAAAGTAAGGGTCCAAGACATTTAGGGCCTCGCCTAAGACCAGACAACTCATGAAAGGGAGGCAAGATCCGAAGTTAAATCTTTTGACTTCTAATATCTTGTCTTGTTAAAACATGACAGCTGCTTCCTACAACTTCTTGTAACAGAAGATATAAACTTTTGGTGATTCTGATTTAATATTTAAATCTAACTTTAAATCTTTAGCATCAAGGCAAAAATACATAATTTTAAAAGTTAAAACATGTAAACACACCATCAATTACAGATATACCAATAACTTCAGTAAAGATATGGCACTATTTAAAAAATATAATTTGTATGCCTCTAAGATAGACATTACCTTGCTGATAAAGAAGAGTTCATTTTACTTATTTTATAATGATAGTGAAGTTGGTCTTGACTGGCATATGGCCTAATAAATTCCACCCCACAAACATTACTGGGACATGGTTCCTACACTCAAGCAACTTACAGTCTAATGGGAAAGACAAGCAAGCTCGATAATGTACAATACAGGTAGGAAGTGACTGGGCGGGACAGGGAGTATGAAGGCATGGGAAAGGGGGTCATTCATTTCATTCAGGAAAAAAAGAGGAGGATTGTGAAGGAGGTTTCTTAGAGCTGAGTTTTGCCATGTGGATGAGCGGTCAGGCAGTCTTTATCTGTTTGGGGCTGGAGAGAGGTGGGAGGAAGAACATTCTAAGAAACATGCAGTGCGAACGCCGGGAGGTGGGAAGGTGTTTGAATAATTACTGATCATCTGATGTCATCGTGGCAGAAGACTTTCTTAAAGGTGGAGGGCAAGGAACAAAAAATATGGGAAATGAAAATGTCATGGAGGACACTAAAGGCCTCCACGGTGTGTGTCGTGCAGGCCCAGGGAGGTGTCAAGGTTTGGAGCCCAGGAGAAATGCAGAGGAGGAATGTTATGTTGCTCTGGGGTGGTTTACAGAAAGGACTAGACAGAAGGTCGTCCTGGGAGAGGCTTAGGAGTGACTAGGAAGGCAACTCGAGAGAGCCAGACATCTAGGCGAGATCCAAATGAGACCCACACTTAGAAGTGGCCATAGGAACAGAAGAAAAGGCTGCTGGGAAACCAATCAGAGAGTGGGGGTCCTGGACAGGTGGGGACCAAGACATGGTGGAGATTTCAAGCTTGGATGATGATGAGGCTGGTGATGGATTCAGTGAGGTGGGATGAAAGAGTAAATTAACGAAAAGTTATTTGTTTTGTTTTGTTTTAAATTATCATGGTATTTTAGTTTTGCGGATAAAGCACTGCTTTTTCTTTTGGAAAAAAGATCAGCAGGCAGGAACTCCGCGTTTTGTGGTGCGTAGTGGCTAAGTTTTTACTCTCTTTGGCCCAAACGACCTAGAAAAGAGCTCTTGCTGGGACATGCGTTCCGACGGTGTGTTTCTGTATTTTACAAGGGAATTGAAACACACTGCTTTAGAGTGAATTAGGAGTGAGTTTGTACATTTTTCCGCTTAGTGGAGCTCAAATTGTTTCCCAGGGAATACGTTGTCTGGTTTTCCAACACCTTTCTCTTATTCCCCAAACAGATTACCACGTGTCTCTCCTATTTCCCGCCGAGTCATCAGAGTGTGAGCGCGAGGGAGAGATCAGGCGTAGGGCAGGATAATTTTACACTGGAGACAGAGAGATGTAGGATCTGAAGTTTCTAAACTCCCAGGGACTCTCAGGTGCAAGGTATCTTTTGTGTTCCCATGCAAAACCAGCATAGCATGCGAAGTAATCCCTGAAGGTATCCTGGCCATAGATGCTGTACCTTAAAATTCTTAACGTTTCGCTTTTGGAAACATTTCATATTGTTTCCTCAGTGCCCAGTTTCACATTTGTAACATATTATAGTTGAAAAGAAAGCCTTTGTTCATATTCAACAGCACTAACGCAGAGGAAATGTAAATGCAGTTTTCTTACCTTGCCTTTGAACATTTTTCTCCTATATTTAATCTCGTGGGAGCCCCTTCCCTCTCTCTTACACCCTCTGTCTTACTCCCCTAAGACCCCGAGGACTCTAACTTCCCTGAGCAAAGACTGGGAGAAAATTCTCTGATCCGTACCAGTACTACCCAGAACAGCTAGATGATTAATCTCCTTTGGAAGAAGCTTCAGAAGTTATATACATTAGAAAGAGGCCACTTGCATAGTAGGGTTGCAAATTTACATGCGTTGCACCCAGATGTGCCCAGAAAAATAATCTGGTCTAGGAGGCAGAGGAGGAAAAGTAACTAAAAGTCTGATTCCATTTAAACCCCTGCTTGATACAATATAAATAGCCCTTTTGGACATGCTTGCTCTCCCTTCTTTACCCCATGATGGCTCCTTTCTGTCCCAGGAACTTCAAATGTCTTTTGACATGGCCAGGAGCCCTTGGAGTTTCCTTCCCGGTTCTTGGCATAACCCTCAGCTGCTCTGTCCTGTGGCAGTGTCCTCTGATTTGCAGGTGGCTGCTGCCCTAGTGGCAATCAAGGCTGCCTTTTGTGTGACCTGATCTCTCTTCCTTGGCCATGACCTGAAAGCCCTCCACATATGTCCTGGTCTCACCTTAGGTATCAGGCAGCTCCAGCTACTTGGAGGTATTTGGAGCATCCTGAGTCCTATCCACATTTCTGGAGACCCGAGATATGTTGAGAAAGCATTACCTTCTATCTGTGCACCATGCACTTTATTGTCTGAGGCGGAGTGTTGGGTTGGAGTGGGTGCCATTGAGGACTGTTGGATCACTATGCAGTGGCCCTGTGACATAGGGAGAAAGGTGGACGTTGCTCTTAATGTGGATTTGGGCCTCTGCTCTTCTCGTCATACATACAACCCTGCGATTTAATGTCCAAACCGAGATGCGTTTGAGACTGAAAGGGGGTGCTAAGATTTAAAATTCTTTAACATTTTGAAATATATTTTATTAAGATACATTGGTTTTATTACTTTGCTGGTATTACCAAATAGTTGTGTCACAATTATTTCAGAATAAAATTCTTTGGACTCAAAATAAAAATGATATATATATATATATTTGAACCAGTGAAAACAGGAGCAAATAGTCTCCTATCAGTGAGCTGAGCCTGGAAAAATATTGGATTCACATTTCCGAGAAGGTCTGAGGGCAGGATCGGGGCGCCCTAGGCCAGGGGCTGCGGAGCTGAAGGGGCTCTGTGCTGGGGCGGAGTCCTTCGCTGCAGCTTTCCAGGCCCCGGCACCTCAAGGGATGACAGGTCACGCAGCAGTCTCAGTTGCCAGTGGAGCAGCAGATACTCACAGGACGAGAGACATAATACGAGAGGCAAAGGGGCCAGAGAATCCATTATTGTCTGACCGGCCCTGGACCTTCTGTTTTTTTGAGCGAAGTCTGAAGAGCCAGAAGCCAGAGTTTGGAGAAGAACCCCCAGAACAAGGGGAGGAGGAGGCAGTAAGGAGGGAAGCTCCCACCGAGTCTTTTTCTGCTGAGGGTTTGATGACCTCAGAAGGTGAAAAGCCTTACCTGGATCTCTTCAGGGGAGCGGTTCCTTTAAAGGCAGTGAAATACCAAAGTCAGTGTGATAATCATGGCCTAGGAAATGCTGCCTTACAGAAAACAATGAAAGGAGAGGAGCAATGTTAGAGTTTATCAGAGGAAGGAAGTGAAAGTAGCTTAAATGATTTTCGAATGATTTGGAATGGCTTTCTCAGTATCTCATTAGCAACCTGGCTTCAACTCTGACTAAAGTTTTCAAATAATTACTATGCTAGAAAATCGCATACAATTCCTATTCTTCTAAATAAAACTGGAACTAACTTTGTTTTCCTTGGAGAGAATGCAGAAGTTCTGGGAGAGGAAATTCAGATCACAAAACCCAGTCCAGTTCTATATGACAGGTGTCTTTTTGGAGATGGATCCATCATCAGCCATAACCCTGAGTGAGATCGTTTACCAGAGTGGCTCCCAATTTGGTTCTGGAAAACAGAAGCTGGGCAGCGCCCAGATTAAGAAGATTCTTTTAGCCCTTCTAAGGACATTGAGCATTTTCACTGGGAGGTGATAGTGAATGACCACAGGGGTTTCAGCAATACGAGTATGATAAAATTTGTATTTTAGATCACTCTGGCTCCATTCTGAGGTGAAATAGGCCATTGGCACCAACTGATCAATACTTCTGGGATGATGGCCAGAAAAGCAGTAGAAGTCTCCAAAAACAGCATTTATTTGAAACCAAAGGATAGTCCGTAAAGGAAGAGGTTCTGTAAGGTCAAGTCATACCAAGGTGAGTGTGACACTCTTGAGAACATCAAAGAACAGAAGACTGAAGGAGATGCCGGTGACTTCCTTGCTCCTGCAGAATTTCTCTAGCTAAAGACATTCTTTTCCTGTTCAGATACACTCCATGTTACTCTGAATTTCTGCTTCATTCTAAGATTATTTTCAAAACGAGAGTCAATTTTTTTTTTAAATTTAGAGGCAAAATTGTATTTCCGAACCTCTCAAGCAAACATCAAGATAAATATCTTGAACGGAATTATTAAGAAAAGGAAGCAAGTTATTGTTTTATAGACCTAAAAGTAAAAATCTGCCAGAAGCAATAATAGGTGATGCATATAATTTTGTAACAATCAAATAACAAAATGTAAATATTTACTGACATGTTTCAGTAAATTATGTTTTATTTCCTGGTAAAATTAAGTGGAGAAGAGATGAGACCTGGTTTTGCGATTGTATCCTAAGAAGTGCTGGCTCTCCCATTGTCTCTTAACTGCACACATTATCTCTAGTAAACCAAAATCTCATACAGCTGGGGTCACTCTTGGTAATTAGCCGTTATCTAGTACAATTTGAATTCCTACTTTTTGTTGTTGTTTTAAAAAATAAGATAGAAATATGTATATATATATAAATATATATTATATATTTATCTATCTATAAATATATATATAATATATTTATCTATATATTATATATTTATATATATATTTTGTTTGTTTGTTTGTTCTGGATTTATTTTAAAACTTGGATGGTCAACAGTAGAACTCTGCCAGGGAAGATTTTGCAGTGAGAATGGTTTATTTGAGCCGCTGTATTCTGTTAGAGAGTATCTTATGACTTGCCTCAGGAAAATGTCTGTATTCTCTAGAATGTTTGATTTCAGCCCTTGTTTTTGACTCTTTCAGGCTGCCTGTCTCTTTGTGCTGACTGGTGTCAGTTCAGCAAGCAGTGGGGAGATATCTTCTCTACAGCCTGTTGATGTCAGGGTCTTGGTGAACTCAGATTTTGATCTTATCTGCCCCGCTAGAGGTACTCTATTTGTATTGTTCTTGTGACCCACATTTCCCACATCAGAATCCTGAAAATTATGATAACAGCTATAAGGCAGTAATTTTTTTAAAAAATCTGCCCTGATGCCTTCTGAGAGACCTACAACTGATGACAAATGTCTTTTTAGCTACCCTAGGAGTCCTCAGGAAGTGTCTTGTGTTCTGTAGTTTTACTCACAAACTTGTTCATTTTCCTCCTCCCCTGATCTAACTTGCTTCAATGATGTTTCTATTTCCAGGGAAATTATATGTGGCCACCCTACCCCTGTGGCTCCCAACAATGGCATTTCTGAGAGTGGTGCCCACTAAGAGAGGCCTAGGCATAAGATGCTTCCTATGTCCCCATGATGCTGGTGTCCACTGAGGAAGAGGTCTCAACAAAGGACCACTTTCTGTCACCATAAGTGCTGGTGCCCATACTATAGCTGCTTTGCTCTGAGTGAGACATTGCCCTTGGACAGGAAGATGAACATTTTTATAGCTGTCTCCTTGCTCAGGACTTAGTTGTCAGTCATCGAGTACCCTGTGACAGTCCTTGCTTCTGTCTCTAGATAGCATAGGACTCTGGGTTTCCACCCCATTTTTGAGGCAAATGAGGTATGTGGTGTGTGTGTGTGTGTGTGTGTGTGTGTGTGTGTGTGTGTGTGGTGTATATTTGTGTGAGGGTGTGTGGTGGGTGTGGGTGTCCTTGTGTGGATAAGAAGCTCAGAGAGACAGGTGCCCAGGGGCCTGTTAGCCCTGGACAACTAGAGGATGGGAAAAACAGTCTGTATTTTCTCTCCTATTTTTTTTTGAATGGTTCGAATTTTTACAGCAAGCACATGTTATCCTGAATAGCCTAAGCTGTGAAATGGGGGTTCCGCAGGTTCCACAGGAAGGAGCGTGTTCCTGTAGGTGGGTGGGAGGAGACAGAAGCTCAGTATAGGTGGTCTAAGTGGATGGAGCCTTAAGACAGAGGAAGAATGCGGGGAAGGAAACCAAGGGCCAACCCAGGAGACCTGTGGAGGAGGGGTGCTCTGTCATTAGCCAATGACGTTTTGCTGAGAGAGTTCAAGATGGGCCCTGTTCTCTCGGCCAAGACTCTGAGTGGTGCTCTGTTCACCATCAGTCCTGTTCCTGGGGAAGGAATCAAGAGCACCAGCTACTCCACTGTACCAGCTGCGTCCCCAGGTGCAACCTTCATTCTTGGTTCATACCCTTGGTTCATACTGTGCCCACCCCAGGACACCGCTGCCCACTCAATTTAATGCCTTATATTATTTCCGCACATTTCTGTATGCTCTATTAGATTATAAACCCTGTGAGGGTAAAAATGTATCTTATCCATTTTTACTCCCATCTCTAGAATTTTAACATTGTAATTCACACATAGTATGATCTCAGTAAATGTCAAGTAAAACAGGTATAGAAGAGGGAACATTCTGTTGATTTCACTAGTGTGTCAAAGGCTACCTGGTGAGAAATTCTTGGTTTAGCTCCCACTACATTTGTCATCTGTAAAATGGAGATAATCCTAATCTCTCAGTATGTTAGTAGCATTATCGTGAGGCTTATAATAATATAGATTAAGAAAAAGAATTCATTTAAGAAAAACAATTCATGCTAAGAACGTGCTATGTTAGGTTTAGGAAAAATAACCCATGTTAAGAACATGCTATGTTCTGGACAGGGATTATTAAGCACTAATATTAACAGTGCTTAGTAAATGTTAGCTGATATGATTTATGCCAATCTAACAGTTGTTACTCTTTTGCAAAGCTAACCATGTCTGAGAATGACTGAGGTCAAAATGCCTGTGAAAGTTTGGAATTTTGTTTATTTTGTGTGTTTGAATGCAATCAAACTGCCAAAGGGAACTTATGTTAATAAATGGGTTTTTCAGTCTACTCTGTTTTCATTAATATATTCCATAACGGTTAGTCTATAGCTAGTTGAACTTACCTAAGCTTCTCAGACCTGGATGAACCTAAAGATCAGGCAAGTTGGGTTAGTGAAGAGGAATAATGTCTCTTGGCAGAAGAGACCGAGAATTACTCTAGACTTCAAGTCCTGGGAAGGCCAGGTCAGCTCAGTTTTTATTATCTCTGAATCCTCAGCCCATAGGAAAGTGCCTGGCCTGAAAAGAGGCTGGAGATATTTGATAAAATAAGTACTGAATGATCGAGGGTCAAAGAGTCAAAGTTCCTGGATGGTTCTAAGTTACACAAAAATTCATCAAATATGTCAACTATATCACTTAGAAAAAA
Source organism: Eonycteris spelaea (assembly GCA_003508835.1). NCBI lineage: Eukaryota > Metazoa > Chordata > Mammalia > Chiroptera > Pteropodidae > Eonycteris > Eonycteris spelaea. The sequence continues at coordinate 25,323,237 of PUFA01000002.1, read as the reverse complement.
TTGTGTATGTGGTTCTGAAATTGGGATATCCACATCAAGTAAGTTATTTCTGATTAAAACTGGAAAATCAAAGTAGTTCAGCCATTTGTTACTGAATATTCAACTAGATTGAGCTGAGTCAAAACAACCTAAGAGAATCTCGGTTAAGTGGCAGTAATTAGAATATTTGTGGAGGAATGCTAACACAGACGCTGCTTGCAATACAGGTGTGTAGAAAAGCCAGTTGGGAGTTTCTCTCGGAAATGTGAAAAGAGCAGGAGTTCTCGACATACATGTCGTGCTCCCGCTGCCTGGCAGAGAGGAGCCGCCCCACCTTGCGCTTGCTCTGCCACCGTGCCCAGCAGGAGTAGACACCAGAACCGGAGGCAGTGGGCCAAGAGGGTTTCCCATGTTTAACGCTGTTTCCCTCTACCACAAAGTGCCAGGATTCAGCAGCTCCCGAAGAGGCAATCTCATGAAAATGCTTTTGCCAATTGTGAAGCACTAACCTCACGAGTTATGGAGTGATCTTACATACTTGATCTCATTTGATCTGTATGGTAATTCTGAATGGTAGAGACTCCTATCAGTCTCATTACATAGATCAAGTAAAGCCGGAGGCAAAAGTGAAGACATAACCGAAGCTGTCCTACTTCGGGCACATCATGAGAAGCCAGGGCTTCTTTGGAAAAGACAGCAATGCTGGGGAAGATAGAAGGCAGCAGGAAAAGAAGAGCAAATATGAGATGGTTTGACTCCATGTAGGAAGCCACCGGCATGCGTCTACAGCGGCGGTCCCCAACAATTTTGGCACCAGGGACTGGTCCTTCTATGAGAATTTAATGCCTGTGGATCTGAGATGGAGCTGAGGCTAGTTCTGGGGAACAGCTGCCAACACAGATGAAGCTTTGCTTGCTTACCTGCTGCTTACCTCCTGCTGTGCGGCCTGGTTCCTAAAAGGCCATGGACGGGTACCCATGCTACCGGTCTATGGCCCAGGGGTTGGAGACCCCTGGTCTACAGGAGCTGAGCAGGGCAGTTAAGGACAGGACACTGTGATCACTCATTCACAGGGTTGCCAGGAGTTGGAGCCAATGTAATAATAACAGTCGGAGAGTTCAAAAACGCGTGTAATACAAGTCCTGTGCTCTTTCCTTACCTGATGGTGCCATTTGGTGCTTTGAACATGTTAATAGCTGTTGAATGAAGGTTGAGACAGAAGTAGAGCAGGGAGCGTTGCTGATAAATAAATGAAGTTGTGGAGCATGAACAACACGAAAACTGGGAGGTGAGTTTTCCACTTTGACCTCTGTGTGCATTCACAGGGGCACAGCCAGGTGAGGACTCCATAAATACCACCTTGAAAGTGGAAGTAGCTTAGGCTCTGGGACACTACCTCAAAAAAAAAAAAATTCTGGAGAGGGAGGATTAAACTGCTGTTTAATTGCGGGGGACACGTCTACAATGTGACAGATGCCCTTAGAGAAGCAATTTGGAAGAGAGTGAGTTGGAAACCTTGGGGGAAAGTCAGAATCTTTAGTCATAAAACACCTGAACAAGGCATAATTATTAGCCCCGAGCTTTATTTTAATGATGTACTATGTCTTAAATATAATACCGCAGTTCGCCGAAAGATGCCAGCTGCGCAGAACAAACGAAACAAAAGGAATAGGAGAGCCATTTGTAATGAGTCTGGATCTTTGTACAACCTGTCATTTTGGTCATCTGATGCTCTGGTGCCCCCAAGGGGCTGACAGAATGTGCTGGCATATGCCATGGGACATCTGCTGACAATCCTCTGGGCTGTGAGTGGTCCCCACTTTGATCCTTCGCCGGCTGTGCGCCTTGATACATTTTCAGCAGGTTGTGTGAGAGAGAGAGTGAGTGGTTTATCCCTGGAGTAGGGTGATGATCGGGTATTTTCTTTGGAATGTGAAGAGCCAGGTTCAAATTCTGACCCTAAATTTAACAGATAACTTAGCTTTTAGACCTCTCAGTTTCTTATCTGCAAAATGGGATTGATGAGGATTAAGTAAGATTCTCTATTTGAAAGTGATTGGAAAATAGCAGAAGCTTTTCTAAAGGAAAGGTGATTATTTCAATATCTTCTAGGGAAGATCAAATCCCATATTATCAAGTAAATATTTGTGTGGACAATCAGCCTTTTCTTTTTATTAATTACTTATTCTTTACCTTACAAAAATGTATTCTTCAACCTAAATCTCTTGAGACAATGTACCTTTGTGACCTGGCTGAGTGGACAGATAATTTCATTTAGAGAAGAAATAGGCTAGGGATCTTCTTTGGTACTTTTCACTTAAAATTAATTGGAACTTTTCAGTCATTTGGAAAAGGACCAGATGAGCAATACCTCCCAAAGCATTCAAATATTAATTCAGTACTACTACCACCCAAGAAGCCGTTCACGGACACCCAGGCTGGGGTCACATATTCATTTGTTCCATAGGCAGATGCTCACCCACTTCTCTGATCCCACAGTGCCTACACACAGCTCCATCACTGTTTTTCCTATTTCACCATACGATTAACTTTGTAGGTTTCATCTCCCCGAGTAGATTAAGAACAACTTAAAGTTGAAACTTTGGCTTATTTGTCTTCATGTCTTGTGGGGCTCCACACAGTGCCTGGCATATTATACTTCCCTCGGCGAGTGTGCCATTGGCAGCAAATAACAGATTGCTTAACTCAGAATGGCTAGAACGCCAAGGATTTTTAGTATTCACGTTGTAAGAAGCTCAGGGGTGGGATGGTTCTGGCATTGGTTGATTCATTAGCTTCAGGATATCCTCCAAGGTTCACATTCCTCCTGCTCTTCCATTTTCAGAGGGGTTTTTATGACTGCCATGTTTTGAGCACCACATCAGACCTGTAACATCCTACAGAAAAAGGGTGTTCCACTGTCATGAAGTTGATTTAAAATGTTTAAAATTCATGAGTACTGAGTCCTGTTATCTCGTTTTCTGAATAAACGCTCTTAGAAATCTAGAAATGTATGATATTAAATGCTTTAGAAGGGCAGGATTTATATTAGGGCAAAACAGAGGAAGAAAGCTCTAAAGATAATTTGCCCATCTACCTGCCGATGATACTTAGATGGAGCCACTAGAGCTTTTTTACCTCTTTGGATTCCTCTCTGACAGCAGCACATTAATCTGTATCAGTCACTTACTATTTTGTATCAAATATTTTATTACGTATGTTTTTCCATAAATAAGCAAAGTGTAAATGTTTGATATGTATTAAGGGAGAGAGAAAGACCCCCTGTACAATGAGCACTACCAGAATATCAGTACGATTTTCATGTTTTCTATTTTTTTATATTTAATATGAACTAGTTTTACATTTGTATATTCAGATTTGAAGATGTTTAAGTTGAAGTAAGCTAAAATACAGGTAGATCACCTCTCTCTAAAAGTCAAAACTATCCTATCTAGCATTAAATCTTGGAAAATATTTCTGTGAACATTTGACCTTAGTGTAATTAGAGAGGAGGTATATTTGTTTTTCTCACGGATGTTGGATCCTAAGCAGGGTGCTAGCATTTTCAAAGGAAACAATCCCTTAATCCTACCTTAATGCATGTTAACATGAAATTTAACCTTAGACCAGATCCATCTCTACTGAGGCTCAGTTTTTGCTTTATCCTCTAAGTAGTTTGATAGCTTATCTGAAAAGAACTGTCATAAATATGTTTCTTTACTTTTACTTTTATTTTTTTTTACAGAAAGATTTAAAAAGTTCTGTGATTTCTCATCTTACCCGTTCCTATCACCAGGACCACATGGTATGGTGGATCCTTTTAATGGGGATGTGATTGGGACTGGTTATTTGTCAGTTAATTGAAAAAAAAACCACTTAAAGTAAAAAGGGTATTAAAAGTTGACTAAAGCTCCTTGCACAATCTGCATACCCATGAATTCACTAGCCAGTATGACAGAGGCTGAGGTCTGTGTTTTGTATGTGGGTCTAATTAGACTGCCTGTCATTAGACCTCTTATACACACCACACGCATTTGGAATCCCTGATGATTTTCAGTTTGGGATTCTTTAAAGTGTAGCAAAATGACGAAGACTCCTATAAAGGAATTTGAAAGAGTAAAAAATCCTCTTAGTTTTACTATTTTTCTCTTTGTTTACATCTCTGTAATTTGAGAGCAGTTTTTAAAGTAAGTCTACATTGTCAAGTCTCTTCAAAGTATTCACCTTAACTTTCAAAATAATGTACTTGCTTTAGAACTTGTATTTCCTAGGTTTATATAATATCTAGCAAAATTAAATAATAAAATGATAACTGGGATCACGGACCAGTTTGTGAATAAACACAATTGACTCTTGATGTACTGTCTTACCTACCAGGAGGAGAGGAAACGGACGGGCGTGGTGGAGAGCAGCCTGACGTTTGAGTGTGTTCTGCATACTATTGGTAACTGCTGGTATATTTTACAGGAAGGCTGGAAAGTGGCAACTTTGATAAATTAGTTAATTAGAGGTTGGTTAAAACAGCTTCTATATTTCCATCTGTCTGAGTATAACTGCAAATAAGAACTGCAAGCTTTTAACAATTGAAGTGATCAAAAATATACTTTCTCTGAAGTGCAGGGAGGCTTGTGTAACTTTCCAGACATAAATGATTTTAAACAAAATCTCCGCTTTATGTCATATGACAGAGTAGAAGTGTTCATAATCGCTTAGAGGAGATAATGTTTTATGTGTCACCAGAGGAAAGTATAAAACAAATATTTTACAATTTTCCCCCAGCCCATTTATTGTTTTGATTTGACTCAAATAACCTTTTCTTGTTATTGTAATCGACTTCCTAATGCATCTTTTCAACCGCGTGGGCAGATACACAGAACTTTATATGCATGAATAATATAAGTTGATGTAGCAATATATTTTCTTTGTTTTCACATTACACATACAGCACAAATTCTAATAAAACTAGACTGGAATATATTACAAATTCATTTGGTTAGTATTCAGTTACCAAGTGAGCAAATAAATATATATGATTTAAATTAAGGATGTGCAGCCCATTACTTACATGCCATCTTTTACTTTATTTTGACTTTTGCACTTATGATGTTTTATTAACATTTTGAAGTTGTAAACATGAGTCGAGTGAAAGCCAGATCACAAAGTTGAGGTTAGGGGTTTGTTATGCATTGGAGTATGAAAGCACTGAGAGTAACTCCAGAGAAACTTGTTCTCAGGTGCAGTGACTGATAATATTGCTGCGTCAGTGAAGCTGCTAGCTTTCCTTTGTGGATAGTGTGTGCTGACGGTCCCGTTGATGCATCTTTAAGAGTGGTCAGTAGACCACTGGACTGAATTCATATTCAATCCTTGTTAAAAATGCCAAACCCTTGGCTCACCATTCACTTATTACATTTACTGCTCTGGAGGTGGGGCCAAAGATTGTACGTGTAAAATAAACTCTCCTGTTGGTTTTTATGAATTATCAAGTTTGAGTTTTTCTTAGTTCTAGTTCCTTAGGAAAGCCTTTGTGTGGTGGTTGTAATCATGGCACATCATTTTATCAAGGAAGTGTTTTTTTTTCTGGAAAATTCGTGAGATTGAGAGTGAAGCAAGATAGACGACGAGGAAAGTGCTGAGTAATGGTGTAGTCTCAATAAAAATCTAACCTAATTCTGATCCACAGGGGTGGACTAAGGAGTTGTCAGCGTCTGAGGCAAGGGTGGCAATGCTTAGCGCTCTGCTTTCACTCGGTCATGGGTTGTGGGCTGTGTAGGGGTTGAGGGTAAGGAGATTGGTGCAGACCTTCCCTGGCATGGCAGCTCCTCTTTGCAGAGGGCAGTCTGGCCAAGGATGTAACTGCAAACCCCTTGGCAGTCAACATCCACAGCAGCTGGAAAGTGAGTGTCCTGGTCTGTTTAAGGGATCTTGGTGGGGTGTAAAAACAACATTTGTCACAGTCTACCCCTTGCACTGCTTGGGTCCATTTGCTTCTCACATTAAATTTACTCCAGTCATACAGATCCCATGATCACCATTCCTGGGGAACCACACGAGGACGGTTGGTGAGATAAACTATAGCTCCCACTATTGCAGTAGGTACTAATGTCCTAATTGAGACTCGTTATCTGCCTCTTCTAGCATCCATTTTTGAGTCCCCTTATCCTTAGCTAACACTTCTGGTGGGTCTTGGCAACTTGCTTATTTTGTGGAGACTTTATCTTTGAGGGGTCTAAGTCTCTGGTTACCATGCCTTTTTGAACCTGGGGTTGCTGTACTTGCCTATTTATAGTCACAAATGGTCAAGGATGTGTCAAGAAATGCCCCAGCTGATGCATTAGACACACTCATTTATGTCCTTATTATTAGGTGATAGTTCTTCTTCCTCGTGATGATCACAGTTGATTTTCCTGGCCATTCAAGTGGCAGCTTTTTCTATCTCCTGGACTACTGGCATGAAAAAACCCAATGTGCCTAGTGGCAGCCTTGTCCTTTTGTTAGGAATGTTCTCCATCTTGCAATTAGGACCCCCTTGACTCAGATATCGTAAATGTATGTGGGGCTGGGAAGCACACATTCTTCAAGTGAGTCACTGGAGGTACTGAGAAGTGGGGCTACTTCCAACTTTCTGTGACTCAAAACTTGGACCTATGTATTCTATTTATTGGCAACACAACACCATGCAATGAACCTTGATATAAGGAATTTACCAAATCCTGTAGGATAGTACCTATCCTCATAGTATCATCTTCAAACTGGTGTCTCAGCTGCATCATAAAGAGGCTGTTTAATCGCTCAATTTGGACAGGAGCCTCTTGATAGTATAGAAAGTGGCAGGGCTGTGTATCCCATGTATACATGCCCACTACCATATGTTCTCGGCCATAAAATGGGTCTCTAGATCTGGAGTAATATTCTACAGATTCCATGACTGTAGGGCAGACATTCTTTAAGTGCTTGGAAAGCGGGACAGTTCGAGAATCTCTGGGCAAGATAGGCAGATCCCTATTGTATGTGTTAATCCTGATCAGAATGCATCTCTCTTCTTTCCAAGATGGGAAGCATCTTATGCATGTGATTTTACCATTGAGTAGCTGGTTGGTCTCTTGGAAGGATGTATGTATTGTCCTATGGAAGGAGGTTTAGGTGGGGCACCAAAATTAATTCTATCATAGAGACCTACTGGCCTTTCTTTCAGGGTGTAGTTCAGGCCAGATTGATACAAAGGACCAAGTTTGACCATATTTGTAGATACATTTATGGCTTGGATTCAGGCTATTTAATTAAACCTCAAATATGACTATATGTTCAAACTGCTTGAATTAACAGTTATTTTTTGATTAATTTATTTTGAGTAAACCAAAACTAGGTCTATTATTATGTTAATTAATTTAATAAACACAGACTCTAGATTTGGATGTTAGGCAGTTGAAGGAAAAATGACCAAACCATTTGGTTATGTAGAATTAACCTTTGAAAAATTTAGCTGTTGTTGATAATTAAAAAGCGCAGAAATAGAAACGGCAGGGGAATAGCATGGCTAAACAAGGATTCCTTTTGGATTTTGAAAATTATGTTTTATAAGCTATATTTTTCTTCATAAAATTACCAGTCTATAATCTTGGCATAGAAGGAAATAATTAGTAACTTAATTTTTTTCAATTAGCAAATCACTTTTACAAATTTTGAAATATGAAATCAGTGTAATGAAATAGCAGAATTGAGAGAGCTTGAATCCTTACATACAGCCTTCTTTCCATTAAAGGAATTCTCTTTATTGTAGGCTGTTGGTCAAATAGCTTCAAGTAATTATGGATAGGGCATCTATCTAGTCTTCCAAAGGCAGTCTACTTAATTCCTTTTAAACATTGTTTTTACAATTATAAGAATAATATAGTTTTTATAATAGAAAAATCTTAATGGAGTCAGAAACTAGAAAGCAAAAAAGTCATTTTAAATCCTCCATTAAAAAACTGCTGTTTTTAACACTTTTTCAGTATTTTTATACGCTTTAATCACCCCCACAAGTAGTTGTAACCATGATATATATATATATATACACACATCTATATATCTTGCTATTTTTTTACTTAAGATTATAAAAGAAGCCTTCCTTTGTTGTTATAGATACTTTTGAAGCATTCTTTGCAAAGGCATATAACATTCCAGCTGTTCAAACCGCAGGATGTGGTTCAATCGTACATCACTTTATCATTCTCTTATGGTTAAACATTAATTGTTTCTAGGCTTAAAGAAAAGGGTGATAGGGAATTCACCTATAGATACTTAAGAATATGTTACCTTTTAAAGTTATGCCATCATACCATGACAGGATGGATAACTATGTCTTTACTCACCTGAGAATCTTAACGAGGTTTATACTTCATTTTTAGTTTGCATATAATTCCCTTTTCCAAAGAATGTATATGCAAGGTAGGAATTGGATAATTTCATTTTCTCTGATGTCAACACATACTTTGAAAGTATAGAGACTATTTTTATTTGTTCTTCTTGCTTTGAAGAACAACATATTCTCTATGTTGCATTTAGCATTTTTTTTAATAAGCCTGAATTCTGTTCTTCAGTTTTTTAAAAAAATCTTTAGTTTTTAGCAATTTGACTATAATGTTCCTAGGTATGGCTTTCTTCGTATTTGTCCTGTTCAAGTTTTGTTAATTTTTTTCAGTCTGTTAGTTAATATTTTTCATCAAATTTGAAACATTTTCAGCCATTATTTATTCAATAAGTTTTTCTTATTCCAGTATTTCTCTCTTGTCCTTCTGTGACTCTATTTATATATGTATTAGACCACTTGATATTGTCCTATAGAAATTGAAGCTCTGTACATTTTTTTGTTCAGGCTTTTTCTCTGTTGTACTTCAGTTTGGATCATCTTTATAGGCCTGTCTTCAGGGTCCCTACTTTTTTTCTACTGCAGTCTTTAATCTATTGTTAAGTTCTTATAATAAAATTTTCATTTCAGTAATTTTAATTTTCTAGATTTTTTATAGTTTCCATTTCTCTATTAAAATTGTTCCTATGGACATTCATTAAGCTCATCTTTATAAATATGTACACATAATTGTTAAACTGTTTTAAAATAATTTTCTACTAATTCCAGTATTTCTGCTATCTCTAGGTCTGTTTCTGTTTACTGATATTTTTTTCTCCTGTTTTAGGCCAGTAATCCTAAATCTAGTTTTCTGTGATGTGTGGTATACATTGTAGGTGCTCTGTTATTGAGAGTCTAGATTTTACTTTCTTAAAGACTGTTGAGTTTTGTTTACCCAGTTAATGTTTGGATAAATCAACTTGATCTTCTCGATGCTTGTTTTTGAGTTTTGTTATGAAGTATTTATAATAGTCCTTATTGTAGAGGTAAGCCCTATGGTCGTTTTGGGAGATCAGAATGCCTAGGATATTAATCAAAGTCTCTGGACTCTTGCTGATTGAAAGTCTAACATCACTAAGAAGCCTTTAGAATCTCCAGTTAATAAACATATCTTTAGTAACTGCCTTCCCCCCCCCCACACTCCCGTCCCCAGGCTTCAAAGAGTCTTATCCTAACCATTTGCACTTAGTAATTTATTAAATTCTTAAGAAGGCCCCATGCAGAATTCTGGAGTCTCTTCTCTGTGTAGCTTCCTTTTGACAAATTCTAGTCACCTCAGCAGCCCCAAATTCTGATTTCTGTATTCTCAGCTCAGTGAAGCAGTTGCTTGGGCTCCACCTTCCTGTAATATGTTCTAGAAAGTGCATGTAAGTGAGAGAACCCAGATGACCGTGGGACTCACTTTGTGTGTTTTCCTTTTCTAATGGATCACAGTTCTGCATTATTGTTTTAAAGCAACTGAAAACTGTTGCTTCATATGGTTTGTATAATTTTATAGTTGTTTATAAGGGCAGGCTAGTCTAGGACAGTATATCTGGAAGTGGAAGCCTTTATAACAGTTTTGTATGTATTAAGGACCTAGCATTTATCTATTCCCAAGATGTCTCTTCTGTTGTTCTGTTTTATTCTTTATCCAATTAATTATTTTATGCATCTACCCAGTGATCTAGGTTTTTGATATATGCTTGAAGTTAAAAATTCTTTTAAATTGCAGTTGACATTCAATATGGTATTAATTTCAAGTGAACAGCATAGTGATTAGACATTTATATAATTTAGAAGTTGTGCCCGTGACGAGTTTAGCAGCCCTCCCGGCACCACACACAGCTGTCACAACGCTACCGACCACATCCCCATGCTCCACTCCACATCCCTGTGACTATTTTGTAAGTGCCAGTTCGTACTTCTTAATCCCATCACAGTTTTCACCCACCCCCACCACTTCACCTGGAAACTATCAGTTCTCTGTATCCGTGAGTTTGTTTCTGTTCTGTTTGTTCATTTATTCTGGTTTTTTTTTTTTTTTTTTAGATTTCATGTATAAGTGAAATCATATGGTATTTGTCTTTCTCTGCCTGACTTACTTCAACTTAGCACTTGAAGTTTTTTTTTTTTTTTTTTGAACTATGGAATCATTGTTGTATATGTTTGGCACCCTCTAAGGTAAATAAATTATACAAATTAAATTTATTTGTAAATAAATTTACTCTTAATTTTTCTTTATTGCCACATTTAATCTCCTGTATTTTTTCTTCTGCTGACATATTATCCAAAGTTATTAATAACTGCTTCTGAGGCCCAGCCTTCCCAGCCTATGATTCCAGGCAGCATGCCAAACAGCTACTTTTCCTGGAACATTAAACAGTCTACAATACCTATAATCTCAGAAGTTACCTTTGCCATTTCTAAGATGGGATCCAGAGGCATATTTAAGAAATAAAACCTCACCAGTATTTTCTGCCGAAATAAAAACTTGAATTTTGATGATGGAAAATGTACTTACTCCTTTCATAATATTTATCACACTTTTTTGGTGATATTTGTTTTCCCTTCTCATTTGCAAACCCCATGAGGACAAGGAACTTGTTTTCTACTGAACCATTAGCATATAGTAGTGTGTTTAAACATAGTAGATACTCATTTGTTTAATAATAATAATAAATAGTAGTAATAATAATAGTAGCTAACCAATGTGCCAAGAGCTCTTCTGAAAACATGAATAATAATATAATAATTATCATACATGTTTTATGTAGTTAATCATAGCTTTGTTCATTCTGACTTCAGTGAGTTGTATTTTGGTTATATTTACTCAAGGCTTTGTTTAATCGCTGCTATTGCCATTGGTTTGATTTCTTTCAGGATCAAGGTAAGTGCTTTAATATAAAAAATCTTATTTTAAATTCCTTCTTTGGCAATTCTTTCCTGGTTTCTTAGTTTTGCATGATTATACTTAAAGTGGAGCTAGCATCCGAAAGTCACCAAGATAAATTCTCCTACTCTACATGATCTTATAATTCTACCAATTAATAATAAATGTTCAAAGCTAACCACAAGAAATCTTAATGAACCATATAATATCAAAACCCAGGGATAGATAAAGTTTTCAACACCTAAAATTCGGCCAGACTCCAGACAACCACTTATTGTTTTAATGACTTTTTTAGATACGGTTAATTCTTTCTTTGACCCTCTGGGTGTTGGCTCTTTGGCAGGAATATTTTTCCCAATGACGTAATATCGGGGATTAGTGAAGATTTTTAGTTTTTGAAATTCCAAGGGATTTGAGAAAAAGGGACTTATCTTGAGATGTGGTTTCCTGGTAAAGAAATAGTATTGAGAAGGTGGATTAGACAATACTTTTCAGGAGGTGGACTGTGGAAGAGTCACATTTCAACTTAAGTAAGGGAGCTAGTGAAATGAGGGAAGACTGCGTGAGGCATGCTGCTATTCTTCTCCATAGTCAGATCTTCAGAAAAATTGTTGAATTCACCAAATTTATGAATGCGATTACATAATATATATATATATATATATATATATATATATATATAAATGAGATAGTTTTGGTCTATGTACTGGTTTGTTGGAGGGCAGAAGTAGGGTGAGAGAGACCCACAGAGTATCTGAGAGCAACCTGGAGAATTAAGGTCAAAAATCCACAAAAATTATGGGAGGGAACTTAAATCATGTGAGCATTCTCAGCTACATTGATCTGATACCCCAAGGGCAGGAAAACCCTAAGTGATACTTGGGTCACATTTTAGGATCCCAGTTCAGACTATCTGAATCTTTCTGTCTAGATTAAATGTCCATCTTAAGGTTAAGTCAAGAGCATACCTTCACTGTGAACATGAGACTTTCAGACACAGGGCAGAATGGAGCTGACTTACGGTAGTCAGGTAGGCATTTGTCTTCCGTGTTCCACCTCAGTGTTAGACCCAAATGTTTGAATTGCAGTTTGATAGGTATTATGGACTTTTGGGGCACACCAGTTAGACCACCAGAAAGCTGATACATTGACTATGTAGTCATAGTTCCTGATAAATTATCTTTGATATATTTTACATTTATGTAGTAGCCATGAGCTTTGAGATTTATTACAAATAAAAACTATCTGAGAAAGAACACTTCTGTAGTTATAAACAAGTGGAAACAACAAACTCACTTTTGTTATTGAAGACTTCTGTCTATTAGTTCACTCAGAGCACTCTGTACTTGAGAACAGATTTAAAGATTTAGTGCCCACAAATATATTGTAATCTTGAAGAAATAGGTATTCCTCTTTGAGATAATGAACATGAAATGTCTTATCATGCTTCCTTCCTGTCTTGGTTCAGTGAACACTGAGAGCCAAATTTGTTGGTTATTTGTAATAATGTTATAGTCTTCATAGTCAGCATAACTTGTCTGCCAACTATAATCTTGAGTTCTTATTTTTCTATTTAATTAAGTTTGTCTAAATAGTTTTTGTTTTAAACCACCACAAGTTCTTTATTATATTTCATACTTTCTGGGAAATAAATAAATTTAGTAAATTAAATAACTAACTCAATGATTTGTGGATTAATATATCTATTTGACATCAAGAGTAATTATTTTAGTACTCAACCCTAAACCCACATGTTTCTAACTTCTCTTTGATTACAAAACTAAAATTAGTGACATGAATAAAAAACTTGGAAAACATTTACATTGCTTGCCCATAGACACAATTTATTACATTCTTATTTTCCATTTCTTTCTTTTCTTTATGATTGTACTTAACCTTTTTCTTTGTTTTCTTGTCTGAAATGGATATATCTAGTCTGTTAGTTCAAGAATAATTATTTTTCAATTCAAGGTGACAATTTAATTTATTTTATTATGAACTGAATCAAATGTCCCAGGTAGTGTATTTTTTAGGGACTTAATGTGCTCCACTGACTGCCAGTGTAAGAGTCAATAGTTAATTTATTCCTTTTTCGGAGGCGTATGTCCACAGCCTTTGGGGTTTGCAGTAAAATGCTCCTTCAGGAAGGGATTTAGAGCTGGAGTGTTATCATAACATCAATTAGGTTGAAGAGTATTGTCTAAGCAAAGATTGTTTGCACAGCTCACAGTGACAAGAGCATGCATTATTCTGAAATTCTCTCTTCTGGTTTATTCAGTAGACTTCCTGTGAGAATTTGGAGCTCAGAATCCTATTTCAGGGAAGGAGTTGAGGGTGTGAGACTGGATTTAGTGTAGGATTCACTGAAAAGAGGTGGAGAGTTTTCTGAGAAGGATGGTAAAATCTGGAATACTTCAAAAAAATGGATAAAGTAATTTGCCATGTTAAGGACTCTCCTGAACAAGGAGAAGTATCGGACAACAGACAAACCAAAAAAAAAGTCACAGGAGGCCGTGAGTTTACCATCCCAACAGGATGCTTCTAAAGATCCTTAAAACTAGCATGCCTGCTTTGTCATGGGAAGTCTTAACCACATAGAGTTTTTGCCTTTATTTCTCTGTATTTCTATTTTTCTCTTGGTGGAATGAGGATTTATAGGATGGAATAAACGTAGTTGATCGTAATTCCGCAGCTCACCAGATTTGCAAAAGTGCATATCCACTCAAATGGAACAATATCACCATTTCTGTATTGCGTACAGACCTGTGTCCACTTTGCTGGCACACCCCTCTCTGATCAGGATCCTAATCATATACATCCTGGGCCCTTCCACTTAATGGTGTAATTGTAGTCCAGGTATCTCCAGCATTTCTTGGGCACTTGGAGAAAAGGACTCAGTAATTATGCCGATTAGTGTGCTAATTAGGGCTAATTGCAAAGATCCTTTCCAGCATGCCTACTGTTGCAAATAAAAATTTGATATGGGGACCTCAAATTTGAACTTAAGCTCCAATGACCCTGAATTAAATACAAAATTGAGTTAATGTAGCTGAATGTGAAACATAAATCCACATCGGACTCTATGCCCTTTTTGAAAGCTTTACAAAGGAGTCAACAAGCTCATTTTGTTTCTCATCTAACCCTCGTTTGCTTTCCTTCTGTCCAGAGGCTGCTGGAGGCAGCCCTGCAGGGAGAAATGCTTAGTACTTCAACTAGGAGACCTGGGTTTCCAGCTCTGAAATTCATTATTTATGTGACCTTTGGTATATCCCTCAAACTTTCAGAGTCTCACTTTCCTGACCTGTCCCATGGAGACTAAAACTTTGAGCATTGAATAACTGGGAAGATTAAATGATTAAAAAGATTAAATGAGCTGTTGTATGTATACAAGTTTTTGTGAACTATAATGTGTGCTAGTCATGTGAAGAATATTAATAAATATTATATAGTGGCATTAATTTATATTTTATAAGATATTTTGATATAATTTGGGAGATATTCTGATAAAATTTGGGAGAGCAACTGACCAGATTTATTTCTTTCAAAGGTGTCCTGTGTGCCTATAGTGGTAAATAAGTAATGGTGATAATAAATAAATCCAGGAATTAAGTATTTATGTATAATACTTTACAACTTCATTTGGTGGAGCATCTTTCATGCCAACTATATCCCCAAACAGATTACATTCAATAAAGACTTACAGTGATAAGCAATAAATACTAGCAGTGAAAGACAGACATTGAGATAAACAGGCAGAGGGAAAGTGCTTTTCAGCAAAACTCTGAAAAGAAATGAAGAATTTAGGGGTGAACAGACCCAGGAGAGATGTCACAATAGGCAGAAACTATTGGAGATAAAGTTCTCACACTCGATTTTCTTAGTGAAAGGCCCGAGGCACAAAGTACCAAGGCCTTGAACCTCTCTGCCTGAGTCATCTTGCTGGCAGCATGTCCTCATTGTTGGGAAAAAAGATGTTAAGTCTGAGGGAAGTAATTCCAACTTCATGGGAGTTAGGAGGCAGGGGAAGCTTCGCTTTGATCTGTATGTATGAACTATGTATTGACATTTTATTCCCTATATTCTACCTGAGAAGTGTATCTATGAAGTCCATCACTGAAAATCAGTTGGAAATCTGACTTGTATAGAGTATTTTCAAGTTAGTTCCAAATAAACTGACTTCTAAGCTTTCCTTAAGTTTGTCTTTGTTTCAACCAGTTTTGATACAACAGAGTGATTTTTTATGTTAATTGGATTCTTTAGTAGATGTGTGGATCACATAAGCTCTTTGAGTAACAATGTGTGTGTGTGAAGGAGAGAGCGGTGGCATATAAGGAGAAAGTAGAGAAGAAAGGAAAATGTTGCTAATTAAGGTATAATTTAAGATTAATTTTATTCTACTCTGATTTTTTTACCCTTAGTTCCCTTATCTATAAAAGGAGGATAATAATACCTCCTACTAGGGTTGTGTGAGAATAAATAAGACAACAATGGTAAACCTTTGGGAGAATGTGCTCAGCATATAGATCTCTCAATAAACATGAGTTCCATCTTATTAGTCTGAATTTACCCTTGCTATGGAACCCAGAAAGCAAGAGAAGGAAGTCCCTTTTCTCTCTCTTTTTATATTAACTCTATAAAAAGATTAACTCTTTTTATAGAGTTAATCTCATGGCTTCTTGGCCTTTTGGCTAAGATCAAGGGTAAAGAGTTAATCCTAGTTTGGGGAAATATTTTGTATTAGAGACAGGACCAAATCACAGAAAATCCTTAGAATATACAATTTAGAAAAGTCTCTTATATTTTGATTTTAAAATGCATTATATGCATTTTTAACACACTTACCTTTGTTAGAATCTCATCTAGTAATTTCTGTAACTTGTACTGACTCATGTTGGGGGAAGGAAGAGTGGAGAAAGATAAGAAGGCTCAAAGGCTAAGGAAAGGTTGCTTCTATGAGGTGTGATTCAGACCATCTAAAGAGTGCAAAGAGTTAGTGTACTTTCTATTCACAAAGTGTCTTTGTCATTAGGGTGGTTTGTTTGGCTGGTTCAATTTGGTTTAAAGACAAACTAATTCCCTTCAATGAAAGATGACCTTATGAACCTGTCTGAAACCCCATTACACCATTTCATACTGAGTTTTAGGTGGAGTTCTATATCAGCAGGGTGTCTTAGGCTAGCTGGGCACATACTGACAACCTTAAGGACAGCCACCGAAGTTTTAGCATCTTTCATGATGCTAAAACTGCCTGAAAATGAATCATGTATTTTGGAAAAGCATACTAACAGTTAAAAACAAAAAATACTTAGAAGTGTTGAGATGAAGAGAGACTGTCTGTAAATGAATGAAGAGATTAGTACAAGCACAATTAGCTATAAGCATAAATTGATTTCACAGCTGCTCAGGGTATGGCCATCAAAAAAAGATAAAGAATAACAAAGCTAGTCAAACAGCCATGAGGTGACTGACTCCTTGAGGGTAGGGCTTCTGTCTAGTTGTACAGGATGCATCCTAACTATTCTATTGTATGAAAAATAAATATATATGAATAAATAATATATATTAGGAAGGGAGTCATTTGAATCTATAAAAATTTTTTTGGGTAGTCTCTAGATTATTTGACCCCCATGACAGAGGCTGTCTTTTATGAAATTTCTTCTAGTTTCCAGTGGTCTTCCAGTGGGTATTTCTGTTGATGGTGTTCTTCAGGGGCTAGTAGGTGAGGAGAGATGCCTCAAGGGACAGAGTGATCTGAGGTTGTTAAATTAAAAAGCTTCCTAGGCAAGCAAGAAATGGCCTGGAGTCTGCTCCTGGTTATAACTTTAATCATTTCACATAAGCTGATTGCAGAAATTCATCTGCAAAGATGAATGATCAAGAAAATACTTTAATGTGAAGTTCATCATTTACTTTTGCATCTTTGAAGTTCTGGATTGAAACTAAGAGCACTGAAGATTTATCTGCAACTTCAGCCCCCCAAATTCTAGTAAATCCAAGAGAGGATGTGTTGTTTCATTAAGTGGATGAGAGAAGGCAAAAGCTGGGTCAGGCAGGAAATCAGAAATAAGAGATTTGGTTGTGTGTGGGGTCGAGTGAGGAGGGAGTTCAGGTCCCAGAAAATTAAGTTCTAATAGCTTTTGTGAATTTGAATTAGGGTTTGGAAAATAGTAAGGCAGATCAGGGGTTATAAGATTGATGGCTGGCAAGGAGCAGAATTACACTGTGTGTTTGGAGGCTAGGAAATCAAGTTAACTTCAGAAGTCTGTGGTCTTAGATACAAAAAGAAGCTGAAGCTACAATAGTTCTGAAGTCAATAAAGGTGAAAAAGAACTTCCGGGACAGGCAATTAAGATAGATAATGGACTGGATTCCAAAATTAGGTCAAGAGAATGACAGCACTTCTCGGATAATAGGACTTGTCTGATTATTCTTATATAGAGATTATTGGATTCAAAGACTGTTTTCATCTTTCCAGGCGTAGGAGCTGGTTCTCCAGCACTGTGGTGCATCAGGTGGGATGGAGCCTTCTGCAGGGGCCTGCTTTCAGCTCAGCTGTGAGTAGGAAAGTGAGACGTCCAGGAATGTTCATGTGTGTGTGTATGTTTTCCTGTGAGCAGATCATGTTTCTCAGCTCAGAGGGAGCACTGAGAATGGAGACTGGAAAAGGCTTTGCTGTTGAAAGAGATGCAAGAAATGAGAAGATGGCATTATAGAATGATCTATTCTGAGGGCAACTCTGGGATATATTATAGGAGGATTGTATGTCTTGTAAATAAGCACAAAGTCCTTTTAATGTGTGTCTTCTACTTTAACAGAAGAGAGACTCAGTAAATTTTCCCCAGTAGAGACACCAAATACACACAGGACAGTTGTCCCGAGTGAGATACCTTTGAGGTGTTAACCAAAGTCATTTTCAGATTTAAGGATCTCAGGAGTCTAAACAATGTGGCATTTCTTTTAGCTGCCTGAATAGTACTGCAAATGTTCCTCTGCGGTTAGGCTGATAGCACAAAGGACCCAGAGGTAAAACTGCTTCTTGGGTTATATCTATAATGTCTGATCCATAACCTCCATCATTTCTGTTCTTTCCGTTACTTCCTTTTTTCTTTTCTTTCTTTTTCTTTTTTTTTTTTTAATTTAAAGATCTTATGATAACACAGCACATTTGAGTATGCTTAAAGTTTTCAAGTGGTGCTACTGGCTATATAATTAAGTTCTTTCAGCCTTTCCATTACAAATTCCTCTTTCCTAGGTTTAATATCTGAGAGATTTCTAATCCCACTGGGCCAAATTTAGTATAGAAATTGTCAGCAGGAATGCAAATTTTTATGCTCACGCCTAAATATTTCCAATAAAACAAGCGTCTGTGTTTTCCTCATAACGTAGGTATAAAGAAATAAATTTTAGGTACTTTTGAAAGGCCTAAATTATTCTAAGCACAAAATCTCAGAGAAATGTACAACAATGCAAAACTTATCTAGCTTTAGGATAGGAGGGCATATATTAAATACTTCTGGTATCAGAGTTTTTGCCTTGTGTTTTTTATACAGACTCAAGATTTACCCATAAAATAAAAAAGCATACTGATTATTGGTTTAGACTTTCAACTTTTGTTTTTTGAAGAGAAATGTTTCTTACTTGTGTGCGAATTTAAGATGGTCAATTGATTCCAATATATTTATCTAATGAGCTATAATTTAAATGTTTTTTCTTTTTCTTTTTTTTTGTATTTCAAAGCCAACTGAATGAAAATCTTTTGTGTTACTGATGCTTTATAACAAAATTGTTAAAATCAAAAAATGATTTTTACACTTTACTGTGGTCAAAAGTACATAACATAAATTTAACCATTCCTAAGCATATGGTTCAGTAGAGTTAAGTATATTCACATAGTTGTGCAACCAATCTCCAGAACTTTTTCATCTTGCAAAACTGAAATTCTATACCCATGAAACAAAAACTCCACATTTTCCCCTCACCCAAGTTTTCGACAATCACCATTCTACTTTCTGTTTTCTATGAATCTCATTACTCATAGAAACCTCGTATAAATGGAATCACGCACTATTTGTCTTTTTTGTAACTGGCTTATTTCACTTAATGTGATGACCTCAAAGTTTATGCAACTTGTAGCATGTGTCAAAATTTCTTTCCTTTTCTAATGGTACCTGATATATAAGTTATTAGCCTTTGACTTGTGGGGTGTTTTTCAGTTTCGTTTTTGTTATTCCTTAATGAAAAGGCCCAGTTCCTTAAATAGAAGAACCCATTATGTCTCAAATTCTTTCTGACTTGTTGAAATTCCTCTTTGGGGGGTTTAACTCTTTATCTTAAAGCCACAGTCGTTGACCGTGGCTATACTCTTGAAGAGAGCGAGGGGTTTTTATAGCCAAGGTTCCTCGCTAGTGGAAGACAGACCTCCTGAGGGCCCCTGGCCGTTCGCTTCCAGGCCAGACTGGTTCCCGCTGTCTGCCCTATTGTCTGTTGCATCCAGTCTCCGTTCTGTCTCTAAAGGAGAATTGTCATAGTTCTGAGTATTCCACCACCTTTGACATTTTTATCTGTGGCTGACATGCTCTCGTCTGCCTCCGAGGTTATTTCTATCGTGCTCTTTAACTTTCCTTCTCTATCTTTCTGTTTATTTTGGTCTTTAGCATTTCTCGGATACTTCTTGTTTTCCCAAGAAAAGATTACATTTCTCAAGACATGTAAAGCCTCTTCTCTTTCTCATTGAGCTCTCACCATTTGGCAAAATGCCATTCGACTCTCCAAACGTTTATGGGGAATTTATGGGTGTCAGACTAAAAATACAAAGAACCAGATAGTGCCTGTATCTTTAAAGAGATCATAGCTAATGGGACAGATCGATATGCAGACAAATGAAGACAATGTGGAAAATGAAGGGAGAAGAACCCTACGGGTTTTGTGAGAGGCGTGGATGAAGAACCTCACCACATGTGGGAAATGGGATCAGACCGTAACGATTAGGCAACATTTCAAGTCAGTGTTAAAAATGACTTCAGGTTGGGTGGAAAAATTATATTTTTAATGCAATCTCCTCAATTATTTGTTTACTTAAAAATACACTTTGAAGTGCATAGTCCTCAGATTTCTTCCTACTACAAAGATACAGTGGGCAAAATCAATAACTTCTCAGGTGTATTTGTTATTTCTGGTTGCCCCGGTGCCACCGAATTTCCTACAAGGACAGTAGGTTATTTTTGAGGTCCTCTGGCTCTGGTATGTTAAAGAATCTCAGAGGAACCTGAAGGTATGGATTCTAAACTGTATCAGTCATTTGCGTGTAGGTGTGAATGAAACAAATAAA
This sequence comes from Eonycteris spelaea, assembly GCA_003508835.1. Lineage (NCBI taxonomy): Eukaryota > Metazoa > Chordata > Mammalia > Chiroptera > Pteropodidae > Eonycteris > Eonycteris spelaea. The sequence goes on along the minus strand of PUFA01000002.1, from coordinate 25,302,669 downwards.
GCCTTTTTTGAAAGGGGCAGGAAGACAAGAAGCAAGAGGGTAGAAGGAGCTTGGGAAAGAAAAGGCTGGTGATTCACTGGTGAAAGGGAGTAGGAAAGTTGAAGGATAGGGACCTTGAACAAGCTAAAGACCCAATTGTTTCTAGAAGTAGCCCTATTTGTGGAAGAATGCCCTCTGTGTCATACTTTATTTGAACAGTGAATGTCTAAGGCATCTTCAAGGTGGTCTCCGGTAAGGAGCAACCCTCTTTTCTACTTGGGTTCCAAGTTCTTAGAAATAGAACAAAGAGTAAATAGGATAAAAACGGTCCCTTTGCCACTGGTAGAAGTAGTTCAAGTTAAATGGAGGAGCTTTATGTCTGTTACTCCAGGGTGCTTGCTGATTTTGAACCCAGAACTGAACAGATTTGGTCTCACACTCCATCTTGGCAGCACTAGACTCAGGCAGGGAGGGCACTCCATAAGGATAAGTCCCCAAACTCTCCTTCATATTCACAGAACACATGTGTCACTCCTCTTCCCCCAGGCTGGAATGAGGACCTGGATGGTGGGCAGGAGATCCTGGAAAGATGCTAATATCCTTACTTCATAGGAAGGAAGCTTAAGAAATAAGGAAGAGGAAAGCATTGCCCTCCAACAAATTACTCTTACTTAATTTCTTCCTCTTCTTTTTTTTTTTAATGGGACTCAATGTCAGTATGAATAGTGTTGCCATTCAGTTCTTTTTATTTTTAGCTTTTGTTTTGTCCTTTGTTTTGGCATTGAAACTTTCTAAGCTTTTTAAGTAGAGTTTAGGTGTAACTAGTTTCCATCCTTCTTTGTAGAAATCACGTCTCAGTTCTCCTAGTTTTTGTTTGTTTGTTTATTTGTTTGTTTTTGCTTATACATGACTCTCGCTTCTTAAAGCAGAATGCAGAGGAGTGTATAAACTAGATGCATCTGAGTCCTCGTTGCTGTTGCCATCTCCTGCTCAGGCACCTTTTAGCTCTCTTTCCTATACAGAGTAGGTAGATTCCACCAGGTTCAATGTTGATGTGCCGGCATCTCATCATAGTGAATGTGAAAGTGATAGCTTCCTCACTGCAGTATAGTGGATTCTTATGTGACATATAAATGAGCCTTTATAGTTATTTTAGGGAGTTATTTCCTTCATCTTTCAGTTCCCTCTGTGTAGCATTGCCTCTGTGAAGCTCATGAGAGCTGCAGGGACTTAAAAATGTAGCAAATGGCTCTCCAAGGAAACATCCCTAGGAGGTGTGAACTGCATGGCTCTTGTGAATGCTTGGAGTTTGATTCTCACTGTGAAACAAGATCAGTGTAAGATAGAAATGTAATGAAAACAACACTTTGTTCCAGTGGGTAAACTCAGACTGGTGACAACTAGGTCTTCTGATAGTGAAGTTTCATAATCTGGATTGATTTCTAGAGAAATTTAGAAACCATCAATTGTTACAGTGCTATGAATATGTAAGAGTACCAGGAGAGGGGATTCTAATATAAATGAGAGTCAGTGCTATCAATGCTAATTTGCTTTCTGTTTTGTTCATGACACAACAAAGCAGTCGAAGAGCCTTCGATGCTAATGTTGTCACCCATCTTTCAAGTGAAACGCAGTTTCAACACCATGGTTTTAAAAAGTGCTTTTGGCATGGATGGTATATATTTTTAAAGCACACAGAGTAGTGTCTGACATCTGGTGAGTATTGCATGAGGATTTTTTTAAATCAAAAAGTATTAGAGTAAATCAAACCACGTTTGCCAAAATTCACTCATGGTCATGAAAGTGGAAACTCTTGGTGTTGTTGATCATTTGTAGTTCAGATAATCATTCCTGTGTTTCACATGTTTTAGGATTAGCAGAGTCACTTTCAGTACTGCCAGGTTAAAGCTTCTTTTACAAAATCAATTAAACCTTACCGCAAACATCCTTCTTACAGTTACTAAAAGTTAGAATTTATTGTAAATGTGTAAAATTATAGAGAAGACTAATGAGAGTTTACATATTGATTAATAAAAGCTTATGGTAAATTAACTAAAGGCAAAGTGATTTAATTATGGAAAAAAGATGACATTGTTAATCTGAAGAAGAGTCAGCCATAATAGTGCTCAAGATATTTGCAAAATTTAGGAATAGAAGGAAAGACTGTGCATTGACACCCTATAATTTATGTCTCTAAGGAGATTGGTCTCACCGCTTTAGGCTTGGACTATATAAAATAGGTGAACCAAAGGCCTTAGAATCCTGTATCTGGTTAATTTGATGATGTTTGTTTATTTATTTATTATCTATCTATTTGTTTATTTATTTATTATAATATATATTTTTAGGCAAAGCAACCCTTGGGTGACCTCACAAATTGAAGACTTTGTCAGCTTACAATTTTATTTTTTATTTTTTACGCCTATGGCACCTGATTTTCCTAGGTGGTCTCCCTTCCAAGTACTAACCAGGCCCGACCCTGCTTAGCTTCCGAGATCAGAGAGGATGGGGCTTGTTCAGGGTGGCATGGCTGAAGAAATATGCTGATATTTATACAATGTATTCATAAGTAGTTTCTACTCTGTCTGAGGTTCCATATTAGTAATTTTATAAGCACTGAACAATATGAGGAGAAAGGAGATGGTTTATAACCTACTGTTTCATCAAGGTTTTAAAACTAGTTGATTTGTGCGATGATTAAAATTTCCTTTTAAAACATTTTAAGTTAGCATGTGTAATTGGTTCTTTTCAATCTCTTCTTGAGCAACCTCAAACTTAAGGAAAGGGGAGTGTTTCTGTTTTCTGTAAACAAAAAGTAATGGTTCTATGATACTAGGAACCATTTAAAGATGTGTTTAGAAGGTAATAAAGAGATGTGATAAGAAAAAATGAAAGGAAAAAGAAGCACAAAAGTTGAGTTTGAGAGTGTCCTGCTGATTCAGAACAAATTTGACCTGGTAAGAGCACATTTTAAAGGCTCAAACTGATTTCGAGAATACCTGAAGCATCTGTTACAAATGTTTACAGCCCTTATTCAGAATGACCTATGAAATACTCTTTTTTTATATATGCTTTACCAAAGAATGTTTTGACTTTTACATTTAAGATAGAATGTGCCCTCATCCTAGGCAAGTTTGAAATTGGTTTTCAGCCCTTAAGCTGATAGAATTCAGATCACCCAAATTTATTCCTTCCCACCTCCACAACACCTGTCTTCCACCATTAGACTAGTTTATGTCTGTTGCTTTGTCATTCTTCCAATAAAGCTATGAGTCCTGGATCCTATTCCTCAGTGCATCTCTTTTTGTTGGTTCTTCTGCTAATCAAAATTATGCTATGGTATTTATTATGGTATATATTAGGGGCCATCTTTTTTTTTTCTTTTTTTTAGCAAAGACGTATGTCTTAATCCTGAAGAGAACTAGCGGCAGAAATGTACAGCTTGTCATCACTCTTTACATTGCCTGTGCAATGCCTGCAGATGGCAAAAGTTAGGTTAACATTTCTTTTGGAAGTCTAAGGATATATAGCACACTGCAGAGCTCTGTTTTTATAGCAGACTTGCAACATCGTATTGTGTGGATAAATGAATGAGTTGACTGACAGCATTCAGCCTCAACAGAAGACAGTTTAAGTAGATTTTCACTTGTGGCATCCTTCTTTTTACCTTTCATGAATAGCAATGCTGTTTGTGCCAATGTAGGTTTTCAGCCAAGTAAGACTGGTAGTAGTTAAAAAATCCAATATGATGAGTGTGTTCAGAGACTTTCAAACTTCGAGCAATTTATAAAGTCATATTTTTCAATCATGAATAAATTCTTTTGTCCCTTAGAGTGCATTTTGATATTTGAATGAAAGATCGTAGTGTAAGGTGGTTGCTGAACTCAAGCTACATTAAATTGCCTGACTGCGCTGCTTTATTGTTTGTGAGCAGAAGTAAGGCTGGGCGATAGCAAAATAAAATATTGATGAAAATGCACTGAAAATGTGTTAAAGCAACATATTTTGAAATGTATGTAGAACTCTTTGAAGTGAAATAATGGTTTTAAGTGAATTCATAAAGACGTTAGCACATCTTTTTAGCGCTAAAATTGCAGACAGTGGAAATTCTAACCTCATCCAAGAACATAGATTAACTATAAGGTTTATTAATTTTCCAATTTAAGAGTAATTTAATAATAACAGTACAGGAAATATATGCTTCAAGGACTGAATTTTTTTTTTGGTAAATCTCTTTAATATTGGCATGATCTAATAAAGATGCATGTGGCTACCACAAGATTTACACATGCTAAATATTTTTAGATTGATTTCAACAAGAGAGATTGGAGAACACTCCTTCAGAAGTCTCAGGAGAACTTTTAACATATTTTGATAAAGACCCTATGCCCACAATAAACAACCTCAAATGTATATCATTTGAGCATTTAATCTAGTTACTTTTTAACCTTTAACCTTCGTAAAATGTTAGGCCTAGATTATAAACTTAATAGAGGAGGCAAAGTGTGTGTGTGCATGTGTGTTTGATATAATGCAGATCTTAGAATCTTTCCTTAGAACAACCAAATCCATCTATTTTCAATAAAGACAAAAGGGAGAAAAATATGATAGAAATAAATAAAATACATCAATATCTTTAAAAGTATCTATACATGAGGTCACTGATCTGTCATTTGGCAAGAATCTGTCTTAGAAGAAGTTGTATTTTGATGATAGCCCGTACGCATTATTTAATGTTTATGGAACATGGATGGAGGGATGATTCTGGATGGACAGCTAGATGGAGCTGGCTTTCCATAAGTCACCAGCTTTTTCATTGCTAAAAAAACAAACTCTGATAGTTTGGTGCAGGTTCTGTTCTGAAGAGCAAAATAAAAGCACTGAAATGTTCTCCCTGGTGGGCCAGTTATGACAGTAAATGATGAGTCCCATAAAAACAAAAACAGAATAAATTGTCACTTAATTGAACACAACAATGCAAAGATTGTCAAGGGGTTTGCTAACCTATAAGAAGTATTTTGTTATAAGCATCCAAAATCACAACTGAACCCTAAATTTATATAAACCCTAAATCTTCATTGCGTAATTGCCTTACTGGTAGGTAACTAGATTAAGTTGGTGAGTAGTTTAGCTGGAATATCTAGGGATATATACAGCATACTCAATTTCCTCTATTAAACGAATTTATTTCTGGTTGCTTTCTATTTCATTATAGTAGCTATAAATTTCTTTTTATACACATAAATGGAAAGATTTTTTTCTGAGGTAAGTAAGACCCCAAACTGCTACATTTAGATTTAGAGATTAGAGGCCTAAGCTTCTAATCACTACTTGGCTAAAGAGAAAATACCTTGTAAAACTCCCTACCCCTCTACCCTAAAAAATTTCAATTATGTTGGGTCTCGGGTTCTAAGAATTTCTGTAGGTTTGATAAACTTAGCATAAATGACAGCATTTCCATGATTTTCTGTAGAGACCACACTGTATTTGATGTCATCTTGTGCTTTCTAGAAAATGGTCTTAAAGCCACCTTAGAATTTTCTAATAAAAACCCCCAAAGGCATCTCCCCCTTGAGACAGAAAAAAAAAATGATCCTGGACACTTATTCACATCCTTTTAACCCATTTTTCAGAGATTCAGGAGAAGAAGAATCCAGAATCATGGCCACAGAAATTCATGGGACTCTTAATTTAGATGTCCTGTTTATCATAGTGACTTTTTTGAGGCTTCTTATATTGGGTTCTGGATATTTTCTTTCAGTTCTTCTCAATACATGGTATTGGAACTTTTAGGGGTTCACCTGGATTGTCTCAGGAGTCCTCATGGTCAAAATGATCGATATCATACTACTGAGATATCATTGCCTTTTTCACTGTGTTGACATTTGCACTGAGCCATAAAAGCAGTGGTAGGTGATGTAGTCATGTTTGTCACTGTCATGCGGCAGAATGGTTTCGACGAAGCAGTACGAATTACTAATATTAAATCTCAACCCTAAGTATACTTCTTTAATATCCCGTTGATAAATTGGGAAGTACTCATAAGCACATTGCTGCGCACACCAAGATATAGTGGACGTCTCAAGAAAAAGAACTGGCATGATGGTTTGTCTTGAGAGCTCAACTAGCCCCTGTTTCGTAAAATACAATTTTTACTCGAAAGAATGACAGATAAACCAGGCTTGGGTATTCAATAGATATTTCTTGAAAATAAAAACGAACCTGTTTCTTCAAGGGAAACAACAGACAATTGTTTTCAGTGGTCAAATTCAAGCTTTTGAACAAAATTTAGAATTTTGGAAAACTTGACTATGCCACTATAAATTTGACAACTCTGCAGTATTTCTTATAAGATTGGTGGGGACATTAACAATATATTTTTAATGTTGTATAATGGAATGCATGAGTTACAAAAATGGAATGCAGGAGTAAAAGATCCATTTGAAAGGTAAGATATAGATCAATATATTTCGTTGTAACAGAGTAGTAATTAGAGCTGTAAAGATCATTGATATGCTTTCTTGTTACCATGTTATAACTAGCTTTTAAGAAATTACTTTGTTGAGTTTTGATGTATTATTGAGTATTATCCTTAGTTAATTGAAAAAGCTATTAAATACTTTTCCTTTTTCTAACTACATATCTGTGTGAGGCTAGATTTTCTTCATATACTTCAACTAAAAAACTTTTGAAATAGATTAAATACAGAAGTATTCAGTTGTCTCCCATTAAGCCAGACATAAAGAATTAAGTAAACAATGCAAAATTATGTCACTATTATCACTAATTATTTTTTTTTTGAAAATATAGTTTTCTAAAGTAGGTAATAAGTTTATACTGTTATTTTAAAATGGGTTAATAAACAAATATTTAAAAATTTTCTGTTTTCATTTCTCTTTAGGCAAATGTAATTCACATAACCATTCTTTGGGTTCTCAGTTTGTAAGAGGAGAAAAGGATCTTGAGACCAAGAAGTTTGATATTGCTGTTCTATTTTCTAAATGAAGAGATACAAATCTGGAGGGTAGATCACTCACATGTGAGGACACTGTGATATGCTGCCCAGATCCCCTCTTCAGAGAAAGGCTTACTGTCCCAGCCGTTAGGAGTGCTGCCACCATAAGCTTTCAGCTGTCTCAACTGCAGAGAGCTGCCTATCTAAGGTCATGGCCCTTCCCAGGGTGGCCCATATCAATGATTGGTGGATGCAGGTAGACAAGGTCATGACCATTTCAGGACAACTCTGAGGGTCTATTGTAGCTGCAGAGCTCCCTGTGGGGTCAGCTGAAGTGTCAGTGGCCTACATCAGTGCTTGACTTCTTCCTTTGCCCATTGTTATCCGCCATCCCCACCTGCTGCCCCATGTGTTAATTCCAAGGTTCCCCTTAATATGTATTCGGCACAAGAACTCTGTCCCAGAGCCGCTTCCCAGGGAGTCCACCCTGAAATAGCATGAGAACTTGATAATAGATTAAAAGCAAATTCTCTTTACAACTTTGAGTGAGCAGGGCTCCTGATGTACCACGTCACACATTCTAACTTCCTAATTGACAAGTCATATAAATCCATTGGCCTCTAAAGGGCTTTATGTGGCCTGGAATGCTGTCTAAGTCTGGCATGCTTTCAGAATCCATATCCAGGAGTCCTGGGACAGGTTCGTCCTGGATTCTCTAGGGCTAGTTTAGGAATATGCACAAAGAAAATCAGGCTTTTGCTTCTGGAAAGCACAGGTTGGGAAAAAAGGAAAAACCAACACGCAAAAAACTTAAGCTCCTTCTATTTGTATGGCCTTGGGATAAAGTATCTTCCAAATTTTAGGTGTGTGTTTAAAAAGCAAGAGATGAATAGAGAAAGGTCAAGAGGCTATTGAAGTCTGAGAAAACCAGACCTATCTGTTCATTAAGCCCATACTCACATTATGTACTGACAGTAAGAGCTGGCTTGGTTTAGCAGTTATCTGGAACAGTTGTTAATATCATCAAAAGTGAATGGATGGTCCTGATTTTTCTCTCAGGCCTTATTACCTGGCCTAGAAACCAGACCTTGGGAGTCAGCTTCAGTCAGATCAGGAGTATTTAAGGATTTAACATTCTAAAGAATGAGGAAGCTTAGTTGACCTTTCTATATCAACAGAACATTTATTTCCAATTTGGTAATGTTAGCTTTCTTGCTCTAGGTATCAAAAGCTGTTTCATAGATCCCAGATATATAAAGGGCAACTGAGTTGCAAATGAAGTCAGGTTTTACAATGTGACATTTGAAAATGACTCATCTATATACTAGTGGCCTAAATGTTTATTTATTCCATTAACACTCATTCAGCACCTACTATGTGCCAGGAAGTACTCTAAGTTCTGGAGGATACATTGATGGATAAGATAATATTGCTGACTTTAAGAAAGAAGCCTCTTAAGTATAAATTTCCAGTTATAAAGTAAATAAGTCATGGGGGTATAATATACAGCATGGTGATTACAGTTAATAACACTGTATTGAATATTTGGGAAAAAAATTAACTATGTATGGTGAAAGATTTTAACTGGACTTATTGTGATGATCATTTCACTATATAGGCGTATTGAATCATTATGTGGTACAGCTAAGGCTAATATAATGTTGTATGTCAATTACACCTCAAGAAGAATTTTAAAAATGAAAAAATAGCATAAAAAAGAAGTTTCTTAAGACATGTTGAAAGTTAAATTGAGGCAAAACTCTTAAAATTTTTGAGTTCGTTTGGGCAAAAATCGATTCAAATCAGGTAGCTCGAAACTGGAAGTGGTTATGAGTGCTCCACCATCAGGAGCTAGAGACAAGATATTTTGCTGAAGCCAAGCAAAGACATTATTTGATTAGTTATAACTTGGCTGTTTGTGATTGGTTGTTTTTAGGTTTTGATGTCTTAACCATAAGACATTCAAAAGCTGGAGTTTTGGTTTGCTTATGTGGATTGCTAAGGCATAGAACCACCTCAATTGCCTTGTTTAATTAATTTAACTGCCAGATGAAATTGTGTGGATCTTATTCAGTCTATTTGCCTGTGCAGGCATAACTCATATGAGGTGAAATAGGAAAGAGTTAAAGAATTAGAAAGTGTCGAAGGGGCTTTTCGATTGGATTAGGAGCTCTGACTGTTGTCACACATTTGCATGCTGAAGTTTCTGTTCTGTGTCCTGGGGAGTCAATGCTGAACTAGCTATTTTGTCCCTCACCCTATACATTATGGGAGAAAGTGAAAACTTAGGACCAGGAAAAATAGATATGTCTCTAAAATCAATAGATCAAAAAAAAAGAAGACAATAGAATATTTGAATAATAATCAATATGCTTAATCTATTACATATCTAAAGCATAAGAGCATACATATTCTTTTCAAAGTACATAGAACAGTATAAAAAGTGACAATATATTAGCAATGAATAACACAAACTCCCAAAGCCGAAATGAAGGCTGGTCACAATATTTACCCATAATGCAAATAATGCTAGAAATAAAGAATACAAAGGTAGTTTTTAAAAATCCTAAAAATTTCTAAAGAGGGAAGCAAAACTATAGTTATAAATTATTTACAAACAAACAATACCAGTAAACTATATATCACATCTGTGCAATATAGCCAAATTGTACTTAGGAAATGTTATAGACATGAATGCATTGATTAGGAGATAAAAGTTTGAAAATAAATAATCCAGACATTTAAATCAAGATGTTGGAAAAAGAAAAACAATTAAAGAGCAGAAAAATAAAAATCATATATTATTTATATAAAATTAAGCCAAACAATACAAATGGTAAATAATAAATAAAACCTAACTTTTTTGAAATAACCAGTGAACTATAAAAAACATTTGTGAGTTTTATCAAGAAATAAAAGAGAAGACACACTATTAGAAATGAGAAAATATGACAAATAAAGATGTGGAGATTTTAAAATTGTAGAGTATTCAATGTACAATATTATTTTAATAAATATGAAAATTTTCAGAATTAATGGTTTTCATAGGCTGTATATTAAGAATGGCTCAGAGACAGAGAGAGAAAAGAAAATGTTAATAGACTAACAAAGAAGAAAGTGACAAGGACAGTTTTATGGGTGAGATCTACTAGTCTTTCAAGGAAAAGAGAATTCCTATGTTAAACAAACTGTTCCAGAGAAAGTTCAATAAACACTTCCTACCTTTTCTATAAGAATAACATAACCTTGGCATCAAAATTAAATAAGCATAGATCCTAAAGAAGCAAAACAAAACTGTACAATTTAACTTATGGACATATATAACAAAACTTTAAATTAAAAAGTGCCAAATTAAATCCAACAATGTATTAAAAGAATAATATTACAACCAATTAGGATATAGCCTAGGAATGCAAGCATAAGACATCATTAAAGCTCCAGTGTAATTAATCACAATACTTTTATTTATTAATACTTAGATATTTGAGAAATATTTCTTGAGTGCCTACAATGAGAAAGAACCATTCTAGGTACTAGGATAAAAGTGTAAACAAGACAGACAAGATCTCATGAAACCTGCATGAACTGAAAGATTAAAAAATCCATATAATCATCTTGATAGATGCCCAAAATATACCTCACATGTGTAATACAATTCAATATTCATTCCTGATAAAAGCTTTTAGCAAGGGAAGAAAAGTCTCAGTGCAAAGACAGGAATAGCTAAAGCAAACATCATCCTTATCTGGGAAACATTAGCACATTCCCTTTAAATTTGGGAACTGGGAAAGGAATTCGGTTATCACTCTTAAGTTCCAAATTGCACTTGATGTCTGATGAGTGCAAGAATGCAAGAGAAAAAACAAGATATGTAGAGATTGGTATAGATGAAAGTCAAGATAAAGAATCTCCATTGATAGAAGGAAACTGTTTATGCTAAAAACCCAGAATAATTATCAGTAATTTAGTATTTTGGTCAAATACAAAAGCAAAAACTAGAAATATTAAATATAAGTATTCAATACAAATATTAAAATATTTTCTCCATAGTCTACATTACCCAAAGCAATCTATAGATTCAGTGTCAAAATACTGATGGCATTTTTCATGGAACTAGAAGAAATAATTCTAAAATTTATATGAACTACAAAAGACTCTGAATAGCTGCAACAATCTTGAGAAAGAACAAAGTTGAATGTATCATGCCATTTGTAGTGTATCAAAATATGCTACAAGCCTATAGTAATCCAAACACAACATACTGGCATAAAAACAGACACAGAGATCAATGGAACAGAATAGGGAGCCTGGAAATAAATCCATGCTTATATGGTCATTTAATCTGTGGCAAGAAAGATAAGCATACACAATCAAGTAAAGACAGTCCATTCAATAAATGGTGTTGGGGAAAACTGGATAGATACATGCAAAAAAATGAAACTGGGCCACCTTCTTGCACCATATACAAGAATAAACTCAAAATGGAGTGAAGACATAAATGTAAGACCAAAATCCACAAAACTCCTGGAAGAAGACGGTGGTGGTAAACTCTCTGATGTTGCTCTTAGTAATATTTTTTCTTATATATCTCCTTGTGCAAGAAAAACAAAATAAAAAATAGCCAAATGGGACTACATCAAACTAAAAAGTTTTGCACAGCAAAGGAAAACCTTCAAACAAAAAGACAACATACTGAATGGAAGAAGATATGCACTGATATGGTATATCTGATAAGGGTTATTACTCAAAATTTATAAAGAACTCGTACAACTCAACACAAAACCACAAACAAGCCAATTAAAAAATGGGCAGAAGACCTGAATAGACATTTCTCCTAAAAGGATATACAGATGGCAACAAACATATGAAAAGATGCTCAACATTACTAATTATCAAGAAACGCAAATTAAAACCAAAATGAGATATCGCCTCATGCCAGTCAGAATGGCTATTATCAGAAAATCAACAAATGACAAGTGTTGGCAAGGATGTGAAGAAAAGGGAACTCTTGTGTACTGTTGTTGGTGAGATTGCAAATAGGTACAGCCACTACGAAAAATGGTTTGGAGGTTCCTCAAAAAATTAAAAATAGAACTACCTTATGACCTAGCAATTCCACTTCTGGTTATTTATCCAAAGAAATCCAAAACACCAGTTCAAAAAGAGATACGCACCCCTATGTTCACTGCAGCACTATTTATAGTAACAAAGATATGGAAGCTACATAAGTGCCCATCAATAGACGATTGAATAAAGAAGAGGTGGTACATATATGTGATGGAATATTACTTTGTCATGAAAAGAATGAAATCTTAGCATTTGCAGTGACATTGATGGACCTAGAGGGTATCATGATGAGTGAAAGAAATCAGACAAAGACAAATACATATAGGTGGAATCTGAAGAACAAAATGAATAAACAGATTCATAGATGCAGAGAACAAACTGATGGTTGCCAGATGGGAGAAAGACTGGGTGGGGATTTGGGGGACTGGGTGAAAAAGGTGAAGGGATTAAGAAGTACAAACAGGTAGTCACAAAATAGTCCTAGGGATGAGAAGCACAACATGGAATATAGTTAATATTGTATAATTATGTATAGTGCCAGGTGGGTACTAGATTAATTGGGGAAATCACTTAGTAAATTATATAAATGTCTAAACACTCTGGTGTACACTTGAAGCTAATACAAAATAATATGGAATGTAAACTGTAATTTTAAATAAATGTTTTCTCCATAACAGCAAATAACTAATTAGAAACTGCACTAATTAGAGCCCATTTACAATAATAGCACAAGCCTCTTAAAATACTAAAGCATAAACAAAGAATAAATGTGTAAGACCTGTTCTATATTGAGAAATTTATAATACCTTATCTAAGAATACAAAAAGACCTAAAAAATATATAAAGGATACTATACACATGGATAGATAAAAAGATCAATGCAACAAAATAGAATGCGTAGAAACAGATCCATTCATTCTGGTTATCTTTCTGAAACTACCCTTTCCTCAACTTCTTTTTTGCCTTTCTTTGCTCTGTTCTATTCTCTGAGAGACATCACCTGGGGTCCCTTTCCAATTGCATTGGGCAGTGAACCACGGAAGGCATGAGCAGGAGACTAGGAGGCAGGCGGAGAGAAAGGTCAGGGTATTTCTTCCCCATTCCTTCCCTGCAGACTGTACTTTTCTGGCTGTGGTGTTCCTCTGCAACTTCAGCTCCAATGGGAAGCTTCTCCCCAATGGTTCCAGACTCACTGGGTTCCAGTAAGTGTATTTCCTTCCCTTGATGATAGCTTCTTGGTTTAGCTAATTCCTGAGTGCCTCAACATGCCTTGCTTGCCTTGACCTTGCTCATACCTCTGTCAATATCTTCACTTGAACCATTGGTGTGAATTCTCTTTTCTGCTGTGATAATGTAATTGGCACCAGGAATTTCACACCCGATAACTCAGAGAAGTTTTGCTTCTTGCCTCTGTAACTTGGAGCTCAACAGTTCAAAGTCTGAGTTGTCAAGAGAGAAACTTTTTCACCAGTGAACGCAGTAATAATATGGAAGCTGAGATTACGACCTTGTTCATCGTGGTTCTAAATCTTCATACAGAGAGAGCAGGGCTGACTCTTGCCAGAGTGATCCATTCTTATTTCCAGGGGGATTTGAGTTGCTGTTATGCAACGAAAAAGGAACAGTATCTCTGAAACTCTGGGCATTCACTGGAGCATCTCTCATCGTTAACAATCTCCAGCGATGGCTCTCAGTGGAAAACCGTGGCATCCCCTTAAAGACAAGACTGCCATGGCTCAGGGCCTGGGAGAATAATGATTCAGGCCACAAAGTGATAACAGAGAGAATAGGTGGTGGAAAGAGGAAGTTATGATTCTCAGTTTCAGCCTGGTGACCAGATACAGAGCAAGAACCCAAGCAACCATGCATATCTTATATTAAATGATGATTTCTCTTTGACCCTTTTTACCTGTTTTTATGAAGAACAGGTGGAGTATAATGTTTTAAATTAGATTCCATGTGAATATATAAATTGGATAAACATCACCCCTTGAGGATATCATAGCTGACGGGATTATAGGAATTTCCTGTTTAAGGATGAAGGTTTCTTTATCTAGCAAAGGGCAAGAATTGATGGTGAGAGGCCGAAGGGGTGAGCTATGCTTGTGACCCCCCACCCCCATCTCCCTTTTCCATTTCTCCTTTCCTCAATCTTATTTAGGAAGCTGAAATCTGCAGGTTCCTCACTAGGCTTCCCTGACCTCTGCCTTCAGTTTGGGGTTGACCGCAGGGCAGCACCTGTGGGGAATCGGAGGTGGGAGAAAACTGAGGATGGCTTTTAGGGCAGCAGCTCTGTCCCTCTGAAGCTCAAGCTGCTACTGGGAAGACTTTCTCTGTTTCTCCAGCTCCCAGTGAGCTCCAATAATGCTGTCTTCTGCTTTTCCCTTCTGTGCTAGAGGCAGAAAAGACTTCCTGCTGTCACTGAGTACCTCCACGTCTCTGTTTTAACGTTGTCTCCTTATTAATGACTACTTAAACCACCTGACTAAATCCTTTTCTTTGTTGGGACCAACACAACATGTGTACATGAAAGCTGCATTTATGTCTGAGGTAGCATTAGAAATTACTGGTAAAAGGATGGATTATTCAATATAGTTGACCTTATATACATTTCTGGGCTCTCTATTCTGTTCCATTGGGCTGTTTGTTTTTATGCTGGTACCATACTGTTTTAATTTGTATAGCTCTATAATATAGTTTGAAACCAAGAAGTATAATGCCTCTAGCTTTGCTCTCTTTCTCAGAATTGCTTTTGTTATTCAGGGTCTTTTGTGGTTTCATACAATTTCAGGAATGTTTTTCTATTTCTGTGAAAAATGGCATTGAAGTTTCAATAGAAATTGCATTGAATCTTTGTGTAATATAGACATTTAAATAATGTTAATATTAAATAATATTAATAACATTTAAATAACATTATATAACATTTAAATAATATTAATCCATGAACACAGGATATCTCTTGATTTTTTTGTGTCTGCTTCAATTTGTTTTATCAATGTCTTATAGTTTTCAGTGTACAGATATTTCATCTACTTGTTTAAATTTATTTCTAAATATCTTATTATTTGATGCTCTTGCAAATGGGATAATTTTCTTTATTTTTTTTATATAGCTCATTGTTAGTAAATAGAAATGCAACTGATTTTTTTCTATGTTAATTTTGTATCCTGCAACTTTAATGAATTTATTTATTCTAATAGTATTTTTGGATGAGTCTTTAGGGTTTTCTATATATAGATCATGTCACATGCAAACAAAAAAAAATTTAATTTTTTCTTTCATATTTGGATGCCTTTTTTTTCTTGTCTAGTTGCTCTGGTGAGGACTTCTAGTACTGTGTTGGATAGGAGTGGTGAGAGTGGGCACCCATATCTTGCTAGTGATTTTAGGATAAAAGCTTTCAGCTTTTTCGCTATTGATATGATGTTACCTGTGGATTTGTCATATATAGCCTCTATTATATTGAGGTATGTTCATTCTATACCAAATTTGTTGAGAGATTTATAAGAAAAAAGTGTGTTGATATTGTCAAATGCTTTCTCTTCATCTATTGAGAGGATTACATGGTTTTTATTCTTTATTCTATTAATGTGGCATATCCTGTTTATTGATTTCTTATGTTGAACCCATTCTTATATGCCAGGAAAATCCCACTTAATCATGGTTTAATCTTTTTAATGTGTTGTTGAATTTGGTTTACTAGTATTTTGTTGAGAATTTTTAGATCTCTATTTGTCAGGGATATTGTCCTATAAACGTAGCATCTTTTCTTGTATTGTCCTTACCTGTCTTTGGTATCAGGGTAATGCTGGCCTCCTAAAATGAGATTAGGAATGTTCCTTACTCTTCAGTGTTTGGGAAGAGTTTGAGAAGGCTTGACATTAATTCTTCTTTCAGTATTTGGTAGAATTCACCATTAGACCATCTGATCCTGAGCTTTCTTTGCAGGGAGGTTTTTGATTACTGCTTCTATCTCCTTAGTTGTAATTGTTCTGTTCAGATTTTCTA
This sequence comes from Eonycteris spelaea, assembly GCA_003508835.1. Lineage (NCBI taxonomy): Eukaryota > Metazoa > Chordata > Mammalia > Chiroptera > Pteropodidae > Eonycteris > Eonycteris spelaea. Next base: position 25,286,657 of record PUFA01000002.1, on the reverse strand, counting down.
TTTTGTCATGAATCAGTCTTGGTAGGTTGAATGTTTCTAAGAATGTATCCATTCCTTCTAGGTTGTCCTATTTGTTGGTAAATAATTGTTTTTAGTAAACTCTTATGCTCCTTTGTATTTTTGTGGTGTCAGTTGTAATGTCTCCTCTTTCATTTATAATTTTATTTAAGTCCTCTGTCTTTTTACACTATTGTGGTAAAAAGCCATTTAAAAATATCCTAAACTGTAATTGACCAATACTTTTGTAAAATACAATAAAAATAAATTACTGGAAAAATTAAATTAGAAAAAGACAAACTATAAGCCTGTTTTTATTGTTATGCGATCCAATAAATATAAAATTACCCTGTCAAATTGCCATAGCAGTTTTTTAAATACTTAGTTTCAAATTCTACACTTAACTTGCTGTGGTCTGGTGACAAATAGATACTGCACGCCAAGGTGAAGCACTGAAGAAAGGCTTTTCGCTCAGAGCTTGGTTGTAATAATTAAACCTAGTATACATGTCTTTTGTAGAATGTTCGCTTTCAATCTTGTATTTTTACAGTTTCCTCTAAAAAACCAAACCAAACAGATTCTCCCCCTTCTTTGAGTACTTGCTTATTTTCTAGCAAGCCTCTTATCATTAGTTGCTGACATTTCTTTCCCATCAAAGGAAGTCTCACTCTCAGAGGTCAACTCCCAACGCGGTAGGTTTGGCCTTTTCAGCACCTACAATGGGGCTTGAGGAAGTATTATTCAAAAATACCCTCAAAATGTAAATGTTGGTTTTAAGAGCCAAGTCAGGGAAATCTGTGGACCACAGCTCTGCAGAAGACAGCACTATGTAAAGAATTGACATCTGGAAATTTTTTATTGTATGCGTCCATGTTGAAAATGTACATATTTCAACAAGGCAACATGGCTATGCATGCTAAATTTTATGTCTGTGACTTTTACCTTGAGTAGTGACTTTGAACTTGTTTCTTATTTTGAGTACTCAGGTTTGCTTTTGTATTCATTGGGAAGATAATAACGTGCTTGTAGGAAATTGTTGATTAATGATTTTAAAAGTTCTTTTGAAAGTTTAATTAAAACATTGTTGAAAAATAAATTGTTGGGAATCCAACAGATACAGAATATTTTAGACTTGTGTATTTTCAAATGTATTCATTAAAATGGAAGGATTGAAAACAAGTGGCTTGGTTGCAGTATGACAGGTATATTCACAATGCTTTGTTTAGCCTCTTCATTTTGTGGTCTGTTTATAAAATATTAATATTGAGCACAGTGCCATCAAAAATCTTTAAAATGTAACTACTCTAACGATGTGAAAAGCTATTTACACCTTAGCCAATAAAAGACTAGGGGAAGGGTTGCTTAGTTTGAAATTTTTGGAACTGTGCTTACTTATAAATTGACATTTGAAGAGCAGACTTTGCACTCGTGTATCATGAAACTGCTTTAGCACTCTGCAAAATTGGAATTTTCTAATTAGATACCAAAGATGCCATAGTTTTCCTAAATGTATAGTATGTTACAGATTTGTTTTCCGGGTATTATTTGTATTTTGTAATAGTTTGGTTGACAATTTTAAATTGAACTAGTGCTGGTATAAATCACAAATCTCTTCTTTTTCCATTTTAAATTCATATTGATCTGTTATTATAGGTTTGTTGATTACAAGTATCACCAGGTAAAAACACTTTAAACTGAGAATTTTAATATTTACCCTAAAAACAATAATTTTGTTTTTCATATCACTTGAAATTAGATTAAAATAATTTTAGCAAAAGAGTTTTTAAAAGTGTAATTTGATATTGTATTATATATAATCTAAAGTTTATTGTATTGCACACTTTGCAAATGTCTTATGCAGTAATTAATTTAAAGGACTAAGTGCTGAACATTTATAAAAGTTAGACTTATTCTTTTAAGTAGAAATTTGCTTAAAGTAAATGCAAAAGTTTTTGACAAGTTGATATATAAGAAGAGACACAAAGATAAAACTAAAAGATATTCATGTATTACAAAAATCAGTTTATATTTTAAAATCATATTTGAGATAAAGAAGAAACACATAATAAAAGGTTGACTTTTATTGGGAGAAAAAAGCCAAGCGATCATTTAAAATCATAAAAGTCTTTTTGATTCAGATAACACATAATTTAGGAATGACTTAGTGGTGAAAAAGGAGCTTCTTGCTTGTTTGACTTGCCCCTAGGTGGTGATAAAAGTGTTGCAAAGTAAAAAGGCAAGACAAAAAGACAAATGTAAGCCAGATACTAAGTTCTTTCAGAAGACTCAGGTTTTGATTCTGAGAGATAAATTGACTCAAGTTACATGCTCCTTTTCATACTTTTGCTCAACCAAACGAGAATAATGTTTTTAAGAGGCTTGTATCTGGGTATTTCCTCACACCTCTTTCCCTCCGTTTCCTGTCCCCCATGACACCTGGCACAAAAACAGACTGGGCAGTTATTTTCTGAACTATCATTTTTGACTCATCAAATTTCAAGTTTGATAGAGGCTTATAATAATGATTCTGATTATAAATAATAAAAACTACTCAGACAATGCAATATTTAAAATTGTTAAGTGAGGAATTACATTGCATATTTAATCTTTTGCTTACAAACATAAAAAGGAACCTGCTAACTAATTACATATCTTATCACATCATATATTATCCAGACTTTCATATTCCTTTGTAGACATATCATTTAGCCAGAAATCCCTGAGAACTGAAGAAATTGATTTCCGACACATTCTTGAAATTGAACTCCATTTTCTTTGTAACAAATAAAAGTTTCTCAGGGAAAAATCACTGTATTATTTTTGAATTGTTGTTTTTGAATTCAGATGAATTTCTTTCTTGTATTTTTAGCATAGCATGCTGGTTGAGATTTTTTCTCTGTTAGTGGTAAGCTTGATATACATTAGTTAGATTAATAAATTTTAGGTGCTCAATCATCTCCCTGTAAGTTTAATATCCACTCTGGTTAAAGAGATGTATAACTAAGATTAAAAGTCCTATTTAATCTGAAGAAAAAAAACAATACTTTATTAACAAGTATTCTGTCTATTTTCAGAAAATGAAAATACTTCTAGTTTTAAAAAGAAAACACAGGCATCAAAATGTTGAATTTATATTTGCTATTCTGCTATTGTGTTGATTATTATTCATTGTAAGGTAAAGGGGTGATTACAAGTAAAGGAGTTGTAACTCATGGCCCTTGTGTTATCTGCTAAAATCGAAAGCTGAAACAGAGCTGCTATATGCAGGCATGAGGACTATATACTGCATAGCTCAGGGGAGCACTGTTTCTAAGGATGACAATGTAAATGGCACTCCCTGGATTTAGACAAGATAGTACCCTGAGCTGGAGGCCTGGACAGAATGCCCAATAGGGTGCTTGCTTTCAGAAAAAGCTGTAGAGATAGTTTAAAGTAAACAGATATAAACTTGTTAGGGAGAGCAGCCCAATTTCTTGAGATTAACTATTCTGTATACCAGCAAGATAAAGTTTACTGCTCCAATATCTGCCTCTACAAACATAATTGAACACGTAGAGCAAGCCTGGCATTATGTTAAGAAATTTGTATTTTCTTATTTAATCCTCACAATAATGTTATGAGGAAATCAAAGTTTAGACAGATAACTAAATCGCTCAAGGCAATGTAGCTGGAAGTTGCTGGAACTGGAACTAGGCAGGTTTCTCCGACACAGAAGTCGGTGCTTATAATACATCTTATACCGTGACACGCCACGGTGCGCTGAACAGTTCCCAGTGGCCTGTACTGGAGTTTGTGCTGTGGACTTCCTGGTCAGTAAGTATGAAATCTGAGTACTTTAACATGGGAATATTGTGAAGAAGTTCACACCTGAGAAACTTCCTGATAAACACAAAGTTTCATCCCTAGAAGTCAGACAAAATTTTGAGGCCATGGATGACTTCTCACTAATATCATTTTAAGTATTCTGCCTCCTTTTCCTCATTTATTCATTCTTCTTCGATTCAAACCTTAGAAAGGGACTATGGATGAAATTGCTATGAAGGATGGAGAACCAAGCTTAAAGAACACTTAGAGAAAAAAGATGCTGAGCTGCCAGATCCACAGCCAAAATTAGGCCCCTGGAAACAAACAGGGACCCAGACCCCACAGCTAATAATAATTTTTATTAAGTGACATTAGCTGGTGATGCCTACAGCCGGACTAAGACAAATCATGCTCAGCGCCTGTGTTGGGCTCAAAATTTAATAGGACTCCCCCGTCCCCAAACTTAGTAATCAAGACAAACAATATTTTAATAAAATATTTTAAAAATCAAAATCAGTGCAACAATTCATGATAGACAAATGTCAAAATTTTAAATCAAGACAAGATAATGATAAAAGATAAACAACACAAGGCACAGAATTGAAGAGCGGTATGTGTGTGCTTGTGTGTGACTGTGTGTGTGTGTGTGTGTGTGTGTGTGTGTGTGTGTGTGTGTGTGTGTGAGCAAGTTCAGTTCAAGGTAGGATGAGTTCAGTGTGTGTACAGGATGTTCAAACTCTTAATTATAGTTCGAAATGCTTTTTGAAACTCAAGATATAGTTAAGCCAAAGGTAGGAATTTAAGGGTTTTTATCAAATAGATGTTACTTGACATCATGGGGAAAAAGACATTTAGAAAATCTAGGGAAGAGAATGGAGAACTGAATCCTGGGGAATGCCCACATTTAATGAGGGGTAGAGGAAGAGAAGCCAGTGTAGGAGAACAAGGAGAAGTCAGGTAGTGGCAGGATAAGCAGGAAGGAGTGTCCTGCAGAGAGCATGAGAGGAGACATTGTAATGATTAGGGTGGGTGAAAGAAATTTACAGCATCAGAGAAGTTGCAAAGAAGGTAAACAATCAAAAGCAACCACTAATATCCATTTGGCACATACCAAGCACTGTGCAATACATTTAACATATCTCTTTTAATCTTCACATCAACCCCATAGGCAGGCATTATCTTCATTTTATATATGAAAAGAGATGAGATTCTGAGGGCAAAGAACTTGCCAAGTTCTCACAGCAGTGAGTGAAAGAAAGATTTGGAACTTAGGTCTGTCTAAATGCAAACCCATGTGGATGTAGTGTTTACTGCCAGACTCAGAGTTTTCATCTCTATTTGATCATCAGATCAACATGAAAGCTGTACAAATTATAGACAGACGCTAAGGCCCTAGCCCTGAAGATTCTGATTCCGCTTGTCTCAGTAAATGTCCGTGAGACCATGGTTGAGTCACAGTCTCTCTACAGTTCAACAACTTTATAAAATAAAGAGTTTCAATACCTTTACAAAATAAAATAAATTCAGTGATTTGTGACTAATATACATGAGAAAAGTAGAAAGAAAGTGACATGCATTTTTTTTCTTAAAAAGTGACTATGATTTCAGTAAGAGATTTCACATTTCTTTGTAGTATAGGCAACATTCAACAGTCAGAAAAGCAGTATCACAGTGGAATCACTGAGCGTATTAGTGATTAGAATCTGTTAAATGTGACTTCTAGCAAATCACCTTATATCAGCATTTCAGTATAAGATAATGCATGACATATCCCAGCTCCTTTATTATTCAGTCATTTGAGTTGTCATTTGCTACAAATCACCATTCTGCTCATAAAGAAAAGTATCTGCTCCATTGTAGAAGTAAATAAGAGCAAGAAAAAAGTGCCTGAAATGAGTTCTGTTTTTAACTCTCTATTAAATGAAGTTCTTACTTAATGTGGTATCATTTGGTCTTGATTCTCTTAGTGCAGTTCAAAAGGTAGCCTATATGTAGGCAGCTTTTTAAATGTGTTGCTTGTTTTATTTGACACCAAGCACAATGTCTTGAACAGAATAGATGCTAAATATTATTGAATGTTTGTTAAATGACTATAAAGCAGAAAAAATGAAAATAATATGGTTGTTATTTATACAGCATTTACAAGATACTGCAGAAACTTGATTCCTGAAAATTATGCTTATAAAAGTACAATCAGGGATAAAATACAAACATATATAATATCATAATGATATTTTATGACATAGAAAAAAATTCAAGAGACTTTAAATGATTTGTATTTTTCCTATGCATACTATAGATCCCTATGACTTATTAAATTAAAAAAAAACCCTATGTATTGTAGTATAAGATTAGAGGTTATTTATATCAATATTTCTTGTGCATACCCACAAAACAGCATCTTAACAATAGAATTACAAATGCAAACTACAAATATTGACTTTTCAGATGAAATTTATTATTACATTTGGGATTGTTTTATTAAACTGTAACACTTGGGATCTGTCGGTGTCTTTTATGGAAGGGATTCAAAACATTTGCTAACACTAAATATAATTTTGGATACCAGTGACAAATGACACATTAGTAATTGTTCCCTATGGCAGTACCCATCAGGCCACTTTGCATTCAAGACCTTATGAGAGTTAGGCAGGCTCCTTGATTTCAAATACAGTGGAATAAAAATCACTCTAATCTTGCATGACAATCTCTACCTATAAAAAGGCTGACTCCTATGGGAAAAATATTAATAAAGAGTAGCTACTGGAAAATCATCATCTAAAATGCATTCTTGTCTGTTGTTGGTATCTTGAGTTAAGTCTAAGTATTATTGGGACGGTAAAATCAGAGCACATTAATTATAAGAACTGCCATTTCCTGAGAGCTTATTGTTGGTAGGCACTTTACATATGTCTCACTTAATCTCTCCAACAACCATTTAAGGTGGGTTTTGTTAACTCTTTCTTACAGAGTGTCAGAGTTTAATGTTCTGCTCAAATTCACAGAGTTATTGAGTGGTAGAACAAGAGTTTAACCTACATATTTCTGACTCAAAGTCTGCATTTTTACCCACTGAGACCAAAAAGTCTATAACTTTATGGTTTTCAATAGCGACTATGTAGTTGTGAGCGGAGGTATAGAGTGATGAGAAACCCAGCCGGTTCTGCTGGCTGACTGAGACCTCAAACAATGATCTAAACGGTCTGTATTGTTTTAAATTAGTCTAAGGGTCACAATATACTCTTTACATCATTTTTTTTTAACTTACAGATTTCAATCTATAAATTCTTTACTTTAGAAATGATGTCTGAAAAGCCATATGTTATAAATAACTGTTGAAAAACTCGGACAGAGTTTTTATAATGAAAAAGATATTTGCATTGTTATCTTTTCACTTTCATAATTTCTCATGAGAAGTGTGCTGTTATTCTTTCCTTTGTTCTTTGGTATCTTCTTTCTCTGATTTCAAGATTTTTCTCTTTATTTCTTGTTTCTGGGAGATTCTTTAATCTGTGGTTAGATGTGTTTTATTATTTTTGGAAAATTCTCAGCTATTATTTTTCAAACATTCATTCTGCCCATTGTCATCTTCTTCTTCCACCTGAGTGGGCAACTCCATGTCCTGACATGGTCTGCTACAAGTGAGCGAGGACCAGTGTTTCATGTCTCCTGGGGCCATTATCATCCCTTGGATTTCAGACTGTTTGTATTTCTGCTCCATTACGTACTCAAGAAAAGTTATGATTTTTTAGATTATCTGGTTTCTTTTGTTAATGAGAAGAAATTTTTTTCCCACTTTGTACCTCCTAGGCTGAAGCTGAAAGTCTCTTTGAGCTATTTTGAGAAATTTATGAGAATTAAGATGTTTTCCCTTCGAGGTAGTTTAGAAGCAGCTATAGATATTTAACCAAAAGTTTTGGTTACTTCTTATGAAGAAGAAGGTTCAGTTCATGTGTTATTGTGGCATATATTATAGTTCTTCACAGATGTTTCTGCAGCATCATTACCAATTACATGTCACCAAAGTCATGGTTAGTAGCTAGTTATTTTTTTTCTAAGAAAAATCCCAAATCTGCATGTAGTATGGTCAAGAAAACATGATGACTACCTTCTAGTTAACTGTGATTTATTCATAAAATACATTCAGTGAGAAAACTGACAAAGATCGACAGTTTAGGAATAGTTTGATTCCACTGGCAGTATTTATTCCTCAATTTGCTCTGTTAAATGAAGAGATCACCACTCACATACATCTAAAAGAAAGCTGAGTGTGTTATAATTTCTGTTAGTTGCTCAATAGAGGGAACTATATACGTAGAATACAGTCTATATGAACAAAGCAAAGAATGATCTTATATATAGTGGGTTTGAGGAAGAGTGGAGTTTAGGAACTGCTGACATTTGGGGTAGTGAAGCGAACTTATGACTGATAGAGTCGGGGTTGTTTAACCCTGTTCTGTGGTTACTAGTTTATGACTTGGAAAAGGGCCAAAGAACAGTCATGTGCTTTCTTTCTTGAACTTGGAAGAAAGGAACTTTTAATTCTCATTCTAAACTCAATTTAAGATAAAAAAAAAAACAGTCTAAAATCATATATGGCTAATTATTTGATTGCATTTCATCAGTTGAGATAGTTCCGGGAGATAAATGTGCAACAAAATAAGGGGTGTATAAGTGACAAATGACAAAGAACATTAGTGTGCCAGTTAGATTGCTTGGCTGCAAGCAACAGAAACCAACTCTGGCTATTTTAGGGGGAAAATGAAGAATTGGTTGGAAGGATATTGAGAATCACAGAATCAAAAGGAAGTTAGAGGACTATGCTTAGAAAATGGGCAGAAACTAAGGTAGTTTTAGAGGTGTTAAGAAGCAGGATGTGGAAGGCACAAAGCTGTCCCCTTAGGGATATTCTGCCCATGATTCCATAGGCCACTGCCATTGCTGCTGTGGAAAATCCAGACATTCATTCTTTTGTATGTTTAATCAGCAAATACTTATTGAGAATCTACTACATGTAGATTCTGTTTTTAGGTACTAGAAATACAGCTGTCACTGTCTCCTTGAAATTTACATTCTGGGGAGGGAGACTGATAATAAATAAAAAAATAAATATATGTCAGATGATGATAAATGCTACGGTAAAAATACTTTTTATTCCCAGTGTAAAAGGGTTGTGAAGTGTCAGAGCTGGAGACATCGGGCTGCAAGTTGATATAGAATATTCAGAGTGGCTCCCACAGGTTATGTGACATGTTTTGCAGAGAACTGAAGGAAAAGATATAGAAAATCCTGTTGATATGTGGAGGAAGGGTGCTCCGGACTGAGACAATAGCAAAAACAAAGGCTTTGAGGCATGAAGGCGTTTGGGGAACAGCAAGGAGGCCAATGTGGCTGGAACAGTTACAGAGGGGGAGAGTGGGAGGGGACAAGGTCAGAGACCAATGGGGGTGGGGAGGAGGTAAGAGGGACTGGGTTAGAGGGGCTTCAAAATCCATTCTAGAGACCTAGGCATTTATTTATTATTTTTCTGCTTTACTTGAGTTATAATTGTTTAAGTTTAAAGTGTGCAATGTCATGATTTGATATATGTGTATACTGCAAAATCATTACCATAATAAGTTTAGTTAATATACATCACTTCACATAGTTACATATTTTTTCTCTTGTGATGAGAATTTTTAAGATCTGCTTTCTTAGCAACTTCAAATATACAATATTGTAGTGTTATGTAAGGTTACCATGCTGTACATTACATCCCCAGGACTTACTTATCTTATAACTGGAAGTTTCTACTTTTGAGCCACTTTTATTCCCCTTCCTCCTTTTGGAGAATTCTCTATTCTGCCAATCACATAGTCTTGGTGACATATAGCTCCCCAATTTAAAATTTTACCCATTAATAGTGCTGGATAGGCCAGTAGGCAGAGGTTTTACAGCCAAAAGTTCCAGTTAACTTTTTTCTTCCCCTCACTTCTAGAACAAATTCTCAAAATAAACATTGTCTCACATGCTCACCAAAGTGAGATGCTGTGTTTAGGCTGTTTTCATTGTGAGAATTCACCTGGAGGTGTCTCTGAGTGGATAAACATGTTGAAACTCATCATTATAAACTCATCAATTTTTAAAAAAACAATTTAAAGTAATTTTCTAATGAAGAATATGTCCTAAATGATTTGTAAAACCAATTAAACATTTTATTTGAGCAAATTCCATTTTGAAAACTAGGAAAGAGATTGTTTCCAGAAATTAGCCTGTTTAGAAAGAGATCGTTTCCAGAAATTCTCCAGAATCATAAGATCACAGGACATACGGCTGCTAAAATAACCCAAAGAATATTTCATACTCTTTTTAGCAAGTCAAAGTATTGATGCCTTTGGTGTTGAGAAATTTGGTAAAGGAAAGATATACTATCTCATAATGCCAGCCTTAAAAGTAGGTTCAAAGTGAAATTTGTTTTATATTTATGAAATTAAAGGCAGTCATTATTTTATTTTACTTATTTCCAGCTTTACTGTGGTATAAGTAACAAATAAAATTATAACTGGATGGTGAGAATCCTTTCACAGTGTGTATTTTTAATCATGATAAAATTTATGATAAATCTATTGGTGTGTGACTTTACAAAGCAATATTCTATTATTATGTGTATATGTACTTTATGTAACATATACTATATAAATGTGCTTTCCAAATTTTTTGGAAAATTTCGATTCTAAATTTTTTCTCTATTATCCATTTACTTTATCTTTTTTATGGGAAATAATTCTTCTTTATGGAGTCTAAATATAGACTCCTCTCCCAGCCAAGCTACTTAAGATTTATCCAAAGACATTTTCAATTTGTTTTTGAAAAACAAAAACCGTATAATATTTGGGCAACAGAGATGGCTAAGTAGCTCAGAGGTATTTGGGCTAATATTCTGCCTAATGCAATCTTCCTTTTATCAGCTCATCATCAGCTCATCATCCTTTCAATAATGTAATATAAGTGGCTAAACCCCTAGAGCTGATTGTATCACAAAGGGATTACCCCAGTCCCATTCTGGGAATTAAACCTACAAACAAAGGGCAGACAGCTGGGCCACCTGCATCAATTTGAGGTCCGTTATCTGCTACTTACATTAATAAAATCTGCTGCCATAGGACAGAATTGTAAATATTCTGGCTGTATTCTCAAGATACACCCTTCAATGGGCTTTAAGTACTCTATAATATAGTTTAATTCACAGCAACTAAGGACATAAGAGGAAAACTTAATGACGCTAGAAAGGCTCAGGATTCCTTAAGATTTGTGTTTGTGAGTCTGAAAAGGCACTGAATTGAACCTTGGCAAAGAACTAAAAGTGTCATCTATAATGACTCAATAGCGATGCCTTTTATCCCGCTCAGCTTCTTAAGAACTTTTTCCTTTCTTACCATTAGGAAAACTTGATTTGATTTGAAACTGGAATCACAGTGAATAATTACACTATTTTTACTTGTATTTCCCAGTTGTCTTATAACCACTTGGACAAAAATTCATAGATTAAGGGGTTTCTGCTCTGGAAATACAATACCCAAGGTTTTCAGATGCAATTTAACCTTATTATATTACCGGAATTTTACTAGTTGTAAGTAATTTACATGCTTGCATGCAAATATCAGTGCAGAAATCTAAGATATTTTTATTATTGCCCAGTGCGAGAATCTGAACTTCTGGAAAGCTATCGATTTCATGCCTTTCCAAGATGCTGCGTATTAACCCTCTAATCATTTTTCAGTCTTTGTGCTTCCTGAGAAGCTCTTTTGTCAAATGGGATTACATATTAAAAGGGACTACGCTTGAAATAACTTTCCCAAATAACACGATTTGATGGTGCCTCTGACGTGCCTGGCAGCTAAACAGGAATCCTATTTCAATTGAACCCTATTTAGGCCCTGGAATCCCTTTAACACAATCAGTCAAATTACTCTACTGCTAAAGCCCAAGACCTGATAGACATTGGGTGAGAGCGAAACTAAATCATGTGAAGTGTAATAACATTAATGAAAACAGAAAATTAGACTTATAGTTCTAGAATAAATTTAAATATTCTAGAATGAATGTATCTTTAGATATAAATTAAGCAGTATATATTCTTGTATTATTTATAGGCAAAGCAATAAATGTTAAAGAATACGTAAGGCTAATCAAACTTTTTCTGATACTGAAAATTTTTTGAAAACTATCCCTAAGGCTATCCCTAAGATATCCCTAAGGCTAATTTAACTCCCGTATTGAAAGAGGAGCACTGAACATTTATTAGAATTTTGTTAAAATTGTACCAACACAGGTAATGAATGTAAAAATGATCTTTTTCTCAAACTGTTTGAAAATGTTGGATTTTATTTAGAATTATGATTTAAAAGACATTCTAAAAAAGAGACACAAATATTCACCTCAGTGACAACAAGCGCACACCAATATCAAGTGCAATTTGTCCCTTATTTCCCAGAATTCCTTTAGTTTGTCCGGTTTATAAGGGATAGCCCTCAATTAGTTGTGCTATGTTTTCTCTTGCTTGGTAAGCATTTTTGGTCAAACAAGGAATGGCAGAGTTCCACAATTAGATCAAAAGATCAATCCTAATGTACCATTTTCTCCTCACCCTCCTGCTGTAATAAAGTGGCTGCAGCTCTCCAGGGGACAACTCAAAATCCTAGGACTGATATTTCTAAATTAGCTGGCTCTCTGACCTTGCTGGTAATTGCGTTAGTTTATCAATGTTCAACACAATTTATTACTCTCCAATATGTACCGAAGTGTTTATCTCTCAACACTAACAATATTAAAAAATCTAAACTATCTATTGCAGCACAAAGAGGCATCCTTTCATTAGGGAAAAACATAAATAAGTGGGAGATGTCACATGACCCGCCTTAGCACAGAAGAGCTGCGGCTCCTGAAGGGAAGAGGGCAGCCGGCTCCTTGGATTTGACAATGTTGTGTTTGTAAAATCTGGAAGAAGAGAAATCAAGTTTTATTTCCATTTCTGTGTGTATGCGTGTGATACAGGAATGAAATCGTGCTAAAGTAATGGCTTCATTCTAAGAAAAATAAATGGCATTGATAAAGCCTTATCAAAGCATTTAAAAACAATGTGGGCACTGATAGCATGTCACTTTGACTTTCAACATGGTACACTCTGATGGGGAAAAGCATTAAGTCTATGGCTTCTGTGTGGGAATGAAAGAAATCAACCACATTCATTCACTACTTTCATCTTAATCATTATATTATTCATTATTTAAATATTGTGTTTGATTAGGATCATGAATACGCCGTGAAAAACTCACTGTATATTAGATGAATTAAAAGTAGTTCCGTATTGAAATTTTGCAGAAGAAATGTTGTCTACTTTTAACATGCTATGAACATGGAAATGTGGCATGACCTGGCTATGAATGATGTTAATAATCTGTTTAAGTAGAAGTAGGTGTGATAAAGATCGTGCTGTCCAGCTGTAAATAATGGGCTGCCTTTTATCTGCTCTACTCCTTGCCACCCAGAACCAGACTTTTCTCTACTGTTTCTTCACAGATGACACAGAAGTTAGAAAGCGTTCAGTCACATTCATCCTCCCAGCCACCCACCTACTATTTTTCATCAAGTCAAACCCCTGTGTTCATTCCTCACTCATAAGAAATGAGTTTTGAAGACTGCTTGTACTGGAATAAAACTGGTCTGAAGGCTTGCAAAGCACTCAGTATCTTCTTAAAATACTGGAGTTCTAAGTTATAGCTCATATTAGTATTACTATTATTGTTACTTTACTTTATTAATAACTGTTAGGCTAATGTTTTTTCAAATGCAGATTTGTTTTAATTTCTTTTGTTTACCAGAGCTCGTTTCAGTGCGAAGAATAATATTCCTTTGGTAAGGGAACTGTTAGATTTGCCTCCTTTCTGCAATACACTCTAGAGTTTTCCACAGCACTTAAAAATCTATATTTGGGAAATTTTATTGTTTTAATTACATGCCAAAGTCATAGAAATTCCTTTAGTCTTTAAAAGTCCTCAACTTCTCTGACATCCCTTTACTGTTTGAGTGCTATTTATGCTACATTAACATTGCCACCCCGAGTCAAGAACCCCCCAAAGTGTGTCCACTGTGTGTGCTGCTCAAGCTAAACCACACATGCAATTTACTATATTTGAGATTCACGTTAAATACTCATCGAGCATCTATGTGAAGCCAAATTCTGTTCTATCCATTTCATGTACACATTGCGTCCTTTCTAACACTCCAGGAAATATAATAAGTGAATTTTTGTCCATTTAAATATAATTTTACTCATATGCTTTGACTAGCCTCATAGCATTTCATTTAAATAAATGATTATTTTATTTTCATCCAGGTAAAAGTGAAAGATAAGTAAAAGTTATTTTGAGCAATATAAAGCTTTATATTTCATCAAAAATAGAAGTTTTTATAAATATGAAAAACATTCTAGGGAAAGGGGCTTTGAACATTTATTACCTTTTGTTTGTCCTAGTACTTTTATGTTTACCGTTCTCTCAAAAATATTATTTCAACATTTATTTTGTGATAGGCGCTGTGCTTAGAACGGGGCATGTGAGTGTGAATAAGGTAACACTCCATGCATTTGAGGAGATGCAGAGAGGGGAGCAAGCATTTAATTACAATGAGCATAGTGTTATAGAGACACGCAGTGGTGTTGCTGCTCTGTCTTTGTTAGCGAAGGCTATGCAGACAAAGTATAGTAGTCCCTCCTTATCATCAGGGAATATGTTTCGAGACCCCCTGTGGGTGCCTGAAACCATCGATAGTACTGAACCATATATACATATACTTTGTTTTTTCCTATACATACATACATACATATCTGTTCACTTATAGGAAGCACTTTAAATAAAATGAGGGTTACTTGCACATAAGCACTGTGATACCGTGGCAGTCGATGTGATAACCAAGAGGGCTACTAAGTGACTGATGGACATGCTGGACAAAGGGATGATTCATGTCTGGGACAGGACGCAGTGGGACGGTGTGAGACTTCCTTATGCTACTCAGGATAGCACACAATTTAATGCTTACATGAGTTATTTTTGGAGTTTTAATATTTTCAGGGGTAACAAACTTCAGAAATCAAAACCGAGGATAAGAGGGGATGACTGCTGTGATGCTAATGTTCTGGGTTCTATTTAGAATCTTTCCCTTCACTCTCCCTCCCTCCTTTGCCTCCCTCGCCTTCTACTTTCTTCTTCCTCTTTCCCCTTTTATTTTACTAGATTTTTTAATATTTCAAAAGTGTTACCTGATTTTTGTAACACATCTAATCATGCAGAGACACAGAAAGCAAAGGTTAATAAGCTCCTCATTATGTACTCCAAATAATGATAATTCTCTCAGGTAACTATAAAGAAGAGATATTATTATGTATTTTTTTTTCCAAAAAATGGCATCACACTGCATAGTTTATTCTGTAGTTGGTTTTTCTCTCAAAACTATGAGATCATATTAAAATATTAGAAGCCCTAAATAAAAATTGCTAAAAATGCTGTTTTGCTAAATTAAATGCTTTAAATGCTAAATTCCTTAAAAAATAAATGTTTTTCTTTGTCCTTGTCATTTTCTTCTTTTTGTCCATTTTCTTATAATATCAGCTAGTCCTATACCATGGGACTATACCAATTCTACTGTATGGAATGTACTTTTTCTCACCTTCTGTTGGAGGAGGACATTGAGAGGATGTGACCCATGCTGGACCTGGACATTGAGAGGCTCCTGACCACTCTCTTGTCCTTGCAATGTATGTTCTGTCCACTGTTCCCACACTGGGAACCATGTTCAAGGACATGTTCAAGCCTTGAGAGAGCAATGTGTTGTTGAGGCCATCTGGACTGACTATGTGACTGAACCCACTAAGTTCTCTCTAGACTTTTAAGATTCTGAAAAGCAGGTGTGGGGATCTATTTGTCTTACAGCACCCCCAAGATAAGCCTGGTAAATTCTTTCTCCTGCTTGTTAAACTGCCGCCCACCCTTCTGGAGTGGTCTAGTCTGCCCCTGTCTTTGGTCTCTCCTTGCCTTCTGGGTGCTGGGGCCACTTTGTGAACCAACATGTCCTCTTGCCTTCTCTCCTTCCTCTCTTGTACACCCTCCCTACATCTTGGTTTATTCTGAATCACACATCTCTGTGCATATACTAATCAACTTACATGCATCCTAACATATGCAAACACATTACATTGCAAATTTATAAAAATTTGATTATATAAGCAACATAATACTCCATAATGGACAAAATCAAATTTAACTCTTACGGGTGGATGATCTGGTTGTTTTTTGACAATAAAAAAAAATTGGCAGCAAACATCCTTCTACATATGTGCTACAGTTTTTATTTCTGAAGGATAAAACCCCCCAAATAAAAATGCAGGGTTTAAGTATATGTGTATACTCAAAGCTTTATAGTAGGGGCCAGATTACTTTAAGGGTATGGAAATATTTATCAGGCTCTTCGTTTCTGGTGCTTTCATCAGCACAGGATCTTACTGCTCATTTTAATTGTTGCCAATGTAATGAATAAAAAGAAGATGTCTATCTCACTATTTGGATTTTCTCAGCTCTTAGTGAAGCAATCTTTCCACACCCTTATTCAAGTTGTCTATTGATGTCCTTTGCCCAATTTTTTGTCTTTTAGTTTTCTTTTAAACATCAATTTGTAGATGCTTCTCTGTATCAGGGATATTAGCCCTGTGCATTGGTCAGTGCTTTCAGTTGATAACAATGGAAATTGGCTGGTTTAGGCAGGCAGGAAATTTGTGGAAGGGGATTGAGCAGCTCACAGCAATAGTGGAAAGTTTTGAAAAACATGTTTGAGTCCTAATTTCAGGATTAACACACAGAACAGCATTAAAGAACTGGACTGAGGAGAACATTCACTACTATAGCTATGCCTTCTGATGCCTCCTCACCTCTCTCAACTCCTGCAAAATCAATCAACCTCACAGAGCCTGTTCCCTCAGGAGGCTTAGTTCTGGATCTTAAGACTCACGCAGCCATATGTAATTGTCTGAATACAGGTCATAGGACTGTGGTCCATATGCAAACAGCACTGGGAAAATGGGGGTTCGGAGTTCCACTGTGTTTGGGCAGGTTAAGAATATGGCAAGCTATCAAAATGCAGGACGAATATTCAAAAGAGTTTAGACATTACGAATGATAGCTGTCCACTGCCTATTTTCTCTGTCTTATGAGATGCAAATATTTTTTTCCTAGTCTATATTTTGGCTTTGTTTATTTCTTTTGTCATATGATTTAAAAAGAGGATATAAGCAAATTGTATTCCTTTATGGCTTCCCTGTTTTCTGTCTTGCTTAAGAAATTCTCTACCAGCCCAAGGTCATATAAATATTTAAAAATTTTTTCTTTAAATATGATTTTACTTTTTACATTTAGATCTTGAATTCATATAAATTTATTTTGTGTATGATATAAATTGGACTTTTAAGTTCTTTTCAGATTAACATCAGCTCCAAAAAAAACCAAACTGTTCTTTCTCCCATTAAATGGAAATGCTGATTTTGTAATACATTTGGTTCTTATTTAACTGAATGTCTATCAACTCTTTACTCTTTTGCTTTTCTATTTTATTCTTGTGCACATCTATCTAGTTTTGTTTATGAGTTCTTAATACTTTTTATAGTTTTAAGTTACAGTATGCTTTTTTTTAATGGTGGATTTATAATAGAGACATTATTGCTATCTCAAAAATTTATTTTTATATGAAATTTAGAGTAATTTTGCTTGTTCTAAGAAAAAAATTGGAATATTGATTGAAGCTGCATTATATTTGTTAAAGATTGATCACATTAGGAGAATGTCATCGTAAATAGTTTGTATCACATCTAAAAACAGGGTCTGTCTCTTTATTCAGTTCTTTTATTACATTTTTAAATAAGTCTTACAACATTCTTCATATAGACTATGTTATCTTTCTTGTTAAATTAATATCTAGGTAAGTTATAGTTTTTATGGTTTTTGTGAATGGAAAACTTTACCATTTCAAATAATAATTGCTAACTAAATTGCTAACAAAATAATAATTGCTAACAAAAGCAATTTTTATATATTTATCCTGCATCAAGACATCTTCCTAAATCCTCTTAATATAGCTTGACGCTAGAGTTTCATGGGTTAAGTAAATAAGTTTTTTTGTTGTTCTATTTCTAACATTTATACCAATTATTTTATATTTTTATTATTATTTTTAATTCCACCCCTCCCCCACTTCCACCCCTGACCTATGGATGTTGGTGTCTCCCCTTAAGAACTGGATCTCTGAAGGTGGGTCGTCTCCTCTTATGCTCTCGCAGTGCACACCGGGGCCTGGAGCACCCAGAGGGCCTGGTGCACCCAGAGGGCCTGGTGCACCCAGGGTACAGGCCATGGCTCCACTGGGGCTCAACCCAGGACTTTCTGCGTGTAAGGCAGACATGCTAACCACTACTCTATGGAACCACACCCTGATATTTTTATTTACAGTAAGTGAAAATCTAAATGATGGGGAAAATAAGATAGAGGTTGGTATCATTCTATCATAATAAATTTTGTAAAAATGATTTAAGCATATAATTATTATGACTTGTTGCTTTTTTTTTGGTAATAGTTGTATCACATGTACATAATTTTCTTCTATTTCTTTTATATTTAAAATTCTTTAAAAAAATTGCTGATTTTTAAAAAGTGCTATTCAATCTGTCAATATAAGCACTCTGTAAATACCAGAAATAAATTTCATGGGGGTGGAGATACTCTACAAATTTATCAAAAAGGATATTCTTCATTTATTTTTAAGATGTGGTTTGTGTAAGAAAGAAAATTACTGTTCTAATATTATGGTGTTCTAGAAAGTGTCTTCCTTAGCATAATTTTTAGTCTTTAAAAAAATCTACAGATTTCTTAAATGGTGTTATTCTTCATTGTCTATTTTCAATCTTTTTTTCCTGCTTTGGGTTGTTTTAAACCCTCTCTTGGCATAAATTATCAGCTCTTTGCTGATGACTCTCAAACAGCTCTTTCTTATGAGCTTTAGGCATATCTAAATGCCTAGTGGATGTTCCCACCAGGAGAGCCCACAGGTCCCTCAATTACAATACAACCAGAGTGAACCCATCATCTCTCTAAGATGTTCCCCTGAGATTCTCTTCTTCCAGTGTTACCAGTCTCAAGGAACGATACTACTATCCTTGGTCAAAGCAGAAATCTGGTTCTGGTTTCTTAGCTCCAAGCACAGGGCCAGGCACATAGTAAGTACTTAATAAATATTTGATATGTAACCCAGATGTCATTGAGGCTTCATGTCCTTCACCCATCAATGGCTTTTGGAGATCTAGCACTCTTCCTTCAACTCTTTCTAATTCTAGACATTATTTACTTATGGTCCCTTGTCTCACTGCTTCTGCATTGTATCCTGCCATCTTGGTTAACTCTAACTCCTATCTTTTGCTATTTTCTCTGAAACACTCCTACTCACTTATGATTTCGTGAGTTTGTTAATTTTACTGAAATCTTGAGGACTTATAGGGAGGAATCATGTTACTTACTCGCAGCCTCCCATCCTCTTCCTTTCTGGTTTCCTCTTATGCTCTGATGCCTTGAATCCCTAATCCATGACTGTCCCTGTCATGCTCAGCATACATGCAATTATTATTTGTTATGACTTTCTGCAAATCTGGTAATAAACATTTTTCCATTTCGTTATAGATGACTGAATGAATGACTGAATGAATAAAGGTACAAATAAGTGAATAAGTCCAGGCTGAAGATTTGATCTTATACCTACCTTATATGATTTTAGCCACCCTACAGAACTTTATTTAAGGCTGAATCATTAAATATATAGATATACTACATCAGGTAAAAACATATAATTTCCTGAGCAATTCTCTTTTTTGCTATTCTTTAGGTACTGTATTATGAGAGAGAATTGTTTGTTTTTTCAAAGTATATGTTTATCTATTTTGAGCTCAGAGGCTGTGGGGAGTGTGTCCTGTACTTTGTGTCTGCCACATGATTTAGCAAAAATACCTTGTGCAGAGTAGGCACTCACTTAATGGAGAGTTGATTGATTGAATAATTATTCCACCTATAAACACTTCTGTAGTACATTACCTGATGAGTGTCTATTTCAATATGACGATGGCTATGACCTTCTTGTAGTTCATTAGCAAATGAAAAGTATGCTCATTTCCATGGAAGGAAATGAGAATATAAAAAATGTGGTTCTATTTGTAGTGCCATTACTGTCTTACTGTTTGATTAAGAACAAATTCTTAACCTTTTAATGCTACCCATTACCTATGACTCTGATCTCAAGGGCTACTGCAATACCAAAATCATGGGGAGAATAATATAACAACTCTGACCTATTTGAAGGATAAAAATAGGCCACAAATGAGGGAACTCATTGACCAGAATTAATCAGTAGTAGAGGAGAGGCGATGTCTTTAGAAATAAACAAACAAGCAAAGAAGCAAACAAGCAGTTTCACAACCACATTTTGTAATCATAACAATTCCCTGTGTGAATATCACCATTTTGCTGATAAGGATATTGAGGCTTAGAATTTTAAGTAATCTGAGTCAAAGCATATAACTAGGAAGACACAGCTATTCTTGGTCCACTGTTAATTCTCCTCCTCCCACCCCCTGACATTACCCATTACTCATTGTCACCTCAGTTTTGAAATGTTTGTGGTAGGATGCCTAAAGCCATGACATCTCAGTTCATCAGGAAAAGGAAAATATAATTATTCTGAACTGCAGTGGCCGTTGAAAATGAGAAACATGTTAAATAATGTCTTTGAACATTACTTGATGTCATGAATATACTGAACGGATGACATCAGGATATGGATGAGCATATACTGAACTCCTTCTCTGTGCCAGGCACTGTGCTGTGTCCTAGGTGTGCAAAGAAGAGAAGCAAGCTTGCTGCCTTTCAAAGGATTCTGGGTCATGAGGGTGAGAAAGTTCCTAGATGGACAAGGGGAAGGAGGACATTCCAAGTAGAGGGAAAAGCAGGCATGAAGGTGGGGAAACAGGCAATTTTGTGCAGTTAAGGACTGGGAGTGTTTCCATCTAGCCAGAGGGCCACGGGCCACTGTGGAAGTGAAAGCAGAGGAGAGTGGAAAGACAAATAGAGACAGATTCAAGGGGGATCTTGAACTGAGGAATTTAGCTGCACTTGTAGGCAATGGAGAGCCAGTAAAGAATTTTAAGCGGGAGACTCTTAGGATCAAATTTGTGTTTTGGGAACAATTTACGGATACCGAGGAGGAAAATGGATCAGGGGTAGGTAGTGGGGATGAGAGAAAGAATGGAGACTGTTGGAGTGTAGGAAGCTATTTCTGCAAATTGGAAGCTGAAGCCACCTTTCTTCTGGTACGTAAGTGGGAGATGCTGCATTATTAGTTTTACTCAACGGTTTGATTTGGGTAAGTAGGTACAGGAAAGTTGGTACATTTGGTATTTTCAAGTTATTACTGAGCAGATTCTAGTTTCTCTTTCTTCTAAATTAAAGCTCACCCAAGTGATTTAATGCTGTTCTTTGTTCCTAGGTTGCGCTGTTTCTTTTCACTAATGCCTTTTCCTTCTTTGCTTCCATTGACTGTTTACATCTTTTCTTGCCCATTTACCATTTCTATCATAACCCTCCTGTGTTTGCTCCTAATGTGTTATAATTCTTCATAATCTGGTCTCACCTGATCCTGATTCCCTCTAATATTTCTTTTTCTTCCCTTGAGGAAAGTATATTCATTTTTGGTTTCAAATGCTCATCACCTTTTGTAAATATTAAGGGAGCGATTCAATTTAATTTAAAATATAATGTTTTTCTGTTTCTTCTTCTGTCAATAAATTACTTTTGTCATCTTTTAAAGCTGTATTGTCTCATAATTTTCTTCTGTGCTCTTGTTGTTCCATTTTATTTCCCTCCTGAGGATGTAAGAATATATACTGATATAATGAACAATGTGGAAGTAAAAAAAAAAAAAAACAGGAAGAATTTAGGGTCTTATTTGTACTCTATAGTGTTTACTAGTGATCTATTTCAAAATAAAACATATATTTCAGTCCTGATGAATCAAATATTTAAGAAACATTCTTTAAGTGGAGAAATATACATGGAAAACATCACTGCTGACCCTGAGAGCCTCTTTGAAAGATTCTGGCTGTGGATGATTTAACTTCAGTTTCAGTCCTGCTTTTCCCACCAAGGGTTAGCGTAGCGAACATTGCTCATGAGGGTTCTGGGAGTATCAATGGGGGTCAGAGATCAAAAAACATAAGATACAATATTAGATAAAATATTAGCAGCCCTGGAAATATTCACAAAGTCGTACATTATGTTAGAGCGACTGTATTCCATGTAGGAAAATAAAAATGGGAAATTGTGTGAGTCATTTCCTTTTTTATTACAAAAACTAAATGTCTAATTTAGAATTGTGAATTTATGTAAATAGCCACTAACAACATTTTATTAGTTCAGGTACTCAGGTTATGAACGCATAAATATACCAAGATTTTTATGGAGTCTGCATTAGTAATTATATATGTATATATACATACACACATATACATATATGTATATATATATATTAGGTGTTTAAAATTTATAAAACTACGAGGATGTTCTGAGCCACCCTTAAAGTTTATATCAAACCACATTTATGAAAGTTGCTTGAGAGATACATTTGCTTCTTCCCTTCTGCTTATCACACAGTGGCGGGTAATGACACTGGTGCTAAGATGATGGCAACAGTTATCAGTTCTTCGTACCTAACAAGTACTTTGGCACTTTTTCCCATGTATACATTGTGCCACTTAACTTTCCAGCCCTGCAATTTATGCATTATTCCATTTTATACATGAAGGAAAAGAGGCTCAGGGAGTTAGAACTTGCCCAAGGTCATAAGTGTGTAGAACTGGGAATAAAAGTGATTCTGCCTGTTGCCGAAGGCTGTGCTCTCCCTTTGACCACAGGACTTTAGTCATAATGGGCACTGAGTGTGAACAGAGGCAGAATGACTCTATTTAACGCATTGGAAGACAGTAGCTTTTTTCCACTGTGAGTGTCCACAAAGAATCCTGATGACAACTCTAATAGTTTCCCTCTGTGTTATATGATGTGTAATATGTATCTCTGTGTACTTCATAAACATCTAATTTTAGTATATGTGCTGCCAAAGCGAGCACTTCATAAACATCTAAATCTTGGACAAAACATGACAATCTTTGTTCTTTTTCTTTAAAATCTTTCTTGAACTGACTTGATAATTTGCACCTGTACTGATAAAAGTGAAGAATTAAATCATTATTCATTCAGTAAACTTGATTAGCCTGAATTATTTAGATTATTTCCTTTCCATTATTAAAAATTAATTTTTACCTTTCAAAAGTTGATAAATGTAATATATGTGCAAAAAATGACATGTGCATGTTACTTAAAAGAATGAAGAAGAGGAATATCTATACATTCACCAACCCTGCTTACCAAGTAGGACAATGTTAATACCTTGAAGCCTATGTTTGCTCTTCCTGGAACACATCTATCTCCCTCTATCTCAGAGTGAACCATTATCCTGAATTGTATTCTTAACATTCCCTTGCTTTTCTTCACGATTTTACCATATGTGTAGGTATTCCTATACATTTATTATGTTATTTTATTTTAGAGATCAATGTAAGGCTTTTGAGACTCATGCATTTTAATACTTGTAGTTGTAGTTTTTCATTTTCACTTCATAGTATTTTATTAACACTATGTGTGGCATTAATATACTACAATCAGTTTATTTTGTTATCAATTGGCATTTGGATTTTTCGCTGCTCTATATATGGTTGCTATGAACACTTTTGTACATGTCTCCTGATAAACATATTCTAGGTTCCTCCAGAGTGCCTAGGAATGAAACTGATGTGTCATACTACATGTAAATCTTTTAATGTGTAGGCAATGCTGAATTATTTTCTAAAGCAGTTGTACCATTTTTATCCTCTTTTTATATGATTATTAGCCAACTGTGTTTCTTCTTCTGATACAATGCCTACTCCTATTTGTTCTTCATTTTTCTAATAGTTGTTAGTCTTTAGTCTTCCTTTCCTAGGAATTAAAAATGGCATCCGAATACCAATCCTTCGTCAGTTGTACATGTTGTCTCTCAGTTTTTGACTATATCAAATAAAAATTTCCTTGCTCCTCGTCCTACTCCTTTCTCCCTGCTATTTCCTGCAGAGTAGTCAGAAACCTTGGGAAAAGGGAAGCGAGGAGACGCAGGAAGAGAAGACCACACCCTCTACCTGTCAGAGCTTTCTCCCTGAAGGAGGCCCCAAATGGAAAAGATATAACTTGAAATGAAGATGGAAGCTTTGGCAAGGACATGGAACCACACATTTAAAATGCAGAGCCGAGAGCACCTTTGGTGATTTAAAGTCAGTGTAGGACTTTGAATTACCTGAGTGACCAGCATCGTCATAGCACTGCTCACATTTTTATTCAAAGGAGGGGAACATTTTTTCCTACAGCAAATATTTTAAAGGGTTAGTCATTAAATTGCTTTATGAGTAAATCCCACAAGTCCTGCTCGTTCAACGTGTGTATTCATTCAGTACATATTTGCTGAGGACCCATCAAGTATTGGGTGCTAGGCTAGACTGAAGGGATGGAAGAGAGCAAGGTAAGCACTGCTTCTGCTCCGGGAGAGCCTGTCATCTAGTGTAGATCAGAAATCTCTTGGGAAGGAGAAAGTAACTGCCCTGGTAGGACTTTGGCAGTGTTGCTTGTGGGAAATTTGTCTTCAATGACCAGCTACCTTAGTCTAAATTTGTATGAGAGTCAAACTTAGGAAGAAGGCTAAGGTGATCTATGCTTGTAGGAAGTTAATCAACAGGGTGTAAATTTATTCATTATCACACAACAATCTAGTTTTAGCTGGATTATTAGTTAAGTTGAAAATCTCAGCGAAACTGTGACCAAAAAAAACATAATTGTAAGTAATCACTTTCTCAGAAACGAATTGTATTTAATGTCAATGAGCCGAGTCTTTTATGCAGATAATCATGTTTTAATTTCAAAAGTAGGACTACTGATAGAATTAAATGGGAAACCAATAACAGTTTGCCACTAAAAGATTAGTGTCAGGATAAAGTGACATAGTAGAAACTATAAGGAGAAAAACACTTACAAATACATGTAATTTAGGATAATTAAAGCACTAGAAGATAAAATAAAATATTAATAGCCTCCATGTCATTGAAACAAATAGGACTAGGAATGTATAGTGTGAAACTCTTTTGAAAGTGAGTTAAATCAGAACATCAAATTCAAGTTTTGGGCAAGAAACTAAGTTGCAATAATTGCTACATCCTGATGGAGATATTGGACCACATGTTGGACCAGAATTTACCAAGGAAGCATCAGAAAATTGGTTAGAGATTTCTTGAATTACTTCATACACAAAATGTATAAAATTATTGGGAGAGTAGAGCTGGTGAGAGCTATTTATGAGCTATTTATCTATTTTTTTTAAGAGAGAGGGAGCTTCTGTGCATCCTATCTACTGAGTGAGGATGTGGATAAGTGCCATTCCCTACACCCTAGCCTGAGGAGAGGGGCTTCGTTAGGTCTTTCCATAATGCTTACTGCATTGCTCTTGTAGTTAAGTATGTACTCTGACATATTGCCTCGGAAATCCAAATGGCAAGAGAGATGGTCATTGAATTGTTCTGGCATCAGAGAGAGAAGCAAGGTGCTGGGCAGGGGTTGACCTGCACCCCAGGGCTGGTCAGAACAGGGTATATGAATGTTTCCTTTGGGCCAGAGGAAGGTCACGTGGAAGAAAGAGCTAGAGCCATTTTGAATTATATTCAGTGAAATACAGACAATTTGGAAATTCTTTTACGATATTTTCAAGGGAAAAATGTAGGTAAAAAGTGTTAATTATTGAAGCTGGATGATTGGGGCATTGAAGTTCATTGTGTCATTTTCTCTACTTTGGGAATGCTTGCAAATGTCAATTGCAGAAAGGTTAGGAAATTCTGCCCAAGAGGATCTCTACAGAAAGGCATTGCAGTTCCACCAGAGAAAATCTGTTTGGCCTGTACCTTCCTACAGCCCTGGGGCTGAGGTCACACAGCAGCTGAAGGAGTAGGGCACGTTGTTTTTGTCAAGAGAACTACGGGAGAGATACCCAGGGCTTGCGGGTCATTGTAGAATATACGAAAACACCCCCGTGGGGAAAGGTCCCCTTCAAACACTCCTCAGGCCCAGACATCGAGAGGCTATCATTGATGGTGCCAGTCAAGTAAAAACTACCCTGTCCCCATTCATTTCTCCTTTCTCTCTTTCAAAGCAGGTCCGGCAAGTGTAGGAGGAGACGAGAGTGAGAGTGAGAATGAGAGAGAGAAGAGGGAAGAGAGAAGAAACAGGAAAGGGGTGAGAGAGTGTGAGAGAGGGAGAAGAGAAGGAGGTGAGTGTGGGAGAGAGAGAAGCTACACACCCTGTTTCCAGGGGGGCAGGCAGCTTGTGTGCAACCAGTTTCAGTTAGGAAAACGAGGAAATACCGGTGGAGAAGGAGGACAGGAGACCAAGAATACCCTGTGCCATATCAAGGTCTAGCATGCCGTAGGTTTTCCTAGGAAGGGGGGAGGTCTTTCTAGGAAGGGAGCAGGTTATCCATTCTAAGCCAGGGTCAAGACCACAGTTTTGATTAATACATGGTGTTGGACACTTTTAATTACTAAACTGACATTTGGTTTGTGAGAGACTTAACTGTATGACTTTATAATGTCTATGAGTGACCTAAAAGTCATGAGTTTTGCCTGAGTTTTATCCAGTGACGGAGGAAGAATTTACCTGTGTTGAGTCCAGTGAGACGTTTTAAAGAGGAAGATGGGGGGAAAAAAAGACAAAGATGCTTTTGGTTTACATTGCAAACATTCTGCTTGCTCAGTTTGTTTTACACGTGTACTCTCTCATTTTGATTTCATGATCAAAAGAAGTATTATTCTCTGCATTTTACCGGTAAAGAAATTAAAGTGCAAAGAGGCCAAGTGATTTGTCCAGGATCACACTGTTACTAAGTGACTGAAGCAGATCTAGAACTAGGGTCTTTAGCTATGTTTCTGGTCCAGTATGATTCTGGTTCAGTACTTTTACATATTATCTGCTAATTCCAGGCCAGTTCTGGTGATTTAGAGAAACTCTGAGGAATGGGCTAAGAGAGCTAAAGAATCTCCTGGGTGCTGGAAAGCACTGGAGGCCACCTTGAGGGTTCTCCCCTAGCCCTGGAACCTGGTCCCTCCAGGTCCTGAGGCTTCCTCATTCCTCCAGAGATCTCGGAGGTTGAAAATTGCTTCATGTTTTGAGAAAGCAGCAGGAGTCAACAAGTCCAGGTTTTGTTTCCTGAACTTAAACATCAGAGGAGGTCCTTGAAGATTGTGATTTTCTTCTGACAGCCCAGGGTTGATCAGTCAGTCAATCAATCAAGAATTCAACTGCTTATCAAACATTAACTGAACACCTAGTGTATCCAGTATTCTACTAAGTTCTAAAATGTGTGCGTGGGTGTTCCTTGCTATCTGTAATACTGGAGAGTACACAGAGTATACTTATGCAAGTGATTGCCCATCTCATGTATCCAGTAGATCCTCGAGGTGGAGATGTGGCATTAAGTTAGTTCAGATATAGATAATTGTTGGATAAATTAATGAGCACCGACAATGAACCACCACTGTGCTTGTCACTGGCCATATGATGGCTCAGGGAAAAACAGAAAAGGAAAGGGAAAAAAAGGAAAGGATAAAAGAGTGCTGCTCCTGGCCTCCTGGGACTTGCAAGTCTTGGAAGGGAAAGAGGTATCAGTGAAAGACACAAAAGTATCAGCCCTGATAAGTGCTGGGAAGGAAAGGTACATTGTGTTACAAGAAGCCAGTACAGGGGCTTGTGCCCCAGTCAGCAGAGTCAGGGCAAGCTAAAGGAATTTAACATTTCATCAGCAGAGATTAAGTCGGTATCTTCTGTTGGGGTCAAAGAGGAGGAAAAGGCGATGGTTTTTAAAGACTTCCCCTCCAGAAGTGTTCTCTTTCTTCCCTGAGAAAAAATAGACTACTAACACAAATAGAATTAAAGTTAAATTAATTTCCGTGGGGAGAGCATCTTGCTTTCATTGATCTAGGAAACATGAAAAATATGAACTTAGTACTTTTGTAACTTCT
Source organism: Eonycteris spelaea (assembly GCA_003508835.1). Classification (NCBI taxonomy): domain Eukaryota; kingdom Metazoa; phylum Chordata; class Mammalia; order Chiroptera; family Pteropodidae; genus Eonycteris; species Eonycteris spelaea. The sequence goes on along the minus strand of PUFA01000002.1, from coordinate 25,258,597 downwards.
GTGCTTTTAATTTCTGAGGAATAAGCTCTTTGCTATGCTCTAGGCTTTGAGGGAGCAGGAATTAAGTCTTGGACTTAATTTCTTTTTAATGAACATCATGACAAAAAGAAACTTTGGCAGGACTCAGCAGCAGTCTCCCCTTCGTGAGAGAGAAGAGTGGCAGGGTGGACAGGATTATGAGTCCAGCAGCAAACAGCCCCCTACCACGGCCTCAGAGAGTGAAAGGTATTTACGAAGAAGATAGAGCACAGAAAACCTAGGGTGTCAGCAGGGCTGTTGGTGACCTAGGGGAACATCTCCTTGAGTGCTAGGACCTTCCTGTTTCTCTGTTATTTATTCCCATGCCTAGTAGCACAAAACTGGATTGCAAAACATGCTTACTGTATGAACGATGGCACCAAAACTATTTTTAAATAGCTTGAAACCAAGAACAAATATGAGGTAAGCTTGCCAATAGAAAGTAAGGACCCTGGAAAAAATGGAGAAAGAACAAAGTTGCTTAATAGGAGGGCCAGTAACAGTGGTTGTAAATGACTGAGCATCCAAATGGCCTTCAGCTTACCAACCAATGCAAGTTATCAAACACTGATTTTTGGTTTAATGCTCAGGTGATTTCTCAAATCACTCCCCTTCTTTCTTAGTGTACGTGCGTGACAGTTTTTAGAGACTTGGAAAACCCAGCTGAACCACTTGTGTGGAAAGAGCAGGCTGATAATTCAGAATGACTACTGTCAGGTTACTGAACTTGAAAAAGGGCTCTTATTGGGTTGCTGCCAAGGAGATACAGAAATCCCTAATTCTTCTGTACTTCAGGTATTCGGAAAGAGGGGAAGACTGCTGAGAGGGAGGGGTCCTGTTTTTCTATTGGTTTTGGTAGAAGAAATGGTGATTTGGCTCCATTGCTTCCTTTAAGACTTCTGTACATATTCACTGTACTTTTAATTACTCCTGGCTGTCACACAGTGGCAACATTCAAAAAAGAGTCTTACATGTACCAAGCCATCAGTGACATCTATACTCCTGGGAATATTCACAACTGCACTGCAACCTCAGATAAAGTATAGTAATCACATCAGAAAAATACTTTGTAATAAATCAAAAAGAAGAATTGCAGAAATAATAATGTAACTGAAAAGAGAAGAAAGAAAGAGAGAGAGAAAGAGAGAGAAAGAGAGAGAGAGAGAGAGAACTATTGCTCATTCAAAAGTTTGTGACAAATTTGAGTCTTTCAATTTGCTTTTCTCTTTTAAGATAATTTTGATGCCCAGAACATTGTCTGGCATACTCAGGTGCTCAATAAATATTCGTTGTATAATCAATGAATTTTCAGACCCTGACAATACACAAAAATTCTCTGATTTTTTACACAGTAATAGTTATAATTACTTCTTTGGAGAAATAAAGGACTTATGGAAATGAACCTCTCATTTTTAAACTTGATTTTGGGCCATATATGGCTCACCCTTTAGAAATAAGCATCATCCCTCAGAGTGCTTGGTTTTTGTATTCTTTATTTGCTCTTATTATTTATTTATTGTTTGTTTGTTTGTTTGTTCATTTGTTTATTTATTGGTAGATTTGTTTAAAATTTGGGTGTCAGAGTAGAAAATTTAAATCCATAATATCCAAAAGTTACTTGAATACGTGAAGATAAGCGACTAGAATCAACTGCTCCCAAATCTGACCTAAGACCGGATGGGTGGTTTTACTCTCTAGGCAAATGCCAGGCTGCAGGGCAACCTTGTTCCATCCTTACCTAATTGCAGGCAAGTTCTAGGGTTCTTGAATTATCCAAGTAGCGTGAGGGTAGCTACACAGGAAGAGACCTCACCACTGTGTCCTGTCCTCCTCCTATGTCCCAAAGGGCACTTCCAGATAAGTCAAGGAATTTTTGTTTCATAGCGGTCATATAGGTCCACAATAATCCATCCTATCCACCAAGTCAGCTAAAATTTCTGAGTAAAACACAAAAATCAATAATCAACGTCGCAAGTATCCCAGTTAACCGAAGCAGGCAGGTTGCGAAGGGGTGATACAAGGGAGCAAAAAAATAGAGATCTATTCCTTGTTACCTGCTCCTGCCCCTTCTAACTTTGCCTTGAAGGTGGGCCTTAGTTACAGAACTGTTTGGCAGAAGTGGCTAAAACTCTGGTAAAAATCCTGAAGAATCATAGAAAGGAGTGTTTGTGGGCCAGAGAGTGTGGAGGAATCTTGGAGAGCAGAAAGTGGTGGGAGAGCCCCTTTTTACTCTGTGTGATTTCGCACATCTCAGGTTAACCCCCAAACTATTCATGTGTCATTCAGACCCAAACCATGACAACACAGTTTGAACCACTCCTCACAGAAGGAGTGGTGAGACAGATTTATTGATTCTGAGCCCAAAGGGGTTGATTGCTGCTATAAAAAAAAAAAAAACAAATGAAAGCAAGAAAGAAGTAGTCAGCTTTTCATTTTTAAATTGTCAGGTATTTTAAAGTGATGGCTACAAATACAATGAAGATAATTTTCAGAGAAATTCAAATTAAAGGTAAATACATGAAAATCATTTTTTTTTTTAATTAGAGTCTCCTCTGCATTATCTTGTAAATTTACCAGGCTCTTCTTTTTGGCAAAATACAGTGCCTAGTGGGATGGAAGCAGATAATGTAACATGCCACAGCTGAAAAATAATTTCCAGGTGTTATGGACTGAGCCGTGTTTTCCCAAGACTCATGTGCTGGTGTCCTAAACAACAGTATCTCAGAATTTAGGGATTTGGAGTTAGGAGCTTTAAAGAGGTAATTAAGTTAACATGAAGTCATCAGGGTAGGCCCTCGTCCAGTATGACAGCTATATTTATAAGAATTAAAAATTAAGACGCAGTCACATACCGAAAACGGCCACGTGGAGGCACCCGGAGAAAACAGCCATCTACAAGCCAAGGAGAGAGGCCTCAGAAGAAACCAATCCTGCTGACACTTTGATCTCGACTTCCAGGTTCCTGAACTGTGAGCAAATAAGTTTCTGTTGTTCAAGCCACCCAGTCTGTGGTACTTTGTCATGGCAGCCCTAGCAAACTAATTTACTAGGCAAATGTCAAGGAAGCAACTGGAGTAAAGTGGATTCCTTCTGGAATTAAGTAACACCTAAATAGTCTGCAATAGGAAGCATTCCTGCTCCGTGAAAGGAGCCATTCATATCCCAGGATTTTTTTTTTTTGTCGTTAATATTTGTGAAGTTTTTCAATATGCATAAGTACATATACAGGATTCCTTGTGTAATGAGAATAATGGAAGTCATAATAAATGTTGGAGTGGATGTAATTGTGGCTGAAAGAATGATTTTATTATATGAGAAAGGATATTGTTGGCTAGAGCCAATTCATTAGACTGCTCTGGCAGTCTGTTATTATTATTATTATTTCTAGCTCTTACTAGATTTCATTCTTTTAGATAAAACATGCATATCAGCTTTGGAGTTTGATTGCCTTATGGGCATAAAGCTTTGCATATTTACTGCCCATGAATCATACCCGTATGTGAAATCCAGAGAAGATTCAATTTTTCCTGCTAGATGCACCTCCAGCCGTTTAATTAAAGTATGTATTATTAATAAAACTATATTTAAGTCATATTTTTTACAGATATGACTGAAACATTAAGTGCAAATTGTTTCATACTTTCCTAGTAATTTGCTTTTAACGTTTTGTGCCTTAATCAAGGTAGTACACTCGTCAAAGGTTTGTGGTACTGAGGACTTCTCAGTAGAGAAGTTGAGAAAAGCAAGCGGAAACCGGTGATTAATGAAGGGATCTATTTACTTTCGGAAGATCTTTGTGCTTTTGCTACAGAAGGAATCTATTGCAGTAGGAAAGTGCATTAAAAGAAATAGCAGGAAAGACTATCCCTGTTTCAGTACACAGCAATGACATTTGCCATTTGTATGACTGCTTTTTTTTTCGTTTCTGAACCAACACTGTTTTAGCCTGGCCATCTGCCTTTAGATGTCACAGTTGTTCTTCCCCTGAACAGAACCAGCTCTGTGCTTTCACAGTTCTTCCACTTTTCAGAAACCTTGTATAATCAGTAACACATAATTCTTAGGAAGGGATTAATTCAAAATAGTTTTTATTAAAATAGATGATGACAGGGACAGCTGGGCGACTCTATTAGATACTGTATAACTTACTGTAAAATATACCTATAGTCTATGGAATTTGTTATTTCGGATGATAAAATTTCTAAACTCTCACATTTGGTCCAAGAGTGATGGTGGGGCAGAGAAAAAGGAAGAAACTTTAATATAATGACTACCTACTATGTGCCAGACACTGTGCTAACATGTTTGTTAGCTATGTTAGGCAATCCTCATGGCAAAGCTTCAAAAGGAAAATGCCCATCTCATGAGTTTCACATGAGGAAATGTAGGCTCTGAGAAATTCTGTGCCTGGCCCAGTGCCATAGCTCGTAAATGACTGAGTCTGAGTCAGACTTTCGGCTTTTCACTCCAAAGCTCAAGTGAGACCACTCTATATTCTTGTCTGTACTGGAGCTCTACAACTACACACATTTTTTCGGTCTCTCTCCAAGTAATTACATGAATATTCCCCTTATCATCCTGTCCCAACCTGTAAGTCTCCAAATAATCAACCTGGCTTCGATCCCTGATAGAATGTACTGCTCTAGTTTTGTCATCCTTCACTCCCCACCCCCTTTCTCTGTCCATCCATCCGTGGAAATTCTGAAGTTACACCTAGGTGGGGTGATGAACTTCCTATTTTGACAGACTCTTTAACATAGAATCTTACATCTGTCACAATATTTACCATTTTCAATTATTAAATTACATTATAATAGTTCTTTTCTAAGTGGCCTAACTCCTGGGATTTTACTTTTTAAAAGTAATTTAGTTGTGACTCTAGAGCCTGTAATTATAGAGTTGAGATTGATGAAGCCCTATCCTTTAAAACTACTTTGATTGGAAATTATTAGCCCAGCTAAAAAAGAAGGTATTTTTACATGTTTCCTTTCTCAGGAACACAAATAAATAAGTAAACACAGGTACATAAATACATGATGTGGTTTAGAGTCCATGATATCCAGTTAAGTGCCATTGGGCTGGAAAGTTCTCCTTTAAGAAGAAATAAAAGCTTGGAGCTGACTTAAGCTATAGAATGAAAATCCCCACTAAAATGTATTTCCTAGGGTATAGAAACCTCTAACACTAAGTTCATATTGCAGAGATACTTAAATATGCCTTTTTGCCTTTAATTTTTCCCATTCTTCCACACTAGCTATAGAAATTGAACCAAGCATCACATTGCTACCAGAAAAACAGAGGCTACTTCTCTCTTTTCCCTACCCAGTGGGAGAGTTGACCTTCATTTAAAATAATAACAATGACCATGCTTGAAAACCAAGGGAAACCAAGCCAAATCAGACCTAATTTTCAATAAAATGCAAAAGAAAATCTAGGCAAAGAAACAGAAAGCCAGCAAAGCACAATCTAAATTCCAAGAAACGATTGGCAAATTCCTAGTTTTTGTTTGGCAGGGCACTGGTGGGTCTCTGTTCACTATGCATTTTTAATTTTGTCTTTCACCAAGGGTCCCAGGAGACAGTCCCACTGCCTTCCCAGAGGAGGTGTTGCCTCTTAGCTCAGAGCTCCTGTCATGGGAAGTTACCAAACACTAAGAGCCCTGAGTGCTCCGGAAAACAAACAAAACACACTCTGAGGGACTTATTATTTGCAACACTCAAATTCCAAAACACACTTGTGCATGCACATGTGTTCATGCACAGACATACACACACTTATACATATTTCAAAGTGTAATAGCCTATCTTGGAAATTTGGTGACTAGGTCCCCAAACCAGCTGGCGCTCTCTCTCAAGCCAGCCTAATGCATACAAAGTAGAAAATAGCTAAAATACATAAAATTATCCACACACCAGATCTGCACAAACACCAGTCTTCTAAGGATAAAAGCCAGAGAAGAAATAAAGTTGGGAAATCCAACAGCTCTGGCAGGAACCAGTAATGGAGAAGCCCTTTGTGGAGCAACAGCCGTTAAAACACCCACCATCCCAGATGACCCGGTTGAGTGAAGCTCGGCCTCTGAAAACGTTGTTGAATTAAGTGAGAATTTTTTTAATGTGTCACCTTCGTGTTCAGAATTAGGACCTCCCAGGACCTCATGGCAGCAAGATGACTGAGGTCTGTTAAACAGTCTCATGCTTTTCTTATTTATTATTTCCCATTCTAGTTTTGGAGCCAGGCGGCGAAGTTCAAAAAGCCCCAGCTATGGGCAGATGTGAATGAGATAAGCCACTGAAAATTTACTTGGATGAATTGAATCAATTTTGCTTTTAAAAGTGCACGTGGTTAAAAAACAACTTCAAATGACTTCATTGCTATCTCTTTGCTTTCTAACAGTCAGTCCTACGAGCTTGGACCATGTTATTTCTGATTAGTATCTGTGTCTACAAGTATGGACTGTGTACTGAGAAGCAAGCAGCAACCAGACATTGCAATGGTAACCTGTGTCCCTGTCTTCTTTCCAGTCTGATGGTTGGAATGTTAATTTTTAGGTTGAAATACAAAAATGTAGGATTGTACTGTCATGTGCCAATGCTTATTTACCCTAAGGAGCTTTTTCCGGAAGCTCCGCTCACATATTCTAGGGGCCTTGAAAGAGAGGTCCCAGTTCAGTCTCTATGTTTGCTTAGGACTGCTAAAAAATACAGCCGTCCCCCCTTATCCATGGGCGATATGTTCCAAGACCACCAGTGGGTGCCTGAAACTACAGAGTATTGAACCCTAAATACGTATCTATGATAAAGTTTATTAATTTGATGCAATAAGAGATTAACAACAATAATAACAGAACAATTATAACAATATGCTGTAATAGAAGTTATGTGAATGTGGTCTCTCTCTCTCTCAAATCATCCTATCGTACGGATTCACCCTTCTTGTGATGTCCTGGAGGAACCATCCACAAGCAAGATGGCTGTCACGCTTGCTTTCCGATTAGGTTGCCAGAACATAGGTAAATAGTTTTTGTTTTTGTTTTTGGGAGTGTGTGGGTTCTTCCTCCTGTACACTATGCCTGGCTTTATCATATGCCTTGCAGCCTTGCCACCTAGTCCCAGGGTTCACCTGTATTTCCACATCCTATGCTCTGGTGCCTCCTTTACACTCTTACGAATGTAGGCTCTATCGGGCGTCTTCTTCCAGAAGAGCGTAGTTTTATTGCTGTTGAAGACTAGCTCTGAAGGGTATCACTTCTCTTTAACCAACTTCTCCAGCTCTGTCAGGAATGTGGCAGCAGCGTCTGCACTGGCAGATGGAATTGTACATTTCATATTTTCAGAACACAGTTGACTGTGGGCAACTAAAACCGCAAAAAGTGAAACTGGAAGGGAGGGGGTCACTGTACAGCCATTTTACCTAAGAGCCCACGTTTTACTCCATCTGCAACTTTTAATTAAGCTTCGCAAAAATATATCAAGTGGAAAAAAATTTCTACTTGGGTTAAGGAACCAACTTACTCAACAAGTGATAAGGGAAGCACCTCTGGTTTCAGCTCTACGAGTGTTTAGTATTAAAAAAAAAATGCCATACTTATTGTTCTGTTCTGGGGAGTATCTGGTTAAAATCCTCTCTAGGCCTTGATGATCGCTTTATTTGCAATAAGGAGTCATTTTTACAAAGATGTACTTGACTTAAGTGGTCTGAGAGCGCTGAGGGCCAGGCAAATCAGGCACCCACTGGAGACTTGGGTGTTTGTGTAGCTCTGCCCCGCCTACCACCTGGCCCCTTAGGGGATGGGTGTGTCTGTAACATGACTGCTGGCTTTGAAACTGAGATTTAATCTCCTGTTGAGGATCTCTGGTCCAGAGGACATTGATCTTATTGCTACAGGATTCCTACTGGCTGAGCTATAAAAAATTTCATCCTACTGTGCACATTGTTCAGCAAAATGTGTACATTTTGAATATCAGCAAATATTCAAAAATATTTTTAAATACAATTTTTATTCAAAAAATTAATAAATACATATTTTCATAATTGCAAACTTTTACAAACCAGAGAAAATCTGGTTCATACATCCCCAGGCTGAGACTATTATTTTCTTTATCAGAATTTCCTTGGAGTTGAAGGTTCTGTTAAGCATGAGCTTAAATACCTTCACATTTGGGGTCCTGTGCCTTGATCAGCAGTAGAAAAGCAGCTGCAGTTTGGTGACAGGGTATGAAAGGGCTCCCCATGGGTCTGTGGAGAAGCCATGTTTTATGCGGGATTGAATTCTGGGCTCAGAAACTCCCGGTTAGCCAACGGTTTTGATCGTTACCCAGGAGGGAGTGATTGAGTGGGAAGCGGCAAGGTTAACTTGTTGATTAAAATTATAATCTAGCATTTACATTTTCAAAGTACTTTATGATTGCTAATGAGCTGCTCCTCCAAGTGGGCCTGGGAGGAAGGTCAGCATCGTTTTCCCCATTGTACAAGTGAGGACTGAGGCAGAGATGTTAAGTGACTCATCAGAGATTGCACAGCGAGTTCACTGAGGAGGCTTGATTGAACTTTATAAATTGCTCTCTACATTTGGGCTTAGACTCTCGGGGGTCTTCCCCAAAGGGAGTTCACTAATCCCAGGTCTCTATTATCTAAATGTGGAGTGATATGGGTCTGAGATCGTCTAATAAAATAATCACAAAGATTCCCATTACTGAAGGATGTCAAATAAATGTGCTGATGGTTGGAGAATAATCCTGAGAATGCACTACTCTGGCCTGTCCTGGGCTGTGACAGTGCAAATTCTGCTCATGAAGATTATTTCCAGGGTCCTAGGGTCTTTGCTCTCATTCTCCAACACATCTCCCAGGAGACCTTTTCCTGCAAGCCTACTCTTTGAGATCAGCCCATGTTCACATTAATTCCCCTTTTAGATTCTTATTTAATTAAACAAACAAAACACCATATACTTTTTTTTCTTGTTATAAGCAACTGCTTTCCCTCATCAGTGCTTACGGGAGATGCAGACCTTCAAAAACTCTGTGAGTCATGGTGCTGAGGATATTTCCTCCTCTGAGCTCTGCAAGCGACTGTGCAGACCTTTATTTTTGCATTTACATTATAATGGATGCACTTTCTAGGAAAATGTTCACTATTTGGCTCTCTGAGATCTGCACCAGATCTTCTAATCATAGTATGAAATGTTTATTTTAAAGAATAAGTTCAGGTCACTATTTTTTTCTTTTTTTTTTTTTTTTTTTATGTATAAGTGGCCAAACTTTTTGCTTCTTTCCAGGAAGGAGTAATAAAAGTAGAGTGAGAAGGAGGAAAAAGGAAAAAAAAAAAAAGAAGTACAGAGTAGTGCCAGCATGTGATGTGGATGCTCGCGTATGCACTATCTTACATAACCTCATGTGCTCTTATTAATTAAGAACTCTATTTTGAAGAAGAGGCAGAGAAATGGGAGGAGAAGGAAATAGGTAGATGGAGACTGTACAGGTTGCCCAGGTGCAAATATGTCCAATATTTGTAGTTTTAATTATAATGAAGCACAATTAGCTTCATGTTGAAAACAATCGTCTTTCTTCCAGCCAAATTCTGAGGCCAATGCCAAGAGGGAATTATCTGGAAATTGTGTAACTGCTGGTTTCAGGTGACTTGATTTAAAAATGTGGATGAGTCGATGTCCCACTTCAACCCCCCCCCCTTCCCAGATTTGTCAATGTGGTTTTTAGTTACTGGAGTGTAGAGTGAGAAATGTCATCCCATTTCCTGGCCAGCACGTCACCTATTTTCTATTTTTCATTTTTAATAGCCTAAACTCGATGGCCTAAACCAGGGAACATTTAGACATCAGTTTTGAACTTTCTAAGGGGAGGCTTAGTCACATTTTCAAAGCAGAGGTTCTTCAGGAGAATAACCTTTGGTACTTGAGGGGTTTCAAAGATGCCTCATAGCAACTGAGACTGTATGTTATGAGGTAATAGTGATATGTTGGCCTCTATACAGGAATATGAATCGGAGATCTGATATCCATGTCCGTACCTGCCACTTACTAGCTATGCTGAGCAAGTTACTGAACTTAGTATTTCAGTTTCTTCACTTATAAAATAGAGATGACATTTACATTAGAGAAGTTATGAGGACTAAAAGACCAAATACTAAAAATAGTCATCAATATTTTTGCAAATATTTTCTCCTAGTTTGTGGCTTGTCTTCTCATTCTCTTGATATTATTTTTTTGCAGAGCACAAGTTTGTAATTTTAATCATGTCAGCTTATCGATTGACTCTGTCATGGATTTTGCCTTTGGTGTAGTAGCTAAAAAGTAACTATCAAACCCAAGGTCATGTAGATTATCTTCTATGCTATCTCGTAGAAGTTTTATAGTTTTGTATTTTGTGTTTAGATCTGCGGTCCATTTTAAGTTAATTTTTGTTGAGGCTATAAGGTCTGTGTCTAGATTTGCTTTTTTACATATGGATATTCAGTTGTTCCTTTGTAAAAAAACTCTCTTTTTCCATTGTATTTCCTTTGTTCCTTGGGAAAAGGTCAGTTGACTATATTCATGTAGGCCTATTTCTGGCCCCTCTATTCTATACCATTGGTTGATTTGTCTATTCTTTACTGTCTTAATTAATGTATCTTGTAGTAAGTCTTGAGGTCAGGTAGGGTAAGTACTCTGACTTTGTTCTTTTTCTTTAATATTGTTTTGGCTACTCTAGTCCTTTTCCTTTCCATATAAACTTTAGAATCAAGAACATTCAAATTAAAATAAGAATTTATAGATTCAATGCAATCCTAATCAAAATCCCAACTAAATATGTTGTGGAGATCAACGAACTGATTTTAAAGTTAAAAGATGCCATCAGGGAAATGAGTTATTTTTTATTTATGGATACCTTTTTTATGGCCTAGAACACAGGCAATGTTTAAAACTGCTCCACGTATGCCAAAAAGTGTGTGTAGAGTAGAGTTCTATATATGTTTATTAGTTGAGCTTTTTAAGGTGGTGTTCAAATCATCTCCATCTCTGTTTCTTGAATGCCTGAGCTACCTATTTTGAGGAGAAATTTGTTTTTTTAAAAAAACTCAGTTTGATGGTAGATTTATCCATTTCTCCTTATAATCAGGAAAAGTTTGACTTTATATATTTTGAGCCTCTATTGGTGAATGTAAATAAATATTTAGGATTGTTATATCTGTCAGATAAAATTTTCTTTTATCTTTAAGAAATGTACCCTGTTAGCCATAAGAATAAGTTTTGCCTTGATGTTTGTACTGACCAACTTTATTTGGTTAGTTTTTTTTTTTTAATATATGTGGACATATCTCATTACTTTATATTCAATAGTTTTATTTCATTGCATTTTAACATTTCTTTTGTAAATAGATTGGATATTGATTTTTTTCTTTTTTAATTCTAAGGATCATCTCTGTCTCTTAACAAAGAAATTTAATCATTTATATTTAGTGTGATTACTAGTCTTTGGGAGAGACTAACTTATAACATATTATTTTGTGTTTCGTATTGGTCATCATTTCATTGTTTCATTTTTCTCCTTTCTATTTTTAATTTATTGGGTTTTTTTGTTTTTATTTTCATTCTTTCTCTCTTAATTTGGAAGTTATATACTCAATGCCTGTTCTTATAATTACCCTTACATTTTAAACAAGTGTATTTGATTTAATAATATCAGGAAGTAGTTAATATCTGTAGCCTCCTATTGAATAACAATGTTCTTAGAATATTTTAATTCCGATCAACTGCTGACATATTTTAGACTATTGTTTAAATTTTTACTTTCACCTTTGTTTGTAATGCCTTCAACATACTTTATTATTATAAATAGTATTCTTGAATATTAAAAGTTATTCTATCTTTAGATTAACTTACATTTTTACAGTTCCTTTGTACACCATTTTCTTTGCATGCCATTCTTTCCTTCTGAGTTCAATTTCTTTTTAATAGAAATACATTCTTTGAATTTTTTTTTTGGTAAGTGTTTACTAATTATCTGTAAATGGTAAAATTGTTAGTGTTTCTTATCTTACATGTATTTATTTTTGTTAATTTGAAAGTTATAGTTTTGTTGTCAATGAATTCTAATTTGACACACATATACTTTTTTTTTTTTTTTTTTTTTTTTTTTACCATTTGAAGATCCTGTTTAAATATCTTTGGCATTTATCAGTATAATTTGTTGCTTGGCCTTTTTATGGGTAATCTTTTTTCCTTTTCTATTAACTTGTAAGATTTGCTTCTAGGAATTCTATTTTGTTGTTATTCAAGTCGGCCTGTTTTTAGTTCATTCTGTTGTCTTATTTCATCTTGGTTTCTCTTTGTTTTATGCTGAATTTTTAGATATACTTTTAATTTTTTGCTTTCATGTTATTTTACTTGTAGTGCCATTTCTCATTTGTTATGTCTGCTCATGCTCCTTCATGATGGTTTATTTCCTTGAATTTTTATTGTTGAGTTCGTATTTGACAAAGAATTTTTGTTTGTTTATTTTCTTGGAAAGTTTCATTGCCTTGGGTAGATTATTTTTTTCTATGTGGCAACAGTACAATTTTTGCCAGAATTCCAGGTGTTTTAATTTTTCAGCCTATAATTCTTACAGCAAAGAGGTGATATAAATTTAGCCCTCCATATCTCTACATGGTACAAAGTAAGAATTTTCATTTTTAAGAACTTTTTTTTTACTTTCCCTAAACAAGAACATATAGTAGTCTTCCTTATTATGTCTACCAGCAAGTATGTAGAGTTTTTCTAGTGCTCCTCACTAACTGGGTGGGCTTTTTATGGATCCTAGCTTTTTTAAAGGGTCTTCATCTCAGCTTCTCCTCCAAGGTCACTCTGTTCGTCCTTACATTGGTATTAAAACCACAGTCCTACAACTCCTATCTGGCTTTTAAATGTATCTGGGTAGCTGAACGTTTGATGAAAATGTTGCCCTTCTTTCAAGTTCTCCCTTCATTTCTGTGTCTGAAGGATTTATCGGTTTTTTTTTTAACTTGGCTATATTTTCAAATATAATTTTTAGTATATTTAATCTAGCATGTCAAATTTTATTGGATCTATGAGTTGTAGCTAGAGAGAATGCCTATTATTGCAATCTGCCATGATGCCAGCACTAGAATTAAATTATTTTTTAAAGAAAGTAAAATAGATTCTGCAAATGTATTTTAGTTACGAAATATTAAGGAAAGAAATAAGTTTCCAGTGCTTCATTTATAATTCCACTTTTTTGGTTTTTTTTAAATCAACATTTCACCTCACTCTGAGTATTTGTTTAAACTGATTGCTTTGTTCACTCAGAACAACTACCCTCCTCAAGTTAACTTGAGAGACAAAAATAATTTACTGTTTTGGGAGTTACAAAGGGCTTAATTGAGAAGAATTTGCTGTTACGTTCTATTTTGTCCAGGGAGAAATAAGAAATATATTATGTTTTTATATTTGTTTTCTTGGTTTTTTTTTAAATTACTGTTTAAATTATTTGGCACTATTTACCTATAAGAATCATTTACAGAATTTAACTTAAGCCAACGATCCTGAATACATGCCAAACTCAAGATTGTTCCCATTTGTTTGTCACTGTATTCCATGCTTATCACAGTCCTAGTGTTGTGGAAAAATATCCCCAAAGCTCCAAAACTCAGTCCAGTGAAAAACCAAGCAGTAACTCGGAGGGAAGGAGCATTCAAATTTATTGCGTGCAATCCCAGATGAAGATCTGGGCCTTGGGCTCAGCTGAAATATGGCTTATATACCACAATTTTTACACAAGCTAATTGGTCAGTTTGAACTCAAATCTTTACAAATGACAGGGTTGCTACGAAAACTGCAAGTAGTAACATTGGTCAGGCCAGGAGTTGTGCAGGGTTGCTGACAAATACAAATTGTTACAGAAAGTGGGAGCTGCTAGGGTGGGTGCAAACAGTTACATTCATGGAGCAAAGGTACAAACAGTTTTGCAAGTCGAGCAAAGTGCAAGGGAGCTTTTGTAAGAACCCTTGCATGCAGTAAGCTTATTTGCAGAAAGCAAGCATATTTACAGAAGCAGAAAGCTGAGTACTTTTTAATGAAATTCCTCAAATTTCCTCTTCACTAGCACATGATAAATTCTGAAGACATATGTCTTAAATAAATACCATGACATGACTAAATGAATGTGTCCATGCTAACTCTCCAAGTACAATAACAGAAATGTAGTATATAACTTAGTTATTGCCAGAGAAATGCTTCCTAAAAAACTGCTCCCACAATTCCGTGGTCGAAAATGATAATCATTTATTTTTACATTAATGTGGTTTGGCTCCTCTAGACTAGGTTCAGCTGGACTCACTCATGTGTCTATGTGTTGAAGATCGAAAATCTAAGGTTGGCTTACTGAAGGAGCTTGGCTCATCTCCAAGTGTCTATCTTGGAGCTGTTGGGATCAGTGTGCTAGTTCATAAGTGTTCTTTTAAGGTCAATGGCAGAGGCCAGGAGAGTAGGTCAACTGCTCAAGAGTAATTTCAAGTCTCTGTTTGTTTCATGTCCACTAATGTCTCATTGGTCAAAACAAGAAACATGGTCGAGCCCAAAGTCAATAAAATGAGAATTATATGCCTCCTACAGAATTGGGAAGGGAGAGAATTTTTCTGAACAATAATCCAATCTATCTCTTGTAAAAATTCAAAAGATACTTCTCCGAGGTACTTTTTCTGTTTAAAGGTCTCTATTCCTGCAGACATCCTTTAAAACTTGCCTTTTAAAAATCTGTTTAAAGGTATCTATTCCTGCAGACATCCTTTAAAACTTGCCTTTTAAAAATCTGTTTAAAGGTATCTATTCCTGCAGACATCCTTTAAAACTTGCCTTTTAAAAATCTACAAACTTCTTTTATCATTAAGAATGGCTACTTTATTTTTGAATGCCTACCTTGCACAAGTGATTTATATATATTATCAACTGATATGAAGACACTATTTTTAGAGGGCTGTGTTTTCTTAACTGTCAAAAGAGGGACTTAAACATATATAGTGTTATATATATAGTGAGATATCTATCTATCTATCTATCTATCTATCTATCTATCTATCTATCTATTTATCGTCTCACAATTTACCATTTTTAAAATGGTGGGAATCATAGCAAGTTAATTGCTGATGCTTGAATTGATGATGAAATGTGAGTAGAGATATGTAAATTGATGATTGATAGAGGTGAGGTATTGCTAGCTATTTTGGCTGTTACCAGTTTTGTCTCCAGTCATCTCTATAATCTTAGTAAAGCCATTTTGCCCCCTTCACCTCACCCCCCAGGAACTATCAATTTACAACCTCTCCAGTGATCAGACTAGCCTGTTGCTTATTCTGAACTTGCCACTACTTCCTAGCTCTATTTTCAATAAAGAAAAACTTGATGTTGATAGTTGGTCTCTTTTTCATCTAGAGAAAGGGAACTAAACCAGTGGATGAAGAGATATGCTATGGATTTTCAAAGAGCTATGTAGGTGGGTTGTAGTGGAGTTTATTGATTTCAAATATAGATTTGTGAGAACATTCTTAAAAGATAAAGTATCCTTGGTCCCTGTGAGTCCTACTGTATAATACCCCTTCTCTCTTCTTTCTTGCTAACAGTCCAATTTTATTTGTGTAGCAATATTGTTAACCCTTGGCTTTTGTCTTGCTCAGATCATTGCTCTGTGAATATAAGATGCTTAAAACCGTAGTAGCTCCCTTTCTACTACAAGCACAATACCTATGGTGGCTAGACACTGAGCTAGCTCCCTGATGTCATTGAGCTCTGGAGCTAATTTTGGAAAAACTCATCTCCAGACTGATTGTTAGTGAAATAATTAAATGCCTATTATTATTATTATTATTATTATTATTATTATTATTATTTTAACTTCTATTAGCTTGGCATTTCGGTATTTGTAGCTGAATGCATCTCTAAACACACTGTTTGTGGGAAATCCTAATTTCATCATTGAAGACGTTTACATTCACAGTTTTTGTTTTTGGCATTATGAATGTATCATTACTCTTTTCATTTAAATTCACTTATTTGTTTGTGAATTGTTCTAGGCATTGGAAAAAATGATGAGTAATTTTGACTCTTCTATTCACTTGGAAATAGGTAGAGTGAAATGTGCTGTCTTTGTACCATAGTCTTTTTATCAAATAGCACCATTGATCACATTACAAGTTTCTAGAGTGCATTGGGAATTTGGATAAACTTATTTGGCTCAGAAAAAAATTGAAAAAAATTCAAATCTCAGTTGACTAATGTTTTCCTCAAAGCTCTCTACTTAAAAATTTTTTTTTTAACATAAAAAATGTTGAAATACACAGAGAGTACTTCAGAGCCATAATATCCAATCAAGCTGTGGTTTGGTGAGATTGCTGTCAATACCCTTCTTGCCTTTAAGGTATGCCTGGTCATTTAAATCTATGTGGAACAAATCCCACCCTCTAAGAAACCTTATTATGAAGATGAGCAATTGTGTTTGTCTGACAACCGTGTCCTTCAATTGGCACAAAATGTCAATCACTGGGTCAGGTTTTGCTACAGAAGACTGGACTTGAAAAGAATTAGAACTGGAATGACCTTTGTATAACCTGCACTATACTTCTAGCTAGCATGTTCCCTGTTCTTATATAATTATTATTAAAAAATATTCATGGCTTGACTAGAATTCAGGGTATTTGTGCTACCCTTGCCACATATTTCATGACATCCGTGCCACAAATTTCATGACATGTCATGTTGCATGACATTATCAAATAGTGACTCAGCCTTTTTTTCTCCAGGCAAACTATCATGGTTATTATACTATACATCACCATAAACTGTTTCTGTATCAGTCAAATGTATCAGGTACAAGATCTTCCTTGAAAATCTTGTCGTATTTCCTGCATCTTGCATATATAAAGGAGCCTGAAATTTAAACACAGAATTTACTTCAATGTTGCTCCAACTAACCAGGTTTGAAAATTGTACAGTTTTACAAGGATGCTTATCTTTGAAGATTCATCAAGATGATTGTCGGATCTTTCCTTTAAAGCTGCGATAGATAGCCTACCAATATTAGGCACGAAGTGACGCTAACAAAAGCTGTGCAGCAGCTGCAGCTTTTATGAAGAAACCAACACCAGAGGCACAGTGCCAAGACGATGTCAGCCCACACCCCAAGCAAGAAATCCTTCTTTTCATCCCCCAAGATCCCTTCCTGTTGCTGTACGAAGGAATTCTGCCAGTGACTGGGAGAACACAAGCCGGGCTGTGTTTGGTTAGTGAATGCTTGGGTTTAGGGAGAGAGCCAGATACCTATGACATCGCAGGGCTCTTCTTTAGACCCAGTTAAGCAGGTGCTGGGCACTTTTGTAAGCATATTGGAAAAAAATCAAAGATTGAAGAGATGAAATTCTTTCTTCAGATCTGATTGATATAGACAAAATACTTAACGACAGTGCTTTGAACAAGTGCATTAGCAAAGACTAAAAAATGTCTGTAGTTCACAATGAAGCAAGAAGCAGATAACCCAGTGTAGACTAGTGAGGGGTGAGACGCAGTTTGGTGTCCACAGAAGAGCATCCATATGGAATGAACACTGGCCAAGGGTCAGGTCATCAGCTATTGTTTGTGAAGAGGGGCAGGAAACTGCCAGCAGACCCATAGTGTGTGCTTCATATTGATGGTGTATACATAAGTGAAGTATAATTATCCCCCAAAGTGTGGTTCACTTTGTAGTAAGAGGAATGTCATTGTCACTATGGAGTGTTCACTCATCTCAGCTTCACAGAGCACTAAGTAATAAGAGCACCCAGGTATGGCCTAGTTACCTGGGTTGCCTAACACTGATTTGTGGGGAATGGGATGCTAAACATTACAGAAATTTTAAGACTTACTTTAAATCTTATTTCTATATCCCAGTCACCTTTCTAGCTTGTGTGTGACAGTGCAGTTACATTTAGCAGCACGTTCCCTGTCTTGTATTCATGCAGTTAAACTCTCCCTCTTCAGTTTTAATATCTCTTGGTTAACATGCCATTTATTTTATCATTAACTTATTCAACTAACACTTTTTGTGGACCTATTATGGACCTGGCATTCAGTTATATGTTGCATGTCCAAAGGACTCCATGGTTCAGTGTGGGAGATAAAAATCCCAAATAACTAGGCTAGGGGGTCAATATTTGCTTATTAGGTAATAAGCAGGGTCTTGAAAACTTCTTAGAGGTAATAACTTTTAACCTTTACGGTGAGGGATGGTGAGTTTTTAAGGGGAACAAGGAGGAGAAATGGCACCGAGGAAGAGGGGACAGTGCTGGTGATATGAACGGGGGGTTGGAAGTAGCTCTTCTGGCTGTGGCGTCGGCCGCCTGTGGAGGGTACAGTGCTAGAAGGTACGTTAGACCAGGCTCCTGAGGTCTGATGTGTAGATGAGATTGTGGGATTTGGACTTCTATCTTATAAGCGATAGAGAGTCTCTGAGGCATTTGAGCAGGGAAGAATACTTCGGGTTTTTTTGTTTTTGTTTTTGTTTTTGTTTAATTTTGGGGCAGGCAAACCTTGGTTAACCTCACAGATTGCAAGGACCTCATCAGCTTACAATCCTTTATTTTTTTTATTTTTTATGCCTAGGTGGTCTCCCATTGTTTATTTATTTTTTTAATGTAAGCTGCTCTTTAATAGAAAATAACAAAGTGATGAGTTTTCTAAAATGTATTTTTTAAATGTTATTTTATTAGTTTCAAGTATACAGTACATTGGTTGGACATTTATATAGTTTATAAAAACATTTTTATTTGTGTTTTAGAAAGCTGTCTCTGATAGCAGTGTGCAGAATCAGAGCTGTAAGAAGCAGACAAGTTAGGATGGTTTTATAATCACCCAGACAAATGAGGGCTTAAAGCAAGACAATGGCTTTTATAAGGCTGTCCTAGTTGTCATCATCTAGCACATTAGGCTGCAGGTAATAAATACTGAGAATTGCTGTCTCCTCCACGGGATTAAGATTTTCTTAAATGCAAGGATTGTATTTCATTCATCTTTGTATGATTAGTAATGTGTGATCCCTGATCCACTTTTTTTGAATCATACGGGCTTAAGTTCAAATACCTCTGTAACATAATAAAGATGTGGTCTTAGCTAAGTCATTTTACCATCTCATCTGTAAAATAGTGATAATACTTTTGCAGAGCGGGGACGATTACATAAAGTACTGGGTACATAAATGGACTTTATTACATGATATGATTAAATTTGTTTAGGAAAATATGATATGCACATACATCATTCTTAATATGGCTCTAAATATGGTAAACTCCATGAGGAAGGGAGAATAAGTACTCGAGTATTTTTAGGAACACTG
The DNA here is from genome assembly GCA_003508835.1 of Eonycteris spelaea. Taxonomy (NCBI): domain Eukaryota; kingdom Metazoa; phylum Chordata; class Mammalia; order Chiroptera; family Pteropodidae; genus Eonycteris; species Eonycteris spelaea. The sequence goes on along the minus strand of PUFA01000002.1, from coordinate 25,239,227 downwards.
CTGCCCTTCACCCACAGTGCTATTCACTAAAGCATCCTTGTGTCCAATTTCCTCCACAGAAAATGCCTTTTCCTTCATGTCCACTGGTCCAAACTTTGCCTATCCCTCATTTCCAAATGCAAATGTCACTACCACTTCATCCAGCTAAAAAGCTCTCTCCTACTCTCAGCCTCCATGGCACTTAGCATCTCTTTCCTATTTTGCTTCTCACTGTCTACCTTAAATAAAGAAATGTTTAGGAACAAGCCTCATCTACTTCACAGCTCTGTTACCTTTAGAGCCTTTCCCAAGTCTTTCTGTGTCATCTTCTTGGTGTCTAAAGTAATATCACTCACATAGTTGATGCACATTAAGTAAGTAGTGATGAATGCAAGAATAAGCAACCATTTATGAGCAGAGAGCAGGGCAAGTTGCATGAGGGAGAGACCGTACAGCTGGCCTTAAGGAATGGGTAAGATTTGGGTGGGGAGAAATGGAGAGAAAGCATTTCAGAACTGGTGGAGGTGCACAGTGCAGGGATCTTCATCATGTGGGGCCAAGCATTGGGGAGAGAACTTGTAAGGTGTGTATGGGGAATGGTGCATGGTGAGGAGTGTGGTTCCTAAGGATTGCAGTGGAAAATATATAGGTTGGGAAAGATGAGGGTCATATTTGGAATAGAGACTGAAGTGTTTGGATTCTAGAGTCAGGATCAAATTCTTGTGGGCAATGTGCAGGATAGAGTAGGGGTGGAGAAAAGATTGGAGGCCAGGCTCTAGAGATACTGCTTTTTTATGAAGTCATGAAGGCTGAACCATGTTGGTGTGGGGGAAATAGGAAGGGAAACGTGCTAGTGATCATGCAACATTTGGTGGTATGTGATTGCTTGGGTGAATAAAAAATAATGGAGAAGTAGAAGTCAGGCGCGTAGTACCATTAGGAGAAATGGGGAGTTTTCCCCTAGATACTTGTTTGGTGGAAGATGATAATTTCTGTTTTCAAAGCTACTTTTGAAGCCATCTTGGTAGATGTTAAAAAGGTGATGGTGATCTTGGGAGAGAAATCAATGCCTGAATTGTAGTTTTGAAAATCTTTTGTATTGACATCGTGATCAAATGGCAGATAACTAAATGCTGTCAATTCATACACTGGCTTCTCATGTGGGTGTGTCTGAGAGTGGATCATCGATCTAAGGTATAAAGTGGGAGCAACAAAAGCATTCATGATTATTCCTGGACATTGTTCAAGCCTTTCTGTGTTTTTAGCCCCTATAAGCTGGGTTGCCAAACTTGGATTTACCTATCTTTATAAAGTTCAACTAGAATAAGAAGATGAAAACATAATTTTTATTTCTACTTTATAGATGGGACTAACAAGGCTAGTGAAAGTCAGAAATTATCCTCAACTCACTCGAGCCTTAGTCTCCAGAATTAGGGTTTTCCACATATGAGGAAGATGTATTACTTTAGGGGTATTAAAAATTTATAATATAGCTTTCATTTTAAGATTAAATTTCCTTTTGCCACTTTGGTTGTCACCAGGAGAATGCTCCTTAGGCTTATGTATAAGGTGAAGTTCTTTTAATAAGTTGCTTCACCAGAAATTTGCCTGAGTGGTCCCCAACTCTAATATTTAATAGTTAATCCCCACTGACTGTTATAAATTGTGTCATTGGTGCACACAACTATTTTTGGTGGTTTTATTTGAACATTGTGGTTATAAATGGAATAGTACAGGAAATGGGATCTATTAGCGAAAGAATGTGGATTGAGAACTGATGCTTGAGTTTGAAGAAATATTTATTACCACTGAGAAAAGCCTTAGTTTTTCTAGCTTCTCAACATTGGGGAAACTCATTAAGAAGAAAATGAAATATTGAATCCATGTTGCACTAATTAAATTATATCATTATGTCATTTTCCTGTTGTTGTTTTTTTTGTTATTTTTTCAAATAAAGTTCACAAATTTCCATCTAATGTTTTTCCTAAGAAATATCCTAAGAATAAGAATAAATAATTTTCAGGTATTATCAAAACACATAAAATTTACATTTATTTCCTTTTCTTGTGGGAAGGTTTTTATTTGCTTATTTATTATCTTTAAAGAGTTTGAAATAGCTAGGTCAATTTCAGAGGCAATTGAATTTCCCTTCCTCCCTCTCTCCCTTCTGCTCTTTCTCCTTTCCTTCCTTCCTTCCTTCCTTGGCTTGGGAATGGTTGGGGTGTATATGTGAGAAAGGACCAGATGCTTTTATATCTGCTCACTGTGGGAGAGGAGAGAAAAAATATTTCATTTGAGAAACTTGGTTCTTGCTCTTTTCACCAATGAAGAATGTAATTGTGGGTACATTGAAAATACCAGATCATATATTTTGATAAAACTGTTGTTTGTAGGAAGGAGGCAATACTTCTCTGCCCTTTTAACATTTTAGGTCAAGGGTAACTGTGGTAAGAACAGTGCCCTGCGAGTCAGGTGACCTGGGGACTAGTTCTGACCTAGGCTCCCAGGTGTAGATCCTCTTACTCTCTCTGCTTCTGCATTTCCTCCTCTGAAAAATGGAGAAGTCAGATTCAGTGATCAATGACTTCACATTTAGAGATTCTATGTAGCTGTGGTTTCGGGAAAGCTGGATTTCTTCAAAACGTTCCCTTTTCCATTAAAGCAATAGCCGAGAACCCATTTATGATTCAGAGAAAAGACCCTGGACATTTCCAGGTAAGGCAAGTTTTGGAGTCTATTCTAAGAAATCTGCACAGACAAAGCTTTTTGACCCATGTTGTTGTAAACATTGCTATAATTTACAGAAGGACATTATTAAGTCATATTCCAGATTTATTTGGTTGGGTGTTATAGTGTTTGCAAACATGACTTTTAAACAAAATATTAATGTTTCGAATCTAGGTTTATGTCCGGTAAAGAACACTGTCACAATTAGTAAGCTACTTTCATTTCAAAGAAATGGTAAGCTGTCTTCTCTCAGTGTTTGCTTTTCTCAAAGATGCAGCTACTGGAATGTTGAAATAGGTCAAACTGCTTTTAACCTGGCTACTGTTATTCAATTTTATCAATTCTTCATTTTCTATTAGCAGAAAATCCGTTTCATAACTTCAATATATAAAAGGTAGAAAGATCACAAAGTGGCCCTGAAGCAGATAAATATTGACTGAATCAAACACACATGCTGCTGAGACTTAGAATAATGTGTTCTTTTGCTCTGGGACCAGGCCAGACGAATGTTGCCACTGTTTGTGCCTAACTTAGACTTCTAGATTTATCTCACTCACTTTTGTTTTTTTGTTTAGTAAACATCTGCTTTCTATTAGATTGTTTTATCTCCTTAACCTTTATAAATGACAATTAAGTCCATCTAGCCTGTCAATAGCATGTCATTTATTTGTTGCTACAGCTGAGCCTGACCTTCATTGATTTTATTGGAGTAATTTGCTGGAAATGATTTTTTAATGTTAGATTTATTACCGGGGCACTTCATTGTCAGATAATTGAAGTAAATTGTAATGTTTTTTTTTTCCAAAACTAAATACAAGAAGTACAGGAAAGGGATATATTTTAAGAATAAGATATATTATTTCAAGGGGTTATTTCCTAATGAGATAGACATATGTTATACATGATATCATACACTTCTCAAATTTGCTCACATAGATTGTTTTGAGTGCAATTTTTTTCTTTTTGGCTTTTCCTTAAGGATAGCTAAGGTGGCAACAGGAGCTGAGAATGAATTAGTATTCAAAAATGATGTTGCAAATTAGAGATTTACATAAATCTATTAAGTAACTACAACACCACCCTTACATAACGAGCCTTGCTATTTTGACGTAACTGCATATTCGGTGATGAATAGACCGATGATATATAATCAATCTTACCTTTTCCACAAATATTATCCCTCTAGTATTGGTGTTAACAAATTTTTATCATATTGTGATTTGGGCTCTCCAAGAACTTTGCCCAGGTGATAATTAGCATTTCAGTTCGCAAATGAGGCTTTCTTGATATTTGTATTTGTTCCACTGATGTGAGGGGGTGGCTATACTATTGCTATACGAATGCAGGAGGATTGAGTTATATATTTTATATTTTGAAAAGTGTTTGTAAATACACAACTCTCCTTGATGTGCCGTCATGTCCCAATGTTAGCAGGACCAGGCCAGCAAAGATTTGCCAGCAAGGCTGATGCTCTTGTTTTTCTGGAAATGGATTCTGGCTTGAAATAAAGAAAAAAGACTTTCAAACTCAACTTTAAATATTAGCAAATGAAATATGCTGTTTTTTCATATTCTAAATAATGATACATTGTTGTACAGGAGGTTTTCCAATGTATTGGAACTAGTTAAGGGTAAGTGGAGCAGAGCTAAAGCCGTATTCTTTAAGGAGTGTGTTCTTTCTTTTTATTCTCACGGGAGTGGAATCCAAGCAAGTCATTCTGTAACCAAAGGCAAAGAGAACTCTGGACCAACAGTCACTGGAAACCTGTTCTAGTTGCAACAGTCTCTCTATTCATTCATAATTGTTTTGTAGCAAAAGAAAAATTAGAAAATAGGATTTTAAGCTTTTCATGTATTTTATATAGATTAAATGTTACCACACATGCTATCCCTCTTATCAGTTTATGCACTAAAATTATGAGAATTCAAGTGAATATTGGCGATATAATTGTTCCCACTCATTATCAATGACTTCCTCTTGCATCTTGTATTTTAGAGTGAATTTTAGCATCGACTTTAATGAAGAGCAGCTAGGTTATCACTTCATCAGGTTTTAAAAATTCAAACTTGCTGTATCTTGAAAGGTGGTTACACACAAGTTTAGAAATAATTGTTCCGAGGGCCTTTCATAGAATAAAGTTCAGCAGAGACAGAATTTGCTTTAAAAATAGAAGCCTGATGTAATCAACTCAAAGTAAGGAGAATAAGCAGGCAATGGTGTCCTCAACAGATTGGATTCTGCAATTCAATTTTAATTTTAGTGGAAATTACTGGGGGAAAAAACTGTAAGGACTTGAGGGAGAAACTTCATGCTTTTAAATTGTCACGCTTCTTTCCTGTCTCTGTTCCTGTCACTATTATTGATATAAAGAATCTATCAACATATTTTTATGGGTGATTAAGAAAGGCTGACCTTTCCTTTGCAGGTACAAATAGGTAGTTCTTCAGAGGCTATAACTGAATGACAAGATAATTCTATCCATTTAATATTGAAGTGATGTTGATAGTATCATTCTTCTCATGTTGGAAGCAGGACAGTATAGAGGCCCTTTCTGCCTCAGCCTGTTCTGCCCTGGGTGATGTATTTTCCCTCTGACTAATCGCTGTCACATTAACCTGCACTATTTCATCCTTCAGAGCTGTCAAGATAATGATGATAATCCAAGTGGCTCATTGTAGGTAAAGGAAATTATATGAGCAAAGTAATATCATAAAACAGTGTTTAAATATTTTAATTTCATTTGTCAGGGCTGCCCCAACACTTCATTACACATATAACCATCTCTCATCAGTGGAATTAGTGCATTATTCATTACTGTTAATTATTTTCACATAATGGCTGCCCTGATATATTTAACCTCCACATTATATCTCAGATAATGGGTCTGTAAAATTGAATTGTGTGAAGAGTGGAGTTCTAAAGCTCATTTGCAGAACATCAAAGAACAAAGAAGAGGAAAAGAATTCTAAATGGGACATTTTGCCCAGCTGGGGCCAAACATTTGTTTCTGTCTGATTTGCATACAGAAAATAGGAGGTGCAGAAGTGGCTTAATACTGTATAGGCTGTCAGCTCCTATTACACAACCAATTAGGATCTGTGAACGTCGCACGCATCAGAGACAATTGGAGAATTATAGCTTGAGAAAACGAAACAGTTAAAGAAGTACTCTTACACAATATAGACAAAATGAAATTTCCTTTTGGAGATGATATGTAATGGAGAGAGAAAGGGAGAGAGAGGGAAGGAAGGGATGTTAGTGAGTTTCAGGTTAATAACATTTTTTATGAATAACTTTAATAAAAGTAATACGTTTCTTAAAGTGGTAAAAACAAAGAATAACCATAAAAATTTATTTAGATTTTAGTTATTCATTTCTAGCATGGTCAGTATAAAATTTATGGTAACATGGTAACTTAAATGCTTTCAACATTCATGCAAACAAAGCATTAATTTAGAGCCCCTAACACTCTATGAGTGGAGGCCAAATTTTATAACAATTTAATTCTTCCTTATTGTGTATTACTATATTATAATAGAGCATTTGACAAGCATAATGGTCCAATCAACAATGTCAAACACATCTGTATGCAAGTGTATTTTTCTTTATACTTTTTCAATGTAGTTAACGGAACGAAAAAGCCAGCTGAAATCAGAACGAGTCAGAATTTCCTGATGATGGGGCTAAGACATGTATATATTTTAAAAGCTCTGCAAGTAATTTTGAGGGGCTTCCTGTGATCAGAACCTTGTCCTTAGAGGTTAGAGGAGTATGTGGCCCATGGAAGGCTCATAACCTCCCTTTCTTTGTTTTTTTTTAACGACTCTCATTTTTGAGCATGTACAGCAAGCTCTGCCCTGGGTGAGTGCTTGATGGCAACAACTATTTTTTCTTATCACAAAGCACAATGTAGAGAGTCACTCAGTAATTGTTTGTTAAATTTACTTTGGCTTTCTCAAATTTTCACTGTTATAATTATAGTGAAATTAATTTCTTCACATACCTATAAATTTTTCTTCTTTTGGATTTTTCTTTAGGTCAAGTCCCATGGGTGGGATTCACAATTGTTCTGGCTCTTGTTGCATTCTGTCAAGTAAAGTTCTAAGGGTTACACCAATTAATACTGCCACGACAAGGTACAAGTATAACAATTTGATTGCAATCTTGGCAGAATGGGCTATTAAAGCACAGGTTTTGTTAACCTGATAGAAAATGGCATCTCATCATTTTATCATGCATTTTTTTTCTTTCTGTTCAGATTGACCACTTCCCATTTTAATTTATATTTTTGTGTGTGAAGTCATATCTTAGTTATCTTAGTCTTTTCTACTGTTTATCTATTGATTTCTTAGCATTTTTATTACCAAATTGAATGATCTCTTTATATAATAAATGTATTTTACTTGCATTTGTTTTATTTACTATTAATATTGTTCACTGTTTGCATTTTTTTAGTCTTTTAATATTTTTACTAATGTTTTTTATTTCTTATGCAGTCTAATGAGTTGATCTTCTCGTGTTTTTTCCCACGTGTCTTTAAGGCTTATAACATTATCACAATTAGCTCTTTTTAAAAGATAAATTAGATCAAGTCTTGAGATATTTAAAAATATAGTGGGAAAGCATAACTACAGTGTTGGAAATGAAATCATGGTAACTTACCTCTCAGCCTGTCACACCATTCTTATATTTTAATGAGTTAGGCAAGCAGTCCTCCCGAATACCCATCAGGACAATATACCCAGTTGCTAGGAAATAAACAGAAGAGAAGTTCAACTTTGCCACTATGTTCTCTCTTATTCTCATTCATTATGCACCATGTGGTGGAGTTGTCCTATAGCATCAATCCATCTTTTATTATATATGAAATAAGATCTGAACTTTTGCATTGGACATTTACGTATTTTCTTTTCTTCTGTTCATCTTCTTTTTGGGGTGTGTGTGTCTCTCTCTACTCTTAATTCTATAGCCACCTCTAATGCCTATTCATTTACAACATTTCTTGAGATTCTACCATGTGCCTGTAAGGTGCTGGAAATAAACAAAAAGCAATCTACCCCTGACTTTAAGAACCTCATAGTGCAGTCAGCCCCCTCCCTGGAATATTCCCTGTATTATCTGGCTTCTAGAACCTGCTTAATTTGCTCCTTCTGTTTGGATGTTCTTAGGTCTTACATATTGCATTGAAGCACTACCTATTCTTTAAGGCTCCTATTCAAATTCTACTTTCTTTAATAAGCTTTCTCTGTTTACTACACCCCTGCTGGAATGAATCACTCTGTTCCAAACATCCCCAATGAAAGATGTTTTTCCCTATTATGATATTTGATCTTTATGAGCTTCATAATAGAGTTATTGATGTATGCCTGTCTCCTCCACTAGATTATGACACTCATGGCAATAGCAATTGGATCTTCTTGACTTTTTATATCTCACTATACATAGCAGGGCCTGTGCCAACAATAGAAACTGTGTAAATATTTGTAGCTTTGTTTTTTCCTGTTCATTTGATTGAAAACTCAAAGTCCAAGATTACAATCAACTTCTCCAATATAGAGTCACAATTAGCATGACTCTGCCATTCTCAAATTTGTATTTTTGTTGCAAGACTGGAGAAGCTATAACTTCCACACAACTAAAATTTAATGTCCAGTTGGTGCTCAGTAAGTATTCTTCACCGACAAGCCGACAGGGTGGCATTAAATCTATGTAGAGAACATGCAATAACTTTTATTATCCACTTTGTCTTTTATATACCATTATATTTTTGCAGTTAAAATATGGCATAAAACATTATTTAACTTGTTGTCACCTGATGCGTCATGCTATTACTAAACCAGTTCTGTGAAAATCTTGCATTAGTTCCATGCAAGGTGTTCATTTATATAACCTCCCATTTTCATAATTTGCTGAGAACGTTTATATCGCAAATGCCAAGTGGCAAAGTGTTTTTGGTCCTTTCCATTAAGTATTAATAAAACATCTCATAATACAGATTCCTTTCACCTGGTTCATCTGAGAGTTGTTTGGAAGAGATCCATTTATTTCATTTAAAGCTTGTCACATCCTTCCATTTTTGTGGCAAATCCCAGGATACCACCATGGCCCAGAAAGGTTGTTGTTCATTTGTTTAGAGATTTAAGAAAGATTACTCATTGTTGTCAGTGTCAAGAGTGTCAAAAGCAGGGTGTCTCTTTTATTTTTATTTGGCAACCCTAAGAATGAAGACAATCTGATGTTTCTAATGAAAGTGACTGTTATAAACAAGTCATCTCCCACTGCTTGCTTGATAAAATACCAAGGCCAATCCTTGGAAAAATAGGGAACCTGAGAAGGTTTCTTTTTCATTCTTGCCCACATTGTTTTCTGAGCCACTTTGTCTTCTTGGGAAATAACCCTTATTATTCAATTTGCCTGTTCCTCCCCTCTGTGCCCTTCTACCCAGCCCAGCCTCTGACTTTCATCCTACCCACCATCTCTCTGTCCTCCTCCACTTTTCTCAGCTCCTGCTACCTTCATAGAGGGGTAAAGCAATAATGTTTCCTGACCTCTTCGTATGACCCTGGCACTATGCTAAGCACCTAACGTGTATCATCTCATCAGTCCTTAAAGTAATTCCATGAGGTGGCAAATTATTGTTACCATCATTTTACAAATGAAGTGATTGAGTCATGGTGAGGTGAAAAGATTTACCTAAGGTCACGCAGCAAGGATGGTAGATGGTCATTTTAGCAGATGGCCTCAACAAGATCCTGCATATTCTTTGACAGTGTGACCTTTCAACTCTCCACATTAAGGGGTTGGATCTATATCTCTTCCTTTTGAATCTGGGTGGATTTATAACTATTTCATGTAACAAAATGTGGCTGATGTGACATGACATGGCTTCTGCATCTAGAACATAAAAGGCAATGTAGCTTCTGCTTTGATCTCTGAAATACTTGGGCTTGGAGCCCTGAGCTGCCATGTATGATGTCTGATTTCCCTGAAGCTGTCATATTTTGAAGAGCCAAGTTACACAGAGAAGTTATGTGTAAATGCTATGGTTGGCAATCTGAGCCTTCATCATTTCATCTCTAATTTTAAACATGTGAATGAAACTGTCTCAGACCACCCCCCTCAGACCAGCTCATCTGCCAGCTGAGAATCACTGAGTAATCTTAGTCAATGCTACGAGGAGCAAAAGAATCACTGAGATGAGCACTTTTAAAAATCTATGATCCACAGAACCTGTGAGCAGAATCAGATGGTTGTTTTTAAGTCATGAAGTTTTGGGGTGGTTTCTTATATAGCAGACATAACCAGAACGGCTCGTAAGTAGTAGAATCAGAATGTGAGTTGGGCATTCTGACTCTGGAGCTCTCACAGGTAAGCCCTACGTTACATGGATGAACTAACCTCCAATAATCTGTGACGCACTTTCTACCAATATTTTCATGTAACAGGATCCTGCCTTAACCACAAAGGCTGAATTGCTAATGGCGAAATTTCTGGCACTATCGGCAGTATTGATGGGTTTTCTCAAATCAAATCCAGATACTCATTACCTATTTTCATACTGGAGAAACATTAGCCTTTGTCACTGAATACTGAATATATTTAATTCCCTATTTATTGGAAAATGGGTTTCTTGACTTTTTTTTCCATTGGGGTGTAATGCACCTACCAAAAATGCACAAATCATAAGTATAGGGTTCAATATATTGTCATCAAGTCAACTTTCCCATGAAGTCATCACCCAGGGCAAGAAATGGAACCCTGCCAGTCTCCAGAATCCTCTCTCGAACCACCTCAAAATCTCTTTTCCTCTTCCTCCTCCCTACCGTGACATCTAAATTTATAGTTTAGTTTTGGCTGTTTTTGAATTCTACAGAACCATACAAAAGGTATTGTTTTGAGACGGGCTTCTTTTGTGCCACATTATGTTTGTGAAACTGACCCATGTTGCTAAAGGTAGCCGCAGTTCATTTATTCTTAGTGTACGTGTTAATAGTATTCCACAGAATGAATGAATGTGTTATGATCCAGTCTTTGTTGATCTAGTCTATTTATGACAGATACTTAGGTCAGAGAAAAATTTTTAATTATTTTTTATTAGATATTATTTTATTTATTTTTAAAATTGAGCAATAATTGACATATAACATTATGTTAGTTTTAGATGTATAACATAATGATTCAACATATGTATATATTATGAAATGATCACCACAGTAAGTCTAGTTAACATCATCACCACACATAGTGACAAATTTCTTTTCTTGTGATGAAAAATTTTGGGATCTCTTTTAGCAACTTTCAAATATACAATACAGTATTATTAACTATAGTTCTTTCTTGTCAAATTACAAATATAGAAGGAATACAACATATGGGAATAACCACCAAGTGAAATATAATCTCCATCCATTATCCACAGGTAAATGAGAGGGAATGTACGTGGGCACAGCAAATGTCTTCATGCATTGAGAGTACTGTCAGAATGTGGGCAGCCTCAGACTGGAGAGAGAATGAGGTTTGCCCTGACAGGGGTATGGGAAGGGGGAGGGGAGAGAGTGGGAGGGATGAGGACAGGCCTCCGTAAGGGCTTCGAGTCCTGCATCCAAAGGTAGATTTGCAGCCACTGTGAGGGTGGAAGATGGAGTTCAGTGAGACAGATGGGGGACAGTCATCAGCAAAGTCATCATGAAGCTGGCACTGTGATCAGGCAGTGCCATGGCTCTGTGTGATCAGCACTTTAGTAGAAGGTCCAAAGCAGAAATTGCAAGTTTGGGGCAATGACTGCCAACTCTGAAACCACGGGCAGTGGAATCTGAGAGAGCTGCAAAGGATTGCAGAGCCTTGTCAAAGTGGCTGCAGGCTCAGCACAGCTCTCTAGAGGTCATCTGGAACTCTAAGGAAGCACGGTGGGAGGTGAGGAGCAACGGGACCTGGAAATGAAGTGGTTGCCCAAATTTCCCTTCCGGCTCTGCCAGTGTTCATTCTGATTGGTTGGTGCTCAGGCTGTGCAACCTGTTGATGTTTTGATTATCAGTCTTTTGGCTTCTGGCAGGAAAGACATGTAGGTGCAGTTATAACTTTTGTGGTAAATTTATTCAAAATGTTATTGCTGAGATCTCAAATTGGAGAAAGTTAGAGTCTTGCTTTTCTTTGCCTTTGCCTTTTGCCTTTGGCGTGACTTGGATTTGGATGAGAATTGGTTGAAAAAAGTAAAACCTTCCTGGGAGTCAGGCTACCTGGGCCTGGTTTTAGTCTGCTGCCATACAGCTTATGTGGGAGAATTTTCAGAAAAAAAGAGCAAATCTCGATTTTATTCGCTCTTTCTCAAGAGGTAATCGAGAAGTGCATGTCTGATTGAACTGTTGTGCTGGGCCCCTCCTTCACAGCCCGTCAAGAACGAGGGGCCCCATCGCCTGGGAATTACAATTGATAACTTCAGCTACCAATCTCTTCACAAACATCGAATTCACATTAGCCAAATAATGCAGATTTAAAGATATCTCAAGGGAGATTTGATTCCATTAAGAGTTATTAAGGCATCACAGTTCAATAGGATGAGCCAAAGAGCTGGAACAGCAGGACTGGGGGTCAATCGCCTCTCCCGTTGACTTGCTATGGCACAAACTACTGCGGTCTAATCTCTTTCGACTCTTCAAATACAGAAGAAAAAATGTTGATTCACTCTGTATGATAGTTTAGACAATAGAAATATATCGAATATTTTTTCCAAGAGAAGTATAATGCAATATACACCTCAAGGTGGATGCGAAATTTTCATGAGAAAGACTTGATCTGTGTTTAGACTTCCAAAAATTGTGTTGAAAAAGTTGACCGAAGTTGTATGAAAGATATTCAAAGATGTTGCCAATCATTGAGATGAGTATGTGTTTTAAATTTAAATTTAACTCAAATATAAGTAAAGCTAAAAATTGAGTTCCTCAGTCACATCAGCCACATTTCAAGTGCTCAAGAGCTACGTGTAGCTAGTGGCTATCGTGCTGGACAGCACAGGTCTAGACCACACGTATAAATACTATATACACACTTGCACAGAAATCTGTAGGAGTGAAAATTTCAGTTATGCCTACATATAGGGAATGTGCTATTCTTTTGCAATTATTTTTTCCCATACAGCTTAGTGTTTACTCCTTAGGTGCAAACATATTTTCTATTTCTAGGTAACATCACATATGTTCTCGAGTTCTTAAATGGGAACATTAAAAAAAACCAGAACTTTTCTCCCTGAGCTAAAACCATAATTATAAACATTAATTATGTTACTGTGTTTTAATGCATCTCTGACTTCAGGAGGCATCAGCCCAGAGGTTGATAAACTAACGGTGGGGACCAAATATGGCCTGCTATCTGCTCTTTATATAAAGCTTTGCTGGAACATAGTCACGAGTGTTCATGTGTGTAATCTGTACTTGCTTTCATGCTAGAGTTGAGTAGTTATAATAGATACTGTACAACTTGCAAAGCCTGAAATATCTACTACCTGGCTTTCACAGATAAAGTTTGTCAATCCACAAAGTAGGCTATACTACATGACCCAAACTGGAGAGCGTTCAGATTCTTAAGTCTGCGTTTTATTGTTCTCCTTACACCCATTGTTAACAAAGAGTGTCTTTTCATCGCTATTGGGGTTCCTACAAATAATAGCCTACTTATTAATTTAAACCACTATGGATTTAGAAAATGAGTAACACCACGTGTTAGATGTTTATACTAAAAGCAAATTGGCCATCATATATTCAGCTTGGGGTTTTGTGATATCTACTTGGCTCTGCAGGGACTTTTATCTTTATTTCCACGTTTTTAGACATGTTGGCCTCGTTCAGACGTCCTACCTTCTCCTCTGGCTCTGACCTCAAACGGTATGACCTAATTGAACCAAGTTGCTCACAGTTTGTCCCCGCACCTTGCATATTTATGACCTCCTATCTCAGTCATGATTTTCCATGTCAGAACATCTTGCTCCTGTTTCCTCACCACGTTAATGCTACTTCATCATTCTCACCTCTGGAAGATCTTCCTTGACTTCTCATCACTCTCCACCCTAAGCTCCTGACAACACCAGCCAGGGCCATGCATGTAGTTGCTGCCTCCTCAGGACTTCCTGATACTACGAGATAATCTTACTTATGATGTTATAATACTGTCTTGTAATTATCTGTGCACATTTCTACCTGCCAAAGGAAGTGTGAGCTCCTGAAGGGCAGGCCTTATCTAGAATGTTTCCAGAAACATCTCAGGAAACCAATAAATATTTATTGAATAGCTGCGTAACTTCAAATAATAATATATATTCTTTTCTGTAAATAAGAGTATATCTTTTTCTAATTATAGAATAATGATTAGGCAATGAGAACCTTAACTCAAGCAATATTTAAAAGATATTTCGCAACTTAAAAATCTGCTTAATGAAATCAACTAAAAATTGGACTAAATGTAATCCTACAGCGTGTTAATGCAATACTACCATGCTTTCTCTCCACTAAAACAGGTCAAATATTAATTTGGTAAAACAGGCTGTAAAAATGGGAATCTTTTATTTCTTTGGTGTGTAACATGTATGTAGAAGTTTCATCGACTCACGAGAATAAAGTATTAGCACATTTAAACGAGGTCACATTTCTGTCAATGGTGAAATTGTAATGATTTGGGGGCCCGCTTCCCGGTACAGATATGCGAAACATTTCCCGCACATCTCACAGCATCCTCTGAAAACAGTTCCTCCGTTAGCCTTGGGCCCACAGATGCAGATCTCCTGACAGGTCCTGACTCTCTTCCATCCTCTTCCTATGCCCCTCCCTTCTCCCCTTTCTTCTTCGTTGTGCCTCTGCCCCTGCAGACTCTGGAACAGACACTGGGAAGACTCACCTCATCTTACAGAAGTGATTCTCCGAAGGAAACTTGGCTTTCGGAGATCCAATGTTGTCTACGCTGGAGGCAACTCTGCATCACCACCTGCATCATTAGCTTGTCGTAGCCACTCGTCTCAAATATCTCCATTTCAGAAGTACATCTTTGCTTTACATTTGAAAACCGGGAGAACTATTTGGATAATTTTCCCAGGAGTGAAGGATCAGTCTGCCCCCAATACAGTATTCAGAGACTATTAAATGTTGCTTTTAAATGACAAATTTCCCAGCTACCTTATTCAAGATTTTATACATTGTAAGGGCTCAGTTTTAGCAATGACACCCCGTTTCCATGTGGGGAAGGGCAAAGCAATGTGTAACAGGTACATTCACAGGGGTCTTTTCTTCTGTCGTATCATGCATACTCCCTAGACTATTACTAGAAAACATTAATGGAAGTGCTAAACTAATCCCTTGATAATTTTGTCAAAAATTCACATTGAATTAAACTTTTAATGAACCCATTTATTTCTCGTCATGGAGAAGAAATCCCATCCACATGGGAAAATGAAACTTCAAGGTACCGGGAAAACATGCGTTATGACAACAAATCGAGATCAAGACGTTGTAAGATAGGTTCATTTCAATGACCGAGCCCCAAGTGCCTTCTGCCTTGAGAGCAGCTTCTAAGTGGAGCTTAGGATTCTCTCAAACAGGTAACAGTCTTTTCCCTAAATCTCTACATATGGTTAGGGATCAAAGTCAGTGCTCAGAGAAGGCTTGTGATCTGAATATCACCATTTTTTGATGATAAATAATTCCTTATTTAGATCAGAAATATAATAGAACAAAAAGGTTAGAACTGCTGAGCTCTATAATCTGACACAGAGGAAACCTCATTCTTCAAATTGTTGTTTGCTAGTCTTTTAGATGAAGCTTGAAAGATTTTGTTTGCAAAAAGCTGTTGAGAGGTGACAAGGTCGCCTCTAGCTACAAAGCTCCTATGGGTTTTCAAAGTACTTAACCATTCCTTGAATGTGCCCTTTCCCTGGGAGTGTTCAAAGCCTCTCTAGAAGATTCTTCAATATTTCTTTTTCTACAGTCAAACAACGTTCATTGTTTAGAAGAAATAGATTAGGTGAGTGTCTTTGAACTGCATCTCGAATGGACTGTGAAGTCAAGTGGCCTTAAACAGACACATATAAGCAATTTATAGTGAAAGAGGGATTAAAAAATGTCAGCTCTTATGATGGGGGGAAAATGTAGGTGAAGTGGAGTTTATTATATTGGCTAAAAAGCAAACATATATTCTTGAGAGAGCTGAATTACAAAGATTTTACCCCATATTTTACATATGGCATGGCTCTTGGCTGTAGGCCAACCCTGCCTTTTTAAAGTGTTGCTCTTTAATTCATGGTGGCTCTTACATAGTAACAACTACATGGACAGAGCAGAGGACTAAAGCAATACCAGGTCTAGGCAGGCCGAAAGATCCACTGTTATCAAATAATTAGTAAATGTTTACTGAGCACAAACTATGTGCAAAGTAATATTGTGTTTTGTGGCCTTGTTCTCTAAATTAAAGTCAAATTCTATAGTTTCCAAGCATGGTAAAAAGAAGATATGCCTCAGATGTCTATTATTTATTATTAGAGGCAAATTGGGCCAATTATTCACAGGCCAATTTCCTGGAGTCAGAATACCCACCTCACATCCTGGTTCTACCCTTTACTAGCTATTCCCATAGTTCAAACACACACACACATCCTGATGACCCCTTGAGAAAGAGCCAAGAAGACCTGGATTTATTCCTGTGTGTCTGAAAGTTTTCCACAGAAGCAAAATTTGAGGCAGTAAGACATTTTTGTGTTAGTGTAGATGAGGGGAAAAAACACAACCTTATCCTACCTCTCTTTCTTTCCTACTAGTGATCAGAATTCATAACTATTGGGATAAAAAGTCAGTATTCCTGTGCTACAGTCAATAATCTGTCCATTTTTCCTGTGTCATGCTGCGAGTGTGGCAAGTAGAAAAACCATTAAGTGTTCCCTGGTTTTATAAGGTATAAATTTCACCATGTCATCTAATCTAAATAATAATAATAATAAAAAATAATGTCCCACAAAATCACATAAAGAATATGAACACAACAAATTTTCCATGTGATAAAATCTCTCTATATATTTCTAATTAAAGCCTTTGTTCACTTTTTAATTTAATATTGTACTAAGACATACAAGAGCATTTTGAATATAATCTCATTCCTTCTCTCTGTCTCTCAAAACCCAAAACTGTCAGAACCATGTTTGTCAATAATTGCTTAAAAATCTTTCAAACTTCCTTTCTCATATGAAACTTTCTCATGGGTAAAGACAGATATATAGTAGTTAGACTTAAATCTGAAAGCAACTTTTATTATTTCTTTTACTCCTTTTTCACTTTATCTTTATGAAGCAGTATAGAAATGTTGGGAACAAAGACTGGTAGGATGCTATTTCCTCCCACACCGAGGTAGCTCAGACCGTGGAAAAACTGTAGGAATGAGAGTGGGTTGAGGAGAAATTTGACTTCAGATTAATTAGTTGAGAAAAAAAAAACAGACTGATAATCATATTAGCCAAAATTCAGTAAAAAACATAATACCATGAAAGGATATTTTTTAAAAAATAAATTTTGCTGATGCAAAAAAATAACAAATGCTCAATTAAATTATTTGTAAAATACAGCAAAATATAAAGAAGAAAAGAAAAATTACTGGCAAGTTCTACTGAGCTAACCACTGTTGACATTTTGTGGTATTAAAAACAATCTTTACTTTTATATACAAAATATATGTGTGTATCTTTTACTTAAATGAAATCAGATGCATATATAGTTTTATATCCTGCTTTTTAAAAACTACACATAGTATGAACATTTTCCTTGTATTATTAAACATTTTTTGAAAATATGATTTTTATTTGCTATATCCCATTCTATGGAGTCTCTGACTCAACCCTTTTCTATAAATATAACTTAATCAATTAAAGGATTCTTTCATTGGGAATACCTTGATTAGTCAATTGTACCTAATTCACAAAGGTATTTTACTGAAGTTTTGGTTTTCTGTCGCAGGGCTCATAGAGGTCCCTACAGACCCATCAGGGAGAAATTAATGGCAGAGAAGCAGGTGGCACTATAACCTGGGGATGAAAATTAACTAAGCCTCCACAATAGTGACCCAAACCTTAATTCTCTCTGATGGATGTATAAGCCTTATCTGCCCCATCTCAAACTTCAGAATTTGTGCTATAATTAAAACACTTCTCCTCCGTTGGTGTATGTGCAGACAAAAAGCTCCTTTTTAGTCCCTTCCCTTATTTTTTTTCTCAAATATCTTTACAGTCATACTATACCTTTGAGCTCTAATGCATTCTGTGAAGTACTCTCTGTGTTGGAACTAAGCAGGAGTGAGGCTGGAGCTAAGGGTAGGCATTACTGGGAGCCAAAAGGCATTACTGGGAGCCTAAGAAGGAAATGCCTCACTTGATCCAGCAGGCACTTTAGGATACTGAATGCTCTACTCTGCGAATGAAGATTTGCCTGGTCAATCTAACCATACGACCAAACCACTTTTGATTGATGTTGGTTGAAGTTGTGAATATATTTATTGAACTTCCTTAATAGACACATTATTATATACTATGCCTGTGTTGCTAGCAAGAAGGGATTGGGAGATAGTCTCTAAGGATACAGTCATTGTCTTCAAGGAATTTATAAGATTTTAAAAAAGAGCAAAAACTATAAAAAGCATTTATTACAAGCAGAAATGCAAATGACAATGAAGAGACTTAACTTCAGTAGCAGTCAGAGAAATGCCATACAACAAAATCATGAGATAACACTTTTTGCTCTAACCCTGATCTTAATCCCAAAAATAGTTGATAATTCTCACTGCTGTCAAAAGTGTGAAGAAACAGACATTCAAATACATTAATGGTGAGAGAATGACTTAGTAAATATTTTCGAAAAGTAAGTTATCTTTAATTGTCTTTAATAATTAAATTTTGCAAAATAACCTTTTAACTCTGCAGTCTAACTCTGGCAATCTACAAAGAAATAAAAGCACAAGTACAAAATAACATAGATAAACTTATTTACTGTAACATCGGTTATCATGTTGAAATAAATGGAAACAAGAGAATAACTGAATAAATTGTGGTACAACCACACAATGGAATTTTATCCAGCTATTAAAAGAATGAGTTGGATCTGTCTGTATGGTTTTGTAAAAAATAATACAGAAGAAAGTGTTTAATAAATAGAAAAATATCTTCATGTATTTTAGAATATGTGTTTATATGTTTTGTAGGAATATTGGAACAGGTGTAGGTGCAACGTGATGGATGAAGAATGGATGGCATTTGCTATCAATTCTTGCTGGAGGGCAAAAATGACTTGATATTGACCTAACCAATGAACAACAGCTGAAACTTATAATGTGCATAAAGCCTTGCAAGGCTCTGGGGAAAATACAGATATATGAGATGTAGTTACTGACCTCCAGATAGAATTTAAATCTAGTTAGGTTGAAAATGAACACATATAAAACAACATGAACAAGACAGGATGAATCGTACGGCATAAGCTCCAGGTGCAATGGAAATTCAAAGGAGAGCTTGATCCAGAAGAATGGTGGTGGGAGATGGGGTAGGGATGGAGGGGAGCTTATGGTGAAAATTGTGAATTGTGTTTAGAAAGTCTACTGCCTGATTCATTCTCTCTCTCTCTTGTTCTCTGCCTTCCTTTAAGACTTTCACTGCTGTGCTTCTGACCTGGTTATTTGTCCTTGACTCCATCTTCGTTAATACTTGCTTAGTATTTTGGACCCTAAGTAACTTAGACCCCAGTTAATTCTCAAGTATACCTTTGAACTTTCCCCCTAATCTTACTCCCTTGCAATTAGTATTAGATGGGTTTTAGCTAACTATCCAAGCTTAGTCAGTCTCCATCTTTACTAACATGGTAAACATGACAAGTACCAAAAAATTTAGTTGTTTTGGGTCATCTCCAGATTGGGAATTTAGGTCAGGACCCTATAGGGTTTGTTTAATTTCTGCCTCCGAGGCTATTAAAATGAGCGAGGTGAACCACGCTGGTTGAATTTTGCCATTCTACATTCAGTTCATTGTGATTACACAAACCCAGCCTCAATTAAGTAATTTTTTTTTCTGCAGTGGGAGGGGGTCATTTTGAGAGTAAATTTGAACGTCTGCGTAGATCAGCATTATTGTTAATCACATCTGCACTTACACATATTTATATGCACACTCACAAGTGCAAAGATGCAGTTTCAAACTTAATTAAAAATAGAAAGCAACCTAAAGTGTGCTAGTATTTCCCCTGACTTCAGCATGATCTACCACTTTGACAAAATTTCATAAATCTCCTGCAATAGAAAATTCTACCACACAGAACCATTTTATGCAGCAATATAAGTACTTAAAATATTCAACAACTTTCATCATGTTTTGCCTCTTGGTACATGGAATTTTTATGCATTTAATAGTTACATATGTTATATATTTTAAACAGTATTTTTTACTAATGGTCCCCCACAGTACATTTTTCTGAAACTCTAACATTTGTGTTTTGTTCTTGGAGCTCATGATGATAATCTTCAATCGAGCACATCCAACCACAGAGGACAGATTTAGTTGCTTATTTTTTTAAGGTGGCTTGATCCAGTGATGTAGGCATCAAAAGTTATCCAGTCCCTGTGACAGAAATGCCTCCCCCATCATTTTTTGAAGAGCAGTTCCGGATCTGCTGTATGAGCAGCTCCTGCTGCTGCCAGGCCTGTAGCAGGTACACAGAAATTCAGAGCAGACAAACCATGGGGAATGTTCATTTGTTACTTATTTATAAACTTGTCATGCCACATCATGTAAAATTAACACCTTTAATGGGCTCCTGCCTCAGTTGCTTGGAGGATGGGCTTTCACCAGCCAAGGCCACCCACGGGCTTCCAGGCAGTGTTGCTGGGTGTTTGCTTTGGGCTGCTAGCCTTGTGGGGTCTACTTGCTGAAGTCATCCTTATGCGAAGACGGTCAGCAAAGGTCTGTCTCATTAGAGAGAATGTTCAGGAAGTGAAATCTTTGGGGCTTTGCGGCTGAAGAGACAGTGATTACTTTGGAGAGCAAATTTCTTTCTCTAGGTAATGAAGAGATTTACTCCAACATTCATTTATTATGAATCGGGGAGTGGGGGAGGATGGCTTCTCCCACATGCCAGCATCCATAGGGTCCCTTTCCTGTAAGAGTTCATAAATAATCAACGTTTACAATGAAAAGGTTTTGTAAGCATTATCTTTTCCTGTCATAAAAAGTCCTTCATGCTTCTAAGGGAAGACCGTCCTAACTTGCAGACAAAGATTCTGGACCTGAAATGGCTTTTCTGCATCGAAAGTGGATACAAACGTTTGGGGATTTTGAAGAAAGGTCTCACCTTCCACACACTGCCTCATTGCTCCTGCTTCAGTGTCTAAAATTTCAGTCTAATTTTTAGCATTGTTTAAATATAAATGATGTGTGGGAGGGAGGAACACGTTAAGTCAGTCAGCAAACAGCTGTCAGTTACTACGTGCTAACTATTGCACTTGGTAGATATACAGGTTCTTGAAGAGTTTTTGATCTTATGGAAGAGAGAAACAAGTGACAGATAGTTAAAAGCCAACTTAAAGTATCGTTGTGGTGGGTGCTGAGCGTTAAGGAAATGCAGAGGAAGGAGGGATTAATGGTATTTGAAGAGATCTGTAAAGGTTTCATAGAAAGAAAGTGACATTTGAGCTTGAAGAATGACTAAGCATTTATCAAGATAAGAAGAAAAAATAATTCTAGGCAATTTTTGAGGGAGCAACATGGACACAGACATCACGGTACTTTATTCGTCAGATGCTGGTTGCTGTGTAAAGTACCTGTGTAAAGCCGTGTGGCATGCTTTAGACATGTAATCGAGCCCAGTTCTTGCAAGGGAGACATGATCACCGGTGTTTTCCCCTTTGTTTTGTTTTGTTCGTGAGAAAACAGAGGAGACCCTGAGAGGTTAAATGACTCCAATTGGGGGGTTCAAACAGGTATACCCACGCCCGAGCCCGTGCCTTTCCTTTGACCTTGCAGCATTCTCGCTGTCTTTTTGCACAGCTGCAGGAGAGCATGACCTGTCGAGTGAAGGGTGGGATCGAATGCTGTGCGGTGAGAGGGAAGGGGCTCAGGGCAATCAGGCCAGGTTGTGATGAGCCTTGAATACTATAAGAAGTTTAAATTTTATCCTGTTGTAGGCGATGGGAAGCTAAGCCATCCCAACATCGGAGGGTTTTTTTTCCTATCCTATAATCTTAAGCAAAATAGTTTCTTTTTATTTTTAATTTTCATTGGAGGTTTTTAAGTATGTGTGTGTGTGTGTGTGTGTGTGTGTGTGTGGTGATCATGTCACAGATGAACTGCAGGGAAGGGTGGTGGTGCTGGTGGGTGGGTGGGGTGGGGAGGTCAATCCTGTGAGATACAACGTAGGACTGCCACTAACAAGAGTATAAAAGTTTAATCAACTTAGTATGTAAGAGAATTCAGACTTTGGAGGTGCACAGACCCACACGTTACTAGCTTGGGGCCTTAGGCAAATTATTAACTTCCCTTCACAGTCACAATGCAAACTTCGGTCTCCTTATGTATAAAAAGAAGATAATAGTATCTTCCTCATCAGATTGATGTGAAGATTTAGAGAATAATACATGCAAGGCATTTGTCCTGTGTTAGGCTCATTGAAAATCCTAATTATTGATGGTTTTTGCTCTATAAACACCTTGCAAAGAGAGTTACTTTATCAGACTGTTTTGTGAGTTACCTGTGAAGGCTGTGAGTAAACAGGGCTTTGAACACTCATGAATGTATGCAAGGGGGTGACAGGTAGATGGAGGATGGAAGAGAGTGAGAACAATCCAGAGCATTTTTTCCAGAGTGAAATCTGGGCCTGGAAGCTGTAGAATGTGGCCCAGAGTGGAGAATCCAGAGGAAGACCAAGGACAAGCAGTCCTTCCCACAGTGGCACTTGAGATAATCAGTGTACAGATGAATATTTACATTTTAATGGTGTTATATTTATTTTAATGACAATAATTAAATATTTTTCTTCTACTCTTTGTGGTGATATAAAGTAGGGCTACTTAAAGATAAATGTTAAATAAATAATAGTGCAGGGGATATGATGAGTATAGCAGAAATTGTGATTATGGTCCAAATCTGGGGGCATGTGGCCCTGATGAATGTGGTCTTCTCCAGGGCAGGGACCTGCCGGTTTCATCTAACCACATGTCCTGCAGGTGCTTTGGGAGCACTTTGATTGAATTTTAGCATCATACCTGGTGTGCTACTGACATCTTAGAGACCATCTCTTGCCCTCTCTGCCCAGAAACAGACATTTCCTCTAACAGTATGGATTCTAAACAATTAGAGGGCTTGCTATGTGCTTGCCGAACTTCTGTGCAGCGGTTGAAGGAGGCATGTGATGCTCTGTATGTATTCAGCAAGATCATAATGAATAGGAGTAGGAGCCCAGGCTTAGAGTGACATAGACCTGGGTCCAAGTTCCTGTTCTATCTGTTGATAGTCACTTCATCTTGGATAATTCACTGAACCACCCTGAGACTCAGGTTTCTCATCTATAAAGTAGAAATTTAATAGTGATAGTACTGAACTCATAGAGCTGTTATGAACACAGGTAATATACATGATGCCAAGTACTTGGCATAGGGCTTGTCAGAAATATGTAATAAATATTTATTATTGTATTAATATTGTGCTAGCTATGATCACTGAAAGGCAGTGGGTTTTGTAGGTACAGCACACAGCTCATGCCTGTTTTGGGAGAGTGTGTGGTTCATCTAGTGCCTAGCACAGGGACTGGCGCATAAATATTTCTGAGTAAATGGACAAGTAGGTAAGCCTTGGAAGAAGTAAAGTGAGTTGATTCAGGGCAATTCGAAGGCATTCTGGCACATGTGCTTTAATAAGCTTTATAGGCAAGATAGCTTGTGTATCGGCCAAGGCAAAAGTAAATAGCCATGTACCTGTAAAAGGGAGGTAGGCTGTCAACATGGACATCGGCCAATACTATCTCTGCTTTTTGCATTGCCGTGGGTGTCTCAGGTGAAACCAGGACAGGGTGAGGTTCCTCGTAAGCAAAAAGCAGTCAGGCAGCACAGGCCTTGGCAATTATAACACGTCTCACGCAGCGTTATAACTCCAGTCTGAGAGGCTGAATGATTCTACTCACCTAAGAAATACAATACTTCCCTCTGTACATGCTGCCCCAAGAGTATAATTGCTCATCAGAATTGAAGTGCTTTTTGAACAGGACTGTTGTCCTCAGCTTGACTGAACTTTAGACAGACTTCATCCTGACTCTAGCCCCCGATCTTCCTTTTCTTACAGCCTTTACTTTAGAAAACTCACAGTGGTCAATTCTTTGCCCTTTTAAGACAAAATCTTCTACAACCCCAAAAAAGTCTTTCTCAAGGAGCTGGGATCTAGCTCTTTGAAATATAATCATTGGCAGGAGGTAGCACCCCTATGTCCCAGTCTCGGTGGGAATGTAGGAGCCTTATCTCATTAAAGGTCAGTTAGCAAACATGGATGGCCTAATCACATGGGCCAACCTCCCCCACAAAAGTCCTTCAGTGCTCTTCCATTAGTCCACCTTGGAGCTAAAAAATCCTGCCTTCTATTTCATCAGAGTTCAGTTCAATCTCTCTATTGCAATAATTTTGACCTCTATGGCAATTGTCTTGAATAAAGTCTTCTTTGCCATTTTTAACAAGTGTCTGGTACAATATTTTTTTTTAGCTCCATGAATTAAAAGGAAGAGATGAGACCCACCTTGTTACTTTTATTTGTTGTCATTAAAGCGAGCATGGCACCTATTACAATATTTCATGCAGGTCCCAAAATGCCAATGCCCAAAGCTTTCTGATGCTGAAGTTCATGATCAATTATGAGCAAGTGTGGATTGCTTGATTTTAATTCACACTGTGGATGGTGGTGATGGACCTCAGGCTGAAGACTCAGCACTGTGAGGGCAGCCAATACAGAATTAATGCTGCTCAATTTCTCTGGTGAGGACTTGACAAATGTGCTGATTTTTAAAAAGCATACTCTCTAAAAAAGTTAAGTAACTGACACTCAGAAGATCTGAGCTGGAAGTGAAGGCAGGAAATTTTGGGTCTCTTTACCAAGTTGGGCCCAGCGAATTCTGGAAATTAGTTAGGTAATTGATTTTGCCAATTTATTTGTATTATATTATTTAGATCCAATTTCTTGTGGAAATAACTTAATTTTTTTTCTTAATTGGGATATCATTGACATATAAGGTTATGTTAGTTTTAATATATGTGTATATTGTGAAATGATTAGTATAATGAGGTTAGTTAACATTCATCACTACACATAGTTAGATATTTTTTCTTGCAATGAGATCTTGTAAGATCTACTCTTTTATCAACTTTCAAATATACAATGCAGTATTTTTAACCATAGTCACCATATTTACATTATATCCATGGGACTTACGTATCTTATACCTGGCAGTTCATACTTTTTGCCCACCTCTCCACCCCACCACCCCTGGCAACCAGTAATCTGTTCCCTGAAATAAATTTTGAGTCAAGTCACATCTCTCTTTCCTTGAACCCTCTGATGGTTTTCTTTTGGATTAAGGAGAACATTCAGACTTCTTAAATGGTTTCGTGATCTTGTCTCTCTCTCTCCACCTTTATGTGTTACTGCCCTCCTTCTCATACCTTCTGATGCAACCATTTTGGCCTGCCTCAAATTCTCTGAGCAGACCATGTGCTCTGCCCCTTTAATTGCATTGCTGTCTTAAAGTCTCTTCCACTGGTCTTCACCTGGATATTGTAGCTCATCCTCTTGGAAGCCTCCCTTGAGCTCATAGACCAGGGTTAGAGTCCCCTCCTTTGTGCCCTCATACCAAAGGTGTCATTATTGCCTTTTTGTTTGTCTAGATGCTCCTCCAAGACAAAGACTCTGCTTTGTACATTCTGTGTATCCCAGCAGAGTTTCTGACCCAGGAGAAGTGCTCCATAATAATGTCTGAAGTAATTACATGTGAGCACTGTCAAGAATTCAGGCTGGTGTATAAACTGAAGAGAAAGATGAGTCTGCTTCTAGTGCTAGCATGTGATATACAAAATGAAATCAAATGCTTGCAGCAATAATAAGAGTAATAATCTCCAGAGGGCTTCTTGACGTCACTAAATGTCAGCAAGCTTCCTCTTCCTCCAATAAATAAATTTAAAAAGTACTAGCTATGAATTTTTCTAGATGCAGCCTGGGGTTGACTGGGGGGATGGATGGATCCTTATTGACCGTGAGATTACCTAGAAAATGTGCTTAGAAGGCATAGTTTGGGATCAGACAGTTTAATCAGTCTGATGCTTGCCTGATAATGAGACCGATTTCACCAAAACCTACTTTCCGGCCTTGGTGCTTTACTGGGCTGGTCTCTGAGCCGATCTTGACTCTCATGCTCCATGTGTTCCGTGACTACTGGCCTGGATCCTAGTGAGGGAGTGGGGTTCCGCCATCTGCAGCCCTCTTTTCGTTGCTCTTTTGGTTCCTTTCCTGTGATCACCAGCACCCTCACTTCTATAACACTTACTCTTGTCTTCCATTTTCCCTTCTCTTTGATTCCAGTGATCTTCAGCCATTACAGTGAAAAACGGCTGCTCTGTACACCACAAGTTGGCCATCTGCTGAAAAAGAACACAGAGACTTCAGGTGTACGGCTGGTTCTCTCCTCTTCTGTGCAGGCTGACTCAGTTGCAGTTCTGCAGATCTGGTTGAAACACCATGGGCAAGGTAAGAAAGGGATTTTTGTGTCAATCCGAAAGTGATGCTTGAGCTGGTGCTTGTGGTGTTTCAACATTTAATGGCACTTTCTAAATTCAGTTTGCTTGGTGGTTGTTAGGTGTCTTCGACTTGATAACTGGGTGATTAAAAGAAAGATGAATGAGTCAGCACTTTTATAAAATAAGATTTCACCAGCAAATACTGATTTTAAAAAATTAATTGATGCCCTAAGTTCTAAGTGTTATTTTGGATCAAACTCTACCTACACTGATAGAAATGCATTAGAGGGATGAATACCTCTGAACATTTCTGTTAGAGGTAAACAGTCATTCCAGAAATAGAGCTGTTGAGATTAGGGAGTTTGATGGGTTGTCAGCCTCCTCAGTGTCTGATGCTTAAGTGGAGAAAAGGGCCAGAGTCTTTGATACTTGACCACTTCTTCAGTCTATCAGTTGAATGTTCCCTTTTTAAACCCACCTCTTACCTGTTTCGTCTCAGCTCAATGCCTCTTCCTAGGGGTTCCTTCTCTGTAGTTCCATAGGGCCCTGTGAGTACTTTCGTGCTAGCATTGAGAATACCATACTGTAACTATGTATTTACTTCCCTGTCTTCACACAGGATTGTGAACTCTCTTGAAAGCAGGAGCGGTATCTTGTTTAACTTAAATCCTCAGAAACAGCACAGTCGCTGTTTCAAAGTTAGCACGAGTGAACCCATTTTTAAAAGATTTATGAATAAGAAAATATTATTACGTTTAGTCAACATGCATTTGTATGTATTAAGGATTTAATAATATTGAATATCTGATGATCAAACAATCACAAATTAAAATACATTTTTATCATAATTTTTTTATAAAGCACAAAAGCTTTGTCAAATAAAGAAAAAACCACCCATATTCCCAGTTTTCTGCTTCTTTTAGTAATATTTTAAATACTTAACCAGGAGAATTTCAGGATAGTTTGTCAAATTTGCCTTCTAAAAATTTCCACTGTGACTGGAACCGCATTAAATGTATAATAGGTTTGGGAAGAACTGTCATGTTTACAGATTTTAGTCTTCTCATTAGATACATGATTGATCCTACCGGTAATGCAAGTCTTATTTTTTCTTCTAAATGTTTGGGAATTTCCCTCACGGAGATTGTTCTAAGTTATATTGTTTTGCATAGTTTTGACTTCTGATGAAAAATATCAGCATTGGAATGATGTGGAGAAATCGGAACTCTTGTATACTGTCAGTGGGAATATAAAGTGTGCATCTGTTGAACAGGCTAAAGGGTCCCTGAAAAAGTTAAAACTAAATCTACCGTATTGTTCAGCAATTCTACTTCTGGGTATTTATTCAAAAGAATTGAAATCAGGATCTTGAGGAGACATCTACTTTTATGTGATCACTGCAGCTATATTCATAATAGCCAAGACGTGGAAACACCCTAAATGTCCACTCATGGCTGAATGGATAAAGAAAATGTGTGATGCACACACACACATGCACGCACACACACACACACGCGCGCACACACACACACGCACACACACACACACTACTCAGCTTTAAAAAAGAGAGAAATTCTGCCATATGCAACAACATGGATAAGCCTTGAGGACATTGTGCTAAGCGAAGTGAGCCAGTCACAGAAGGGCAAATATTGTGTCCTTATATGAGGTCTCTAAAATAGTTAAGCTCATTAGAACAGAGAGTAAAATAGTGGTTGCCTGGAAGTTGGGGGCGGCGGGGGTGGGGGAGAAAATAGAGAGTTGCTATTCAAGGTGTATAAAGCTTCAGTTATGCAAGATGCTCTAGAGATCTGCTGTGCAACGTGGTACCTGTAGTTGACAATACTGTGTTGTACACTTAAACGTTTGAGAGCGCATCTCATGTTAAATGTTCTTATCACAATAAAATAAAAACCCAGAAAGCCAAGTTTAGGAGCGTTACCAGAACGTATTTATTACTTTCCTCATCCTGAATAACTCTACGTAGCTTCCTAATATATAAATGAGTCTATGACGCAGCAGAATTTCTAAGTTTCGTGATTTTAAAACAAGCATACAAATAAGCAAGCAAATAAACAAAAAGGATAGTAGTAGGACAAAATACTAAAAGAAATGAACCATGGCCTCAAATGTTCAGCGCTCTGTCCCCGTAGATCCAGCTATCGAAGCACAAAGTCTTGTCCCCGTCCCTCCTCTCCCCCATCTCCACAGGGACGTGCGGGAGCTCTGAGAATCCACACTGTGGTGGGGATCCTGTTGCCTTATCGCCCCTCTGTAGACCATTATTTCATGAGATTCTCTTCACTTCTAGAGAGTGAGAATGGGTCTACAATGGGAGGGTCTCATGGGAAATGAAAAAACTGATCCTGTCTCTTGTTTCTAGGGCGGGGAAACAATGCTGAAGAATGAACAGTAAATTGGTGTCCCCATTTTGATAGTGTGATAGTCTACTCTGTTGTTTTTCCCCTAAAGCTTTCCACAGTGTATAAATATATATACTTTTTAAAGGAAAGGTATTCACTCCACTAAACATTCAGCTTCTCAGGCAAGTCTAGGCACTGTTGTTGTCAAATCTTAATTTCTTCAAAAATCTTAAGAGGTTATGAAATAACTCAGATGGGCTTTTCTGATAAAATTGATGAACCATGAGCAAATAAATAGTTGTAGTTTTAAGTCACTTGAATTTTGTTGTAGTTTGTTATATAGCAATAGCTAACAGATACAGGCTCCTTATTTTTAATTACTTTCCATAGTCTATGAGAAAAACAAGACAATACTTGGAAAATAGCAGTCATTTAATAAGTGTTTGTTGAATAAATAATTGAATGAGGGAACAAAAGAATGAATGAATACAAGAAACAACATATGTTTTTAGTCAAATTTTGTGTTCAGAAAATTCCATTTGACACCTCGAATATTGGTTTTGTCCTCCACTGCTATATCACCTGGCACATAGCTCTCTGACAGCAACGGCACCAAATTGCAGTTATTTCAGTAGATTCTGTGAAATTTGATATCCAGGACTGTTTCCTGGTCAGCTCTGTATCTTTAGTGCCTATATATTCAGTGCACTCAAAAGGTTGATTCTTTGGGATTTTAGAAATGTATATTAAGTTTTGACCTCTGGAAACTGGATGACAGCTTTGTCTATATCAGTGATTCCAAACCATGGCTGAAAATGAAAATAAGTTGAATTTTTAAAAATATCAGTGTCCACCTTCACTTCAGGTCAATCCTGAACCTTTGGGAGCTAGGACTAGGCGATGCTACAATGCTGATGTTTAAATATTCAGATGTTCTCAAAGCTTATTGTGTTAGCACTGAGAAATGAACCTCTTCAGCAACTGGGAGAACCTATTAAGAAATAATTTGAAATCCCTAAATATTCTAATTTTCAAAGTTAACACATGAGTGGTAATCGAAGAGCTAAATATTATGCTATAATATGGATGCAAGAATCTGTGTAAGGCTTATGGCAATTCATAACAAAATCTTGTTTATTTGCATAAAATTATCTTTTAATTTTTTCTTTAAATTTTTTTCATCAGAGCTATAAAATATGTCTGGTAGTTCTTAAGTTTTTGATAAAACCAATTTCATTTTTCTGTTTTAGTTTTAGTCATGAGTTTTAGGATATTTTAACATTTACTCTTTGGTGTGATTTTGAACATTTTAAAATGGTTCATTTAAAAAAGTTTTTGTTCAGCAATAGCTCATTGAGAACAAATCAGTCGATTGCCTCTCATATGAATATTTATACCCTAAGATCTCAATTTGACAACATTAAGCTCTGTATTCTTATTTCTTAAACAACCAAAACATATTTATAGATAGCTTTTAATGCATTTTTGCTTATTTGAATATACTATGATTAAAAGTTCACAGCCTTGGTTGCATTATATAATTTGCGAAATAACCAACAATGTCCTTAGTGATTAAATATTCAAGTTTGCAATTATTTTGTAACTTTTGTTCTGCTCTTCGCTCACTCTAAAAATTATCATAAAATTTTGAAAGATGTCCTCAGTGTAGAATATGTCCATAAAATATTAAATATTCAATTTTCCTCTATCATGGCTTGAAAAATTCATAATTACATGATGATCCACATAATAACTCATTCTGAAAAGTCATATGTGGCACTCCCTCTGTGACTGAGTTAATAATTTACTGCTGTGTGGGATTTTCACTCTGCACTGTTAGTCTTGGGAACATTTATTAAGCAAATGTTCATTTGCAAAGATCAGGATGTGAATGAAGAGGGTAAGAATTTAATGAGGAGTGACAGACAGGTGAACTGATTCCATATAGAACTTTAGTGCAAGGGAAAGCAGAGAGCTTTATCTTTCGTTGCCTCGATAGACACCTGAAATGAAATATAGAAGACAGAGGGCAGAAGGAAAAAAAATGATACTTTGCTGCAGGGGCCAAATAGGGGGATAAATCAAAGGGAGTGAGGAATACATTTCAGGCCATTTGAAAAGATGCCATCGAACGGGACACTTTGAGCTTATGGAGCAGAGGGGATGCTGACTTTTTATTTTAAAATGCCAGAAAGAATACCTTGTGTCTTCTCTTCTTTCCTTTTATGTTCTAAATTTTCACTGACAATAGCTTGAGTGACCAAAGCATAAAATTGAAAAAATAGACAGAGAAAGAAGTTTCCCTAGGACTGGTTATTTTAGGGCATGGAATTGCTTAGAGACTTTTGGGAAAACCATGTCACTAAGAAGCCCTAAAATTGTTATGTAACACCCAGGAATAAACCTTAGAAATGAATGATCCATATTCTTATTTGGGTCATTTCTGTATCGATATAAACATTGTGAATGAAACAAGCAGTTTGTTTGTGATTTATTGAATAACTGTATTACGTGGTAACCATGACTTCACCTTTCCATCTTATCTTGGAATATTCACAGCAGTGATGGGTCACCAAGGGAAGTCATCAGATGAAACCAAGAAGGATAACTGCCCGATTGCCTTACTATTACATAAAGCTTTGACTGAAACATGTTGAGGCTTGACAAGAGGCGTATGGAACCCTTGCATGCCATCTTAACTTCTATTTGGAAGTAAATACATAAATGAATAAAACTAAAATAAGCTTATAATAAAAAAAATGAGGCCACACTACACACATAAAATTTGAAATTTATTGAAGATTTGTCTATGGTCACTATCCTTCAGGTTTTTTTCCATCTGTAATAAGTTATGAAAATCAGAGTGGACAAAAAGGGAAGGTGTAGAGAGAAAATCAAATTTGTTGATTGGAAGTAGATTTAATTTGATTTGCTTCCCCTTAAAAGAAAAGGTTGCATTTGTTATCTTTGACAATGTTGAACTTTGCTGGAGCCGTAGGCTCCTGGAAAACAATGGAGGTTAAAATATATGTAGATATAAATAGATCTTAGTTCAAGTCCAGGCTTTGCCATCTGTTGGCTATGTGACCTTAGATGTGTCACCACTCTTTGTATCCTCAAATGTGAAAATATGTGTCATAGGTTAGAGATCTTTTCGGAATTCCGTGGTTAGAGAATGATGCTGGTGGTTCCATATAGATTGATAGGAACAATTCTTAAATCTTTTTTTCCTTTTTGCCATCCCACTTATTGCTTTAGGACACATTGATAGGTGATCAGGTCTAATGTTTTGCTTTAATTCTTTTTATCCACATAAAAAGGCTATCGATTCTTGAATCTGAGCATTTATTCTGAGAGTTAGGCCAGAATGTTTGTGCTGAATTGTGTCTTTGCACTTCCATTTTGTCTTCTTTGCCATTTTAAACCAGATCGAATGAATACTAGAATTTCTTTCCCATGCAGCACTACTCAGGGCTTCAGATATATGTAAGTTTTTGCATGAAATGCCAAGGTGTTATCAAAAACCCAGGTACTTGGAACATATTTTTCTTCGATGTCTCTCTTCTCATGAACATGTGAAAGAAGAGAAACTGGGCTTTAAGTAGCCACTGCATCCTGAAACTGGGCTTAAGTAGCAATAACATTTTTCTTTTAAGGTTGCTTAAAGAAGGCTTGACTTCTGGTTTTAACATCCTTAGGCTCAGCTTTTTGGACTAGTTCTTCCTCAATATAAATGGTATCATTAATAATTTTGCAGTATAGTATGTTTTCAGGTATTTTTAATAGGACAGGGAGCCTGTTATTTGCATGCCCTGGGGGATGCCATATATTAATTGCTACAGTATATGTATATTTATTTAAGAGAAACTTTTGTAATATTTATTCAAGAATCAAAATGAGTCAAGTCTTTTCCCTTTACCCTCCTGGCTTTGTCCTCATTCTTGTTTTCAATTTTCACTTTTAAATAATATAAAATCTGAATTCCAGCTTGTTCTTGCTGAAACTCACACTACACCAATGGTCAATTTACTTGTGTTTGTTATGACAAAGTCACCATAGCAAGAAGGGCTTAATTTTCAAGAGTAATAGAGACTAGAAAAGGATTTATAACCAAGTTCTTTGAATCATAATAAGTCAATTTCCTCATCAAAAATATTAATTACCAAGGTCTAAATGAGGTCATTTTCACATGCCAGGTAAAAATACAGTACTCAATGGTCTACCCTGAGTAATTCTTCTAGCTTTAACTTTCAAAAAGAAGCAAGGCAAAATATTTTTATCATTGCACTGAAAAAACTCAAACTGATCGTATCTCTACTTAAAAATAATGGTTAAAATAATAACAACAATGGATGTTGAAGAAACGGTCTTCTCAGGTATCCAATACAGCTAGTTCATCATTAAGATGTGTTATTGCGTGAATATCAAAAGCATGCATATGTATGTATAAAATGTACACCCCCATAAATATATCATTGAAAGTTACCAACAATGCAAAATATAAGGTTTTGTAAATGCAATGAAAATATTTTGTAGGATGTGTAAACTGGAGGCTCCAAGTTACTCAAAATTATTTGGTTAAAGGGTAAATA
This sequence comes from Eonycteris spelaea, assembly GCA_003508835.1. Lineage (NCBI taxonomy): Eukaryota > Metazoa > Chordata > Mammalia > Chiroptera > Pteropodidae > Eonycteris > Eonycteris spelaea. The sequence continues at coordinate 25,205,803 of PUFA01000002.1, read as the reverse complement.
CACCTTGTACATCGTAATGAAAGTCTTATAGGTAGGGGTGGAGATGAACACTTCAGGCTGTCTACAGAATATTAATAAAATTCAATATATTTTCTAAAAGGTATAATTTATATTTTGTGGAAATGAGACCCTTTTCTAATAAAATTCTTCTGTCCTTCATTCTGTTCATATAATTTTGCTATAAATCATCCTGTAGGAATTTTCCCCCCTAAATATTCATCTCAGGGAGAACCTATTTAAATAAGCCCTCTTAGCAAGATCTTTCGGAATTAAAATTACACGAGTGATACTTCATCCAATGTTTCCTTTTATAAAAATTTTTATGCCTAAAATAATATTTTTGTTAAATTACATTATGTTAAAATTGTTGATTTGAGGTGACTTTGAGAGCAAAGAAACACCGTGTTAAAAGATCAACAATTTATCGTAACCTTTTTAATTGTACCATCTCTGAGTCTGTTCCACTGCAGCTTCTTTCTGCTCCCCATCTACATATATAGTGAGAAAAACCTAAGGGCATTATTCTCTGCTTCACCACAAAGAAAGAATAAGAAGGAAGAAAAATTGCTGCCGGATATACTAGGTTTCCTTGGTTTCTGATAAACTCGAACATTATGCTCTTTCATAGTTGTCTGAAGCTAATTTTACTCTACTATATGGTAGTGATTAGAATAAATTCTATTTTATTCCCGATAGGAATATAAGAAGTAATTTGATTTTTTAGAATGTGAGATAGAATATGGAGGAGAGACATGTCAGTCATTCATACAACACATACATGCATGTGCGTGCACACACATGCACACACACACACACACACACAATACATTTATGCCAGGTCTATGCAAGGCCTCATAGTTAGAAGTGTCCCTCGAGGGTATTATAGGAGAGTTCCATGGGTCAGACAAACTGACTCTGCAGAGCTCAGAGAAGGTTTTTGATGGGGTCATTAACGAATCTCTTAATTAGTAAATCTCTTCCTTTTATAAATTATCAAGTGTTTGGCAAATGAAGATTCAGATACTTTAATTAATCTATGTCTTATATCTGCCCTATGAGGTAGGTAGAGCAGGCTTTATCACCCCCACTTTCACAAGGAAGCTGAGGTTTAGTGGAATTAAGTGACTTCCCAAGATTACAAAGCTCCTAGCACTGCTTTTGATGCAGAGTCCAGGACTCCACCGCTGTCTTTCCGTCAGCTCACCTTTTTGTCTCCCTGGGCTCTCTGGCCTTCATCTAAGTCCTACGCATCAAACAGGCAATGAACCAGGGGCTCAGATTAAATACAGACATTTACTGTTTGTTGTGGGATATATGTGAGAAGCAGTAGTGTGCAGTTTCTAATGTCCCTGCAAACAGTGGGCACCCGATAAACCTTCTGTGTGGGACAGGGCATCATAGGCTGCGGTTTAAATATGTTTGGAAAAATAAATCACTGCCCTTATAATCTATGATTTCCAAAAGCCATTTTTTTTTTCTGTAGAGAAGAGAGTGGACTAAAGAGCAGTTGCAGTCCTTCAGTACAGTTCACAAATATTTACTGAGTATTAATACTAATTATAAAATATAATATTTATTGGACACTTGCTATGAGTTGGACACTGTTCTAGGTATCTGGACATGAATAAATTCACTTACTCCTCACAGCAATGCTATTGTTATTATTACTATTATTGATTACAGCAATTATTATCATCCCCCACTAAGTAGGTAAGTTAAAGCACAGAGAGGTTACTTGCTCAAATCTTATAACCAGGATATATGACAGACCCATGATCTAAACCCAGCCAGAACTTGGGCTATGTGGTGCTGCCTTTCTGAATCTTAGGAGCTGTGCTAAATGATGAAGATACAAAAATCAACAAGGTTTGTTTCCCAATGAATCCAGAGCCTATTTGGGAAGCAGATGTACATGAAATATTATTGCATTTGAGAGTTATCAGACGGAAAACACAGGCAAGGGACATTAACACACAAAACCCAGAACACCATTTCCCAGGCTCTCAGGGAAGTGTGTATAGAAGCAGTGAGGCTTCAGCTGAGCCAAGAAGGATAAGTGAGAATTTGTCAGCCTTTAGCATCCGGAGAAGCTGATTCCAAGTACGGGGAATAGCACCTAGGAGCACAGAGGCAAGAGGTGACACTGTTTTCAGAAACTCTCAGATTTGTAGTGATATGGCACAGAATGCAAGGCAGTGATGAGCAAAAACTGAAGCTAAAAATGTGGACAGTGCTGTGTAGAATAAGCACATTAGATTGGATTCTATCATGGAGACCTTGGAGAGCCACAGAAGGGTTTTAAGGAAGAGACTTGTGTTTGATTTGCGTTTTAGTAAGAGACTCCAGAATCAGTGGAGAGGATGGATTAGAAGTGGTGGTTGAAATGAGAGGCAGTCAGACTAGTTATTGCAATTCGCTATGAGAAATGACAGGGACATCCTGAACCAGGGCAATGGTGGTAAGAATCTGAGAGAGAGAGAGAGAGAGAGAGAGAGAGAGAGAGAGAGAGAGAGAGAGAGAGAGAGAGCTCTGGATTTTCACACCTGTTATTCCCAGGGTTAATCTTATTAACATCATTAGTTTCCTTTAATATTTTGCCTAAATAAGTCAGGTCATTCATCTGCTTTTGAGGAGATTAGGAATGTTACAGAAAGACAGCATAGCAGTTTGGATACTTCCTTCTCCAAATAACAAAAATCCAAGTGGAAATTTTAAAACAATGAGAAAAATGTATGATTTTACATAAACATTTTTAAGCAAGGCATCGCTAGATTTGATTAATTCAATAGCTCAATGACAACATCAAGGAATACTGTTTTCTCATTTATCTGTTCTATCTTCCTCAGTGTCACCTGATTCTTCTTAGGTGTCCTCATGGTCTCAAAGTGGCTGCCATGGTCCCAAGAATCAATTTCAGCAAACAGAGTATGGAGGAGTTCAGTCTACCCTCACATGCATAGCTACATGTACAAAATCAGGGTTCTAGTGGCAATGAAGAAAGAAGAAACTGTCTGAAGAAACAACTGAGAGTGTCTGCACAGAATGCCAAGGGGAAGAGTATAATATCCCGCTTCTTGCATTAAAAGAATAGGACTGTGCAGCAAGAATCAAACCTCATACGCCACATCACCTGACAAGTTGTCTGAATTCCTTCATTTGTTCTTTTAGTGTACCATTAGACAGGTTTAGCCAGTCTGATCATAGTTTCATGTAAATGGGGTTAAGACAGGAAAAGAAAGGAGGGGGAAATAGTCTGTTTCTGGCCGAGGAGATTGCGGGAAGGAGAGAGGAGTGAAACTGGAGATGTCATCCTGTTTTTCCTTTTTGGGGTCAGTTTAGGGAAGTAACAGTGGTAGTATGGTGGGTGTGGGACACAGGCATTAACTAGCTATCAGGAAGCAGTGGGAGGACCATGCCCTGGTTCCCCTCCCCGGTTGGAGTTAGGGAGGAGACAGCTCTGCAGAGAGCTTTATGAGGAGGGTAGAGGAGGGTGGTCAGAGAAGAAGAAATCTAGCTAGTCACTGTAGGTTTTCTCAGTTTCTATACATTGTAGAAGCTGAGTTGACACATAGTTGACCTGTCTTGGGAACAGCACTGAAGGGGACTGGATAGCGGACATGGTGGAGATCCAGAGTTTTCCCCGGAACCAAAAGAATTAACCACGAGTTCACCCTTTGCAGGACGCGCAGCTGACAGGTGGACTCAGGGCGTAGAGGTGTGCAGGTGCCAGCCAGGGCATACCAAGGACTAGCATGTCCGCCCCTGCCAGCCCCACCCTCCTCTAAGGTCATGCAGACACACCCTCTTCCTCTCTATTATGTGGAGGCTCCTCTGGGAGAGAAGAGTATCTGAGCGTCTGAACCAACCAAGGTGAAGTGTGCATTTATACCACAGCACTTCAACGGCCTGGAACAGACCCTCGGGATGGTTAGGGTCTCTCTAAACATGGTTTCTTTTCTCTAAAATATTAGTTCCTCTAGTCTAGTATGATATGTGAGATAAAAAATTTGTTTACAACAGATCTTCTTAGGAAAAGGAGAAAAATGTTTAACAAACCTATATAGTAGCTACTCTTTTCTATAAGAATATTTTGTTCATTCCTATTTGTAAGAAGAGAAAACTTACTACTAATGAAGCACACAAAAGAAAATGTGCTAAGGAATCCTTTACTAGGAAGCCTTTACTGGATGAGGCCTAATTCTTTATGTCATTAATTTGTATCATATTAAAAGTAGGAACTAAAAACTGCAATTAGAATAAATGAAGGAAATCAGGTGGTGAAGGGTCTGGAAAACCTAGGGAATTTCACCCACAGAAGAAAAGACAGTGGTGAAAAAAATTGCTGGCTACAAATGTATTAAGGGTTATGTTGATAAAATCAAATAATAGACATAAATTTGTTTTATAAGCTCTAAAGTGTTATGGAGATGCGAGCTGCTTCTTACTCTATTCTCTGTACTTCCAGATGACATAAGTAGACCTAATGGGTCAAGAGCATAAGGAAGCAGATTGCATCTGCATGTATAAAATTGTGGGCTATGTACCTGTGTGCTACCTTAAAAATGGGAGTAAATAACATTCAAGGACAGAACGGCTCTTTTTCAGGGCTAGGTGTGCTTTAAGGCCACCTTTCAAGCTCTGAGGCTCTGCTGTTCTAAGAAACAGTTTCTGAACTTACTCATGAACGATCCATTCAGTTGTGGTCTTTTCCCTCTCAGATTAAAGAGGGTAAGAGATTTACTCCAGGAAACGCATCTGGTAAATGGCGAGGTTTTATGACTACAAGGATAACTGAACGCAGTTGCTTGTTGTTCGTAGTGTAGCTGCAGCATCGCTTGGGAGTGTGTTAGATACCAAGAACCCTGGTCCACCCCAGAGATTCCAGGGCCAAATCTGCAGGCACTGAAAGTGGGAGAAGCACTGAGTTGGATACCTAGGGAACTCCTGTTACCATATGCCCAGTCTGAGAGAACGCAGACCGAGGAGACTCTAGAGATCTCTGAACCAGAACAGCTTCAGTTCAGACTCGTGACCACCCTTCTGTCAGGGCAAGTAACCCAAACCTCAGAGTGAACCCAGTGGGTTTATTTGGGATTTAAAAATCAGTGGCGCCTATCGTAAGGACAAATGCAAATTAAAAGACACTTAATTCTTCCTGTTGAAAATAAGGGAAAATAATAAGGAAAATAAGAACAGTAATGGCCTCCCCTCCTTTTTCCCTGAGCATTAACCTTAGGCAACTTATTACATGCACTCTTTCCTCTCTTTGAAATACAGTTGACCTTCAACAACGCCGATTTGAACCGCACAGGTCTACTTATACACAGATTTAAAAAAATAAATATAGTCAGCCCTCGGTATCCTTGGGTTTCTCATCCACAGGTTCATCCAACAGCAGATCGAAGAGAGTGTTTTCCATCTGCAACTGGGAATCTGTGGATGCAGAGGGCCACCTGCATGCATCGTCTATGCCTTTTATATAAGGAACTTGAGCACCCGTGAATTTTGGCATCCTAGTGGGGCCCTGGAACCAGTCCTCCTCAGATACGATGGACAATAAGTTCTTGGGAGTCAAAAGTCATATCCAGATTTCAACTGCATGGAGATCACGACCTTAATCCTCTCATTTTTCAAGGGTCAACTGTACCTACGAATCCTTTTGAAAACTAAAACTAAATAGGTCTTTTGTCAGTTTTCTGACTTGGGAGTGTCTTCTCAGGGACTGGGGAGTCATCTCTTCAAAATGTCAACATCAAGAAAGATATCACCCATATCTCCCAGTTTCTGTGGCACGGTAGGTAGGAGCCTAACTTCAGTGGGTGCTTGCTCCAAGATGCAAGACTGCCTGCCTCCTGTCATAAATAGATAAGAAGTTTGTTTTTCCTCTGGATAGAGCCACTTAGCCCAACATACATGGCCACCCTAGCTATTAAGTGAAGTTAGGGTGAACTGCTCCTGACGAGTGGTGCTGTCAAGTTCTCTGACTTGAGGACTAGTTATTGTTTTCCTCAAGAATATGTATGTGATGGGTTGTGTCTGCCTGGCTATATACGGGGATCAGTTTCTTTTCTGGCTTTGCAGTTTGCCTGTGATGGTCATCTCATCCTGGTTTAATGTTTGCTCACAACCTTTGTGGAAAGGTTTCCTGTGTTGAAAGATTTTTTTAAAATTGTATTTCCCCAACACTATGTTGTTATAGTGATAAACTATTAATTATTTTACTTATTCATCTCATATTTCTACACTGCCATCATCCTACCATCTCTCGTTTCCTCCTCCCTTCCTTCCTTCTTCCCCCTTTTTCTTTCTCCCTTCCCAGCTGTCTTTCATCTTTTGTTTTTGCGTTTTTTTTCCCTAGACTGGCATGTAAATATATTCTTCTCCAGCCAAATTATTCAGTATAGATTGGTTAGTACGTTTATAAGAGGATATATATCACGGGTGTTTTGAAAAAAAGGTGACAGCATGGACTCAAACAATTAAAACACTGGCTTAATCAAGAGTATACTTTTTTTGCTGGGAGGAAGTTTTAGGACTAGACCTGTTTAGATTTAACCTGGAGAACTGGGAACAAAGTATGTGCTTCTAATTCAGAGAGGTATTAAGATGGAAACTATAAAATGCCCTTACTATAGTATAGTATAGTATAGTATAGTATAGTATAGTATAGTATAGTATAGTATGATGTTATATTATTTTGTATTATGTCATATTTATAATAAGTCATATATATGTGTATCTATCATCTGTAATCTATATCAGGAGTCATTGTATTTGTCCCTTTTGGGATGGGAAAAATATTTATTTGAATGCTGTGACAAATTCCATATGCTAGCAGACAGAGGAAGAGCAAATTATCACCATTGTTCATTTCCGAGGCATTTCTTTGGTGATAAAAACTACCCAAAGAGCATATTAGCAAAAGAGCCTATTTAAAAATACTCATTAAATAAAAACACAGAACCTCTATAAAGATTGAAGCAAGTGATACTATAATAGTTTCTATTGATACAACATAGGAATTGATGAGCTCATGTGGCTCTAGAAATTTTGGTGGGAGGAACTACCTAGCTTAATATGAAATTCGCTCACCATTTATGTCCCTAAATGTTTTAATAAGCTATGGCAACTGTGTTCCTGATTGAATACTTTTCTTTTTCAATATCAATAAATACTTAACCTTTTGAAGCCAAAATGCACAACTGAAGTAAACAATGAAATACCTTTTAATTCCCTTGGAAGGCGTAGACCCTGAAATTGTTTGTACAATACTGCGACTTAATTTCTGAACTTTTTTCACACCTGATATTCGACCCTGTCCTTGCCAGGGAGCCGTGAAGCAACTTCCGTCTTAAGGATAAACACAAATAAAATCTCACTTTTGAGTAATCACAGATATTAATTCCACATTGAACAGCACTATTTAGTACTATCTTAGGTCTACTGAAAAAAAATCTATTTTTTTTTTTACCACGAATTTAAAGCTCTTCAGTGTTACTTTTCTTAATTAAGCTGGGCTGCTCTCACAATTCAAAAAGCTTCATTTTGTTTTTCCTGCTTAAATTAAACTCCCTGTGCAATGCAGTGACCAAAACAAATAATCTATGACCTACAAACAAGACGCTTGCATTCCCCGAAGAATTACGTTCTTGTTTCCTCTAGGTTATACATCTCTGAACCTCTCTTTGCTGTAACGACCTTCTGGCGCTCATTAGCATGCTGATTACCGTTAACACAGCTATAATGCGGCAGTTTTCTTGGTGTATGTCAGGGAGAAATGCTCATCTGAATGCAGTCAGGGGACAAAATTAACTGCATAAATCTACAGTGCAAACTGGATCTCATCCAACTTTGCACGAGTCGTCTTTCCTCTCCTGGTTGTGACATCACCATCCAGATTCCCACTGACGGCTTAATAAGTATCTCAGGGTTTCATATTTAATTTCCTTTCATCTCCATATATTACATTTCAACTTAATTTCAGGAGTGCCTGACCACCTTATTATCATGTCCATAATATATATTTACCTTTCATCTTTTAGCTATGTCCCTTAATGGCTCTTTTATGAGATTCATATCTATTTCACTTTTTACATCTTCCCCCCCCCATTTATATCTTTTAAAAAAAATTTGGCTAATAGAATAGGATTTCAGTACACATGCACATGGATACATTTATGGAGCTAAGAACAAGATTGAGATTTTATGAGGGAGGCAAGGCAGAATTACATGAATAGTCATGAAAGGAAGTGAAATTTTAGTGGAGAGAACAGGGCTGTGTGAGGCCTGGATTTTTTTCTTGCCATTGTCACAGGCATTCGATGGTTCTTTGACGACTCTGGTTTTCAAGCATGAATTGAGGATTGATAACTCAGCTTGAGGGGTATGAAGCTGATAGGAAATGCTCTGAAACTTTGTGACCCTCTGAAACTCTTCTTCTAAATTGTTCTTTGAGAGTAGTATTTTAAATATTTAGCCAATGAGCAAATGGCATCAAGGAGATTATGAAATTTGATCTCCTTGATGTTTACATAATTGGAATGATAAGAAATGTGTCAGAGTCAAAAATCACTATTAAAATAAAATAAGATTTGATGTGATTACCAAATAAAACACAGTGTGAATAACCACTTCAAAAAAGGCAGAAAAAGTTACACATTTTGTAATCAAGAATGGGCAAAAATTCAGATTTGTATTCTTTAAAAACGATGAGCTGCAGCTTTTTTTTTTAAAACATGAAATAAATCGTGCTCTAAGCTTTTCTATTTCAAGAAAGTGACTGAGAACCAGTCATTTGCTGCCTCAGGGTGGCTAGCCTCGATGATGAGTAGCCTCCTGGTAAACTTCCCAGCACTTCCCAGCATGGTGGGAGCTGACGAAAGGGTGTGGTAGGACAAATACACTAGCCTGCCACTTCTCCTAATACTCTCTGATCCATTCTATGTTGGCGACATGAACAAAGGGCTGCAGGTGCCCACAGAAGGGGGAGATTAATTCTGATTCTTCCCTGTGGGAATAGAGTTGAGGGACAGGGGAATGAGAATGTAGGGTAGAATTTCATTAGACTGAGAACGGTTGAGGGGAAAGTCCTCTCTTCTCATTTGGCTATTACAACTATGGAAGTAGAATCACCGAATGTAGAAGTTGGGAAGAATTTCGACGATCTGTTTTCTACTGCTCACCCCTCCAATTTACAAATGATAGGAAGCACTATTTCTCTCATAACCCTGACCTGGTGATAGATGATAGGCCATTAGGTTTGTAAACACATCATTAATACAAAGAGTGACAGGAATCTTTTTAATAGTCCAAATTTTTGCTTTTAAATACAAAGAAAATATTGTAAAATGATGAAGCAGAGAAAAACTTGTATTTGCCATTACTCTCACATAAATTACTTGAATTTCGTATATATGAGCATTTACTTTCTAAAAGTTTTCCCAATAAGATTTAAGTTCTGCTTCAAATGAGATCATTAAGTAAATCTTGTAATAGTCATTGCTCTCAAATTGATTGCTTAACTGAGCCTCGTTCTCTGTGTATAACCAGCCCCTTCTATGTTTATACTCTCCAGGCATGATTTCTGTAATGAAAGCAGTAACCTAAAAATTTAACATAGCTTCCCAGCATTCCTAACTAATTTTCGAGGAGTACTCATCTTTTTAAGCAAAATAGCTCAACAAATGCCATGAAATTCTGCATATTGTACAGGATACACAGGTGAATTTTTTTTGCAACCAGGAGAATTGTACAGGTGTGCTGCAATCAGAAATAGTTTGTCCCAAACTAAAAATCTGTGAGCTCATTTGTGCCTGGATTGTGAAAGTTCAGCTATCAACGCTTATTTTTCCATCTATAATCATTCAATTATTCAGTCATTCATTTGACATCCAACATCCATCTGTTGCATTTCTGTCTACTATATTCCAGTCACTCTGCTAAATACTAGCGTTATATAAAGACATACCATGAACAGTTCACATTGACAAGCAGCATAGTATTACAGAAAAATATGAGTCAGGATTTAAATGTTGGCTCTGGTATTCAACAGCAGTATTAGTCTGCTCGGGCTGCCAGACAAAATACTATAGATTAATACTATAGGCATAAACAACAGAAATTTACTTTCTCACAGTTCTGGAGGCTGGAAGTCTGAGATTAGAGATTTAGGGTACCAGCATGGCTGGGTTCTGGTGAGAGCTCTCTCTCTCTGGCATGCAGACAAGCTCCTTTCACTGTGTCCTTTCTGATATCTCTTCTTATAAAGACACTAATCCCATGATGAGCCTCCCTGCTCCCCACGACCTCATCTAAACCTAATTACCTCCCATAGGCTCCTCCTTCAAATACCAGCACATCGTGGGTAGGGCTTCAACATATGGATTTTGAGGAAACAATTCGGTCCAAAGCAGCAGCTGTTCTCCTTTGATAAGATGTCACGACCTCTCTGACAGTCTACTTCCTCCATTATAAACGGAAGATAATACTGCATGTGTTTTAGATCATTTGATAATAGCATAAGTAGTATAAATAAAAGCACCTCTTATGTATGGTGACTGAATAAATACTAGTGTCACGTTCCTTTTCGCCCTGCCCTTACCTGGCCCAAACTCCCAGTGGTTGGAATGGATTAGAGAGAGGGCAAGGAGAAACAAACCAGCCAGCTACCTATCATAATGCTTTTTGATTCACTGTGTATTAGCAATATGAAAAAAAAAAGTGCTGTAGATGCTCATTGAGGAAAGAAATTAATTCTGATTTTACCCTCTGGGAACAGCGGACATGACAGAGGGCTGTGGAGCAATGCCTAGGACAGAGGAGCTATTCGGGTGAGGTTTTAAGATGGAGCAGGACTACCCTAGGCTGAGACAGTGGGAAAGGCCTTCCAGGCTGCGCTAAGACACAAGTGCATGATTGGGCATATTTCGTGTGGGGAATCTGGTATGACACGACTGTGAGCACCTGTCTGAGGAATTTCAATGCATTCTAAGGTGACTAGCTTTATTCCTTCGAACGTTCCTGTATCGTTTCATCTTCTCATCTTAATGGTATATCACCTACGGGTAAGGAAAATCTATGCCGTTCATCACTGAGTACAAATTGGGGAGATTGCAGCACCCAGGGTTTGGGAGTTGCAGATATAAATGGCTTCACAGGGACTTCCAAATGTAAGAAGACATCTTGAATGCTCAGCCTCCTGTGAGGCCTGACTGAGCCTCTCAGCAGCTGCTAGTTTATGTCCTTGAAAGGATGTCTATAATGGAAAATTCGTCTGCACACAGCCCCAAATGCTGAAAGTTTCTTTTCCAGATTATAAAACAAACACACAAAAACCACTTTTTATTTCATAAAGAAGGACCGAAGTAATAGGGGCATGTACATGAACTCTTAGGGTATCAGATTTTTGTTCTTAAAATAATATAAAACAGAACACCCCTTTTTTATTATAACAGAAGTGCATGATCAGTTTAAAAACTACAGAATACAGATAAAGGAGAACAAAATTAGTCATCCATATTCCTATTACTTAAAGATAATTAATGTTTAAATTCTAAGAGATTGTACACTTTTTAATCATTATTTTATACAGATAACATTGTACTTTACTTTTCTATATAGCTGTTAACCTGTTTTACTAGATTACATCAGAAATAAAGTATTTTTTTTTCAATTTAATTGCAATGGCTACTTAGTATTTTAGTGTAAGTTGGTGCCACAATTTCTTTCAGCCAATTTCATAGTCTTATTGATTTAGCTTTTTTTTTAAATTCCATGATATACTCTTATAGTTTGTGAATTTAGCATAAGTTTATACTTCTTAGGATAAAGTTTTAAAAGTGGACTATTTTAATTTATGGGTCTATACATTTTAAAAGCAGTTGATATAAAAAATTTACCAAACTTTCATGACTATGTCCTACATTTTTGCTAACACTGGACACTAGTATTTTTTTAATTGTCTATATGATATCTTTTTTTAAAAAAAGAATAAGCTTTACTAGGAAGGGACTGCTTGAGCTTTAGAAGAGGGAAAACTGAAGAGAATGGAAGTCCAGATAGAAAGAAGGTCTTGAGAGTCTAAGGATGCTCCTTGCCTAGTTCATGTTTTTGCCTGGGGCTAGCCCTGAGTTGCATGAATGTGTGTTCTGCATTTTATCCAAGAGGTCATGATACACTTATTTGGAGTTTTCAAAAACAACAACAACAACAGCAGCAGCAGCAGCAAAAACTGACTTTGAAAACTTTCCCCATTTCGTTACAAATATGCCCTTTCTTATTGGCGTCACCTCCTCTATTGCGGCAATTAAGAGTGAACAACAGAAGTCAGGCTTGACCTTTCTACCAAGGGCATCCACACCTTCTCCACAGACCGCTGTGGATTGGGGCCACAGAGATGCTGCCTCTGTAGGTAGAAGTACGTCTTGGATTTTTGAGATGCTAATTTTTAAATTGATTTGATGACACAAAGAAATTGGAATTTTTATCGGGTATATTATTGAAATGATCATGGAAATAAAACCAACAAAAGGAAATTTTCCTACAATGTTTACAGGGAATGTCACTTTACTCACTCGTAATTTGCTAAGTCACAAATCTAGAGCTGAGTATAAAGAAGAGGCCTTGAGGTTGTTTCACATTGTTAAGAGGACTGTTGTCTGTCCTAGTGTAGCATGGGGAAAGAACTGGTTAGAGCACGGTGTAAGGTAGTTAGAGGACTGGTTGTGATGGAGAGACTTGAGTTAAAATCCACTTCCATCATCCACTAGCTGTGTAACTTTGCCAAGTGGATTCATTTTCTCCGAACTTCTATTACCTAAGATAGTTTATCTTATCTATAAAATATGGAAATAAAACTCTCCTCATAGGCTGTGGGGATTAAAGGACATATCTATAAAATGCTTAGCAGAATTTCTAGCTCACAAAGGAGTCAACAAAGAGTAGATACAGTTGTAAGCAACATAGAGTCTAATAGCCTGACTCATGTTGACATTGTGTGCGAAATGAAGAGGCTGCATTCTATTAACTATTTTATAGTTTTAAAATGTTCACCGATAATAAAAACGGGCAAGGGATAGACATGCACAAAACTGCTAAATTCTCACATAGAAAGAAAATATAATATAAGTCATTGTCTTGCTACTTTATTGAATTTTTTAAAAAATTCATTTCAACCGGAAAATTGATCTTGGCTGAGGCAGGATATAGATGGTATTTTATTTTATTTTATTTTTTAAGGACAGGCCTCAGTTTCTATAGGCTTCTTGGATTGAGATGATAGACAACTGATTTCTTCAGGGAACAGGTAAGGTAATATCAACTAAAAAATAAATTTATAAGTAGACTTTATCTATGGTTAGCCCAGGAAAGTGAAAATTCTGGCCAAATGACAAATCAGGTCTTAGATAATGAATCTAGATGCAAAGACTATTTGGCAAGAGGCTGGAAGCAATTGATGAACAATTCAATGATATTTATCTCTGGATTAATGAGTCAAGGTTACTAAAGATGGTATAATAAATATCTGGATACCTCAGTGTCTTGTTTATCCTTTTAAATCCTCTCCCAGTGTCTAGCAGAATTTATGTATATATATAAACACTCAAATCTTCTCATTTCTAATTAATCCAAATGCATCAAATTTCATTCTATTACCATGCCAGTAATACAATATTTTAATACTTTATAATACTTTAATATAGAAAGAGTGGAATATTAATTATATACCTTTCACTCTATGACACCAGACAGATATAGTCCTCTTAACCACATGCAACTACTGTTTATAACTTAAGGCAACCTTATGGCAGGAGCCGTTTCTTTATATTCATGAAATATGTATGTATGTATGTATGTATGTATGTATGTATGTATGTACCAACTAATTTCATGTTTAATTCCAGGAACAGTCAGTTGTTTTAATCAAGAATCCATGGTAGGCTAACATTTTATCTGGTGGGCCATACTCCAGAGGTGCTGCTCCAAAATGTGTAGAAAACTATTCATATTCCAACCTACATTTGAGGTGATGTTAATTAGCATAGCGAATGTCAAAAATGGGTTGTCACTGATGAAATTAGTGGTTCCTTTAATGTCAGAAATGGGTCCTCACAGAGAAGTGAAGAGATGTAAAACATGTGAACCAGCTAAAATATTTATAGGGTACCTCCCCTCCTTTGTTTCTTTAGCACAAACAAGTATTAAGAATCAACCAAGATCTGTAGCCAGGACCTTTAGACACAGGAAGGCCCGAATGGCCTCAAGCTCAGTCTTGTTTAGGAGGACTACTGGCCCTTGATACCAACTCTAAGGGTAAGAAATCTACTTCTAGAATATGGTCACATCTGTGATTGCCCAAAGGGACACTGAGTTCATAGAACAGATTACATGAAGTATGTTGTGGCTTACTTGCTAATGAACGCTTATTTAATAAACGTCAGAACGCGTGAAAGAACTGGGCTCGGAGTGGTTTTCATTGACACAGCTGTATGTGCAGCAGTAGCAGTGGGATCCTCACCCACCTCGGATTCTTCAGGGGCTACTGTTCGTACCAAAATGCACCAAAGAGTCATGCAGGACCAAATTGGCTTAAATAAAATCACAGCACTCTTGCTTGCTCTACAAAGTGGTCTCTGTTACTTCCTTGATTTTTGGAGAAGATCCCACTTGTTCAGGAAAGTTTAGAGTAGATTTTTAGATCGTGCTATGCCTCTAATTAACATTGCTCTTATGTTTAATTTAAAAATTCAGATATTGCCTTTTATTTCTTTCCTCTGAGTGTACTAGACCCAGTGACGTTTGGTTATGATGGATGTGAAACATATTGCCTTCATTTTTTTCCCAAAGGAAAATCATTAAGGGGGATAAATAGCTTCCCTCCTATGCCCAAATGCTGTGGTACAGGGACAGAGACTGTCATATGGCCCCAAATGAGAGGAGTACCAAGGTGGGACAGAGCAATGTGCATAGTTTTAGCTGTGGGGAATCTGGAGGGGAAACAGGAAAACTTTCTCTGGTAATAGCAATTACTTTTCTGGTGACTATTTACTGAGTGCTTAATGTGTGTGAGGCAATGTGATAAGTTTTCAGCACAGATTGTGATATAGTTCTTATTTAAAATCTCTACGAAGTGGTTATTATTATCCTCATTTTATAGAAGAGAAAACTGAGACTATGAGATGTTAAACAACCTGCTCATAAGTGTTGGTAACAGGAATCAAACCCAGGTCTGTCAGATCCTAAAACCTGTAGCTCAAGGTAGCAGAGAGCCAGGAACATTCCTTCGAGTTCTCCAGAATTTCTTTTTTTATTATCCACTTAAAAATAGAGGTTCCTACTTACTTTTGAGACAATTTTATAAACTTTTACACACACATTTTAATTTATTTTATATTTTTCCAGTAATTTGATTACTGAGTCTAGTAATCAAGGCAGAGTTAGGTCTAAGTGTGGTCCTCCAGAGCCTATTGATAAAGGAAATGCAGAAGAGCATTGATTTCTTTACTACTGATATTAATAAAGAAGCGAGACTCCTGTCTTTCCTGTGACCCTCATTGCAATGCCTTAACAAATTTCAAATATTTTGGATGAGCTCCTACTTGCAGAAATGTTAAGAGCAGACAATGTAGATCATTCCACTATTCCAAAAGTAAATGAAAGTATTTCCTTTTCTTTCTTTTTTGAAAAAGAAAAATGAGAAATCCATGTTTACAATAGGAATATTAGAAAACATGGACAACAAAAGAAAAATAATCAGTAATAATACTTTCACTTAAAGGACACCACTGTTAAATTTTTGGAATATATCTTTTGATTTTTTTTCCTCCAAAGCATATATAGTAGCAAAATAGAATCACATTAGGTAAGATTTTAAAATCTTTTTCTTGTTAACAGCATATTATAAACATCTTTCTGTCACTAAATATGAACAAGTAAGTTATATCGCCATGATGTAAGAAAGAATTATAACTGGTTTCAGCATTTTACCCACACCCCTCCCCCACCCCAGGAACTCAAAATCTTTTTTCTGTTATATCTTGGCAGCATGTGTATAACATTGTTACTCAAGAGACAATAGAAGTTGTTTATCAAATGTATTTGTACTTATTCTCCCCCAGCACAACCTAAAATCAACTTCTTGATCATTGCAGATGGCATAACTGAAGCCATTTGTTGCTGCCGTTGTGTGAATTTTGTTACATTTTGTTCTGGGAATGGGGTCAATATGGTCATGGATCGAAGCCTGAGCGCTTTGGCAGCAGCGAAATCAATGCTCTTCTGCATTTCCTTTATCAATAGGCTCTGGAGGACCACACTTAGACTGACTGTGCCTTCGCATCTCAGCAAACATTTCTCCAAAATGTGGATATTGACTCTTTGATATCTGATAGAAGTAACCAGTAGCACGTTCCTCCTTCAACATGAGGAAACTATACATTATACACTACAAAACATTTTCCTGGTTTTATTTCATAGATATCTATGGTATTCTACTCCTTTCCCTCTCTGTGCACCTGATGGTTATGATTGTTAATCTTAAGAAATCAATATGCAGATATATATATATCCACATCACAATTTTTAAAATTTGCAGTCCTTTACTGATGATATTCGAATAAGACAGTCAGTCTTACAAACAAAAAAACAAAGACGAACTGACTAACAACAACAGAAACAGATACTAACCAAAAATCAAGCAAAATACCAAAAAGAATTCAAGGTGTTTATCCCTCGACTTAAGAGGAAGGCGAAGGAACAGTCGATCTTGCCTTTTGCTGCGTTCAGTCTCTCAGGCCTTCTCAGTTTTCTAAACCAAGAGCCACGGGGGAAGTAGGAAGTTGAAACATATTAATATGTCAAGTGTAGAAAGGTGAGTCTAAGCATTTCCCATGTGGATGTGTTTTGATTTCATGTTGATTTGTTCATTTTTTCTCTTACCTGGAGTTTCAGAGGCTAAAGCTGAAAGTGCAGAAGATCCTGACTGAAATGCTAAATTACTTTTTCAGTGGCTATGATTTAATGTTAGTCTAGCATTTCAGTGTTCAATGTATCCGTGGCAGAGGGCAGTTTCTTTATTGGTTATAAAGTTTTTAAACATTCTCAATTTCTGTACCAATAACAATTAGAGTAGCATGTACTGGTCTAGTGGACTAAGCATTAGTTGAACGTTTAGACTAGCATCTCTATTTGGATGTTAAAAAGTTCAAATGACTCACTTAGATTATCTAACTTTTCTAGGGCTCTCTTGCTTTTAGGTTTTAGGTTTCTCTGTGTTATTTTAGGATCATCTGAGATGTTAGATGCTAAACGGCTTTGATTAAAACATATTTCAAGCACTGTACACAACCTGATGGGACAATTTGTTACCAGCTCATCTGATAACCAGGAGCAACTTCAGTGCATCTATTCTCAACATTTCCTGTGGAAATTCGTTTCTTAAATATGCTTCTGAGTGTAATCATTAATAACAGGTTACATAAAACTAAGAAATCTCTCTATCTCTCTCTCTCTCTCACACACACACACACACACACACACACACACACACAATATAGCCATTATAAATACATGTGACCTTTGGAGAGAATTCATTGGTGCAAGAAATCTGAGTGGATCCAAAGAACATAAGATTGACTATGCCTTTTTAAAAATTCTTGTAGGTTTTTTCAAAGGAATGTAAATTTTCTCATACAGGAAGTGTCTTGAGGGATTCTGATTATACTCACTTAAGTCAGGTATATTTTTTCTCTTTACTCTGAGGCAAGGAACATCAGAAAGGAGAGGTATGGCTTGGAAGAAATTAGATTATTATGGTTTGCAATGGGAAACTTTAAAAAAATTGTGTAAAACTCTAATGCATCTGAAAACTTTTTGAATTCCTCCCCAAGATGGGATTATAAATTCATAAACTACTTGTAAATACGTTGCTCCTGGAGTGTTAGGCTTCTGTTCGCCATCACATTTCCTCTTCTTAACTTTTCATCATATAATGTCAACAGGAAGTTTGCCTAAGCTGAGTCAGAAGAAAAAAGGTGAACAGATCCAGCCGAATGCATCAGCAGCCAAACATATTTGGTAAAAATGATGTTTCTGATGTTAAAAGACACCTGGCTACTGCCTCCAGATTCAGGAAAACTATAGCCAGAGATTTCCTCTGGAAATAAGTCAAATGATCCATGATGAGAGAAGCTGATTTACTCATCTAAATTTAGGCAGGAGCATTCAAACTGTCCCAACTCATCAAGGTTTATGCAAGGCCAGTATAATATTTCCATATTATCTATCTCTTAATAAATTTATTCAGACAGTCTGTTTTCTTGCTGGCCCAATGTAGCCCATTGAGGAGACATCTTAATTGAGCTGTTCAAGATGCTTAGGTCCTTTTCGTGAAAGGTGCCAGCTCATTCAGAGCCCATCAGACTCATTAGTGTGTGGAGACTTTAAACAATCTTTTTTAGTATGCATTACTTTACAATGAACTGCTTGGGAATTCATTGGCCATGCACAACCCAACCAATTTCTCTTTTAGTTTCTTCAGAAATGCCACAGAATTGTCCACTGTTTCAGCAAGCCTTAAAAGTACTGTTGTGATGGTTAAATTGCTTGGCCAAATTTCATTTTTTTTTTAGGACTTACATTTTCAGACTTTGACTACCCAAACCCTAAGGTTTTAATTTCAAGCCAAAGTTATATTTGAAGCCTTTTTCTTTTTTTATTTAAAAAATATCTAACTGAAAAAAGCCAGGAGAGAATTCTATCAATCTCTAAAGAATGAATGCAATTAGAATGTATGAAATCCTTTGTAGAAGAAATACATTTTAATGTTCAACCAGGATAATGGATTCTATAACGGAAACCACATCTAATAATTCTTCATGTATTTGTCTAGATGGTCACTGATTATGTTTGTAGTCTATGATTTGAAATTTATTTTAATGAGTTGGAGTTGATTTTTTGATTTAAAAAACATTCTCCAACAATAATCTTCAGAATTTAAGACTGAAAGCAATCTCTAGGATTCATCCTGCGAAGAGAGAGGATTAATTTAGTGTTTTTTCCTAAAGAGATGAGCATCTACTATACTATAAAAGAGGGATAATTACATTTTGTGATATAATGACTTTTTTATGTATCTTTATAAATATGAAGTGAAAATCAGTCACATTTGGTTCTCTACAGTGTGGAAAATTTAGATTAGTTATAAGGCTAAACTATTAATTAAGCCCATTGTTGTTTCAACCTTGAACTGAGAATATTTCAAAGCTATGCAGAAAATAATTTAGAGTTTTTCAAAATCATAACGTAGGTATCATAGAGACCAATTCTTACTGTATGTGAAGAAATGGAATTTGACTGTGGCTCTATCGACCATCACCCTCCACCTGCTCCCACACCTGTGTCCCAATGCTAGTTGAATCCTTGTGCTTTGCCTCATTTTTATAAAATTATATATAATAAAAAACTACAGATCATGCGATGTCTTTGATTTAGTTAAGTCTGATTGACTTAAGATCTCAATAAAATTTTTATAGTGGTAGTGCAGTAATATACACCACTATTCATAACGTTATACAACAACAAACATATTTGTATCTTGAGAGTATCTTTTCTAGGTGATAGGTCAATGGAAATGATTTGATTCTTTATCTTTGGGCTCTTAAAAATAATTTAGACTTGAAAGTGGCAAAAGAAAGCCATTAATATTGCATGTGCCAATGACATAATGCCAGGAGTCCAAATGTACTTCACCAAATGATATCCCTCTGTAAACATTGGGGGATTGTGATTGCCAAGGATGATCAAGTGAGAGGTTGTTTATTGGCAAAGGCTTCTCTTGGAGAATGGAAGCTGAATATCATGCTCAATTGACTGTTTAATAAGTGAGTTTGGTGATAATGATATCAGTTTTACATGTTGTGAGCTTCATCATTTTTAAAGTCAACTATGGTATGCAATATACCTACTCACATCTTTCTGATGTTATCAATTTCTCTGAGATCCCTGGACCCTCTCAAATTCCCTGGAATGTGATTGACACTCACCAATAACCATTGTCATTGCAAAGGTACTAGCAACAAAGAGAAAGATATAAAATGACCTTCTAATAATTCAGTTATTTAAATAAACATCTATGCGTGACTTACACAATACCAATGCTTTGAGAACTCACACAATTATATGCAAAAAAGAAATATAATATTTTTCTGTGATGACACTTTGATCCTGATCCACTGTTTTGCAACTCAAATTGTGGAATTAAAAAATAGAGTAGGTCCTAAGAATCCATCATATCAAGAGTGGACACTTTATCATGACAAACCAGAAATATAGACCCTTTTATGTTTCATATTCTTAATAGACATTTGAGGACAAAAATTATTTTTTTAATGTATGGTGTTAATGGCTCTTGCAAAAGTATGGGTTATTATTCACTTTTGATTGAAGAAAAAAGAAGGCCATCAACATGGAGAGTCAGCCATTGCCATAGAAAATGAAATATCTGATAAGTGTGTGGAGTTAGGCAGAGAGAGACACAGTTGCCTAATCCTTTTCTTCTTGGTCCAAGGATCTTAATTATTACATTTGGAATATCTCAGTAGTCTCTGGAGTATGCCATCATTCACCTGGCTCAGACAAAATGTCTATGGAAAAAGCTATAGCAAATGTATTTCAGATATAAACTCATAGGATCAAAATTATGAAAAGGAAAATGGGGAATAAGGAGAGCAAATTTGATATAGAGCTAAAGTAATAAAAAATTCAAAAATTAAAAGAATGTTATAAGGAAGGGAAAAAAAATTCAGATTAGAAAAAGCATATTTTAATGCCTACAATAGTTAGGATTTGGTCATTAGGGAAAAGGCAAAGCTAATCAATCAGGTAAGTATAATGGAAATATTCCAATACTATCCTTTGTGTCTGTACACATTTATATAAATATTTTCAATCAATTTGATTGAGGGAGAATTTACATATAAGAAAACACACATCTGTTAAATATAGAGTTGAATGAGTTGTGAAAGTACATGTCCCTGTGTGATCCCCATACAACCCGAATACTACAGACATTTCCCTTCGCCTCAAGACCCTTCCCCTCATCGCAGATGGCATCTGTAGCAGACATAGGAACCGCTCTGAGAAAAGGAACAACAGAGAATAAACTCTTCGAACGGATTTTTAAAATGTTTACAGAGGCTACTGGTGGAGGGAGGGATTTTAGGCTCAAAAGCTTAAAGTGTGAGAGGGCATTGGAGTATGAGAGCCGAAGTTTTTATTACCCAAATAATAGACTTGGGAAGAATGCTGGATGAGCTTTCTACAAGAATGTTTTCCTCTTTTAGTCTTGCTAAAAAATTTCCTTGGACCCTGGAGATGGAGGTGAGTTAGAAAAGCAAAATTAGCCTTTTCGCTCCAGTGATGAAGAACTAGGGCGCTAGAAATAATGATGTGGTATTCTTCAGCACATAGGCTGATGAAGAGTCTGGACAAGGTAGAAAAAGGCTTAGAGAAATGAAACTGGTTTCAGAGACTGATACTAGAAGAGGGCATGGCATCCTTGAGCTTGATCTGTAGCTGAACAAGGCCAGACATTATGACCTGGACAAGGTACTTCTCATCCAGGGAACAGGTAAAATCAAAGCCAGCCAGGTGGATGCTGAGGCGACTCACAGCATAGGCCCCTGGCTGGGATGTGGACATTCACCCAAGAAGCTCAGGAAGTAAAACAGAGTTTCACTTCCAGCTGCAACTGGAGGTGTGGAGGGAAATCAAGGCAGAATTCCAGTGTGCAGTATATCTAAGCCATAGGAGAGGGGAGCAGGGGAAGGAGTGGAGATGAGGTTCAGGGCAGCAGGACCCCTTTCCTGCCACTGTGGGCTGATACTGTTGCTGACCTGACCGGACCAGGATGACTATGGAACTCAAGGGACCCTAGACTACAGAGGCCATAAGCAATACGAGGGGAAGAATCTAGAGAAGACAGGGACTGAATGTGATGGCACCCATACAGCTAGAATTTGAGCTAGACTGCCAAAGAAAGCCCATCCTGGCCGAATGTACTAGCCATCCATTTGACACACCAATGAGTCATGAGAGCGAATTAGAAAACAATGCCTTGACCAGTAAGCTATTCATTTAAAAATATATAAAATAATTTTTAACCAGACATCTAAAGGATTTTGATAAGAATTTGTAATTATAACATGGTTTAAGCATAAGAAATTTTTTCTAGATAAACAGCAAAAGTTGTCTATTCATCTGACCAGTCTTATCTAGTAGAGCAGGGGCCTCCAACCCCTAGGGCCATGGGCAGGTACAGGCCTGTGGCCTGTTAGGAACCGGGCCTCATAGCAGGAGGTGAGCAGCCAGGAAGAGGCTACAGCGCCATCTGTATTTGCAGCCACTCCCCAGCGCTAGCATCAGTGCCTCAGCTCCACCTCAGATCATCAGGTACTAGATTCTCATAGGAGCCCTGGTCCCTGTTGTCAAAAAGTTTGGGGACTGCTATCCTAGAGAACTAATTAGTCCAGTCCCGCGATTTTGATTTTAATCGTGCAGCCAATTTTAACAAGGCCCTAAGAGGGGCATTCAGGAGCAATTGGTTTTGTTTTGTTTCCTTTTTTTTCTTTACTGGGAGACCATTTGTTCCCTGTGTTCACAGGACAAAGTATTAATCCTGGAAGAATAGGAGCAAGCCAATACACTTGTAACATCTATAGCATTAGTTAGAATCACAACTTCAGGAACACCCAATGTACGAGGTGATGTGTCTTTAATTTTACTTATTCCACTTTGCAGAGCATTTTCAGCTTGTCTTCATAAGTGTCTGTTGCCACCCACTTAGCAGAAAAAGATAATAGGAGATGAAGGAATAGGAACCCGTGCAACGTGTACTGTGTGCCAGGTACCCTTTGAGGTGCTTTACAAGGATTATCTTATTCTGTCTTCGCAGCAAGTCTGTGAGGCAGGTACTATTATTACCCTCATTTTCCTGGACTCTAGAGAAACATGTATCCACGGAATCTTAAAGCTGAAAACAACATGTTAATAAACATGGAGCCCTAGTTTCCAATTGCTGCATGCGACACCAGCGTCTCATGGGAGAGTGAGTGAGACACCAGTGTCTGACACAAAGAAGACACTGGACCCAGATCAGTCGAGTCAGTTGCCCAGGGGCATGCTTCTGTTGTATGACAGTCCGGGGTCAGTGCAAGTTGTCTTACATTCATTTACTTTACAACTACTTCATCCATTCTTTTATTTATAATTAGGAAGTAAAAATAGAAATGTAAAGATGTAAAATAAATGAAGTCTGGTATAGCACCAGGATTAAGTAAATAAAATTCTGTGGCAGCTGCAGTGTGTGTGTGTGTGTGTGTGTGTGTGTGTGTGTGTGTGTGTGTGTGTGTAAATATAAACACAGGCTGCCTTTAACAAAACATAAGCAAAATAAATGAAAGAACACATAGAGATTCCAAATCCTTGAAAGCTTGTCAGACTTCCTCATGACCAAGTTTGTGTCAATGGTTTGGAGCCACTGTGTTCTCAGCTCCTACAAAAGATCCGAAGAAGGTACCTATTAAAATTTCATAGGTCATAATTAATGATCCTGCTCATAAAATTGCTTCTAATATCTCTGGCTCTAGATAGACAGCTTACCTGCAGGGAGAATTTTCTTTGCAGCAACACATGGAAGATCATAAATTGGCCTGGTTCAGGAATTTAGTGGGTCTTAGAGACCTAAACCTCCATCTTTCTAAATCGATGATTTCAAAATAAGTTTACTGCTACAAGAAAATGAGAACTTGTAATATACCTGCTTCTTAAATCTACTACATGGCTTCATGTTTTAAAACTTCAAGGAGGTTTTTGACTGCCACGTCCTGTTGTTGTTTTCCTACATCCGTGCCTGTGTGCTTGTGTGTCGTGCCGTACAGCTACAGAGTGGGCGCACATCGTGAGCACTAGAGAGATCTGCTTCTTTGATACTTCTGCTCCATGCAGCACAGTGTGAGGAATAACGAGCAACTGCATATTTGTTAGGCTAGGTGTCCCCAACCCCCTGGCTGCGAACTGGTACCAGTTCATGGCCTGTTAGGAACTGGGCTACGCAGCAGGAAGTGAACAGGGGGCGAGAAAGCAAAGCTTCATCTGTATGTGCAGCCGCTCCCCAGCGCTAGCATCACTGCCTCAGATCATCGGGCATGAGACTCTCACAGGAGCACCGGTCCCTGGTGTAAAAAGGTTGGGGACCACTGCATTAAACCATAGAGACCTTTCCTATTACCTCCTTTGTCCTCTTCCTCCTCTATTTCTCCCTCTCTTTTCCCCCCACCTCTACTATTCGAGCTCAAAAAGTCCCCACTCTCCCCCAGCCATTCCTTGTCAGTGTACAGCCAAGAAAGGCATTTATCACCATGTTGGCTTCCTTCTACCTTCAAAGAGCTCATTGGCCTCTCCTCCACTGTCAGAAGAAACGACATACATGGATAATCCACTGGTTTGACTAGGCTTCTTAAATGTCTATAAACAAATATTTGTTCTTGGAATGTATAAAGGAAACTCTATTGATAAACAAAATGCCACACTTTAAATTAAAAAATAAGGCTCATTGGCCCATTTGACATTTCTGATTATCTGTACTGATTCTCTTCCATTAGGGATTGTTGACCAAACCTAGCATTTTGTCTGAAATTGTTTTACATCCTTCATGGATGTTTTGATGGCAATGCAATAGAAGTCATTAGTTAGCAGGAAAGAGATTCATTAAGTTGGCTTTAAATAAAGACCCAAGTGGCAAACCATACCCAAAATATTGACTTGGTTTTCTAGACCTCATGGAAATAGGTTAAGAGAGAGAAAGAGCAGGATAGTAAGTACAAGTGTGAAGATATAACTTATACATGGTTATTAATTTAACCAGTGTTGTCAATAGTATATTTTTCCTTTGCCTTGGGGCTAGCAGGAAATGGTAAAATTATCTCCTATCTAATCAACTGGCACCTGCCATTTGCATTGTAAATAATACCATGCTAAAATTTGATAGAACAACCCAGCTGTGTAGACTTTGAACTCTCAACGCTTGGAAATTATATCCCAAGAAACCGGATCAAATATGACACATCAGCCTAAAGTGGGGAAAGGTCAATGGCCCATTAGCAGCTCCGCAGAGAATCTGTGTTATAAGTGACCTTCCGTTCCTCCTGCCTCTCTTACCCAACAGCTTCACAGCTGCTTGGGGAAGAGATAAACTAATCACCTGCATATACTAAATTTGCTGCAGGCCATTGTGTGATAAATTGTCCAATTTCACTAAGCAAGATAGCTTGGAAAAAGAAAGAAAGAAAATTTGGTCTCACAGAATATAATGTCATTGTGTGGTCAGGTCTTCAGCTGTAATACGGGACTGAAAATATCTGTTTTCCGGCAACCTCACAACTTGCTGTGGGTGTGGTGCATGAAGGGTGTGAAGATTTCTCCATAATATTTAGGAAACATCCAGATGAGTCACCCTGGCCAGAAGGACATGGATTTTTAAAATTGATATGTCATCTCATTGATTTTGAGGTGTCATTTTTATTACTATTGTTCGAAGAAAGTAAAGCATGAAGTGTAAACACTAATTTGGAGCACACTATATGACTAGTCAGCCTGATAACCTTTGAGATGTCTTTCATTGGCCTTAAAATATGAATAATATTTTGGGTTATAGCAATTTGGATATTGGTGATGATGACATAATAAATTCTACTGCCTGATCTAACGGTTGAGTAGCCTAGGCAAATTCTAGTGATATTTCGGCTTATATGGACTGACAGTCTCAAAACACAGTTAAGTTCACCTTTGGTTGCCAATTTTGCTCCACCATTTCCAGGCAGAAATGTTAGGGATACCAGGTTTTTTGCTGAGTGGGATGTTAAGTGGGGTTAGAAAATGTGGTGATCATTTTTCTTGTCTCCCCTGTGCAAACTTGGCTTTTGTTTGCTGCACTGTTCCATCTCAAACGTTAGTTTCGTTTATTTCTGGAGCACCCCAGCCAGCTTCCAAAGGGCATGCCTCCTAGACTGGTACACAGCCTACAAATAGGTGCTATTTCAAAAACAGATGTTGAGTTGATTGGAAAACTCTGGGTTAAGTACAACGCAATAATAGGTACTTTTCCATAGGACTTCTCAATGTGCTAAAGTGCATTGTGACTAACCAAGAAGGATAGATAGTATGCAGCATTTACCAAAATTATTTGTCTAAATATTTCTTTTAATCTAGGAGGGATTTTATTACGGGGGGTGTTCAATGGAACATACTTTGCCAAACGCCTAATTCGCCAATTTCAAATGCATGCAGTCCCTAAAATTGATTTGCAGTGTCAAGCATAATAAACCGATCATACTAGTACAAATATAATTGGAATGGCAGCATCCCAATTATACCAAAGTAAAACTTCAGTGTGAACTACTATCATAAAGGATTTTTGGAAAAATCCCAGAAAATAAGAATATTGAAGCTAGAAGATAAATGAATATAGCTTAGCTTGTTTCTGCTGACATGTAGTCTTCTCTGTAGGCTAGAGCGTTCCTCCAGAAATTCAAGAAAGAAAAGAGCACTCTTGCCTTCCCTCACCTCCCACTCCCACTGATTGGCTGGTCAGCTTTAAGAGATGATATGAGATTAAGAGATATCTCCACAACTGTGAAAGTTGGGGGGAGCATGACAGGAATTTTTATTCTTTTTGGAACAAAGCAGCTCCTGGGAATTGTGAGTGGGCAGGGAAGGAAACTCACCAGGGAGGAAATGTGGCCCCGGGGCCTCTGGTTGAGATGGCACTTTACTCTGCAGGAGACCAGAGAGACCCCTCCTCTCTGGAGCATGGACTTTCTTTTAACAGGACTTCCTTTTCCTCTAGGACCAGAACTTTCCATGACCAATCAGAATTCTCATTAATATGGTTTATCCAGGAATAAGAAAACTGCGTAAAACACTAGTTTTTATACTTTTTAGGTTAACACGAATAATTTGAAAGCTACATAATTAAAATGCTCAATAGGAAATAAAAACCTATTTTTTAATATAGTTATCTGTTTATTATTGTATTTATTTTTAAACCTCTTTTAATGAATCTTTGGCCTCTTTGTTTCCAATTTTCTATTTCTCACCTTCCCTTGGTCTCCCTGCCCTGTTTCTAGGCCCAAACATACAACATTGATGGATTCACACAAAAATCCCTAATAGTTTCTCTATCTTGTTAATATAACAACGCAAATGAGTCCCCCACCAAAAGAAGAATAAAATTTTGAAGTGCAACCTGACTCAAAGTGGAAGAGAAAAATTCATTGAGACATTTTCTGCTTCTTCAGGAAATAAAGATTTATTCTAGGACTCAGATGCACTTACTTGGAGAAAATTTTTCCATGGTCATTTCTCTGAAAATCAAGCTGATATACATTTGCAACTAAAAACATAGATAAAATAATGTCCGCAAATATACATTTTTCCTAAATTAAGTAAAATTCCATTTTAAAACATGATTGTATTGATGAGCAAGTAATGTTTCAAAGTTGTCTTTACTTGCATTTAAGCAGAAACGTCTATATTTCTGAATTCTTGTTTTTATTTTTTCTTATCTAGATGAATATAAACATGTCTTCTCCAAAACTTTTTGTTTGTTATTTAATATAATGATGGATAAGTTCTTAAGTTGCAATGAGCCTTGTGAGAATGGGATAAGTACTATTTTCTCTGTTTTACAGGTCAAAGAATAGAACTTTTAGATTTTCTTTGGCCCAAATCTGGGATTCTATCTATCAATATATACTGCCACTTCAAAATATCTAATGCTTTTAAAGCCAGAAGCATTTTGTGCATTCATCATTTCTCACCAAATATAAGAACTGCCACAGAAATGCCTAGCTTTTAAAATTCCATAGCAGAATTAAATAAGCTCAAGACTAAGCAGAAAATAAGAATACTGAAGCTTGAAGAAGAAAAATGAACACAGCTTAGCTCGTTTCTGCTGACAAGCCTATTTGTAGTCTTCTCTTAGGCCAGTGTTCCTACAAAGCTACATACTTTCAGCTGTTGCACAAGAATCTCCAGCTTTGATTACTGGACTGTCATAGAGCTGAGCACACACGCCCAGTCTGAACAATGGGAGGAATATCAGCTCTCCTTCTCCCAACATCTGATGTGGCTCAGCGGCCACCATGTCAAGTGCTTAGCAAGCCGAGGCTCTTCTTCACCTCATCATTCCCTGGCAGAGAGGAATGAAGCCAAGTTGTCGGGACACTCACCCAAGGCTGCAGAATCGGAATTAGCCTTTGGTTCCCCGATATCTGGAGTGTCTTGTTCAGGGCTTTTCATTGCTATTATTAACTATTAAACTCCGCAGGTGGGACTAACCGTGCTGATTTTTCGAAGACAAATCTTGCTGTCTCTATTTGGAATAACTCACCAAATGTTCTTAAAGTGTTTTATGGAGAAATCAGACTGAAAATGCTGAGGATAATGGTTGGTGAGAGGAAAGCACAGAGAAATTGCCTCCTGTCTCATAACCGAGGTGCTATAGCGAGGGAACAGTGTCCTGGCCTTGAGAAAGACCTGCGTTGTGGGATAGTTATAGTGGATGGAGTTGTTGCAAAGGTGTGCAAAGTTCTTTGAAAAGTGGAACTATGTTTTGGGAACAAAAGTTCATTCCGAAGGGAACTTCCTTGAGAAGTGCAGATTTTGACATCCAAGTCTTTCTGATAAAACCATCTCAGATTTCAGTGACCACCAAGCAGTTGCCTGAATCAAGCTTAAGAAATCAGTTTTCAAAAAGAAAACTAGTCAAGGATAAAAAACTCTTTCTGAAAGATAAGACTTTCTTGATAAA
Source organism: Eonycteris spelaea (assembly GCA_003508835.1). Classification (NCBI taxonomy): domain Eukaryota; kingdom Metazoa; phylum Chordata; class Mammalia; order Chiroptera; family Pteropodidae; genus Eonycteris; species Eonycteris spelaea. Next base: position 25,176,939 of record PUFA01000002.1, on the reverse strand, counting down.
TTAAGAATATTCATTAATAAGTTGGCAAGTTTAAAAAATGTGTATTTGGTGTCATCCAGCTAATGCTTTCTGTGTCCAGAGTTTCTTAAAAAAGAATAAGCAAGGTTTTACTAGATGCAACATGTAAGTATTTTCTATTGCCTTTGCAGTTAGGTCATTTTACTATTGTTGTTGTTGTTGTTGTTATTTAGAGATGGCAAGTTATTTTAATATAATTGCTTTCTATGAAGAAGTCTTTGGACTCATCATTTTTTTGAGCAGATGAGGAAGGTAAGGCCTGATGAAATCAAGCGATTTATCCTCAGAATCAAAACTGAGTCCTCAAGTGGGCTGGGATAAATCACAGGTCCTTACTCACATGAAGTATTTATACTTCTTAAAGATTTTAAATAAAAAAAATTTTTTTCTGCTTCTCTCCACAATGTTCATTAGTTCTAATCATATTATGGTCCCCATGTAGCTATTTTAAAGTGAAATTAAAAGGCAGCCTAGCTTTGGAGGGTAAGAGTTATTGAAAGAGGTGTCTGGAGAGCCATTTAAAATTTTCAAGTAAAAAAAAGAGAGTGTGTGTGTGAGAGCTGTTCTTTTCATTTTAAAAATTAAGAAATCAAATATAGAAATAGTCTAATTTACATTAATGATCTGCAATCTATGAAACAATTTTTAACCATTTTAAAGTGAAAGGCTGGTGATTATGTGGGTGAGTAGATGGCAATAATAACCATAAATCTTTGAAGGCCATGGATGTGTTAGGTAACAGTATGCAAAAATATGATTGTCTAGGTTCCTGGCCTGAGAACTTTTCATAAGGAAAGCCTAAGCCATCTTTCTGAGCCCTTGAGGGGGTGGGACTTTGTATTTCTACTTGTCTTTACATCTGAGGGTTGTCCTTTTTCTTCCTGACATCCCAAATACCCCTGTGCACACTGTGCAGGATATAGGTAGGTCTCTAAATGAGCACTGGTCCCTCTCAACTGCCTCCCAGAGAGTAGGGCACAGGTAGGTCAGGAATGGGGAATGCTGGATGTGCATGATACAACCTCTGTGGAGCTGCTTCTGTCCAAGAAGAATTCACCCTTCCCACTGCGGGGGACTGGGAGCTCTTTCCGGACATGTACCACAAAAGAATGGTGCGCATCAACTGCTAGACTTTTGTTCTTCTTCCTGCTAGGGCCGGTCTCTCGCGGAGAAATAAACAGTATTGCTCCTCAGGCATAAGGGACTGAGAATGGAAGATGGAGGTGGAGAAGGAGACATGTCTGGACCCATCAGCGAGTAGAACAAACCTCAGCTCATATGCAGAGGGGAGACATGTCCCCTGGATGATTCTGCTGAGAAGCAGAACCTGTCATGAGATGTGTAAGTTGGAATTGGAGAATTGACTGAAAATGGAATCTACTTGCCCTGTTTCCCAGATCTAGATCCCATCTCACCGTTGGGAAAGAATACGTCGTGGCATTTCACATGTAAAGCAGTCAAACCAACTGATTTTAAAAGCACTCAGTGATGCTTTCAAATATGCCATGAACAAGCTTTCAAGGAATTTCCTTCCTATTGCCGAACTTAGAGCATGTATGTGCAAAGAGAAGTATGTTCGACTGTACTACAATAAATAGTATGTTTCTTAACAATTTTAATATCTCAACTATAACCCCAAATCTCTGAAGTTAAATAGTTAATGATCATCATGTGTGAACGTCATACTTTAAGGGAGGTCTGTGGCATGGATTTGGTTCAATACTATGGAAAAATTTTAACTTTCAACCTTATTTTTAAAGATAAAAATGGATTTTTTTTTTAAGTCTGCAGAGAATTGATTCTAGCAATACCATTATGTGTTATACATATTAGAGAAGGGGAGAATGGCATGTACTCAGAGTTTTAGAGGAAATTAGAATGCTACAAATGATCCCCTTTCCTGAACCCTGAAAAATTCCACTTTGATTTAGCACCAGTGGAATTGTTAATAGAAACTTCTTTGCACATTGTGTATAAACAGCACAGCCTGGCCTGTATCAACTTTATGCTCCAATAAACAAGACAATAATGACAAATTATCAAAGCAGGTCTCAGATGTGACCCTCAATTGGGAGAGCAGCAATTTAATGAAGACAAAAGCTAGGTGAAAGCTGCTAATATCATTTACTGATAAACAGATTTTCTCGAGAGGCTCCTAGCTGAATCCCCTAAGGACCCATAAACCTGCATAATTCCATTTAAAATATTGTGCAATTCTCTAAATTAGTCTTTGAACATCCTTACTATCCAATTACGAAGCCCCAGCATGGACAGAATAATGAAATTTTTCAAACTGTGGAATGCATGTGGTCTTAACAAACTTATGACAAACACCAAAATTAGCTTTCAATTTTGAGGCCAATGTAGCTCCCTTTAATACCTCAAGTCAGAGTGGCAACAATAAAACACTATTGCAGGGCTAAGCAGAACAGAAGAAAAATAAATCTTGACTTACTCAAAATTCTGAACACGGTCTACCTTCAGGAAAAAAAAATCATAAGAAGTTGAATGATGTTTTGCATTTGCAAGCTATTTGGTCGCTTAAAATCTAGTAAAAGCTTTACTGAATAAAGGGTACAAAATACCTCCTGGACAGTTCTATCTTCCAGGCAGGCAGAAAAAGGCGAGAGTTTGAGGAAGTGAAATTTATTTCTGTTCAAGCATTGCAAGCTACATTATTAAAGTCATTTGTCATGGTTTGAATATTTCTGCCTGATTCACCATTAAATTGGCCTTCTAATTACCAACTTTGTCATGAAAAGTGGTTTGGCTGTTTCATTCACCAGAAAACTTCAATTCTTTAATCATCACTTGCTTCATGTATATAGAAAGAAAGAAGCAAACAAACAAAAAGGAAAACAATAAACCATATATTTTTATCCTTAAATCTTAAAATAGATTTAAGGTTGACACAATTATGCTTGAATTATCACATGGCTATACATTTTTAAGATGTTAAGAAGTATTTAGTAAGCGAGTTACCTTTTCATCTTTATAAAGAAACTCGCCAACATTCATGCATTACCTGGTTGCATAACTCAGGGTTGCTGTTAATCACATTAACTTTTGCTCTTGTCATGGCTTCAGACCCAACAGGTACCAATTATAATCGTAGTGTGCCTGGTGAGAGATTTCTCCTTCTTATATTTTCTAGCTTCTTTCTTTCTTAGTTGCTATACTTAGTTTTATTAATGGCAAAAGATCTAGAATCCATGACTTCTATGAAGAGCTTAGGGAAGTTGTTGATAAGTCGTTCACTGCTAGTTCATACTTCCAGGTAGACAGGGTAGTGGGTTGTCGTTGATAATCATAGGTACAGTATCTTCCCTTCTACATTTATTTCTGTTGGTTATGATAATGGTGCAACATGCACTCATATTTTAGACCACACAGTATAGCTTTCTTCAGTGTTTGGGGGGAAAGAAGGCTAACCTACTAACATTGTTAAGAGAACTCCAAGAAAGGCTTAGTAATACAAATCTGGGAAACATCCATGTAACAAAACAAGAGACAGGAAAAGATGTTTTAACCCAAAGCACACCAAATTGTGAGGTGTTTTACATTTTACAGATGAAGAAACTGAAGCATAGAGTGAGTGGTTTTGCAAGTTTTCCCCCAAAGTCACACAGCTAAGAAGGTCCAGTCGGACCTTCTGGAGCCCACAAATGTAATCATCTCTCGTGTGTATGGATAGCACTTAGCACAATGCCCTGTGTGGATGTACACATCAAATCTCTGAACTTAGTAAGTTTTATGTTTAGATCATCTTTAGAAAATGTGTACAACTTTAGACATTCTCATTTTTAGGCTCCAGATACAGACATACCTCAGAGATGTTTTGGGTTCAGTTCCAGACCATTGTAATAAAGCAACTATCACAATTATGTCACAATTTTTTTGGTTTCCCAGTGCATATAAAAGTTATGTTTAACAGGATGGAGGTTTCTCAAAAAATTAAAAATGACCCAGCAATTGCGCTTCTGGGTATTTATCCAAAGAAAACCAAAACAACAATTCATAAAGATCTATGTACTCCAGTATTCATGGCAGCACAATTTACAATAGCAAAGATATGGAAGCAACCTAAATGCCCATCAACAGACAATTGGATAAAGAAATTATGGTTCATATATACAATGGAATATTACTCAGCCATTAAAAAAATGAAATCCTATCATTTGCAATGACATGGATGGACCTAGAGGTTATTATGCTGAGTGAAATAAGTCAGACAGAGAAAGATAAATACCATATGATTTCACTTATATGCAGAAACTAAGGAACAAAAAGAACAAACATCAAAAACAGACTCACAAACATAGTGAACAATTTGGTGATGGACAGAGGGGAGGGAGGGAGCAATTGGGGGAGATCATTTTATGAACTATATAGATGTCTAACCAATGTACTGTATACTTGAAACTAATTTAAATAAATAAAGTTTAAAAATTATGTTTATGCTATACTGTGGTCTGTTAAGTATGCAATAGCATATTGTCTTTAAAATATACATATGCCTTAATTAAAAATACTTTATTGCCAAAAAAATGCTAACCATCACCTGAGCCTGCTGAAAAAATAGCACCGATAGATTCATTTGACGCAGGGTTGCCATGAACCTTCAATTTGTGAAAAATACAAATATTTGTGAAGCACAATAAAGCAAAGCTCAAAAACTGAGGTATGTCTGTAAAAAGCTCCATATTTTAACTGCTACAAAAGCAACCAACACTAAATCTGAAGAGTACATTATTGAGATTCTTATGTCAGCATCTGAAGATCGCCCTTATAGATGACTTCTGTTGTGAAAACAATTTTCTATTGACCTTTATTAGTAGTAACAATGAGTAAAACGTTAGAATAAACCTACGAGTATTGGAAGCTTATTTTTATATATTCATCTTTTGTTTAATACTATCCATACTTGGAGGAAAGTTATATCTGCTAATGAGAGGTTTAGTCATAATTTAATAATCTCATAGCTTCAAGATAATCGTGAATATTTTCTGATCTATTTTTCAGATTGTATATAAATTAACTAATTGGTTTCATCATGTTTTTTGACATTGAGCCAAAATGGAGAAATTTGGTTAAGAATGTTGAATGTCATAACATACGAAATTAGATGTCCACTTTTTAAAAAAATCTAGGATGCTTTTGAGAATAAAAGGGGTGCTACTAATAATTATGCAAAAACAATAGGGCTAAACCAAGACTGTTCTAAATAAACCAGGATATTTTTCACCCTAGTATTAGGATGCTTTTATTCTGGATCTTTTTTCTTGATTCATTTTCTACTTTTTCTGAGTTATAACCTGCAGTAGGTTCCAAAAAAGGATGGCAGTAGGTAAAATTTTTGGAGAACTGGTATATTTAAATATGTATTTAATTTACTCTCAGACCTAGTTGAGAATGTCGATAATATGACTAAAGTCATTTTTTCCTTAGAAATTTGAAAGCAATTTCCCCACTTCTTCTAGTGTCCAATCTTGCTTTTGAGAAATCTAATGCTATTCTGATTCTATATTCTTTATATATGGTCTGTTGCTTTGTCTTTTTCTTTTCTCAATCTCTTTCTCGTTTTTGCTTCCTTTCTTCCTTCCTTCCTTCCTTCGTTCCTTCCTTCGTTTCTTTCTTTCTTTCTTTCTTTCTTTCTTTCTTTCTTTCTTTCTTTCTTTCTTTTCTTTCTTTCTTTCTTTCTTTCATACTTGTAGTGCTTAATATTTTGTGTTTATCTTCAGTGTTGTGAAAATTCATGATGACATGCCTTGGTTTGGTCTTTTTTTCATTCATTGGGCCGAGTATTCACAATATCCTATAACTTGGAGACAAATGCCCTCAGTTCTGAGCATTTTTCTTATTTTTTTTTTTAAGATAATATCTTTTACTCCATTCCCCCGTTCTTCCTGTATCTTTTGTGAATAAAACATTATATCTTCTCAATTGACTAATTTTTTTATTCTTACCTTTTCTATTCCATTATCTTTTTGATATATTTCCTGGGAAATTTTCTTGCTTTTATCAATCTTTCTATTAAACTGATATTTTGGCTATTCTGTTCTCATTCTTTGTTGTTCTCTAATTATTCTTTTCCGCAGCATCCTGTTTTTGTGTTATAAATATCTTTTCTTGTCTCTCTAAGGATATGATTATTTTCTAAAGTTTCTTCTACACTCTGCGTTGTCTGCCTGCTCTGAATTCCTTTGTTTGTTGTGATTATTTTTATAATCTTTTCCGTACTGGAAGTTTTACTCAAATGCCTGGTGATCCCTTGCTGACTGTTAACGTTTATAAATGAGGCACTAAAAAGCAAATCAGAAGCTCCAGATGTGTGCAGGGAATTTTCCACTAAAAGATTTCACTGTGGCCTTAGAAAGCACAAAGACCTTTTCATCAGCAGATCTCTCAAAGTCAGTTCAGTTCACCCAGAGAAGATCCCTTCGCTGTTGTTGCTTTTGAGTTGGTGGCAAGCATTCTGTGAGCATGCTTTCTCTCAAATTACTCTGTTTGCAGCTCCACATCTTGACCCTGATCCCTTTTGTGCCTGTTGTACCTGCATCTGGAGACTTTTTGGTCAGTTTCTCTCAAAATATAATACTCTAGCTTTTGGGGACGTTGAAGGACAGTACGCAGACTTTTAGTCTACCCGTGTCTTTTTGGCTTTGCACCCATTAGGTAACCTGATGTCTCCGAGTGCAGAGCCTCTCAGGGGTTCATAGGACAAAATATCCCACCTATGCCAGCATGTATGTTCTAATTTCCTCCACTTGGCTAAATCCATTACCACCTTTCCATCTGCTTTCTATCTTTTGATAATCTGACAACAACTCTCTTCAAGTTTTTACAATTTCAGTCTCGGGGGAACTCACATATGCTCTAAAAATTAGCTCTTGGTCTGATTACTAAATTCAATGATAATGAAATGGATATCTGCTGATGCTCAAATTCCAGCAATTGTTTCAGAGGCTACTAAAAATCTAGCGATCAGGCAAAAATCCAGATCAGAGATCTGAAGCCAAAGAATTCTTTTAACTTCACAGGACCCCTGCTGAAGTATCAAAGCAGGCAGCCTCCAGCAAGTAGAAGATTGCTGATCTTAAATCAGAAAAGGAATTGGAAAAGAAGTAGTGGTTTGCAGAGAAAAAAAAATTAAGTAAAACAGAGACCTGCAGTGTTAGCAGCAGTTGACATTTAAAAAAAATTTAAGTGATGAGCTTTGTGGCTTTAATATCACTACTCTATCCAACCTCTGAATCTTTTTATCATACCTAAAGAATTGTTCATTCATCTTTCAGGAATACATTAGTGCAAAAGAGTTTTCCCATAGGCAAAAGCATTATACATATTTGCAAATGTCTTACATAATGATGCGAATACTATGCATAGGGGTGTTTTGATGAAAGGTAGAAACAATGCAGCAATTTTCATTCTATTTCATTAGCTATCATTCTCTCAAGTAAAGGGAGTTTTCTTTGTTGTTTATGCTTTTTCAAACGGTAAAAAGACTGGTATTTCGAATTCATGGTACTGGCAGGGAATAGGGGAGCTGGTTGTCATTTGATGGAAAATGTTTGTTTCTTAATTCAGATGTTTCATCTCACACTCATATTTTTGGTCATTTTTTCTAATAACGTATTTAAAATACCCTGCTTATTCAGAAAATAAGACCATTTTTAAAAAAATAGAGATTCAAAAGTATTTTCAATATATCGTAGAGAAAAATAAAAACTAAATTCCAGCTGCAGGTGCAAAATAATTTTTTTTTAATTTAGTTGTTCTGGTCAACCCAGGTTAAAGTTTTATTTTTATAGTAGAAGCTTAAATACGATGACACATTAGGACTTAGTTGTCAATGTAAAAAAAAAAAAGAAAAAGTCCCAACAGTTTAGTGCCTGTTTTGCATCTGCATAAGAATCCCCCTTTCATTAGACCCCAGCTACTGGGAGCTTATTATGGCCATTGTTTAATTTGTGCTCTGTTGTTACAAATGACACTTGTACAGGCCTCTTGGGGCTGCTGATAAAAGCCAGGCCCCTCTCTTTTCCCTGTGTCAATTCTTTTGTGAACCTTTATAATTAGCCACTTAACAAATTGAGGGAAATGAACCTTAAGCTGCAAAGTATATCCTGAAGTTAAGTCAACCATATGACAGCCAAAACCGATACGTGAAAATCTCCTTAACTCAATTGTTGAGTTGCCTCAAGGGTTAAGAGGCATTCTACTAGTAATAGCCTAAAAGAGAAGCCTTAGAAGGGATGTTTCTCATTTTCACTATCCAAATGCTGTTATTCTTTCTAAGAAACAGCACACATTAGAAAGAGCACACATTTCAAAGCATTGTAGCTACTTCTTTTCAAATCTTTTGTTTTGTGGGAGAAAAATGTCAAAAGTCTGAATGAAAAAAACAAGATCCTGAGGCTTCAATTTTACAGATTAAATGTAAAAAAAGAAATGAACGAAAGAAAGAAAAAGAAACAATATGAAAAAAGGAAAGCTTTTCTCTTTTGGGCTGAAGTATTTAAGTACAGAAAATAACATCATGTATATTAAGATATTAATGAATTTGTTTTCAGAATCTATAATAGGGATTAGGGATCCTAAGAGCAGGCTGCTATCATTACCAACTCTTCTCTTTTTATTACTAATTAGACTTCTAAATGTGAGTGTAAATGTACCTCAGAGAGTATGCATTAAAAGTTGCATATGCATAAGCGATAATTTCAAATTCATCTTCCAACAAAAACTTCAATTTGATATTTTCTCATGTTCCCACTTATACCATATTAACATAATCTTTTGTATTTAACTTCTAAATTCCATTGTGATCATTCTATCAAAGTATTTACTTTTGGGGAACTATCTGATATCTTAATCTTCAGTTCAATAGCCAACAGTTAAATGTTATCAATTTAATGTATCTTGCTGTCATCAGTGATTTTTTCCCAAGTTAAACATATATTGTCTTAATGTGTACAGTGAAATTTATCTGGTTTAATGGCATATCCAAATCAAAATATATAGATAATATCTTTTACACAGAGTTGGGGAGACATAAATAGAGTTTATATTTGATAAAGGCTTACAGTATTATAATATTAGAAAATAAAAAATTTTAAGATGCTGTAATGTATTAAGATATCAGAATCCTTTGTATCTTTACAGTAATAAAATGGAGCACAGTATCATTTCTGTCATGGTCAGTGAAATAAAATAGGACAGGTTTCATTTCACATAAGCTCAAAGTGTTACTGTAAATAAAAATTTTGGTTTTATTATGACGTATATCCCAAATATTTTAATTGAAGTTTTATGGCAAAGTGCCATTGCTTTCAAGAACTGTTAATTTGGTATAAATTTAATTTATGAACTAGACACAGTAAGAGATTAACAATAACAACTAGTAATAGAATAGTGACAACAATATACTATAATAAAGTTATGTAAATGTGGCCTATTTCTCAAAATATCTTATTGTACTGCACTCACCTTTTCACTTAAAGGAAGCACTTTATGGCTTCCCTTTGGCATATCCAAATTGCCAACATCATTACTCTTGCACTTTGGGGCTATAGCTCAATAAAATAAGAGTTACTTGAATGCCAGTTAGTGATCTGATAACCAAGATGTCTACTGAGTGACTAATGGGTGAAGAGCATATACAGCATGAATGTACTGGACAAAGAGATGATTCACACCCCGGGTGATACAGAAAGAACAGTGTGAGGTTTTATCACACAGAAAGCCACACAATTTAAAACTTATGAATTGTTTACTTCTGAAATTTTCCATTTAGTTTTCTGACCATGGTTGACCATGGTTGACCATGGACAATTAAAATTGTGAAAAGCAAAACCACAGATGCAAGGGAGTCGCTACTGTAGTTGATATTTTCTTTTCTTTCTTTCTTTCCTTCTTTCTTTTCTATCTTTCTTTCTTCCCTTCCTTTTTAAATTTTTTTTTATTTTTTTGTGGTAAAAACACAAGATCTTAGCAAATTTCAAGCATACATTACAATTTTGTTAACTATAGTCACCATGCTGTACATTAATCTTCAGAACTTATTCATCTTGCAAAATTGAAACTATATCTTTTGATCAACATCTCCCCATTTCTCCCTCTTTTCAGCCCCTAGCAACCATTCTACGCTCTGCTTCTGTGAGTTTGACTGTTACATTCTGCATCTAAGATCATGCAGTATTTGTCTTTCTGTGTCCGGTTTATTTCACCTAGCATAATGTCCCAGATGCAACCATATTGTCACAAATGATAAAATTTTCTTCTTTTTTAAGGCTGAATAATATTACATTGTATGTGTATACTATATATTTTTTATCCATTCATATATCAACAGATATTTAGATTGTTTCCATATCTTGGTTATTGTGAATAATGATGCAATGGAGACATAACTCAATAACCAAACACCAAAAAAATAATTGATTAAAAAATGGGCAATGAACTTAAATAAGCATCTCTCAAAAGAAGATATAGATGGCCACCAGGTATATGAAAAAGCACTTGACATCACTAATCGTCAGGGAAATGCAAATCAAAAACCACAATCAGATATCACCTTATATCTGTTAGAATGGTTGTCATAGAAAGACAAATGATAACAAATGTCATGAAGTAATTGGAACCCTTGTGCACTTTTAATGGCAAGGTAAATTGGTGCAGCCACTATGGAAAACAGAATGGAGGCTACTCAAAAATTAAAAATAGAACTGCCTTATGATACAGCAATTCTACTTCTGTGTGGATATCCAAAAGAAATGAAATAAGGATCTCAAAGAGATAGCTTCACTCCCATGCTTACATTTTTAAAAAATGGAGTAGTGAGAGCAAACTCTTATTATATGACTGACTGTGTGCCAAGTACTGTTTTAGGCATTTTACATATATGAGTTAATGTAATTATCATTGCAATCTATGAGATAGGTACTCTTACCATTCCTCTACAGATGAAGAAACTGAGACCATTGAGGATATTAAGATCACATGGGCAGGTGTGCAGAACTGAGATGTGACCCTGGCTGCCTGGCTCAAATCTGTGCTTTTGGCCACCAGGCCATTGTGACTGCTTCCCCTGACTTAATACCTGCCCAGCTCTATTGGCCAAACTGACTAGTTTTCAGTAACATATGACAAGCTCAAGAAAACCCTCTTACAGTTCTTGGTTAGAAGTAGTTTAACCTATCAGAAAGCCTTCTTTCCCAAATCATTGATGGATTTAGAGACCTATTATCAAGGTTGAAATCAGCTAGCATTAAAGTGACCATACAATGTATTGTGTCAGTGGAACATTTTAAAGAAAAAATTAGGTGCTATTTATAATTACACGCTTGGGCAACTGACAAAACTCGTACAGTTCCTGGCAAATCTAGGCAAATAGTTATCCTAGTGAAGAACCTCAAAGCCTGAAGCTTGACTTCTTATAGTGCAGAAAGGAAAACAGCTAGTGATTCTTGCCAATTTTCTCAATGCCCTTGGGAAATGGGAACAAATAATATATGCAGATAGAGTCACCTCATTGGCTTTCTACTTTGTACATTGGAATCCCATTTATAAAATCAGTTTGAGAGTAAAGAAACCTACCTTTTAGAAACTGCCAAAACGAACCAAGACTCTAGCCGCCCCTAAAAGCAGTCTTAACCTCCCGGATTACCAATTGGAAAACAGCTAACAATCTTTGCAGGTAAGGAATTCAGTAGAGGTTAGTGTTTCAGCCAGTTGATGCCCTCTGCTATCTCCTCCATACCACCACCACCCATTACTTACTGGCGATAGCCTTGGACAGTGTCTTAGTCCTTAATGTCATCACAGTCAATAGGTAATAAAGAATACTAAGGAACATTCCTCTCGACTCGTTGAAATTACTCATGACTTAGCACAATGCATGCTACATAGTATGTGTTTAAACCAGATTGCTGAATGAATGAATGAATGAACAAATGAACATGGTGGAAAGACTGTTGCCTCCTTGACATTTTTAGTGGTAGCAGCACACTGCCCTGTTAACGGGATTACAGGTAGCATTTCACAGCCCTTCATGTCTTAAGAAATAGGCTATAAAGTATTCTTACTGAAAGTCAGGCTGCCTATAAAAAATAAAAAATTTACAATCTTTATGCCTGAGTGGCCTATGAGAATAGATTAATTCTGGTGATATAGCTGCTAAGTGATAATGTTCCTCACGTTCAAAATGTTGTTCCAACTTCGATGGCTGGAATTAGGAAAAGCACAGTTCCATAAACATAGGAGCCTGCCTGCGGTGTTTCCACCTTTGAACTTACGTTGGTTCTTTCCCGCTTAGGGTGTCCTGGGCCCTACTCCGACCATCTAAGATTGCCTTTTCTTAGAAGTATGTTCAAATTTAGCTTCTCTTGTGCTGGCTTCCTCCACCACCATAATCCACGGTGAACTCTCATCCACCTGAATCCTGCAACATGTTCTGTCTGTTCCGTTGTAAAACACACAATATGTGCTGCTTGAATTGTAGGCACACATTTATCTACATACTAAATTACATAAGAATGTTTTTACTTACTGATAGATATTTTATATGTGTGGCAGGATTAATTCTCAGACTTCCTTTTACTGTAACATACCACTGAGTAGCAAGATTTGGGGAGAGAGGAATTTTAGCCCTCATCTACCTCTAACTATTAGAAGCTATATGTATCTACCTCAAAGAACCTATTAATTGCACATGCCCAAATAGACTTGGATAGGTAACAAGAATATTAATAAAAGGCATGGGGATATAAGTGTTATAAGTTTCTTATTAATAGTATGTTATAGCTTGGTTTATTGTGAGTACTAGATTTATATAGTTTATTTCTATTCCTGAGTGACTGCACAGGTACATAAATAATATATGTCACAGCACTTATTAGGTAAATAAATAAATGCAATTGTGCATAGCAGTTCAAAGCAGCATGTGTGTGGTTAATTACAATGATATGGACAATAGGTGATATAGGAGATTTAGGTAAGTGATCACTATGAATTTTAAAGTTCTTTTCTAGTACTAAAGCAACCCCTAAGGTTATAACAACTTTTTCTAAATATCCACTTAATGATATGAGGATGTTATTTTGTATTGATGATAGTGCACTAAACACTAAATTGATTATAGTGCCCTAGTGTTCTAAAAGAGTTTAAGCATCCTTATGAGTCCAACATATACCAGGACTCAAGTGAAAATAACCTGTCGTGTTTTTCCTTTGCTTCTCCAGCTCTACTAATAAGCAAGAGGGAATAGAAGGATAAACTCGTTACTTTCACAAAGGCCACATGGGGAGATTTCTTTAGTTGTTACAGAATGAATATACATTTTCTTAAATGGATGAGGCACACAGAGGACATTAGCAGGAGGAAGGACCTCCACGTTTCCCTTTCTCAGTCCACTGCCTGGTAACGTCCCTCAGAACTTAAGATAGTATAATGATAGTAGGTTGTTATTTCAGTTCTCTTGGTATCATCTCCACAACACTTTTCACACATAGGTACTCATAAGTATTTGCTGGTGCTGCTAATGAAGAATTCATATTCAGAAGAAAAGTGATTTGGTGAGAGTGAAAAGCATTTTCTTTAATTTTTCTTCTCTAATTTCTTTAATCTTTATGAATGATGCTGCAGTGGGCAGTGAGAAAGCTTTCCACGGGACACAGAGAGACAGCCCCTTCTGAGTTGATAGAGAACATAGGTGTTCAGGTGTGCTGGTTAATCAAGCAAATGCAAATGAATAAAATATCCAAAGTACTTCATCCATGGGAAAATCAGGATGCAGGGATATGTCACACCTTTTAAAACATTGTGCCCATATAGCAATTTTATAAATTCTTTTGTCAGTTTTACAAATAATTTTTTTCCAGTGATAAGTTGAGATTTTAAGCATATTGTTCTTAACTACATGATCATGATGAATAGAAACAAATTAGACACATTGCTCTAGGTAACAGGTAGTATTGACCTATTTTAAAATGCATTATCAGACCAATTTTAAAACATAAGAATCAAAGTAATTGATTGGTGGCTGTGGGAATGTTGCTTCCATCAATATTTAAGCGCATTTTGAACTCTTCTGTGTGAAGTTAAGCAAAACTAATTGTAGTCACATAATCATGATTTTTGATATAACAAAAACAGAAAGAAAATGTTCCAAAGGATAAATTTCTAAAGGCACATCACTCCGATATTTCATTCAAATAAATATTAAAAATCTTTTACATTAGCATAAACTATTTTTTCATCATTTAAAGTAATTTGTAAAGTAGGTTATTGTCACTTTGAGAAAAATGTGTTTGAGAAAATTTTTCAACATGAGTTTTAAAGAACAATAACAAATACAGAAGATTAGTTATAGGTCACCAAAATTTTAAAAATGTAAAAATTTGAGTGACAATTTTGACAGCCTTACAAGAATAATTTTTCATTTTAGGTTTTATATAAAAATGCTGAATAAATACATGTTTATTGTTTCTATTGCATTTCAATCACCATACTTCTGACCTATTATAATATGCATATCTTCATTTCCTTATGATTCTCAAATTACTATAGCTTAAAAGTCATTAATCAAATTCATGTTAAATTTATCATTTCATTTGGTTGAAACCAACTGAAGAGAAATCAAAACATGTCTATTTGCATGCGCTCAGTTTTTTATTCACCAGACGCAAAATAGTCATGAGATAGATTGAGAAATGAAATCAAGCTTCACACAAATTACATTTAACATTTAGGAAACTTCTCCTCTATGAAAATTCACTGATTACTGTAATTTGTGCCTTGTACTTGCCCCTTATATTGTTTTCATGGTTGAGAGAAACTCACCTTTCTTAAACAGATTTGGGAGCCAACTACGCACATAGCGACACTATTGACTTGTTAGTCTATTTGCTGATCTCTTAAAGCTCAACGCATACTGATGGAAGTCATCCAAACTATTCCTCTCCACCTCCACTTAACAAGCATAATAATGAATGAATATTTAAAGTAGCAGCAAATATATTAACTGGAAACAAATAGGGTTCATTTATAATATGTGCACACAGGTTAATTAACAAGAAGGAGCTTTTGTGTTGAGACAAGGCTCCCTGATGCTGTCTTGGCATGTGCCGTTAAGAGTCAATTGAGCTCTATAGGATAATTATCAAGTACTAGCCTGCTCTCTCGTTGGTTAACAAAGCACTGCCCACAATTTGCCTAAACCTATAAACCATCATCTGTGATCCTCAACAGCAATTAAGTGACAAACATCTCCTCATTGGAGACTTGGGAAAATGAAAGAGGCATGATTGTATTTAAGGAGCCAGATGGATATTTTGAATGTCAACTTTGAAGACAACTTTCTCGATAATGGAGCATTAGACAGAAACATATTTGGTACTATGTGAGAGAGGAAATACCAAGGTATTTTTTAAAATTAAAATAAGCATATTGAATAACTGCAGTGTGTATTCGAACAGTTTTTGGTTCGAAGATCTTGGAGCGTTTAGCAAACTTAATAGAACATGGAAACCTAACTCAGCTCCTTATAGCGCTGTTAAGTCACTTTTTTCCCGACTATTCTAACTACCCACCCACATTTGAGGGGGACTATGAAGAAGACGGTGGATGTTCCCTCGCAGTGGGAGGGGGATGGTCTAACCAATATGTAGCAGTATCTCCAGGGCATGAGTTACTAATTAGTTCTACAGAAAATTTTTTTTAGCTTATTACTGAAAATGATATATCAGCATAAAAAAGTAATTTTAAACCTAGAGATCTCCTTCTATCACAAACTAATTGATCTAGAAGTTTTAAGGATGTAACATTTAAAATGCTTCTGTAAGCACAGCAATAGTTCCAGGAGCTATAAAGCTTACAAAGGCACCATTGAGTTAGTTCAATTAATTGTCTGGTTGGAAGAATCTCTAAAACTTGCAGAAGCTCTTGTTTTTATAGTTAAAAATCTTCTGGGCATTTAGTTGCCTACATTAAACAATGTTGTCTAACTGGTTTGCATAATTGGTAGGGCTAAAAGGCTATTCTGTAATATTAAAAAATACAATTATAAATGTATGAGTTTCCCTCAATCAGAAGGCACTGATTTTTTTTTTCCTCCAGTGCCAAAATAACAGCATTTACAAATGTTTTCATGAACCGTGAGGAAGCTACTGCTCTGTGTGTTCTAATGTAGGATTAGGTCAACAGCTTTCTTGAAAGAATGAAACCAACCCAAGGCCAAACAGGCAGACAGGCCTAATTAAGCACTCCAGAGTAAGAAAAACACTCAAAAACTACAACAGACGCGACCCCTGCTTTGCATTTCACCAGGTTTTTCTATACCT
This sequence comes from Eonycteris spelaea, assembly GCA_003508835.1. Lineage (NCBI taxonomy): Eukaryota > Metazoa > Chordata > Mammalia > Chiroptera > Pteropodidae > Eonycteris > Eonycteris spelaea. The sequence continues at coordinate 25,160,584 of PUFA01000002.1, read as the reverse complement.
TTGCCACTTTCCTACGGATTTATTATTTTATTATGAATTATTTAAACGGGGCCATTTCACATCTACAATTAGTTTTCAAAGAAAAGGCAACAGGAGAAAATGATCGCAAGTTAAACAGCGTGAGAACTGCTCCAGTTTTGGCAGAATGTTAAACGCCCGTTCCTGTAGCAGAGCCCACGCTTGCTGGTGGTTTCCCAAATCCCCTTTTGTTTCATGTCCCTTAGATCCAGTCTACATAGCAGCCCAAACTCCTATTTCCAACAGAGAGGACATGCAAATATCAGAGTTGCTTTTCTAGGTTTCCTGCCTGTGTTTCTTTTCCTTACCATAATTTCAATAGTAGGGGGAAAAAAATAGCCTAAAAAGAATGTGACATTTTTCATTATCGTTAAGGAGTAACAATCCATTGAAAAATGGAAATACTAGTACCACTAATCAGCTGCAAAAATGGAAGTGCTGAACAATTGTTTTATCCTAATTATCCTTCCCTCATCAACACATGGCACTTGGTTCTGTCTTAGCAGTGAATGGCCTCCAAAAATCATGGCATCCTGACCCCTTATTTCTCATCAGAGAATCATTAAGCTGGAACAGATAGCAAGAGATCATCGAATTCATCCTTGTGCCCTCAGGTATGGCTACACTCTACTAGAACTCATCATATTGTAATATAATGCAACATGAAGTGTTCCATCTACCAGACTGAAAACTTTTCTAGCACTGGAGCTGAGGCCCAGTCATTTGTTATTCTCAGAGCCTGACATGTAACGCATGCCCAAAAGATCTGTACAAGAAAGGATTAAAACCCTCAGTGTGCAAAATACATCTTTCTTGAAAAATCTCTGGGGGAAAAAGGACGTTAAAATTTACCCACCAGTTATTTCTGCCCATTTTGATGTTTTACGATACTCCCTCTGGGAATATTCTATATGGCAAAACAAGCAGCAGTTTCTGCTTGATTGTTATCATCAGCCCTGCGGAAGAATTACCTTAAAAAATCAAATATTTTCTAAAATGTACGTGGACTCAATATGCCATTTAAAATTTAGAAAAAGGCTTTAATATCTTACATGGGTTAAAAGCAAATTGCAAAAATACATGAATAGGAAGAGATGCACTTGATATAACATTAGAACTTTTTAAGATTATAAATCAGCATTTATTGAAGAGCTGCCACCTGCCAGGTCCTTAAGGAAAGATTATTACTAACACTCCGATGACAATATTACAAAGTAAGTTCTCTCATTTCCAGCTGACAAATGTGGAGGCCGAAGCTCAGGGAGGCCAGAGGAAGGAAAGGAACCAGGGCTGCTCCAGGTGACCGCCACCTGGACCTGGGCCGGAGCCACAGCACCAGTTTCTTCCCTGTGACTGAGCAAACTCTGAATTAGCGTTGGACTTTTTTTCTTTAAGTTAGAGGCCTGAATTGACAAGGTGGTAGTGACCATGTCCGAGTTCACTAGAATGGGAAGGGTGGCACCAATCCCAAATCACACCATCGCATCCATAATATAGTAGAGTCCCCACACTATACCAAGGCCACATAGGCACAAAATAGAGATGAGCAAGATGCCGGGACACTTCGGAACTCAATAGGGCTCTTTTCTCAGTGCCTTGGGAATGACTTGTGACCCATGTAAGGAAAAGTGTGAGTCCTGTCCCCACCATCTCCCACCATGGAGCCAATGCCTGAGGCACTGTCATTCCTTCCCAAATTTTTCATGATGCTGACAAATTCTAAGTCAATCCACTGCTCATGAGTTCTTATACAAGAGGATGTAATAGGAGAAGAAAAAAAATCACAATAGGCTTAATTTAAAATTCCCCTATTTGCTAGTGAAGCAAAATAAGAATGATGTTTCTAAAATTGGATTTTAAAACCAGGGGCTTATTTGACAGTTTCATGGAATGCTAGCAATAATTTAGCGATTACTGTTTTTTTTATGCTTTGACAACATAAGGCAGAAATTTGATGTGTTTAGCTGAAGCTATCCGAAAGTAATTGCTAGATACTGGAATTTTTACATAAAATTACAGGAAGACCAGAGGCATCTGATTAGTGTTTACAGACAAAAAAGAAAGAAACAGTACATCGACTATGATAGTCACAGCCAGAGCTACAGGTGGGTCATTGTGTTCCCTTTTTGTGACTTTTTCATCTCGTCTGTCTCTGAGCCTTCCAGTCGGAGAATGAAGTGCTTTTCCCACTATCTGAGGTCCACCGACTGCACATGCTTAAATTAGTGAGTCAGACTCATCTCTCTCAGGTCAACATCTTTATGCATAAAAGATGAACAAGAAATGAGAATAAAATATAATAAAAGCAAGGCTAGACTGCACCAACCCTCAGCTCAAAACGTTTCAGTGGCTCCGGATTTCCCTCAGAGGAGACACCATGTTCCTTTTGTGATGTCCCTCCCCGCCCAGTCCTGCTCTAACCCAAGCGTTGCTCCTCTTCCCTTCTCACATGCTCCTCCAAAGCCTTTGACCTGTTGTTGTGCCTGAAACATGCCAGACATGCTCCTACTTCCGGGTTTCCCATTGGCTGTTTCCTCTTCCGGGGACGTTCTTCCCCACAGCATCTGCATGACGCGCTGCCCCCTCTCCTTCCCGTCTTTGCTCAGCTTTCTCCCTGAGCTTGCTGTGGCAAACTTATTTAAATGACAACCCCGCCCACCGCTCACCTAGCCCCGCCCTCCCAGCCCCAGGCCTCTTAAACTACTCTCAGTTCCTTTCCATACCACTTAGGTGTTCATGCTCTATGTTATCTTCTCTTGTTTATTATTTCGTCTCTGTCCCCTCCTTCACCCCTTTCACAGTCTAAAATTTAAGCTCCTGACAGGCAGAAATTTTGCTCTGTTCGGCTTACTGGTGTATCCCAGTACTTCGCACAGTGCTTCACAACAAGTAGGTCCTCAGTAAATATTTGTTGAATAAATAAATGGGTCCATGCTCTTATCAAAAGTCATTTATTCCCTGAGTGAACATTGCATGAAGACATTTTGCTAAACACATTGAAAAACAAAGCTGATTAAGACCTGTGGGGAGCACTCTTCTCGGAGTGATTTCAACTTGCACAAACATGCCATTCTGAAGCAGAAGAGGTGACGAATTTCCATTGAGATTTTGATAGGATGTTATTCAAGAGCAGATGCTTCAAAATGAAGTGTATGGGAATTAAAAGGGTCTAAGATATGTCTACTTAGGGGAAATGAATGAAGACCTGAGTCGGGAAGGAGGCAGTATTTGAGTTGAGCCTTGAGGAAGGTTGGCTTTGTCCATGTTGAGTTGGAGCGAGTGAGAGGGGAAATGTTAGCAGGTGGATGAAATCAGGCACAGACATACGGATGAGTGAGCAAGCTGTTGGTTTTCGCTGACGTCTAAGGCATATAAAGGGTAAACTGGTTTCAGTTTAGAGAGAGATTTAAATAATAGAGTAGTTTGAGCACAAGACAGACATAGTCTTAAGCAGAATAGCCTGGGCTGCCATGCATAGGGTGGACCAGAGCGGGGGAGGCCAGACACAGATGAGAAAACTTTTGCCAAAAGTTCAGGAAGGAAGGCCTGGTAAAGGTAGCAACAGTGGAAATGTAAAAAATAAGTGAACAAAAGTGATGAAAGTCATTTAAAAATATAATTGGAATGAGTTGGGAGGTAGGACAAGAAGAGGAAAGAAGATAGGCTCAAGTTTCTAATTATTAAAAACCACAAAATGTAGATTATAGCTCATTCAAAATCTATAATACTCCTACTTCGAATCATTTGTTGACTCCTTAATCACTCTTTCCTGAAGCAACTGAGGCCCTAAGAATTGTAGGATGGAGGAAGATCATTCAATCCTTAGAGAGGGGCATGTGCTAGAGGCCAAGAGTGAACTGGAAAAGATAAGGGTATCGATGTGTCATCATTATGTGCATCTTACACAGAAGGCAACTGAGCCTTCAAGTGTTTAAGTAACTTGTCTGAACTCGTGTTGCTAGAAAGTAACAGCTTGAGGATCCAAATTCAAATTTTGACTCCAAAGCTTATGGACATTATCTATTAGAGAAATCTGTTATTTCTCTAATCACCAAATACGTTTTTCTAGAGGAGCCCCCTCTATTTTCACCCCTCCCTGTCCATTTTCTTTCCTCAATGTCCTCTGAGAACACCTAACAAATGTTGTATGCATAGTAGGGGCTTTGGTTGAATGACATATTATGTTCTTTGAGAAAATCTAAATTACTTTGAGTATTTTCCCCTTGCTGACCCTTATAATAATAAAAATATACTTAAAAAATAATAGTATGTGAATTTATACAGTGGAAATTATATTCTGTACAAGATAACTTTCAAACATCATGAAATAAAATACTATAGTACTTAAACTGGAGGCTATTAACCTAATTAGTGTACTAAGCATGAAATATAAATGATCAGACTATATTATAAAAAAAAAATTGAAAACAATGGCTAACTACATTTTAGAATTATACAAATGATACAATTATTTTGTCTTATAAATGTTAAGATGACAGGAATATTGTTAAGTAAATGGATTAGAAAGATAGGTTTTTAGGAAATCCTATCATTTCAATATTACCTGTTGGAATTGAGCATGTAGCTTTGAGTCTGGTTTAAATTGATTACTTTGGGCTTGGCTAAGGAAAAGCAAAGTTTGTCTTATATTGCACTGTAGTTTATTTCAAATACTTTCTCCTTCTACAAGCTTAATAATGACAGCAGGCTTAGGAGTTCCAGTGAGAGGTTAAGAAGCACCAGTAAATACTGAGCAGACCAACTACAATATACAATGGTCTTTAAATCTGGCTCAAGTTCAAAAGTAAAAAAGAAAAAAGAAAAAAGAAAAAAAGCTACAGAGACCACAGAATAGTGACTTTCTATAAGAGCCAAAATCATAGATTCTTTTTTTTTTTTTTAATGAATGCCTCAAACCAACATACCATCAGACCTAAAACAATCATTAGGTAAAGAAACAGTGGACAAATAAATAAAGGAATTACAAAAGGAGGCTGAGCAGAAAAGATTCTTCCAATAGACAAATTTAAGAGTGCAAGCCAATTATCTTACAGAATGTCTCTTCTTTGGGGTTGGTCTGCATTATCATGATTCAGATTCAGGTTTTGTGCTTTTGGCAAGAATATCACAGAAGTGACACTGGCTTCTTCTCAGTGCTTCATATCAGGAAGCACAAACTAGACTTGTGCATTTCCTGGTGATGTTACCTTTGATCACTTGGTTAAGGGAAAACTTACCACGTTTCTCTTAAGATCCTGTTGTACCCTTTTAAATGAATACCTATTTTGTAGAGAGATATTATGAGATAGGCAAATAACACTCTTCAGACTTTCCACCCATTATTTTTAGTGTCAATTAATGATACTTCCCAGAATCAGTTATGATGATGGTTGCCAAGTGTTGGTTTTCTAACTTCACGACTTCCCTTCACTTTTATTAGTTAGTGCCTTCCTACTGAAAGAAAAACCTTTTCTTTCTCACCCATTTGTTTATGTATTTATATTACTGTGAACTCATGGGGTTTTTACCTTATTCCATAGAGTCCAAACCTTTACTCTCATTATTTATTTATTTGAATTTTTTAATGGTCCCAGATTTGACTGGTGGGAACCCCTAAATTTCACTGGTTTTAATTTGTTTTCAAGTGACTCTGTTTGCAATCATGTTTATTTTAAATCTCACACTTTGATCTTACTTTTTTTGTGGGAGTATTCTTTAAAAACTTATCTTTGAAGATTTCATTCTTCATAATCAAATTTTACATAGAGCAAATCCCGGTATCAATTGATGACCATGATTTAACACAGTAACAGTAGTTAAATTTAGTTTTTTTAAATTAAACTTGAATTTTCTTTTTTTCTAGCTTCTCCTTTCTTGATTATTTTATTTGTAGATTCAGAAATGGTTTAATTTGCAAAAAAAAAAAAAAAAAAAAAGAAGAAAGAAAGAAAGAAAAAGGAAAAGAAAAAAGGAAAAGAAAAAAGATCTTGAGTTTCTGTCAACATGAGCAAGGTAAAATAAATGTTGTATAAATTATCTGTACCATTACATTAGAACTTTACTTCTTTCTGTAGTAAAAATATTATTAGCTTCCTACTTTGTTTTTAGCCTAAGAGTATATATATTGGTCCAGAGGGGTGAATGGTGGGTAAAAGGGAGCAGAAATTGATGTGGAATAGGGTTGCATTGATGAAATATAGAGTACACTTATTCAATTTGGCTTTCTCTTTCTTTGTTATTATATTTGCCTCTATAGACACATTTACCAATAACATAGGATTACAAGGTTTCTAGGACTAATTTTTATTAAGACATACAATCTTTAGCCAATAGGGAAAAAAATGCTTTTCCATTTTGACTATTTTTTCAAACATCTGGCTTTTCAAACACTATTTCAAACAAATACACAATTATAGCAGATATATGCACAAAACAGATGGTCATGAGTCCTCCAAAAGTCCTCCACCCGGGAGTTCTGGTGTGATGGTATAGATATGTCATTGCTGAGCTCACCTCTCTAGCCAAGACTCCCAAGGCTATGATATCACAATTGATCCAATTGAAACTATGGAGGAATTTCAGTAGAATGTAAGTCCCCAAATTATCATTTGGCCATAATTGTGTTAACAGTTGTCCTGAAATTAGCTTACACGTTTACTCGTTTTGTGGCTTTGCAGGCACGCTGGCACATCTCCCCATCTACTTCCCCTGACTGGTAGAGGCTTTGCTTCGTTTGCTATTGTGCCATTTCTAAGACTTTAAGAAGTTCAGAGAGTGACAACCAGGGAAAAGGCGGGCATCCGAATTCTGTTCTCATAATTGCGCGCTGCCTGTGCTCCTGTCTGGCCTATCGTATACCATTACAGTTGATCAAGCTTAAAAAGCAAATTCAGATTTTCAAGTCGAGCAGTCACTGGAGTACATTTATGGATCGTGTTCTCATTCCAATACAGTTCCCAGGGGAGAGCGTGCGCAGCACAAGTAACATATCTGCTGTTTCCCTTCAATATAAGTTCAGAAAATAGAAAAGCAACAGTCCTTAAACAATATGAGTGCCTGTCGTACACCTGGCAACCAGAAGGTGGCATGGTCTTAACATTGACCAAAGGCTGTCAGCTCTACTGGTGAATTCGAGCCGATTTTGTTTGTGAAGATACGTGCTTTTTGCTCTGGGTACCTTATGCGTTTGTGTCTGTCGGCTCTACATACACAAACTCCTTCCTATGCCTGTAAACAGGACTCTTTGCTTGTTCCCATTTTCCTTTTTATCTGTCCTTCCTTTTAAATTAATATTCTTTTACTTTATGTTTTAGAAGACTTAAATATTGCCCTGTGCTTGTCTTCCTGTTAGAGGCACTTGATTAATGAACTCTAAATGGAGCTCACGCTTTGAATCTTGCTTATGTGTACCCGATTTCCATCATATGAAGTTCTTAATTTTATATTTGTTTTTTAAAAGAGTTAAGTTCAAACAGCAATTAATCTTTGGTAAGTTAGCAAAATGAGTTACACAGAGTGTTATGCATGTGTTTAACTAAAAAGGGCATTCTAAATTTCAGAGGTGTTAAACATTGCATTTCTATACCGGATTTGGTTTTTAAAAAGGAAATGGCTATGAAATTCACTAGTATTTTTCTTTTATTAAGAGAAAAAAGATATGCTTTTTTTTTTTTTAATGAAACTGGTTTTATTTATATGTATCAGAGGACTTAGTGGTAAAAACAAGCAATGTTTGACAAGTCAGCATATTGCATAGCAACCTCTGAATGGTGGCAAATGGGCACCATTTCCATACTCATAAAAGTACCCTTCTTGAGAGGCCACGTGAACTCAGGACAGTCACCCTTCATTTGTGGATAAAACAAATGCACATTTTCTTTATGTATATTCTTGTATATATTATTTCTTTCTTAGTCATTTAGGTGGGAAAGTGACGGAAAATGACCTCCTGTTTTCCAATATTCTTCTGCAGAGCTCTCCTTCCTTATTACCCTCTGTGCTTCCACCCTCACACCCTCCCCAGATGGGAATTAGAGATGGGAATTTCTCTCTAAGCTATTCCTTTAACTTGGCCTTCCAGGCATTTCCTCCTTCTGTCCCCACCATCTGGCAGCCCCCCTGCCCCTACTCGATTTCCTCCCCTCTTCTTCCCAATCTGCCTGTCATAACGCTTTTTGGGAGGTGTGGCTCTCTGAGTGGGACGCTTACTTAGCCCTGACATGAGAGAAAACATCGAAAATTAATTGAGCTGAACCGTCGTTTGGGCTTGTGGAGTCTAAATAGCAACACAGAGATTATATATGTGATAATAACCTAAATCCTGAGGCAATAGCTCATTTCTGTGAGCATCTCATTTAACCAAGCCCTTCCCCTCTCTCTTTGTCTCTGTCTCTCTCTGTCTCTGTCTCTCTCTGTCTGTCTCTCTCTCTCTCTCTCTCTCTCACACACACACACACACGCACACACACACACACACACACACACACACACACAGGAATATGGGTCAAATTTCCAATGATAAAATATATAAGTCATGTGGATATAATGTACAGCATAGTAACTATAGTTAATAATATTGCATTGTAGATTTGAAAGTTGCTAAGAGAGTAGATCTTAAAAGTTCTCATCCTAAGAAGGAAATGTAATTCTGCATGGTGAAGGATGTTAATTAGACTTATTGTCGTGATCATTTTGCAACATATGCTAATATCAAATCATTACATTGTACACCTGAAACTAATATAATATTATGTGTTAAAAAATCATCAACAAGTCAGATTCTAGATATTTCTCTCCTAAGATTATGGAGAAAATGGGCTTAAGGGAAGTTGAGTGGGTGGAATCTATACCTACAGCAGCTATTTTATTTTAGGGCATTTAAAAAAATCTATTTTGTAAGTATAAATAGGTCATACCTCAAAGAGCCCAAAAGTTTTATCTTATCTGTCCTAACCTCAGCCTACCATGCATTAGGGCCTGTTTCTATCTCTACTCATGCCATCAGGCAGAGAAGTGGAAGTTTACTCTTATACTGGCTCTATATTTCGACTTTCCCTTGAACGTCCTGGAATATTCTAGCATATGCTCATTCTGGTATAGATCAGAGAATGGCAGGCTTAGGGATGACATATGGCCAAGAGCCTGCACGTTACAGGGGGACATACTGTGGCTTCGGGTACCTCCAGCCAGCCGTAGATCTGGTTTTGGTCTCAAGGGCCAGAATTAGATCCTAAGAGGCCCTTTGGGGAAGAACATCCAGTCCATGGATTGCTGAGAATAGTTACTCCAACCTGGAAAGTTTTAAAGACTCTATGTTGATTGAGCTGAATTGTCATTTTAATGAGAATCATGAATTATAGCCCTTTTCTGCTTTAGGATAAGCCATGAAATAAAGACTATTCACTTCTATAAAGGCAACATGGAGACAATCCCCTACTCCTTGTGACCTCGCCTGGGGCTCTTTGAACCCAGGAAGTTTTTTCCTCTCCAACTGTAAAACTTCAATAGATACATATCCCCTAATAGATAAAGGGTAAAGTTTCGAGGTTCTCTTTCTGGCATACTGTGGGTGTTCAATAATTTTAAAATGAAGAAACAAATTCTTAGTTCCTTGAAGTTAAATGGGGAGATGAAATTTCATCCTGAAGCTTCTCTTCTCCTCCTCCTTCTATCTTCCTGACATATTATAGATTCTGGCTTTCTGTTTGTCTCCAGTATCTACAACGGAAGTCACCAATCTCCCTTTTTGGAGTTTGGGGTGGGTTATGGGGCCCTGGCTCATAACAAAATTCAGTTGAGGTTTCATATTGTTTCCTTAATGAAGCACAATGATTCAAATCAACTCCATTTAAATTATTTTTTCCACTTTATTTTTTTCAGTTTTATTGGCATATAATTGGCACATAACATTGTACAAGTTTTAGGTACACAACATAATGTTTTGACATATGTATATATTGTGAAATGTTTACCACAATAAATATAGTTAACATCCATCAAGACTAATAATTCTTTTTAAGGATTGCTTTCTAGTCTGGGCTTGAGTCCCCTGGCTTGTAAATGCGTACATTTTTCTGAAAACTGATGTGGAGGTTATATGAGCTGATAGGTGGTTACCTTGGATTGGCCATTGGCATATGGTAAGCCATCGTAAGGGTTAGCTGTTATTTTTTTTTTAACTCCTTAAGAAAATAAGGTTAGCCTCATTTCTTCCCACAACACTGTTGTGTAGAAATGAAGCCTCTCAGTTTGCAGAAGAGGAGACAGAGCCTCCTGATGGTGATACACTCCTGCTCCTGCTGGAGGTCCTACTTGACTTTACTCTGGAAGTAGCTTTTCTTTTGGTAGGTGAAATCATTTTGGTTAATATACCACTGGCACTATGAACCTTTATAATAAGTATGAAATGGTTTGGTGAATTAAATGTAAAACCCCCAAAAGCTGTAAGAAAATATAGGTGATTATTAAATTCATCTCAGGTATATAAAAGGCTTCTTTTTTAAAAAAAAAAAAATCATTTCCCCCCAGATTTATTGAGATACTATTAACATATAACATATGTAAATTTAAGGGATACAACGTGATGATTTAATACCTGTAAATAAGTGAAATGATTACCACAATAAAGTTAATTAACACCTGTCTCCCTTATATAATTAACGTTTTTGTAAAGGGCTTTTAAGCATAAAAGAAAGGGAAAGAAATTGATGAGCTATATATATTAAGTCAAAAAAATTTAACTTACATATGTAAAAAGTCATAAAAAATAAATATAACAGAAACTGGATCACAAACTTAAATGTATAAGGAGGATTTGTGATCAGAAAAATCCTCAATATGACAATAAAAGAGAAGGCAACAAATACGAACAATTCAGAAACAAAAAAAAGTAATATAATGGACAACAAACATATGAAAAATATTCAGCTTCATTAATAATCAAACAAATACAAATACAGTTATTAAATAATTAAAAATTTCATAATGCAGGTGAGATAGCCATGTGTTCTGATGCTCAGCAGGCACGGTAATAGGAATGGACTTTCTAAATGCATTTTTGGCAATATGTGTCATCAAAAAAATTTTTTTGAACATTCTTGATTTTTAGCCAGCAATTTTACTTTGAGAAATCTACTCAATAAACTCGGGCAAAGATTTTCTTATAAAGTGAAAAATAAACCAAATATAATTTCAGTGTCTGTAGATAAGGGGAAGACTTATGTTTTATACAAACTTATGTTGTATAAATAATGTTTATACAACCATAAGTGGAATATTATATTTCCACTAAAAACGTTTTAAAATGCTTTTCAAAATGATCATAACATAAAGTTAAGAGACTAAAGAAGGGTATATTTAAAGTTATGTGTGTGACACAATTCCATTGTGAAATATGTAATCATGGATAAAAGAAAATTAGAGCACTTCAAGTTTTTTATACTTTTATTTTTTGAAAAGTCTCCGAAAAATAGGTCTTACCTTCATAATCTAAAAATACATTGATTTTTCGTGGGCTTATTTTTAATAACTCCACACACTTTAAGAGATAAAATATGTACAAAGACAAAAAATAAAGATATCAAGATTAAAATACTAGATGATGAAGACATTCCTAGAGATCTTTAACATGAAGACGGAAATACATTGAATTATGAAGTGTGGAACGGAAGAGGAAAAGGCAGAGAGACGAACACTAACTGCTTTGATGTGAGTAAATTTCAGGCTTGCGCCCCAAATTCAGGCTTCAGAGGCATCTGGATAAAAAAGTGACTAGGTTACCACTTTGCTTCCTCGCTGTTTAAATCCTCACACCTTAGAACTGGAAGCTGAATTCGAGTAGGTTTTCTGGAGCAGCAGAATGGAAAGCACGCTCCGGTTTGATTGAAGCAGCCGTCACCAGAGCAGTGTCACCCTGAGGGAGACAGGGAGCAAGTCCAGGGCGGCCCTGGCTGGAGGTCCCCACCTATGTCAATATTAATTTCTTTCCTCCAGTCTGACAATCAGGAGACTGCTCTGTCCTGAAACCAGCGACCGGAAATCGTCCCTGCTGAGCCCACCGTTCCAGTGCTGTTCTGGTTGCTTATGCCACTCTTGGCAAACTGTGGTCACCGGAGACCCAGAGCCATGATGCTCACCCCAAAGACAGTAGCAGCCACTCAGCTATAGCTGTTGCTTCTATGTAGAAATGTGAGCTCAATGTTGCCCAGTCTCCTAATTTGTTGTTTTTTAAAAAGATCGGGCTAGAAATCTGGATTTTTAACATGATAAATCACTCTATTCTTAAAATTGGCAATTAATTAAAAATATTTAAGACCTGTGCTGGGCAACTCTTTGTGGAACAAACAAACACACCTGATGGTCGCATCCAGACCATGAGCTGCAATTTGAGACTTCTGTTCTATAGTGTCAGGAGTGACAGAATGGGCTCTCTCCTGGAAATGACACACCAGGCTCTGTGAGGGACCAGAGGCGTCAAGATGAATAAAACAATTCTCTGCCTTTAGAGAGTTTCATGTCTGATGGAAAGACAGAACTTTAAGAAAGTTTAAGTCAAAATACATCAGTGTAATGTTACTATAGAGGACCGAACAAAGTACTAGCTAACACCCGAGGTAGTTTTGTCTGAAAGAAATCAAGGAAGGCTTCAAGGAGGAGGTGGCACTAGACCTGGGTGCATTCTATAATTCCCAGTCAGAAAGAACCATAGGATTTGTTTTTTACCTGAGGGAAAGAAGTTGTTTGAACTCAGTGACAAAATCAAGCATTTTCTGATCAACCACAGTTTTCTTAGAGGAGAAAACACTTCTATCCTGTATAATCCAAAGCAGAAGGCAAGGAACCAGTGGACAAAACAAAACAAACAAACAAACAAAAAAACCCAGAGTGAAAAATGTTCAAAGGACGGAAAATAATAATATAAGCAAATGAAAAGAAAATATCATAGGATGAGAAGCTACAGGAAGCAGAATGTCTACACAAGAGGAAATTCAGTGAAATGAGAAATGAATTCATAATGACTTTCAGCAATGCCTTAAAACTCTTGGACTATCTACGCCTTAGTTCCTTGGAGAGGAAAGGTGAGCAATGTGGTAAATGAAGGGTGACTCAGACTCAACTATCTACTTCTGGCAATGAGGAACTGGTGATCAAAAATATTAATACCTACAGAACTTTCTCCCAGGACGTAGACTATTTATAATTAGTGGTGCACTACAAACTCTAAATGCTTAGTAAGTGTGGTTTTAATGTTATCCTATTTCCCATGTTGAGCTATTTTAGGGACAAACTTTTCACTTAATGTCCTAATTAAGTATTCCCAATCAAATATTTGTGGCATTATCATAGGGTCTCTCTAGCGGTGCTCCAGGAGGCATATTATCCCTAACTGAATCAGCCTGTGTGCTGCACGCTCAGTAGAGAGAAAAGAAGACTAGTATGAACAGAAGCCATTACTCTATTCTTACATACAATTAGCTCATAATTATTCTTCAAAGCAAATACGATTACCCTTTTCATTCCATACATAATTCTTAGGTTGAATATTGCCAAGTTGGGACCAAGTTCCATTTCAAGGCTTCCCTTGATACTAATTTTCACTTGAATTCATCTGGATAAAAACATCTGTGAGACAAGAAAGGGATAGGCAGCATAATTTTCCATGAATACCACCCCTCCAGAAAAGAAAAATGTTAGTACCCAAGGATATCATACCAGTCAGGATAGGCTAAGTTATGTTGCAGTAACAAATAATCTTAATACCTTGGTGGCTTAGTATAACAAAAGCTTATTCCTTACTCACGTTTCATGTGACACATCTCTATTCACACAGACTTTCTTGATCACTGTAGTAAGGGGAAGGAGATATGATGAATTGTGCACTATCACTTAAAGCTTCTGTCCAGAGACTATCCAACCATTTCTTTTTCATTGGCTAAAGCAAGTCAAGCTGTCCTAACTTCAAACTGGGCAGGGAAGTGCATCCTACGAAGTACCTAGAAAGAGAGAAGAACTAGAATAGATGAATAGCTTTGTTGGCTATCTCAGACATAATCCCTGGTGAAAGGAATTTCTTCTTTAGGTTACTGTAGAGTATAAGCTAATAGCCACTAGGAGATGAGATGGGTCATATGATCCATGCCCCAAGTCAGCCTTCAAGAGGGGACAGGACTTAAGGATATGAAAATAAAAAGATTATTCTTTTTCTCAAGAAGTTTGCAGGCCAGGGACAGGGAGAGTGGTGATGATATGCACATAAGTAATCACAATGTTTTGTAATATTTGGAGGAAAGCGCAAGAAGCAATGAGATCGTGGAGAAGGGGAAGGATTTAACAGATGCATAGAGAATGTATCTCAGAGCAGCTGGTGATTGGTTACTTACTGAGCATGAGAAAGAGACAAATCTTAGATGACCCCAGTTTCTGACTTGGTAAACTGATTAGACATTGGTACATTAATCAAGAAAAAGGTCATAGGGTTAAGAACAATCTTGGGCAATAGAAAGAAGACTGTTTGAAATCTGTTTAAGTTGTCCTTGAGGACCAAGGATATAAGCAGAGATGTCCAGTTAATGCTTTAACAGAGAGGTCTGAGCTACAGGGAGCTGTTTACATTTGGTTGAGCAAGTACTTATTGAGTGGCCACTATATGAAGTACTTTGCAAGGCACTATGGACACAAAGATAAATAAAACATGATCCCGGCCACTGAAGAGTTACATTTAGTGAGAGCAAAAGAAACATCAACAGATAATCACCCTGCAAGATGGTCCCTATCATCAGAAATGGGTAGAGTACTCTGGGATATCAGCAGAGAGGTTTCTGACCAAGGTTAGAAGGGTGGTGGTGTTCATTATTCAAGGAACTCTTCTTGGCGGTGATATCTGAACTAAATGTAGAAAGTTGCATAGAAGCCCTTTAGGCATAGTTAAGCATGGCAGTATGCAGTTTCTGTAGTGATACTTCCTAAATTTAGGTCCTAGGTCAACTATTTTTTGTATGAATCACTTAAACCTCTCTGTCTCATTTTCTGATCTCTATAATAATGGTACATATAAGAGCAAGGTACAACCCCAGACATGTTATTATGTTTTTAATATAATGGATAACAGATATAGCAAAACAAATGTTTTTGAAATCATAACAGCTGAATTAGTTTGATATCTATAAGCAGTTAACTACTGCTAGAGTTTAAAATATCAGTCAGGAAGTGGCAAGAAAAGAACCAATAGAAGCTGCCAGACAGGAGATAACTTAGCTTTGGGAATTTCTAAGCAGAAAGTAACAGCTATTTATGGGATTTTACAAAATGAGAGATGATCATATTTCTGTCATTAAGAACTCTTTCCAGCAGCTATTTGCAACTGTAAGGAGAAAGAATGGTGGCTGAAACACTCATTAGGGGTGTGTTGCAATTTTTTTAGGTCAGAAATGGATTAAGACTGAATTAAGCAAAAAATAGTGACGATAGAGCAGAAAGGATGTACACCAGAAATACTTAGGAAGTAAAACCAGAAAATCTTTGTGATTAGATAAGGCCGGGGAGAGAGAGGTGTTTCTCTCCAGTTTCTCCTTTGGGTACCAGGAGGGTGATAGTGTTGCGGCTGTGGTAGAATGAGAGAAAAGTCAGGTTGGGGGTGGTATGCTGTATTTATGAGATTTCTAAGCAGAAATGCACAATTGCATCTTGGGAGCTACAGATAAATAATTTGGGTGTCAATAGCATACAGACTCTACAAAAAATATAAGACAATAGGCAATATCCAGGAGCATGTGTAAAGAGGGAAGCCAGGGGGTTGAGGATATCATTCCAGCGAGCCCCAGAAATTAAAGGGTGGGAAAGGAGGAGGAGTGCAAATAGAAAACCTAGAAAAATAGCCAAAGAGATTTAAAAAAAATAAGAATCTGTTCATATGGGTACTACAGAGTAGTCATTCATTTATTTAAACAACAAATATATTAACCATCTATTCGCCCAGAACTGTGGCCAACAGAGACATATTCAGAAAATAGTACCAATAAAGTGGACTGAAATTGTTTATTAGATTAAGTCATAAGGAGTTTTACTAATGACCTAAATTGGAGCAAACGCCTGAAAGCAGTAGTAGAAAGAATGAATGATAGGTAAAGAGGAACAAATTGCAGAGTAGATAGGCCGCACGTCAAGCTATTCATGAAATTATGTAGTAAAAAAAGAAGAAAGCTAGGGCATAAGTAAAGGATAGTAGAAGAAAAGACAGTGAGGAAGAGAAAAGGATTTATCAGATTTAGATTGAAAACATAAAAGTAGGTGTACAGTGAAAGGCAAAGGGAGAGGATTTAAAAAAGTAATAAGAATTTATTTCAGATATAATTTTCATTTCTAAAATTTTAATTTCTGTTTTTCTTCTGAGAACTTCTATCTTTCCATTCATTTCAAGAGTGTGTCCACTACCATGTGGAATCTACATATAATAGCTGCTTTACAGTCTTTATCTGATAATTCTAACATCAGGTCAACTCCATTGGCACTTACTGATTCCCACTGGAGTTAATCACATTTTTGTAGTTCTTTGTAAATTGAATAATTTTCTATTGTATCCTAGACATCTTTAATATTATGTTGTTTAGATTTTAGATCTTGTTAAAATCCTTGGGAGAATGTTGATTTTTTTTTTTTTTTTGGTCTGTCTCTCTGTTTATTTAGCAGGCACCCAACCCAGTTATTTTCAGATTGCAATTTCTGTCTAAGTTCTGGGGATGATAGTTTTAATGTCAGCTCAGTTGTCAAAGCCTTTGAGATGCAAATTTGGGTCTGCAGTAAGCATGTGCCACTCGGGTTAGTCAGAGCTGGGGGGTAGTTCAAATTAAAGGTCAGTTCTTAAAGCTTTTACTGTGTTCCTTTGGGTCTGTTCTAACTACAGCTCATAAACATTCCGATCATAGTCTAATGGACAGAAAGACAGAATCTATCTGAGAGTTAGATGTCCGTAATGCTGCTGTGTCAGCCCCACTGGAAGACTGTCCTTGGCTCAAGTCTATAAAAGAGAAGAGGAAATATTTTGAAAAAGGAAGACTCACTCTCTCCTCACAAGGGTCATCTTTTAAATATTTTGACTCCCCTTGCCAATTTACCTGCTTTAAAAAAAAAAAAAATTTGAGTCCTCAAGCAGTTGCTTTTTGTATTTGGAATAGAGATTTTAGTCATAGCGAGTGAGAGATATACATTATATAGTAAGCTTACTCGATTTTGGCTGTTTCAGAAGTTCCAAGGAATAAATTAAATACCAAGAGAAATCCCAAGTAAAGTTAAAAGCATGAAAATTCTTTATTTGATCTGGCTCTTAGGAAATTATTGGAGGTTTATACAAACTGTGTGACGCGTGGGACCAGAAACAGGACGGGAGTGGAGGGAGGCGTGAATGGGTAGTGGAGAAGCGGGGATGGGCGTGGGACAGCAAAACTGTGAGGGAAGGTGAGAAGAGCAACCAGGAGGGGTGGCTGGAAAGTGCGAAACATCGTTAAAGGAGGGAGCTTAGGTTATATGCCCAAAGTCAATGGACTTGCTGGCGGTAAGATAAGGCAGTCCTCTTTGATTTTCTATTTCCTCCCATGACATAGTATGTGAAGTCATGAGCTGAGAATCGGAAGGGGGAGGAGTAGTTGAGGATTCCAGAAGAGAGACATGCAATAACCATCGAAGCGAGAAAGAAAGCGAACTTCGCAGTGAAAGACTGTAGGGTTGAGAAGGCAGTGTGGAGGGCCCACTGTGTGTGTGTAGCACTAACCTGAACATCAAATCCATCCATTCTGCTAGCTCCATAATTTCTTGCCTTCTTGTCCTCTAGCGGCTTTCACCTCCAACCCACATCTAAAATCCACTGCTGTATACACTGTGGCTGCCCCGGTGTGAGTTTTATCAGAGAGGATGAGCTCGGCCTGACAACCTACCTCAGGATGAGAGGCACTAGGGATCAGATCAACCAGAGAGAGGTTACCCTCAAGGTTATTCAGAGAAGAGGAAAGAAAAAAATGGTGGTTAATAAGGAGACCGAGGTCTTCAACCAAAAGGAAGTTAATCAGCCTCCAAAGTGAAGGTGCTTAGATGAAGGCATAAATGGATGATGAGTCAAAAGACTGTAATGAATCAGGTCGGGAGTTTAAAATTGAAAAGTGAGAAGTGAAAGACAAGTCAGGAGGTGTGAATCCTAAACCAATGGAGATCTAGTTGGTCATTCTTTTTATGTAAACTACTGTAATGTGCGAGAATGGACGCTTACAAACAACAGAGAACCAGCAACTCAGAGGCCCTCAAAAATCAAATTGTAAAATTCTACTCTCTGGCCAATCCACTATCCTTTACTATTATTGTATTTTCCATTCATTTTCATCAATTATGTATTTTAATCCTACAACTTAATCCCACGTTATTCTCAATTGATCAGCCCAGCTCAACTGATTCGACAGCTCTTTATGTTCCCATCATGAAGCAATAGCCTTTCATTTAAATCTCTTTTCCTTGGCACCCACAACATTCTCACTTCACTACATCTGTCCTGAATCCAACTTCCCTCCAGCCTTAGATCTTCCAGTCCTCTGACCCCTCCCCTCTCACTCGAACGATTGAGCATATCTGAAATGCCTTCAAAATATATCAGCGATTAGCTCATGTCTTCAACCCTGGCACTTAGCTCATTACACCTTCTCTCTCCAGGGTCACCACAACCGCCTCTGATCAGTCTCCCTCCTCCTACTCTTGACCATCACTAATATCTCATACAGATGATTCTCCACACAGCAGCCATAGTGAACTTCATAAAATAAATTAGTTTACATCCCTTTCCGGCTATGACCCTTAAAGGATTGTCATTTCCATTAGGATTCTGTCTACTTTGTTTTACTTCATGATCTGACCCTGTGCAGCCCATTCCAGTTTCCTCCTCCTCCCTTCCTCCCTTTTCATCCACATTGGACTTCTTGCCAGCCCCAACTCAGGACTGTTGCACCTGCTGTTCTCTCTGCCCAAGTCTCCGTGCACCCGTTTCCTTTCATACAGGTCCATTTCAAACATTACCTCTGTGACCCTCTGTGACCCCCTTCATTATCATTTTTGCCTTTACCCTGCTTTGTTTTATTAACAGTGCTTATTACACTAGAGCAGCCCACACTTGATCAGAACTCCTCTGAGACAAGACCTTAAAACTATCTTATTACACTACTAGCCCTACGACACATAAGCATCCAGCATACAACAGAGATTCAGTAATTACTTGTCAGGTTTGTTGAGTTACCAGCATGAAAGTAAAAATCCTATAGGATAATGATAATGATGAGTGTCAGAGTGGGAATGAGGGTCAATAACACATGACAAACTGAAAGGAGGATAAATACTATTTGGGGAGAAAGACAAAACTATAACATTTTAAGAGTCATTACTTCACTTACAAATTTTTTGGTAAGGAATCTATGTTAATATAGATTGATTCTAGAGTTGGAGGTCATTGTGACCCCTTAACAGGATTTGCAAGTATCATTTGTGTCGACCTCAGTTTTACAAAGAGAATGTTGCACTCTTAAAGAAAATATAAGTAGATTAAGCAAAAGTAATTGGGTATATTTTTCACTGTCTGTGGTCCATATCTGGAATGGTTCCTAGGCGTGTGAAATCAGTGATGGGGGAAAAGTGTAAATATATTGCTAATGCAACAAATGTCAAAAAATATTTTGCTCATGCAGCCTTCATCATTTTAACCTATTCCACATACCCCAACTGGAAATTCCCAAAATCGATCACACCTTTTCTGGGTTTTAGAAGAAAATTCCAGAATTTAGCTGGCATTAAAAGGCCAAACTTTGAAATTTGAAGTGTAACTCGAAAATGAGGGAGCTGAGCTAAGACAAACGGCCTCAGTGTCTTCGTTTATAAAATGTTCAGATTTAACTTGATGATCTTGAAGGGCTCTTAAAGCTCTTCAGTTGTCCAAATATATGAGAATTCTATGCACAGGGGTGAGTGGATCAGCCACCACTTTCCCATTGACATTGGCAGATGCTCATTAGATCAGCTTGATAAGGAAGCCAAAGTGACTATTACTACTATCGTTAATAAAAGGATTATTGACTGTACCAGTTCTGGAGATCCATAGACCAGTTATACACAGCCGTACGTATAAGCCTGGCATTCTTTCTCTAAGTGTGGTCCCCAGGCCAGCAGCCTCTGGCCACTTGTTAGAACTGGAAATTCTTGGGCCATTTCCCAGACCAACTGAATCATAAACTCTAAAGGTGGAGCCCAGCAGTCTGTTTAACAAGCTTTTCAGGTTATTAGCATGCATGCTGATATTTGAGAACATTGACACAAATAAATAATATCAGCAGTTCAAGTGCTGAAATGTAGATTTGAACCGAGTACAAAAAGCATACAGTGGAGAAAGAAAGGGCTAACTCTCAGAGACATACAGACTTCGTGTTACGAATGGGAGTTCAGACAAAGTTGGAAAGATTTTCCCAGGCAGAAAAAACAGTATGTGCAAAGATCAGGGATGTGGGGGAGACCAGATTGATCCTAAGACCTACCATGGCTGAGTGGGCTTGGGAATCAGGGTTCACTCCCTTTTCTAGGCTTCCTTCCTCCTCTCTTATCCATGACACTAGCACATGATGCTGGTGATGAAAAGGGCGGAGATGGGAAAGTAAAAATCAGGGCCTATAAATAGGCAGTCTATGGGCCAAATTGTGCTTGCGCAGTATTTGGTTAGCACCGTATTTCAAAAATATGCTTGAGCAAATATTTAATGAATAAAAGTTTGGACTTTTAAAAAATCTTATTTTTGACTTTTCTTAAAGAAATGGATGATTTACCCATTTCTCCACAGCAACCACTTACTGATGCTGGTAGCAGCTGCTCTTTATCAGGTCAGGTCTTCTCCAAGTCCCTCACCGTCCCCACCACAGCCTTTTATGTCCCCAGTAATCATTGCCTTTGGCCTGTTCTTCATAACGAAGCTGTTCTCTATTTTCATGCCTCAATCAAAGAGGAAAAACATGAAAAAACAGACCGAGAATGCTACACCTCTCAAAAACAAATGGGAAAGAGCACATTGAAAAGAAGAGGGGGACTATTTTACGTGTTTGGTAATAATTACAAAGAAACTTAGAAACCAAGTTAATAGGAGTAAAAGTGAAAAAGTGATAAACTCTGTCTTGGCCAAACTTCACAAATGAGACCTGTTTCTCCGCAAGCAGAGAAGGGTATTGAAGAATGAATAGGAGTTTTCCAGATGAAAATTAATTTATCCATTCAATAAATTTTGGGGTTCTAAGGCAATTTTTTTTTTTGGAAGCATGTGCCTTTTTTCTATAATTAAAGTAAATTGATACTCCCATCACAGGACCACATATCATATGGCCATGTTGTTCAAGGCTCTACTTTTATATTACCCTGGCCTGAGGCCCTCTTTGACCCAGGGGCACCTGGAAGTCCTTTTTAATAAGGAGTTAGTGCTTAGGGCTCAGTGCAAAGCCAGAACCACTCTCTTTTGAAAATGAGGAGTGAAGCTTAAGGGGAAAAAAAGTTAACCCAATATGTCCTGCGTTTTTTCATGCTTCCTTGAGGGGGTTCATTATGAATGAATACTTTCCTAGGTCACTGAAATATTTAAAGGCAAGAAGCAAAAAGTATCAGAACCTACCTTGTATGTATGGATATGTGTGTTTTTCAAACCAGTACATTCCTTGAAAAGGCGAACGCAAGGTAGCCTTCCTTCAGAATGCTGGCTGGTCGCCGAAACAGAAGCAGAGAGGTAGCAGATACCCTGCCATCAGCTAAGTGAGCAACCCCTCCAGTTCCAGCAGTGACTTGCTGTCCAGAGGTAGGGGTTGCCGTTCGGATCTGAGCAGAGAGACACAGTCTCCACAGGAGGCCCAATTATGGATCCCGATGGCCTGTTCAAGCGTGGCACAGGTGAGTTAGTGTACACCTGCTGGAGAGGCCCCTGTGCCAGGGACATGCTCACCACACCGCTCAGCCTGGTCTGTTTGTATGTTTGTCATCGAGTGTTTTGTGACTAGACAGGGAGAGTGTAATGGCGTCCCCTCGTAGCTGGAGGCCTGGAAAGAGGATGTAAGTGTGATTACTGCTGACAGCTAATGGAACATCACTGTTAGAGCCAGTAATGGAGACGCTGCTTTTGGATGTCAGAGGCTTTGGTTCCCATCCCAGAAAATTTCTCATAGGGAACTGATTGATCTTGCAAACAAAATGACTGAATGGCCAAGTTGTTTTTACCTCTTTCATTTCAGATCCTCATCCTTAAACTGCAAAGACAGATGGCAGTTTGGAGGTGAAATGTTTGCTGGGCAACAGAAAGGAGTAGGATGAGTGCCCAAAGGTCTTTGCCATCACCTCCTCTTCTGCAGAGAGAGCAGTGAGTGGCTGGGGAAGGAGAAGGAAAAAGTGAAAGCTGTCACATGCGATTTGCATATATCTGAATACACACTGGCACTGGAGATTTACACAAATTCAGCTCAAGTGGTTCATGAGACATGCCCATTAACTTATCATGATGGCATCTACATCTTATAATGTCAATGGTGATCACTAGACGTAGATTCAAAACCAACATAAGAGTATAAAAATAAATTTAAATTTTAAATAAGAAATGATGTGGCCCGCCTGGCTGTAACCTCTACCTTCTTGTACTTCCCCTCCTGGGCCACGTTGGCTTATGCTTTCCTCTCGCTCTCTGCAAACCCGAGCTCCACACTTTATCCTTTATTGAGCCATTTAACTCCACCCTCAGCTCAGGAAACTTCTTTGAGTATTTGCATTTACTGCATTTATTGTATTATAATTATCCAGATATGGAACTGACTCTGCAACAGTGAGATCCTTTATTTTTCTTTTTAATAAATTCAACCCACATTTAGTGAGCTGTTATGTGCCAGGCAATATTCTAAGTACAAGGAATACAGGGGTAAAGGGAGGAAATAGTAAAAAATACATAAAAGAGCTGATCATTTCCAATATCGTTAAGTTCTATGCTACTGTACTCAAGCATTTAGAAGCGGAGCAGGGCCCGAGGAGGCTTCAGAGGAAACTGAGAAACACTGCTCATTAGGTAGGAACATTCTAGAAAAGAAAGTCTCCCAAGAATGAAGGCGGGCTCAATTTTAACAATTACATCTGCTGTTAGCTTGGGCCAGGGAAATCAAAGGGGACTTTAATCAGAATATATTGGTGGGATGGTGAGAACAAAGACCTTCTTGAAGGAACAATGCAAAAAATAGAAATATAGGCATCCTGTTTAATCATCTTTGTACCATTTTTTTTGTGCCTGCAATGTCTAGCACATAGTTAGCACTCAATAAATGTTGATTGAACATATGGAATTTCTGTTCCTCCGCCTCAGCCCATATAGCTTTGAATTTCATTTTTGGACCCCATCATATTCTAATGTACATTAGCACGTACATAGCAATGAAATTTTGCAGCATTGATTTATTCACATAGACATCTTCCCTACTGGACAATGCATTCCTTGAGGGAAGGGGTTTTGTCATATCCATTTTTGTGTCCTGGGACCCCAACCCAGTTTCCGGAATATAACAGTCACTCTGAGTATTTATCAGATAATAATATTTGCCTCATTTTTTTCTCTAAAATTAGCAAAAAATTTCAGGCAAACTAAGAATAGTCTAAGCAGAGGGCATCTAGAAAGGGTATTTTAAACAGAAGTAGGCCTTGGACGATACAATAAGAAACTTACAAATGAAAGATGTAAAGGGATAAAGGCTAGACAGCTTACTTTTAGAAATCAAATTCAAAAACTAAGATTGATCACTATAAGAACAGCAGCTAACATTTATTAAATGCTTATTGGTAGATACTGTGCTAAATGATATATACATGAATTGTTTAATTTTCAGAACAATCTTATTAGGTAAATAACATTAGCATTCCCATTCTACAGATGAGAAAACTGAGTTCTGGAGAGAATTTAAGCTTCCCAGCGGTCATACAGATTTAGATCCACATGTGACTCGAGAACCTGATCTATTGCCACCTGCTCTCCTGCCTTTAGGTGGAACTTTGAGATATGATTTTTAATGATGTGGTTGGGAAAAATTCTCACTCAAGCCCCTATTCAAACGGTAATGAACTTTGGTTTTATTATCTAAAAATCACGATTTCAACAATAACAAACGAACTATCAGTTACTATGGTGTTGCTGACTCCAACACACTGTGTGCTAGGCACTTACATTTATTACCGTGAATCCTTGAGGGTAAATATCATTATTCCCATCTCAGAAGAGAAAAATGAGGTCTTGGAAAGTCATACGTGTTGCTCAACGTCAATGTTTGGAGATTTTCACCCCCAAATTCAAGGCATTCCCACTGCCACATCATCTTCCTTCACATTCAACTATATCAGTACAACACTTAGGAAAAACAAACAAAAACAACAACAAAAGCCTCAAACTTTCTTAACTGGCATAAATAATAGCACCAATCAGAACTAAGGGCTAGCCTAATAACAAAGTCCAGAGACTATTTTTAAGCGAATAGTTCTGCAGAGATAATCAGGATGCGCACGAAGTCATAAAATCCAGAAACAATCTCGAAAAGTAGTTTTATAAATATGGCACTCTCTCTCTCTCTCTCTCTCTCCCTCCCTGCCTTTCTCCTTCTCTGACAGCCAGCTTGGTTTGCTTATTTATTTTCCATATCCAGGACGGACACCTTCGACGAGCTGCCCAACACTGACTCAGCGAGCCGGACCTGCACGGGCGCAGGTCTCGTCAGCTGCCGCAGTTCCGTGTCGCCGCCAGCCAGCGCTGCGCCAGCTGTCTCCGCCTGCATTACCCACAGTAATGTGAACAACTGGAAGCAATAATGTGTCTCCCCATTTGCCTAACAATACCAACATGGACAATAACTCAGAAGACTGAAGATTTGTGCCGTAATTTAATAAACCCCATGCACATTTCTGCAATTGAGTATCACATCTGCGCAATGGATCCTAGAAGTGTAATATTCTTTTATAAGGGACCATTAACCAATCTTAAGTTTATAGGTTTCCTTAAATCTTTTTCATCAGCTGTTAAACTACAGTAAAGAGAAAATGGCCTCTTATGAGACAAGGGATAGTAAAATACAAAGACTGTGATTAAACGTCAATCAATTAAGGATTATAATATAATAAAATGCTGACTGATTATTAAAATGAGCACATTCAAGGAGAATTGTATAAGCAATTTAAGAATTATTTTTAAAAGTCAGCAGAATAAACTTCAATTAGATCACATCTATATGTCTTTGCTCTATAACTGAAAAAGATTTATAGAATTATTCCTCTCAAAATTGGCATGGAACTTCTATGCTGAAAAGTATTTTTCTAGCTTCTGGTTTTACTATTCCCCAGTCTCCAGAATTCTGAATTCTTTTCTGAACAGAGTAAATAACGACATTTTTGTTTCAGCTAGTTTTCCACCAGTGTATGCAGCTGGGCAACAGTTTATGAAAATGGGTTGCATAGTAAAACCACCAAACAAACAACATTGCAATCAAGGTAACAAAACACCGACTAGAACTTAGGGCCCCAGAAAAAAACTCTGAGACTGTTTGTAAAACTTCGCAGGCTAAGGCTCCCTGAAATGGTCCCTTATAGAATTTTTTCCTCTAAAGGCCAAAGCACTCTTCTGTCTAGAAAGAGATCACCTGCTGCTGAAGACCTACAGGTAATCCAGAGCGACCCACTTCATTTCTCCCGCCATCGGCCACATGGCTTTAACCATCAGCTTCTCCAATTGAGCTAGAGTTATGATGGAAGACCTGAGCTAATTACATCAGATATGGCAGGCTAGCATGCAAAAAAAAAAAAAAAAAAAAAAAAAAAAGAAAGAAAGAAAGAAAGAAAGAAAAGACTAAGAGAGAGGCTTCTTCTTTATTGCTCTAGCTGCTATAATTTTTCCTTCAAGTATATTATTGGCAGGAGGCCAATATTTTCTGTGCTGAGCTGCTCCTTCCTCAGACCTTCTCTTCCACATTACCTTCCCAGAGTAATTTTCCTGCTACACTGTTTGTACCTGGTCCCTTTGGAGCACCGAAGGCATTCAGACTCCTGCCGGTTTGCAGGGAGCACGTTGAAGCTTGTTGCAACAGCTGGCTTATATGAGTCTTGGAGGAAAAGCATGCATACACGTGGCAGCACATTTGAGGCACTAAAGCAGCTGGCAAAGTAAGCAGAGACCAAAAGGTGCAGGTAGCTCACAGCTTTGCTCGAAACTGCTGGAGGAGCCTTAAACAGCAGACAGAAGCATAATTAATGAATAAATCCCAGTGCAGCTTGGCTTTTGCCCTTATCACTCTATGGAAACTACTCTGGAGAAGGTCACCAATGACCTTCTAATTACCTAATTCAATGGATGCTTTTGGTCAATGTTTTCCTAGTCATCTCTGCTGAACTTGTCAGGACAATTGAGTGACTGGCAAAAAAATCCCACATTTGCTAAGTAACAAAGCTGAAATATGAAACAGGTTTAACTCTAAACTCAAGATTCCCATTGAAACTAGTTGCCTAGTTGTTCAACATTTCACAGATATTACAAACGAAAAGGTGAAGGAAGAGAGAGAAAGACAGAGAGACAGAGAATCATATAAAAAGGATGAAGAACAAGGCTGCATCAGACTTCTCAAGTGCAACACAGGAAGCTAATAAACCAAAGAACAATACTTTCAAAATTCTGATGAAGAACGATCCCCAACTTAGAATCTTCAAACCGAGAATAAACTAAAGACAATTTTAGATGTAACAGGATTTTTCTTAGTAAGATACTGAACCAGGTACTCCAGCAAAGTGAGGAAATATGGATCGAGCCTCCAAGAAGAGCATCAGATTTTTCCAGCATAAAGCAATGGCTTTGCAGCAGCACCAGAAAGCAACCAGAGAATCAGGGCTGTGTGTGTGAGGTCTCCAAGGGAAAAAAATGTAAACAATACATTATCTATTTGACTATTTTGAAAATATATTAATAGATATCAGAGAGACATATTAGAGAACCTGATCGAAAAAATGAGTGTTGTTTTTATAGGAACTAAACAAATGAAAAATGCCACATTTGTTGTCAAGGAAAAACACAAATTTAACTAGGAAAAATCGTTATCAAAGTATACTCCTTAGCTCAGGAATAAACAGTATTCATATTTCATAATAATGTAAACATTGCCTGTGGATTTTAACAAAAATGTTAGATATCTATAAGAAAAATTTCTGTCTGACTTCTCTATCAGAATATTCTTCATCTACCACAACAGGAAGTTAAGTAGATAATATTTAATAAAAAATTAATTTGCAATATGAGCCTGTTACTTGGAAATATGAGAGTGAATATTCAACACCTACAATGGTCAATAGTGGGGGCCTCTGGGATGATGTCCTGGGCATGGAGAAAAATATGGCAGGAAATATTTCTCATTATAAGTTTTCTGGAATTTTATGACTTTGGCAAAACCATATTTTTAATATATAACTAATGAGACATAAAATTTTTAAAATTTAGAAAAATACCAATGATCTTTAGGTGATTTTGTCATATCCTCCCCAGCTGGGCATGCTCTAGCCTCTTTTGGTTGAAAATCACTAAGCTTTGAGAGTAAATACACTGGTCACTAACCGTGGGGACTTTGGCCCCTTTCCCAGTTATTGTGCCAAATTCATTGGTGATTCAGTATTCAAGCTGTATGTGGGTGCCTCCTGTGTACATGTGTAGAGAGGGGCTAGTGACCAACCAGTTTTGAAGATGAAGAAGAAAAAAGAACTTAAAATGTTACCAGGATTTCTAGTTTAGAGACTAGGTTGCAACCATTTTCCAATTCTGTGTTATTCAATATGAATTCAGTAGGGTCACTCATATCACTGATATGTCTTTAGTCTGATTATTGTAAAACAGAGGAAAACCACTAAGGTGTGTTATTTTTAAACCTTCTATTGTTTTGAAATACAACTCATATAAAGAAAAGCGTGTCAACTATGGAGAACATCTTAATGAATTATTATAAAGTGAATCTCAGAGTAATCGCGTCCAAATAGAGAAATAGAACATTGGAGCCTTGGAGCTCCGAGGGCATTCAGACTCCTGCCAGTCTGCAGGGAGCTTTTTGAAGCTTGCATTCACCTTTCTGATCACAACCCCTTCCCTTTTCCTAAATGTAACTGCTACTACCCAGGTTTTATGGAAATTTCCTTTTTGCTTTTCTTTATGGTTTTAGCACTGAAATATGTATTTAATTTTACTAAATGCAGTCTTAATTTGGAGTTTAAGCAAACTGGAGTTTCTCATTGGCTAAATGGAGTTGGGATGGGGTCATACCAATGGGGAGGAAATTGAGGGGTTTCCACACCTCAAAAACCTCAAGTACTTTAGATCAGGGTTGCTGAACCTCAGCACTAGTGACATTCTGGGCTAGGGGTGCCGTCCTGTGCAGTAAGATGTTGATCAACACCCCAGCTTCTACCCTCTGGATGCCAGTTGCACCTCTCTTTTAGTTGTAATAATCAAAAATGTCTGAAGATATTGTCAAATGTCTCATAGGAAGGCAAATTCTTCTTTAGTTGAGAATCACTGCTTTAGACGGATTTAAGGACTACCATTGTCCAAAATGGCACTTGATCTACAAAGTTAAGTTCCGGCTCTTTTGGGAGTTCTACTACTCAGTCTTAGCCAAAAGGTGGAGAAGACAGCCTGAAAGTTCTAAACTATTAGACAACTCAGCCAGAAACTGCAAACTTTCCAGAATTAGCCAGATTCAGTGGCCTGAAGGTCAACTCCCAGTGTCCCAGGTGGCAAGCCTTCCAAGATGGGATGCTTCGATTCAAGTGACAGAATTTTCTTGAGAAAAGGAATCAGAAAATGAGAAATTATTCAGTTGACTTCTTTTCCTACCATCCACTTTTTATTCTTTGAACCTTGAAAAACTGCCAACTTATGAAAAGGCCATATAGAAATAAAGAACTCAATATCAAATGTATCATAGTATGATATAAATACATACCCATACATATTTATAACTACATATTTTGTAATGTTATAAGTAGGTACACATTCATATCTATAAACACATATTATGCGAACTAATAAATATATATTACATAAATTAATATGTAAATATTAGAGGTTGTGGTCTAAAAGCATAGTGGGTAATAAAGAGTCCCAAATTTAATATTTACCTGCTGTTTCATCTTGAGCAAGTCCCTTAATCTCTCTCATTATACTTTCTTTATTCATACCATGAAGCTCACCAGGCACACCTCTAAGGGTGTTTTTATTTTATTTTATTTTTAGTTAATGAGGAGAGAAATGTGAAAATGTATTATAAACAATAGAGCACAATGATAATCTATTGCATTATCATTTTTTAAAGTTTCAAGGGGACAAAGAAATTGAAGGCTTGTATGCAATTAGTAATACAGTACTATAGAGCTGTAGAGTCTCTTTCAGTGATTTTTTTCTTTTTTCTTTTTTTCTTTTTTTTCCTTTTCTTTCTTTCTTTCTTTCTTTCTTTCTTCTTCTTTCTTTCTTTCTTTCTTTCTTTCTTTTTTTTTTTTTTTGACTATGGGTCAATAACAGAATAAGAATGGACTCTTCACCTTTAGATGTGAAGCAGAACTCTAGTTGAAAGAATTCAGTGCAGGCATAAAAAGGTTCACATCTCATCCTTTTGGTGCTCTACACTCTGTCATGGTGTCAGAGGGTCTTCCTGATTTTGGAAATCTTGTTTCTCCCACTAATTTTAACTTTTACATAAAAATTAAGTTTTTCACTGGTGTATTTATTGCGTTTTCTAAATAAATCTCGCTGGGCTAGCATTGTTCATTCCATCTTGCAGACTCCTACGGTTAGGACTCCCGCTTATGCTCTTTGCTTTGCTCAGTGCCTAACATAGCACCATGTGCAAGGAGTTATCTAATGTTGATATGAGATTAGAAACATAAGTTCTGGAGGAACATGAGAGTCCCTACGATGGAGATGAGCACCAGGGTCCTCTGTCAGTATAGGAAGCAATGGTAGGACAAGAGGAGAAACTATTTAGATGGGATAGCCAGGAAAGACTTCTGAGTAGGTAACATTTGAAGAGAGATCTGTATGGTGAGAAGGTAAACAGTCATTATATATTTTCAGTCTGTTTATTTAAAACTCTTCATGATATTATTATTTAATTATATGATCAATATATTATTCATAGGTATAAATATAGGTAATGTAGACATAAATGACATAGATATAGATATATAAGATATTTAGGGCACATTCTGATCCAAGATGATCTCACCTCAGATCTTTATATTAATTACATCTGCAAAGACCCTTATTCCAAATAAGGTAATGTTCTGAAGTTCCACATAGATATACATTTTGGGGTACAGTATTAAACCCACTATAATAGTATAAGAAATATGTATTATCAATATTACTTCTGCCATTAATAAATGATAAGTGGCACTATAAGATTATACTTGCTTAATACTATTACCCTCATATGAATTAAACTCGTCATAGAATTACACTTTTATGAGAACCCATTGTCTACAAAGATACTCTTTTAAAAATCATAAATTACCTGTAACTGTTACCCACATTTGTACTTTATATCAAAGGTGTATATTCTAGACAGTAAGAACTGTGTCGTTTTCACTGGCTTTGTTGCAGGCGCAGTGGAAATTTTTTCAATAATAATGTTCCATCCATAAAACAGATCCAAGCATCCAATAGATGGTGTGGATTTAGTTTGCCTCAGTGTAAGTTTCCATCTTTCAATGTGAGGAAAGTTAGATAATCAATATTCTTGACCGATCGGCTCTGCTAAACTTTTAGGGCTGGCTACTCCTAGAGGAGATGCCATTTTTCTTTGCACTGAGAGATCTGCAAAGTGTCTAGACCAAAGCGACTAGAGTTACTCTCACTCACGAAAGGCCTCAGAGAGCAGATTAAAAACCGATTCCCCTCCTTTCCTGCCTTTTCATCTGACTCTTGTGGTCATTTCTGCTGATGTCAGCTCCAGTCTCTCCAGCTATCACCGTTGTTTTCCTACAGAGATGGATGGCTGAGCAGACTGCAGGAGCAGTGATCCATCACATATGCCTATGGATGATCAAGGCCATGTCTGTGGCTCCAAATTTGGCAGGAATAAGCATGGGTTGCATCCAGCAACACAGCCCTCTTGTGCCACCCACAGAGAATCAGGGAACCTAAAAATGTTTCTACTTATTCGAGAATGCTGCTAACTGCTCACCTGCTGAGATTGAAAGTGGTAGTGAAAATAAGAAAAAAGTGAAAAGGAGATGAAAAAACTGAGTAAAGATATTTGGGATCTGAGGCAGTGGTATCTAGTGGGTCTTTGAGCTTGTTGTTGGTTTTGTGGAGATCAGTTTGCTATGTGTGCCAAGGCTTAATATACAAACAATAATGCTTTTGTTGGTCAAAAAAAGCTAGAGGCGCTGAATTAGGCACATACCTGAGTGTGAGAGAAATGATTGCTGCTCCCAGAGATATGCAAACATGTGTTTCTTGATGACTCTCCAGTATTGAGGACCAAGATATACTGAGAGCATACCAAATATTACAGAAGGGTCTAATTCATCTTCTGGAGCTTTTACTTTTTGCTGTAGTCATTTATTCAGCATTCTTAGGCCGGTAATATTTCTGATTCACTGGTGAATGGCAAGGAGGTGCAGTGAATGCAATGTGCGATGGTGGGTTAAGAATTATTTGAGGACAGAGGTTCAGATTGCTAGCTCAAGTCACTTAAGACTATTTTAAAAATATAAAAAGGAATGGTGATTAAAAAAAAACAGATTGAACTTATATTAAAAATGTGAATATATTCTAAAAGGACCAGGAAAATTCTTTAGGGCATACACTACACAAGTCATCCTGTTCTCCGGGGCTTTCCCTCTCCTCTTCCCAGATAGTGGTTCAGCACACACTAACTGAGCACTTACGGTTTGGGTTCAGGTAAAAGATATTGCATCCAAGGACTGTACAGTTTGTCCAGGCACACACCAAACTCACAGATCCTGATTTTCTTTTCCTTTTGAGGTACACTGATTCATGCCTTCTTCCCATTCTCTAAGCTTTGTGTCTTCTAGAGTGGCAAAAAGCAAACAATAAACTGATCTATGTTAACATTGGGATCGTAGAGAATGCTCTGAGAGCCTCTGTGTCTTGTGATGTAGTTGCAACAGCTTATGGGTGATCTCTGGAGACAGTGTCATGGCCCATGTTAGAATATTGTCTTCCTGGAGGTTTGAACTCCCACCACAAAGAAATGGAAGAATCTACATAAAGTTAAGGTATTTCAGAAGCTCATACTCTTTCCATTTCGTTGTTCGATGCTGGGTCACGAGGTAACTGTTTCTTAATCTGTTTTTATATATTTATATAAATTTTATGTATTATACATTTAATACATCTTATGTACTGCACTAGACAAAGTCATGTGTGCGTTAGAGGTCTTTGTATTTACCTGAGACTCATTAGTGAAGCAGATAGTTGAAATGCTCTGAAAACCAACAGTATTACATTATGAGCACAGTCAGTGCCATTTTTCATTCGATATAGTGCTGTTCTGATTGGAAATCCATAGTCTGCTGTTAACCCTGAAAATTTCTCTCCAGACAGTGGACAAACCAAATGATTTTTTTCCCCTTCAGAATTACCATTCTCTGGAGCCTCATATCCTAAAATGTGCCAAGTTTAGCTCTTTATTGTGTTTCACAGTGTATTGTGCTGACAAGAATGTTGCAAGATTTAAAGTCTCAGAGTAGGCTAGGGTCCTTCCAAATTTGGCAGCAATTGCTGGAATTTACATTGCTGCTGTTCATCGCTTTGCATATTCTCTTTACCTGAGAGAAGGGAGGAAGTTTGGGGATCTCCTCTAGCTATTTACCATCCCGCGATCAGCTCAATACATCCTAAATTCGGTCAAAAAAATCATTTGTATTGTCCCTGTTGCACCTATGAGACTTGAGAATACAAAGCGCTCAGCAGAGAGATGAGTGGGGACTGTAACCCAGCCCACATTTTGTTCACCGAGCTCTTTGCCGTGCCCTGGCATGATGATAATCCACTCAGAGGAAGAGGTACCACATTCTAATTTTCACAAAGGCCCAGATGCCTGCTGGTCACCAGGTGCATAGCGGGATCCACACAAAGGGGACTTAGGGGCCCAATCAGCCTTCATTCTTCTTAATACTCTCCTGCTTTCCTAAGCACAAAGATCTTCTGCCACCATGTGTAGGAATAAGCTGCAAATGAATCCATGATATCTCTTAATTTCACCTCATTTGGAGAAGTATTAAGAAGAAATTTTCATGGTGCCCCCTACATTTAAAAGTACTTTTGATGACCTAAATGTGTTGCTATGCCATGGCATGACTTGTCCATACCCTGCAGCATCTCAGGTTTGGGGAAATGAGTGCAGTGTGGCTAGGACTACGTTAGATGCTATGAGGAACGAACAACAGAATTCTAGGCATGTGCGTTTCAGTTCTCAGATGCGGTGTGTGTGCTGTGTGTGTGTGTGTGCACATTTAGTAGTTTTTGTTCTTCCTTTTGCTCAATTGGAGTCTAATTTGGATAGTTAGAATATCTTTCCTACGTCTTTCGCTTGCTGCATAATAAATCGCACATTCTTCAAGGGCGCATTTCAATGCCCCCTCCTCTGGGTACCTTCACACCTCCAGGCAGGATCCTGCAAGTTCCTACATACATTTATTGCAGTCTTTACCACCAGTAGTTTGTATTCGCCTGTTCTATTGGGCCAGCCGGACTATGAATGAGTTCTTCGAAGAGAAAGACTGCACCAAATGCATTTTTGTAGCTCTAGAGTTGGTGTTGGGTCCTGCACATCGGTTATTCTGAAAATGCTAGGCGAATCCGGTGAATGACATAATTTTGGCTGTGTGATCATTAGTCTTTGAGGGGTACAACATCTTTGAAAATGCTATAGACTCCCCACCCCCCCAAAAAAAAAAGTATGTTTATGCCATACCACACATTTTGCATAAAATTTTAGGCTGTTCTTACTTAGACCCTCTGAAATCCTTTCAAGGACCTATGAGTCCACAGAAGTCAGATCAAGAACCACTTGCTAAAGGAAATAGACTAATACCCTTGGTACAATAAAGTGCTAAATTTTTCCCTGCTATTTCCTTCACTCAGATATTTATTGTGCTGGACGTGGAGGATGCTATGATGAATATCACACCAGAGATACTGACAAATGAGTCCATAACGATACTACAGCACTGTAAGTGCTATTGTAGCAATGTACATAGCATGCCAGCCTTAGGGAAGTTTTTCAGATTCGTGATTTCGCAAACGATTTTTTTTTTTTAAATGGAGCAACTGATATAAATGGTTAAGTTTTCATTATCCAAAATTGGTACCTTAAAAAATGTTCTACTATCTCCTTCATTTCATAAAATCTGACTATCCTGAAGGAAGAAATGTATAATTTTGGAATAAAAACAATCCTTTTAATTGATCATATGTAATTTTGGAAGAGCATTTTTTTTTCTCGTTTTATTGTGGACCTCTGAAAACTTCTCACACACTGGTATTAGGAGCTAAATGTTTGAATCCCCCTCTTTTAGGGGTCACCAAAGGCTCCCCAGAAGAACAGTCCACATTGAATCTCAAGGGATAAAGGAGGACCTAGAAAGAGGAGAGAGCCGGAGGAAAGGGCTTATTGCAGGCAGACGAAATAACAGCTGGGAGGTTCTGAGACTAAATAAATACAACTTGTGCATATACAGCGGTGATAGGGGTGAGCTCAAGTAAAGGTCTTCATGGAAAAAAATGTCGAAAGTTTTTAGGAACTGGACTTGTGCAGAGGAAAGGGTTGTGTGCTGGTCATATGCTTAGGCTAGCAAAGAGGTAAGCTGTGAGAAGTTCTGGGTCTCTGTATGAAGATTGACTTACCCTCAAGCCATGTGTAAGAGCAAATTAGGCAGCAAGATGGTCCTATAAGCAAGCAGTTTAAGAGAGGACAAGGTAGGGATGAAAGGCAATGAAGAGAGCCGGAGAGTCTCCATGCAGAAGAACCTAAGGAAGGCCTACTGGAGGAGACTGGCTGGAAAGTGCACCAAAGACTGATGGGAGGAGTGGCAACCAGAGTCAAGGCAAGCATCCAGCAAAGCTGTTCAGTCAATAAGGTGAAGACCTTTTTTGCTAGGTAGAAATGGAAATAGAGTGTAAAATAAATGCCAGATGATAGAAGGAAACAGAATTGGAGGTAAATCCATATACATAAAACCCCACAGAGTTAATATTACCTTGTTTTTAAAATAATTTAAAGATATTCTTTTCTCTTATCCATGTGCCATGATTTCAGTCAGCATAGTGATTAATCAAACCTTAGTAAATACATATTTTACTGTTAAAACATTCTTAACAATTGTATTAACGCTATTTGATGGTATTTGTTGACCATATTTTTTAAAGTTTTCAGTTTTGCAAGAGTTTATAAGCAGATTAACTACTCAGGTAGTTAACTTAAGATAATTTAAAATGTTATAAGTTCCAAAATTACTCTTTTCAGGTGACCTGCAAGTATGTGTTTCTCATCTAACACAGGGCTACTGCTACTGAATAATCTGCTATTGGAGAAAATAAGCCTTTAACAAAGGGTACTGTTAATATCTCTGGATCAGTTTCTATTGAGAGACTTTTGTACGTTATCAATGGCTCACGTCAGATGCTTTCTACTTATGGCATATGAATATTTAAAAGCTATCTTCACCTGAAATCACCATTTCCTACCTGCCTTTTCTTCTGCTTAAGATTATCCTTTTAAATCTGTAGCAAATAATTTTTAGACACATTTCTTATTATAACATTACTGCAGCCAGCACAAACATCTTCTTTTTCCTTTCTCTCACCATGTGTACACATAATGGAGTTTCTTATTAAATATACATGCAGCTCCTCGTTGCATATGAATGTACCTCATCAAAGAACAAGGGAGACCCTGCAACTTTGCTATCGATTGGTCATAAAGACAGGGTAATATCTGAATGATGTTCTTGGGCTCTCTCTTAAAAAAAGACTGAAAGAGTCATGTAACTTTAGCAGTCATCAGAAGGAGCTCTAATGTGGTTTCCCTTCTTACATATTTATTAGGCTGCTTTATAACATATTTTCAAGACCACAGAAAGCAGAAACTGCTTTCCTACTTTCTGAAGAGAATCTGCAGAAGTCATGGGTTTCATCCACATGGGGTGATACTCTCATCTTTGGGGAAGAGTCAGTCTGAAGAAAGTCACACAGTGGGGGTCGTGTTAGAATGGCCCGGTTGTGAAATGCTTCCTGGTAGTTCAAGTTCATCTCAGAAAACACCATGCAGTGCCGTTGAAGATATCCTTTGAATAAGTAAAGAAGAAGAAGATTTCTCATATCCAAACAATTTCACTTTAACACTAGATGCAAATGACTTGAAATTCACAAAAATGTGATGTGGGGGAGAAGGAGAAAATCAGAAGCTTATTAAGGAATAATAACATAGGGATTTGGAAGGACAGTCTACTGTTTGGTTGAGGGTGCAGTCCTCAGGAAACTCTTCTCCTCCAGGTTTGGGGGCGCTAAATGACATCGTTGGAAAACACACTAGAATGGGTGCCTTCCACCAGGTCTCACACACTAGGTGAAACATATCTATTGACTTACAAGCTGGATGCATGTGTCAAAACGCAATCGGGTATTTTTGTAATAATAGCTAGCAGTCATGGCTATAAATTATTCATGGAGAGTATTCAGTGCAAACAGGTTAGTGCACACATCCTCTTCAGCTCGACTGCCCTGGTTTTAGATCACGCAGACATTCAACTCCTCAGAGATCTGCTCTTATCACTGCAGACCCTAAAAGAGGCCCAAACTGCAGTCAGTTCAATGACTCACAGCTGCCTGGCCACTCGCTAAAGCTCTGCCTCAAGGTTCAGTGAGTAAACACGGTCCCTCTGCCCCCGCTCTCACACCCGCCTGGCCCCAGCGATGTAAGGTAATATCAGACATGAAGGCGGATCGATCTCCAGAGCAGAGGCATGGCAGTGCTCTGCTATCTTTGTGCAGAAACATGGAAGAATGTGCACAGAAAAGGCCACTGGTGATCTTAACGCAAGCTGACATTTCACTAATGCCATGTTTCAGAGGCTGGAAAGAGCTGGCTATCCAGCGAAGCCCTCAGTTTAAATTTAAATAAGCGTGGCGCCCTATTGCAATGTAGAGCATGGATTTCCCCTTCTGCCCCAGACTATTTCAGCCATGGCCATTTCCATTTCTTCTCAGTGATCAATGTAGGCAGGTGGACTTCTCTGCACTGCCACATAGATGGCCAGAAAGGTTACAGCATCTTTTACATTTTAAGAATTAAAGTCACAAGGGAAAGCAAACTCTCTGTTAATATTTCAGGAAGGCTATTCTGCCTCCCCATCAAACAGGCAATTAATGAGATATGGACCTCAGATGTCCCAGATCAGATAACTACACAATTCACTGTACCTTCTTTGTCCTTTAAGATGAAAAGATATTACAGTCTTTCCACTGGTTAATATGGAAGAACTATTTTGTCATAAGATATCACAGCTTTTATTTGCAGGCTTAGAACAAGAAGCAAGTTATATCTGCTCACCAATTTATAAGCAGAATAAAAGAGATGTTAGCGTAACTATTGAAGCAAAATTTGGAAACGTAATAGGCACTGTGAAATGAGAAGAGCAAAAATGAAATTTGTGGGTTCTAGAGTTGGCTTTCTTTAGGATTAGATAGCAATAGTTTATCTCCAAAATTGTTTTTCAGAGAGTTAGAAAGCAATAGATAAAAACACCTCCATAGCTCAAAGAGCACAGTATGAGAAATCAGAAACCCTGGTTCAGCCTATGTGACTTAAAACCATTCATTTAACTTCTCTGAGGGGCAGTTTCTTCATCCATAAAATCATAATAAAAATAAAATTGTCCCTGAGCATCATTTTGTTGTAAGGATAAAATGACATGATATAAGGAAAGAAGGTTATTGTAGTAAGTTGAATAATCCCCCAAATATGTCCATTGCTTACTGCCTGGAACCTATAAATGTAGACTTAGTTTGAAAAAACTTTTGTTTCAATGATTTGATTAAGCTAAGGATCTTGAGATGAGGAGACCATCTGGGCTAGTTGAGTAGTCCCTAAATCGATGGCAAGTGTTTTAAGAGACACAAGGAGAGAAGATGCAGAGATGGAGGAGAAGGCCCTGCAAAGAGGGAGGCAGAGTTGGAGATATGCAGCAACAAGGCACGAAAGCCAACAGCCACGAGAAGCTAGAAGAAGCGAGGAAGGATTCTCCCCCAGAGCATCGGGGAGAAAGTAACCCTGCCAACACTTTGGTTTGGGACTCGGAGAGAACACATTTTTGTTGTTGTATTCAAGCTATGAATCTTGTGGTAATTTGTCACAGCATCCGCTGGAAAATAAGATGATTATGTCCAGAATAGGAACTAGGAGGGCGAGGTGAGAAAAGCTCTCCCCTCTGGCACAAAATTTAAAGTGCCCCCCCCCCAAAACTCAGTTATCAAGATAAGTAATATTTTAAGACAAAATTAAAAAAATCAACATCAGTGCCAAAAAAATCTATGATGAGGAAAATATTTAAATTTCTAATAAAAGATTTGCCTTTGATATTGAAGGACACTCTCTATTACAATTAAAAGAAAAAAGATGAAGTGAGGCATCATTTTTATGTTATAGCGTCTAAATGAGAAGTGTCAGTCATCAAGCCACTTTTCAGTTTTTGACTGATGCTTTGGTGACTAGCTGTTTGAAAGCCCTAACGAATGAAAATATAGGGCCCTCAGAGTCAAATAGAATGCTAATCTAATCACAAAGAAAATTTTCACGTACAATTTTGTGGTTCTAGACTCTGGCTGCAGATTAGAATCACCTGGGAGGATTTGTAAAATCCCTGTGCTCGTGCTCACACCAGACAAATGATATCAGAATCTCTGGGAATGGGACCCAGGTGTCAGTTTTGAAGTACCCTCAGAGATTCCACTGGCAACCAAGCCTGGGAACCACTGCTGTGAAAGATGAAGGTGGGTGGAGGTAGAGATGCTCTCTGGGTGTCTGGGAGGCAGAGTTCTGTGAACCACGCCTTGGTATGTCATTTAAATGATAAATTTTATCGGGTGATTATGAACCATGTTTAATTATACATCAATCAGGGCTTATTTTTCAATAATTTAGTTTATTTAGAGAGTTGTCTATTGGTAATTCACTGAGGATGGTAATGCTGACTGTATTCGTGCTTGTATAGTTTTTTTTGCAAAGACCAAAAGTTTCTCCCTCTCGGTCACCAGTGTGATCACTTATAGTTCTGTATTTCTAAAATACATTTCTTGAATGCTTTTTCACTGAAGTAGGATGAATGGTACCCTTTCCCTTCTCATCCCCCAAAAGATACACCTACCTGGAACCTATTTGGAAAAAAAAAAATGGCTTGGCAGATGTAATTAAGTGAAGGATCTTGATATGAGGAGATCATCCTGGATTTTCCAGGTGGTACTAAGTCCAATGACAGATGTCCTTGACATACAGAGAAGACACAGACACAGAGGAGAAAAAGACACCATGTGAAGAGATTATGCAACCACAAGATAAGAAAGGGAATTGAGACTTGCAGTTATTGTCAGTACAAAAGAAACTATTATCCAAATTTTAATTATAGTCACAAAAGGATGAAGGTAGGTCCGGGGTCCAGGAACTGCAAAGAAGATGGGAATTGTGGGAGAGGTTAAGCAAGTTCAGTAGAAAACAATGATTATGAGTTGGAAAGGGATCACAGGCTAAAAAAGGGTAGAATGGGAGCTAATGGCAAGAGTCAGGAAACAGAGAAAAAGGGAATTCCCCAGGGGATTAGAAGATGCCTTTAGCCCACTTTATCTCTGTCATCAGCTTAAGAAGTGACTGTAAATATTTATCAAATCAAATATGTGATCATTTGTCTCTACATATTTTGTAGGCAAAGTGTAAGCATTAATTCCCCTGTGATATTCTTAAGACAAAATAGCTCTAAAGATTAGCAAGGAGTTCACATTTTCAATGCTTTTAAAACAGGTGGTAGGTAGTGACACAGTTCAATTACATGGGCGTCCTCACCATGAGAAGGACTTTATTTGTCAGTTGGTTGTACATGATGTTCTAAGTAAAGTGCACATGCACAATGTGCTGGTATATGTTCTAGGCAAATATATGGAAGAAAATAAAACTGTAGCTTACTAATTGAGATTTTTCATTTTCAACCAAAGAACTAGCCTTAGTTATCATGTGTTATTTACCTTCACAAGTCAACAATTCTATAAAAAATGAGCTTTATCCTAAAGAAAATTGTTGAAATTTGTTGAAAACTCATAAAACATTTCCCCATAGTTATAATACTATTATAGGTCCATAAGTTTCCAAGTCGCTTCCCCCAAAACTCCATTTAACCAGGGAAGTATTTAGAACATAAGATTATAGTATAAGACTCATACATGGATTCATCTCATAAATACTTACTGAGTGCATTCTATGAATTTAGCATTGAACTAGTTGCTGGAGAGATCAAAACCCCCCGCTTTTAACAAGATAGATTCATGTTCTTAAAGTGTTCAGAGTGCAGTTGGAGATACAGACACATTAAAAAATATGACACGACATAACGTATGAAAGTGTAGTTTCCACAATAGGTGTATAAAATGGTTAAACAAGACCCTCCCCCATAATAGTGCAAACAAAGGGGACGTTTATTAGTGACATCCAGGAGAGATATTGCCTGTATGTCTGCTCGATGGCAGATTTACATTTGTAGAAGATATTTCTTAATGTTGTTATAATTTTATACTAACCGAAGTTAGTATGAAAAATGATAAATTAGATGAAAGGCCATGTATTAGGACTTAGCCTAGAAGGTATAATTACGATTTTTCTCCCTTTGAAAAATAGAAACCAAAACAGTACTGATAAATTTTAGAGTGCAGAAAGTAAAAATGCTTTGTTGAAAATGTATGGCGCAGATGAGGAATTTAAACAAGCAGCCAAGGAGGAGGGCGGGGGTTGGGAGAGGAGTTATAGGTACTGGGACAGCATGAGCAAAACACGAAATTGTGAAGGGACGTGGCATTGATCTACATGGGCTCGGAGTTTCTACCTGAATGGATAGGGAGCCCGCCTCCTAGTTGGTCAGCATGTGCTTTATCTCTACTGACTTGGCAATGAAAATGCTGGTGTACTGGAAAAGAGCACACATTCTGGTGCCAGATGGCCTGACTTTGCGCCTTCCTGGCAGAAGGACCTTCGCCATTCTTAAACCTCCTTCTG
Organism: Eonycteris spelaea; assembly: GCA_003508835.1. Taxonomy (NCBI): domain Eukaryota; kingdom Metazoa; phylum Chordata; class Mammalia; order Chiroptera; family Pteropodidae; genus Eonycteris; species Eonycteris spelaea. Next base: position 25,119,203 of record PUFA01000002.1, on the reverse strand, counting down.
TCTCAGTTTTCTCATCTGTGAAATGAGGATCCTAAAAATACTTAGCCCATGGTGTTGTTCTGAGAAATACATAAGTTAATAAATGTGAAGTCGTTAAAACAGTGCTACCAGCAATTCATCATTGTCCCTAGCATCCTTGTACCTTCTTGCTAGAGATGCCAAGAACTCAAACCTCATTGCTCTTTATCGAGGACACTTTTCGAGATTGTGTTTACAGCAAGCCACTTTAAGAGATGAGATGATGTCTCCTCTGGTGACAAAGAGCACGCTTGATTACTACTTGCTATAAAACAGCAAGTTCTTCAAACACAGTGTTTTCCTATAATGGAGCCAATGGCAGGTGCAGGCATTCACCTAGGCTTATACTGCATCACCTTCCTGAGAAGCAGGGGCAAGCAAATGATGCTAACATGGTGCTCATGTTGTTTGCTCTGCTGTCAGTAATAAAGTCCTTTTTCTCTGACCCAGAACTCTCATGTATTCTGCCAGCATTTATGAAATAATAACAAGCTGAATTATTAACTTTTAAGCAGGATAAAATAAAATCCTATACTCAATAGTTGGCACATAATAAACATTAAATAAATATTAGTTTTACGGGACAGATTCTGTCAATGGAAGCTGAAGAAGCCTGTGAAAACAAGATGGGCACTGGAGGGGTGGGATTGACAAAAGCGTGAGGGGCTTTATTCTTGACATGGCTTCCCGGTTCTTCCCTTTTATTCCCCACACCCACTTGCCTTACTTATTATTCACCAGTAATACCAGTAGTTTTTATAACACAGTGTCCTTCTAAAGTTGCTTACTGACAATAGGGTCTGAACTCAACTCACCTCCGAAAGGAAAACATAACCATTTGGAGAGTGGGAATTATTAAAGTATTTCTGCCACATCTAACAAAGAAGAAGAATAGGAAAAACTTACCTATGCTATATATCCTTTTTGTTTGGGCTTTTAAAAAAATTTAATGAGAAAGACAAATCTCTACCCAGAGGTTAATGAAGAATCTTTGAGGATGTAGATACATGAAATAATATTAATCTACATCTAAAAAAAAAAAAAAAAAAAAAGACCATACAGGATCGAGCTACCTTGAGCATTTCTCTAGGAGCACTGGGACAAATGAGGGTTCAAGAGTGAAAGGCTATACAGGAAGAGAAATAAAGGTGCTAAAATGTAAAATGAGGGCTGAAGACACAGAGCTAGAGAAGCTGGCTTACACCCCTGCACCCCTAGGTGAACAAACAGGAAGAAAGCACAACTTCTCTCATCTTCTTCCTCCTCACTATCCCCCACTTCGTTGTTCCCTGCTACTGCATTTTAATAAGGCTTACGAGGATAGAACCAAAGTACAGCAAACTGGGGAGGAAGGTGAAGGGAGAGATAAGGGTACAGTTGACAGAGAACGGGCAGGAATGAGGTCACCATTGCATCAGTGGTCTCTGATATGCAAAGGAATTGTGGCAAACGACATCTTAAGTAAAACCTCCAACGAGATAAAGTTTGGGAAGGGGTGCCAATTAATCAAGCATTATTGTCTTCAGACACTTGGAAAGGATGCTCATATCTTTTGCAGCGGTACACTGTCAGAGAATATTCAATGTTTAAATTTTAGACTCATTACTGAGACCACAGCTTGACCTGACAGAAAAAAAACAATGCACCGGGGTCAAAAGACCTGAGGGTTTTTTGCCTCTGTCACCTTCTCATCTAACAACCTTAGGCAAGATGCTTCGCCTGAGCTTGAGTTTCCTCTTCTCTAACTGGAAGGTAACACTCTCTAACTCGCAGGGTCCTGGAAGCATGAGCCAGAATAATGTATAGAAAATTCTCTCATGCTCTAAATCGAGAAGTATTTACTATACGATGAGAAAAACTATGAAAGAAATTCTCTTTCAGAATCAAATCCTGTAGTTTTCATAACTGTAAGATATAATCCTGTATTAGCTCTCCTGAACAACAGAAGCCAGACCACATGACTATATGTACTTATACATACATGCTTATGTACCATAAATATGTATATTTTGAGATTACACATGTGTTTGTTAGGAGAACGTGGGACATGAGTTGACGCTATAATTTCTCTTGCAAAAATGATCTTGACACAAAAAACATCCATATTTCTCAGAATTGGAGAAATACTACCCCTTTGGACTATGTTTTCAGGGACTATCAATACTTTGAATACATGGAATAATATTAAGGAAGGTCAAAGGAACACCTCATTCTTCTATCAAACCACTCTGCTGGTGGCAAATGTGAAGGTGCTACCTGTCTGTGCCTCCAGTGAATGCTCATATTTTAATGGCAAGTAGAGGCCCTGGAAATCCAAAATATTTTGCACATAACTTATACCAGACTGAAAGAAGCCCCAAATGTTTAATAACTTGGTAGGAACTATATTTACCTTTTGAAATAGGGTTGCCAGATAAAATACAGAACACCTAGTTAAACTAGAATTTCAGAAAAACAACAAATAATTTCAATAAAATTCAATATTTGGGACTTGCTTACACTAAAATATTATTTGTTGGTTTTCTGAAGTTTGAATTTGACCAGCATCCTGTGTTTTTTTGCTAGGTCAGGCAGCCCTACCTGATGCACCAGCTGCAACATGACCCCATGTCCCTATGATCTCACCATACTCAGTAAACCTCATGAGGTAAGCAGCTCTGTCTCTTTGGCCTCTGTGGGACCTGATATTTCTCCTTGTCCTTCCTGACACTGTGAAGGGGGAGATCACGTATCCTGTCATCAGACAAATTGTGCCTGCAGTAATAGATATTAAGTCACATGCCTTCCTGAAATCACTTGGAATTCTTTAACCATACTCCTAGGAGAGACCTCAAAATAAGCATACAGGTACTTTGGAACAAATAAAACACAACTTCCCTTTCTGTAAGCAATTAAATGGAAACTCCTGGAAGCTCCAGGTTCTAATCGTACCCAAGATGAGTAATGCATTAATGATTAGTTTACATTGTCTCCTTTTGACATTTCTTTGATTAGTTTTTTAAACAACATCATTGGTAAAAAGCTAATTAGATTCTAATTATTTCCACATAGATTAGTGTTATTAAGCCTCCATCTCAGACAGATCATGATATGGTGACCTCAGATCAGTTTCTTGGCATTTAAATTATTTTTTAAAAAAATAGAGAAAAGGTACTACTATTCTGCATAATTATTATCCTTAATTTAAGAAATAGACCAAGATACAAGCTGTAGTGGTGGCTTAACAAACCCCTTAGCGCTAGCTCAGATTCTACTGCCTTCTTATTAAAATACAAATCTGGAAATATCCACCTCCATTATCACCATGAAGATGTGACGCTTTCGGGCTTGATAATCATTTCAGTCCTGGTAATCATTTTCATGAAGATCTGGTGGGAGGAAGAAGGATATGAGAATCTGGTAAACATGCCCTTGATTTACGGTTCTGTGTAATCAGCTAGTATCCGAAATAACTGTTAGAACTCTGAAGGGGATCCCCAGGCTCCCTAATATATACATAAGATCTAACATCTTAATGATCGCAAGGTAATTTGAAATTTTCATAGCCATCACATCTGAGAATTTTCATGGGAGATACATTATAAGTTGTGTGTGGTTTTTTAAAAAAAATAAAAAGCAAATAAAAGTAATTGATTCAGCTTTTGTTTAACTGCCATCCTGAATGACTGAGATGAGAGAGACATTCTACTCAAGCACTGTAATAAAATTTAGAGTCCCTTTTTGACAGTTCTTTCAGCTAAAATTGTCCAACTTTTTGACAATTGCAGTGTAATTACACTAACTGAAATCTGTAGGTTAAAAAATAAGTATTTTTTCCCGTGACTGTGAAGTTGCACCTGTATATTTGACTGCAAATCATCTATAACAATAAGTGAGGTCATCCTAATTTTTTTTTGTACAGTGTTATTTTCATGGTTTTTTGGAGTATCTGACATGTTGAAAGTAGAGAGGATTTTCCCATTTCATGGGTTATTTGGAAGCACTAAACTCCAAAAAGATATTAAGGATCTTATAATACAATCACAGGCCTAAAAAGCACTTAACAGAAGACACAAAATCCAGGAATTAAATAAAGTAGTGTGTTTGGCAGAAAGAAAAGCAGTGAGGACAATCGGGGAGAGATAAGGAGGCCAGTGGCTGTGGGAAAGTAAATGATATGCTGAATTTAACTCACTTGCTCGCAAGAGAAAGAAAGCAAGCGGATTCTAAAATTTTCATTGCCAAATGGTTAAAAGCATTTCAGTTTTCCAGTAGACTCAAAGTTTGCCTTCACCCCACACCTGCAGATGGAAGTGGGGAGATGCTGTGATGTCATTAAGAGTGTCGTATTTGGAGGTGACCGAGGCCTGGTATTTCCAAGCAGCTTCCAACACTGAATCGGGACTAAGAGGCCTCAGAGGCCGAGAGGTGAGATCTGTTCCCCCTGAGCCTCTGCAAGGCACAGCTTTTCCAACATGTTGGCCATGACCCGCATTTAAAAATACAACGACTCCCTTACTGTATGTTACTCTGGTGTTTTCTAATCAATTCTATTTTTATTTACATTTCAAAGTTCTAGTCAAAACCCATTAGGTTAACTTTTTGAGCCACTAAATAGATGGAGACCCACAATTTGAGAAATGCTGTGCCAACAGGCATAGCATTTTCTTAAAATACAGAAAAATGGTAAAATGTAATGTTTTATATTTATATAAATATGAGTCTATATGCATCCTCAGACATATATAGTATTTCAAAATGTATATGTAAAATGTTGTTTTACACATGTGGTAATAACTTGCTTAAGCTCACGAGAAATCTTCAGCTTAAGTTTAAACATATCTTTTAATCATACAGTTGAGCTAAAACCTATATTAAATGTTAACACGATAGTATGTATTTTTATTCATCTCATAGATTTCAGCTTGTCTTTTTAACGCAAAGATATTTTAACTAATTTAAATAATTAACCTAGCTAACTCTTGAATTCTTGTTACCTAAGTTTTTTCTATAGCTTGCTTTAAAACGCTTTCCTCAATCCCCGGGGAAAGTTTGTGTCGTCAAGCATATGAGTTGGTCATTTATTAGTGTCTGTACGTCAGCCGAGCACATCATTTTTTTCAAATGCGATTTAGACACAACATGATCATTAGCTTAAAAATTGCTTTGTTTGTGTATTTTTCCAAATGACAAGTACTGAAAAATAAAATCACCCAGGTTAGCTTTTCCTTCTTACCTGCCTACTATTCACTGAGGTCATTTTTCTCACTGTCATCATTAAAGAGTGTCAAATATCTTAGATCAAGTTGTAGCTCTTTTTATCCTCCAAATAATGTCAACGTTTCCCTTTGTTTTCAAATCTATCATAACTGAAACAGCCCTGTTCGCTAGGCATCCTTGAGGCGAGATGCAGCTGGCATGCCGGGAAAGGTGTCCGAAGCAATAATGCTTGAACTGAGAGAGATAAGAAGTTAGCCTGAGAGAGAGGCAGGGTAGAGCATCCCTAAAACACTCAAATTTGCTACAAAGAGGTCAAAGTCATTGGGAATGGAGTTCAGGGTGAAGAACAATGGAAAGTAATACTCCAAGTGAAGGCAAGGGCCAGATCAAAAATTATTTATATACATAAGCAGGAGAGAGACTTGGGATGTTTCCAAGCTGAGAAGTGACATGATTAAACTTTCATTTTAGAAAGATCACTTTGACAAAAATATAGAGAATGGATTGAAGGTCAAGATATTGAGGCTGAGAGTTCAGTTAACAGGCCATGGCAATAATCCAAAAAAGAAATAATAACAACTGGATTAATACATGAGTAGAATTGAAAGAAAGAACAAGGACTCAGTAAGACATAATAGAGGCCAAATGTCTGGGCTTATTGGACACTGTAGAGGTGTATTCATGGATAGTGTTTGAGGTGAGAAAGAGGCGAAGAAGATGGAGTCTAGAATGATTCCTGGCTTCTGGCCCGGATACCTGTATAAAAAGGTATTTGTAACAAAGGGGTCAAGCTGTGCAAGAAAAATGATGCATTTGGCTTAGCAATGTTGAATTTGGGAGGTTTATTGCCCTTCTCTAGAGATGCTCATCTGCAGAGCTAGCTAACTTTCACTGAGCACTTACACTGTGCTCGATACTGTGCTAAGCATTTAAATGCATCAACTTTGTCTTCTAATAACTCTTTTAAGGATGACTATTATTATTCAGTTTAAATATAAGGAAACAGAGACCCAGAGAATAAATTATTGTCCCAAGTTCACAGAGCTGGTAAATATCTGAGCAGGGAATCAAATTTAAGTCCATCTGACCCTGTACCTGCATCTTACTACCTATGCTAATCAGGACTGGTGAAATAGAGACTCAGCATCAGTGAAAGATCCGTGGTAGTTGAAGTTCTAGTTGTGAGTGAGGTCACCAAAGTAGAGTATTGTAGTAGAAAACAGAGGCCTAAGGAAAAGCTTTAAGGATCACCAACATTTCATGCACAGGCTGCAAATCAATGGCCTCTTTTTGTCCACAGACACAGTTTGTCTGGCTAGCACATATTTTTAAAACCTTAGATTTGAATGCTTCTGGAAGGGGTAGGGAGCTCTCTGCACTCCTGCACATTCCCCAACACCTCCCATTAGTTACATACGGCTCCTTCAAACCTGCACACATCCTGCCAGGCCCCCGGAGGCGCTAGAGCTGCAGCCCCTAAAGGGTGTGGAGGAAGAGAAGCTCACGTAGGAAAGGGAAAAATCAATGAAAAGTTTCAGGAAAAAAAGGGACAGGCAACCATATTAAATATCACAGATGCTCAAGAAAGATTAGGAAAGAACAGTGTCTATTGAATGTGGTCACTTATAATCTTGGTAAAAGGCAACAGGGTGGGTGTAGGGTAACAAATTCAGATTACAGTGGGGTAAAGAGTGAAAGGAAATGGAAGAGATGGAAACAGTTAGAGAGAATGGAGATACTGTGGAGTCCAAGGTTGTATTAGTCTGCAGTGGCTGTCATAATAAAATACCTAGAAGGCTTAAACAACAGAAATTTATTTTCTCACAGTACTAGAGGCTGGCAGTCCGTGATCAAGGTGCTAATCAATTTGGTTTCTGGTGAGAGCTCTCTTCTGATTTTCAAACAGCTGGCCACCTCCTTGCCATGTCCTCAGAAGACCGGCGAGGCTGAGGAAGGGGAACCCAGGTGCCTGAACTCTTCTGAAAATGACACCAACCCTATCTGATAGGGCCCCATCCTTATGACTTCATTTAAATTTTATTACCTCTTCACAGGCCCTGTCTCCAAATACAGTCAAATTGGGGGATCGGGGCTTCACCATATGAATTTGGGGGGACACGAACATTCAGTCCATAACAGTTATCTATGGATAAAAGGAACACCTGGAGGTATTGAAGAAATGGGAAAGGAAATTGATTAAGAATATGAAAATACCTTCCATTCTTCTTTCTTTAAAAAAAAAAATCTGTATTAAAGCTAAATTACTTCAATCTTGCATAATTCCAAACTTTATGTAATAAAATTTGGGTAATGAAGTCATTGTTTTTCATGTACATTCTTTCATTGACTTAGAATGTAGGAGTATTCGGGTAATTGGAAGTTCTTTATTTGGCAGCAAGTAAAGGAGGGGAACACGACAGCCCAGAGCTGAACCAGAACTGAGGCGGTCTGTACGAAGAGAGGATAGAGATAAAAGAGAGAGGCTGGGAGAAGCCCCACGAGCCAGGGAGAAGACATGAGGAAGTTGTGGACACTGCAGAGGTGAAAGGGAGGAGACAAGACCCCTGTGATGGGCAGCTGATCGGAAGAGCAGAAATGCTCAGAATTTATATTAGCTTCCTCTGACGTAAACATGTGCTCTGCTTTACTCTTCAAAAGAAATCTTCAACAAAACCTATAATGCTCATTAATGCTATGTGGAACAATTTTGCTTTTTTTTTTTTTTTTTTTAAGGAAGGGGAAAGTGGTGACCCTTGTTTTAAAATAAGTGCTTGGAGGACAACATGGGAGGACATCTACATGTTGGAGACATTCAAAGGCCAACAACTGTAAACACAAGATAACACAAAAACTAACCAGGGTGCATAATTTTAACATTCTTTTCACAGGCCCCCCTAAATATTTAATTTTGACTGATGCCCCTTTAGAAGTCTCACTCTGATTTGCAGGGAACAGGTACAGATTATTGGGAAGCACTTTTATACCTCTTTTAGATGCACCCCTGCTTCAGCCTTTCACTGTGGCTTATGTCGCAGCATCACTGAGCCTGACTTGGCTTAGTAAACACTGCGAAAATCCCAGATACTCCTGACTACGAACAGACATGACACTAACAATACTTTTCAAAATCAAAGTTAGAACAACTCCAGACTCCTCTAGTTTGTTTCTTGACTCTTTCAGGGTAATATTAGTTCACGTGGATTCCTCATTTCATTTCAACTCCCAGTACCTATAAATGCATCCTCGCTTATTCCTCATCATCTGATTTTTCTCCCTTCTGGATGTTCCTTCTCTGTAGGATTTTTCTACAGCTAGATTGAGAGAAGGCTGCCTTACACTACCTTTTCATTCCTTGAATCTTCATTCTGGTTACTTGCCCAGAGTGGCCCATTAATCAACGCTGGCGGAGTTAATAAATAAATTATAACTAATGACCATTTTGACTCACCCAGGTGTTTATCTGCTCAGCTGCATTATTGAGATGCCAAGGGTATCTCTTTTTTATAGAAATATTTGCTGATTGAGAAACTTATTGATAGATGTGAGTAATGTGGCTGCTTTATTTTCAAGGTTCTGTTAAAGTGTTGGTGCAGCTCAGGGCTCCGTGTGGATTTATGTTGCAAATGATAATAGAAGTGGCATGTGGAGAGTGGACTGGGAAGCCAAATATATGCAGGAAAAGTGAAAATCACCAAGGAAAACGACTGAAGGGGAAATCAATATGAGGTGAAAGGTCAACAAGCCTCCTGCTGTTAGTCTGTCAAAATGTATTTAATGGGTTCATTGGATATTTTTCACATTTAAGAAATTGACATGAGAAAGGGTTAGCCTGCAATAAGTTTTTATTTCTCTCTTACAAAATAGCTATTTTTTTTTTCTTTTGAGAATTTTACCTCTGATCTTCGTATTGCATTCATGCCCTGGGGTTTGACGCTTCAACAGAACTAACTATACAGATAAGACAATTATTTTTTCAGTATTTCATTCTGTAATCACAGCCATATTAATTTATCAAAGTGTAATTTAAAGTATACTCATTAAAATTAACTAAGAATCACATATGGAGCTTGCTACATCAAGGGTCTAGTTTATGGGTCTGATTTCATTGTATTTACTAAGAGGATCCCCTTTTTATTCTCTCGTCTATCATCTGTACAATTAGATTGATCTTCAGTTCTCTCCTCTTCAAGCAAGAGAGTAAGAGTAACAGATACCAAAAAATTAACTCATTTCCAACAATAGATTTTGGTGAAGAGCTTTAAAAATAAAAAGTCTTTCCACATAAAATGACATTTCCACTATCTTTCTTAAATTTTATACTCTCATTTGGTGTACATTTTTATTTAACACTCTTATTATTTAGACAGTTCGGTCATCCTCTTATTAGAGGCTCAAGTTTTTGCATTTTTCTAACACCTTTAATCAAAGTACCTTTAAGTATGTTAGAAAATTAATTCATTCGATGGTTCCTGAGCTATACAGAGAGATGAAGCATTAAACATTAATATCTGGAAAACTCAACATGGTGAGGATAAAACAGGGAAACATTTTTTCTCTTGCTTCTTGGTATCCACTGGTCAGCAGGGGGCATGGGTCTGGATGCCAAATGGGTGTAGTAGGGTCAGAGGAGGCCCAGGGTGGAATGAGGAAAGTAGAGCGTATGACCTGAGATGAAGTGCTTCCTAGTTGCACAAGCAAAAAGCTGGTCAAAACTTGTGCAGGACTGGTGACTGGCAAAGTGAAAAGGGCTAAAGAAGGGACCGAGGGGTTTGGAGGAGTAAATAATGAGTGTTTGATATATAAACTCTTAAAAATATATTCAAAACTATGGATTCACTGTCAAGAAAAATGTGAACATGCACACATGCACATATTATACACGCTTCGGGTAGTTTTTCTTCCTCCAAAGCCGATCCATGTACCCAAGACTCTCAGTTTAAAGTGCTCATTACAAAGGAAATATGGTATTCATGTGGGAAACTGTATAGGTTGCCTCAAATTAAAAAATATGCCTTCTTTAAATAATTGCCCTTTTCCCCTACGAAGTACTCTCTTTTTAAATATTCTTCTATCCTTCAAAAAGTTCGCTTCAACATTTTTAATCTCTTTAACAATAAGTATGGTGTGTTCTGAGTTTACCTGGAGTCGTTAGTTGTAACAGTTATAAAAAGGGGTGAAGGGCAAGGTTGGGGTTTGATACGAAAGCAGAACCTAATATTTGAGACTGCAAATACTCGTTTGAAGAACATTATTATGACATGAGCCTTTTTATCTCTTTATGCCAAAGTATGCCAGGAACAATGATAATTTAATCTCTAACTTAGAGCTTGATAACAATAATTACAGTAGACACAGGGACCGGTAAGGTAAAGTTTACGTGTTTAATCATCACAGATTAGTTTTGATTCATACTAGAACTGTCATCTGAGCTTTTAATACAGTCAACAACCCGGGAGAGAGAAGGTGTAAATGAACCAGGAAATCTCAAAAAATCAGAGGCAAGTTGAAAACCTTTTCCCTCTTGAAAAATAGATATAAAGAACTGAATATTAATTCATATATAGGTGAAATAACAGTTTTCAGGACAAAAAGAAATCCTACTAAAACTCAGATAAAACAAAGGCAGAGCCATATAAGCGGGAAGATAAAATGAAAGCATGGTAATATTGCAGTCAATAGACACATGGTCACACAGAAAAATAAAGAAACTGTAAGACTATTAGATTTTCTCTCGAGACCCCCATCAGATAGCCAATAAAAAACAGCAAAGAGGGAAAGAGAGCACTCTTTGACGTCAGATATGGATTTGAGTATAGATTTGTTGTGGTTTATTTGCTCTTTTGCATTTTTTGTGATGGGTGGAAATATTGAAAAGTGGAAGATGCAAAATAGCTCAAGCATGACATGTATAATGATTTTAGAGTCCACCTAGAAAGAACATGAGAATTGCTATCCAAAATCCCATCTTAGTTCCTAGACATACTTTGGAATGTCAAAATTGCAGAGCTAACAATACTACTCAAATCTCTTCAAAAACTCATTCACCATTCATTATCTTTATAATCACTTTAAATAAGCAGATATCTCATCATGAACCCTGAGAATGCATTTTGAATCGTCCTCCTCTTCCTTTCTTCATACTCCTGTGAGAACTGAGACTGACCTGATTGCAGAGTTCTGGTGGAGGAGGAGGAATGTATAAGAAATGCCTGCTTTTGACTTGCTAAATGTCAAAGAACCATCCGTAGCGCTCCAGGCTAACCCAACAGCTTTCAGACCAAATTGTAGCCAGCTGTCCTAATCACCTACTTCACCTTTCTGAGATAGATCCTCAGATAAACCTGTCAGTATGTTAGAGGAAAGTACTCCTAACCACACTTTTCAGCTGCCTGTAATGTTGCAGGCGCTCACATGCAGGTAACTGCCCATTGTAAGTAATAAACCTAAATACTTTACTCTCTAATCATTAAGAGGAAGAACTGATGACTTTAAGTGAAACAGATACTGAAGATGTTAAATATCATGAGACATTCAACTATCTCATAAGTCAGATGAAGTTTACCCAACTGCTATGTCCCCCTAAATTCATATACTGAAGCTCTAATTCTCAATGCAATAGTATTTAGAGATGGGCTTTAGGAGGTGATCAGGTTTAGATGAGTTCGTGAGAGGAGAGCCTCCATGAAGGGATTTCACTTATAAGAAGAGGCAAATATCAGAGCTCTCTCTTTCTTCACCATGTGAGGATATGACAAGAAGGTGAGCCATCTACAAACTAGGAATAAGACTCTCACCAGACACCAAATCTGTCAACACCTTGATCTTGGACTTTTCAGCCTCCAGAACGGTAAGAAATAAATGTTTTTTTCAAGCCACCCTGTCTATGGTATTTGTTATATTCAGCCCAAACTGACTAAGATACCAACTAAAGAGCAGAAAACATACTAAGAACTATTTTTCACCAACTATCCACTGAATATTGAACATACTACTGAATGCTATTTGTATACCAATTCTAAAGTTACTTAAAATCATTAATACTTTTAATCTATTTGTGTCTATATTTAAAGAGTGTTTATTTTTTAATTTAAAAACATCTAGATATAATTGACTAAAAACATTGTATTAGTTTTAGGTGTGCAACAAAGTGATTTGATATACCACACATGATTTGGTATATTACTGCGAAATGATTATCACAATAAGTTTAGTTACCATCCATAACCACAGATAGCTGAAATTTTTCTTCTGAGAACTTTTAAGATTTACTCTCTTAGCAACTTTCAAAAATACAATGCCGTATTATCAGCTGTAGTGGCCATGCAGTGCATTACATCCCAGGACTTATTTATCCTATAACTGAAAGTGTGCACCGTTTGGCCACCTACCCCACTGGTGGTAGGGGGGGTAGGGCAGTAGAATGCTTAGTGGAATGCAGATAGTACATATTAGATTTAAGTCTAATCTGACAATCGACCTTTTACCTGTGGTATTTAGCCCTTTCACATGAAATATAATTATTGCTATGGTTAAGTTTAAAATGAACATCTTGCTATTTGTTTTCTACTTGTCTCATCTGTTCTTTTTTATCTTTTGATTAGGTACAGTTGTATCTATAATTTCATTTTATTTATTTTGCTGTCTTATTAGCTGTAACTCAGTACCATTTACCTTGTCCACTCCTGACCTTAGTACTGTTGTCACACGTTTACTTATATGTGTGTTATAAACTCCATACTACCCTGGTTTTTGTTCAGTTTAAATAGTCAAATACTTTTAAACTGATTGAAATAATAAGGGAAATAATGGTTCATGTTTACTCCTGTAGTTATCATTTTGCTATTGTTTATTGCTACACGGAGACACATATTTCTATCTGTGATCCGTTCTTTGTTGTCTGAAGGACTTAAGTTAACATTCCACAGTGAGGTTGTGTTGGTGATTAATTCTTATAGCTTCTTTAGAACTGAAAAAAACTATTTCACCTTCACTTTTGAAAGATATTATTACTGGACATAGAATTATAGGTTTATAATTTTTTTCGGTGAGTGCTTTAAAGATAGTGCTCCCTTGTCTTTTCACTTACAGTATTTCCAATAAGAAACAGGCAGCCGTCCTTGTCTTTTCAACCCCTGTGTAGTGTATCCTTTGTACTGGCTACTTCCCTCCCCCCCCTTTTTTCATCAATGTGTAGGAGCTTACAATGCGCCATTCTGTTATTTCCATATTTGCTGTACTACAGATTTGTTGAACTTCTTGGATATGTGGGTTTACAAATTTTGGAAAATTTGGAATGTTTTTGACCATTATCAGGGGCTCTAATTGTAGGTATAAAAAACTATCTTTAAATTCTCTCACAGCACACTAATTTTTTTTTTTAATTTTTGATCTATGTTCATGAGAGGTAATGGTCTGTAGTCCCCCCCTTCCCCCTTAATCTCTCTTTCTCTGGTTTTTGGAATAAGGGCAATGCTGGCCTCATAGGATGAGTTGAAAAGTGGTCTCTGTTTATTATCTGGAAGAAATTGTAGAGAATTGATATTGTTTTTCCTACAGTGTTTGGTAGAATTCACCAGTGAAGCAGTTTGGGCCTGGTGCTTTCTGTTTTGGAAGGTTATTAATTAGTGGTTCAATTTCTTTAATAGATACATTAATTTTTCTCCTCATGTGAGTTTTGATAGGAATTGGTCCATTTCATCTAAGTTATCAAATTTGTGGGCATAGAATTGTTCACAATAGTCCTTTATTGGTCATGGGATTAGTAGTGATGTCTCCTCTTTCACTTATGATATCAGTAATTTGTATCTTTACTCTCTTTTTTTCTTGTTTGCCTGGCTAGATGAGTATCAATTTTATTGATCTTTTTAAAGGATCAACTTTTGGTTTCATTGATTTTTCTTTATTGCTTTTCTGTTTTTGATTTCATTGATGTCTGCTCTAAATTTTTTATTTTCTTCTGCTTACTTTGGATTTAATTTGATTTCTTTTTTTAGTTTCCCAAGATGGAAACATATTTTCAACTTTAGATCTTTATTTTCAATGGTATAAGTTCCCTCCAAGCACTAATTTCACTGCATCCCAAAGTTTTGATAGATGGTATTTTCATTTTAATTTAGTCCAAGATGTGTTTTAATTTCTCTTAAAATCTCTTTTTTGATCTGTGTATTATTTAGGCGTGTGTTGTTTAATCCTCAAGTATTTTGTGATTATCCAGCTATCTTTCTATTATTGATTCCTAGTTTTATTCCACTGTGGCCTGAGGACATGCTTTGTATGAATTATTTTCTTTTAAATTTGTCAAGTTATGTTTTCTAACCCAAATATGGTTTCTCTTGGTAAATTTTCCATGCGAATTTGAGAAAAATGTGTTACTGATGTTGTTAAATGAAGTATTACATTAATGTCAATTAGACTGATGATGCTATTCAGTTTAATTATGTTCTTACTTATATTCTGCCCCAGATGTCAGAAACCTACAGGATAATCTTGCTCTAGGATTTTAAGTATTTCTTCACACAAAGATTAATTTGTTTACTGAAACAGAGATGCTTCTGATACTTTACAAAACAATGTCTCTCCAACATTCGTACATCTGAATCATGTAGAAGGCTCATTAAATAAAGAATGTTGAGATTCACTCCCAAGTTTCAGAGTTTTTTATTTGTGAGTAGAGCCTGAAGACTTTGTATTTCTGTTAAGTTTCATCGGTGATGCTGATGTTGCTGGTCCAGGGACTATACCATTAGGTATATCTTTAAAACCATAATGTCCAGCATATATAAGCCAAAGGTTTGAGTCATGTTGAGCTAGGATGAATAGTAAAGAGAAGAATTTCTGAGAAGGGTGTTCTATGTCTTGCCCTGATCTTGGTGAAGAAATAGGTAGTTATTAAATTGCTGATAAAATTCATTTAAGGAGACACAGTATGGATCTAGACTTCTGGTAATGTTGGTTATCATCCTACTTCAAATAAATTTATTTCTAGATTTTTCTTCATTACTTCTTAGCAGAGAAGTTCTCTAATTTTGACAAATCCAGATCGAAGAATACAGTCTTGCTCAGTAAATTGGAACCAAAAGAGAGGAGGAGGCAGAGCAAAGCAGGCTTTGGCTTAAATGCTTGATACACTTGGAAGTGACTGAGTCTAACTTCCCAAATGTAAGGAGAGTGATGTTAGTAGGAGATTTATTTTCTCAAGGGTAGTTTAGTCAACCACCATCTCTTAGGCCGCAAGTATAAAACTACGTTTCTAAGCACTTTCCTCTCACTAGAACCCTTAGATCCTCTTAAGTAACCTGATCAGTGTTAGTCTATCACCCCATGGCGACTCCTGCTCTTATATTATACAACATGCTGATAGTGCATCCTACCCAGACTCAGAAAAAGACATCTTCCTGAGCTCTTTCCTGAAAAGGTGAAATGACGCTCAAGCTAGCCTAATCCATGGCGTGCCAACATTGTCCCTAGACACAGTGGAGACTGATAATATTGAACATTTGCTTACTCATTAGTCAACCACGAAAACTCAGTCTTCCCAGTACTAGTACTATTTTTCTCCCAACAAACCTGACTTTCCAGACATAGGTGGGTAGCATGAGCAGAAACGGCGGCATTATCTGGTATTAAGCAGCACGGTAAGCTGTACCTTCTCCACATTTGTGAGGTTCATACCTCTCAGCAATTAACATTGTTCTTTTTGAACTTGTGAAGCATGTTGTACAGCTAAGATCCTTGACATGTTTGGATTTTCTGAATTTTCATATAGGTTAACTAAAGGAGACCTGAATTTTAAAATAATCGTCTGCTCACATTATCTCTCTTGCTGTTAGGGGGAAGAAAAACAGAGATAGCTAGGTTTGCAACCTCTTTATCTGCCAAATTTAGGGGGTTAATTCTTGAGGATAATTGTCCTGGAGGAGTATGTTTTCTCATCTCTTCAGGGGAACAGGGTTAATTATCTTCAGGAAAATGTCCTCATCAGGCCTCTTCCCTTTCATAAAAGCACATCAACAGAACTCCTTGCTTGAGTTTATTATTAAAATATGGACTTTGGCACCTAACTTACAACATAGTGTCACTACACTTTATATATTCTTCCTAGGAAGTAAAACTCTAATTCTTTGTTACCCTAAACATCAAAAACTTTTAGTTGAAAGAACAATATTTAAGAAAAAATGTTTGAGACTTTGGGTCAGGCAAAGATTTCTCAAATATAACACCAAAAGCATGAGCAATAAAAGAAAAACTTGATAAATTAGACTTAATCAAAATTAAAAACCTCTACTTCAAAAGACACCATTAAGAAAGTTAAAAACTAATCTGCAGAATGGGATAAAATATTTACAAATCATGTAAGGGACTTGTATAAAGGATGTATAAAGAACATTTACAATTCAATAAGACAAGTAATCCAACTTAAAAATGGACAAAAAAGTTTGAGTAGATATTTCATCAAAGAAGATAAAAGAAAGGATAATAAATACATAAAAAGATGTTCAACATTATTAGTCATTAAGGAAATACAAACCCAAACCACAATGATATATCGATTTACACCCATTAAAAGTTTATAATCAAAAAGAAAGATAATAATAAATGCTGATAAGAATTTTAAAAAATGGGAACTCTCTTAAATTACTGATAGGACTGTTAAATAGTGTAGCCACATTGAAAACAGTTGGGAATGTTCTCAAAATGTTAAACCTAGAGTTACTATATGACCCAACAATTTTATTTCTTAGGTACCACTCAAGAGAAGTCAAAAGGACTTGTACATTAATGTTTATAGCAACATTATTCATCATAACCAAAAAGCAGAAACAACCAAATGCCCATGAAATGAGTGGAGCAAAAACCATGGTATATTCATATAATGAATACTATTTAGCAATAAAATGGAATAAACTGGAACATGGATGAACCCCCAAAACATTATGCTGTTAGAAGCCAGACACAATAGACCACAGATTGTATAATTCCATTTTATACAATGTACAGAAAAGGCAGAAAGTAAATTAGTGGTTGCCCAGGGCTGGGCATGGGAATGGGAATGAACCATAAATGGGTACTGGGGGTCTTATAGGGTGAAAAAATGTTCCAAAAATGGATTATAGTGACGATTACACAATTCAATAAACTTACTAAAAAGCCATTGAATTGTAAACTTAAAACAAGTAAATTTTGTGATGTGTAAATTTACCATTCAATAAAGTTAAAGTTTTCAACAACTGTTGTTGAGGAGAGGTACCTCAATCAGAGATGCCTGGCAACAGACGGCAAGGAGGGTAGCACCCTTCCAGACTAGACCTTGAGTGCCAAGTCCATTCGCATTGAGTGTGCAGCTATCCCTAGGGCTTAAATTAACGGGGTTACATAATTTTTGAAAACATTTCTGAAGCATGACACAACATCTATCTATCATCTTTCTGTCTGTCTGTCTATCTATCTATCTATCTATCTATCTATCTATCTATCCTACCATAAACCCTACATATATACATATGTATATATACAGATACATATATAAAAATTCCTCTAAACCAAACAGATCAATATATGAGTAAAAGTGCCCCCATGGCCGAGAATGAATAATCAATATGTCAGACCACATTAACTCAAGTGAGGAAAATCAGAGTGACATGAAAGAAATGAATGATTATACTTGAGTATTAGAGCTTGTCTGCCTCAGGTTATTTTGATGATACTTCAAATATTTATGGAAACAAGGGAATCTTTTTTTTTTTCCAAACAGTTTAAATTTGAGTAGGGATGTTTCTGGTAGCATCCTAAGAAACCCTGGTGCCATCAGTAAGTCCTTGATTCTTTGTAAGGACCCCAAGCATATACAAATTTTTGATGAGCTTCAAAATAAAATGTGTGAGGCATTCTAGGAACATATTAAAATTAAACATTCTCTAAGTTTCTTTCAGAGAAATAGAACATTTTACACATGTAATTATTCATTCTCTTCATTGCGATTACCCAGTCCCTGGTTATTACTACTGAAAAAAAACATGAAATTTAAAATACTGTATTATGTTACTATTTGCATTCCTGCCTATCTTAAAGAACTGTATCATGAGTTCTAAGAAGAATGGGGCCATATTCATCTTTGTGTCCCTAGCACTTGGCTAAAGCTTTGGACACACTAAGTGCTCAATACATATTTCAAAATGTTTAACCTGGAGTTACCATATAATCCAGCAGTCCACCCTAGATATCTGATCAAGGGAAGTAAAAATATATGTCCACCAGGGCTTGTACACAAATATTCATAGCAGCATTATTCACTAAGCCAAAAAGCAGAAACAACCCAAATTTCTATCGACTGATGAATAAATAAAAGACTTAGTTATATTCATTGACAACCTCTATTCTCTGACACAATGTTAATCAATAGTGTTTATTTCTTCATTCATTCATTCACTAATTCATTGAACAATATTTGCCAGGTTCCTACTCTGTACTAAAAATGTGTTAGATGCTAAAATCACAATGGCCAAAAAGACACAGTCCTTACCTCTTAGAAGCTCTGGATAGTAAAGGCACAGAAATAAAATGCTCTGTGATAAACAGATACAATATTAAGTCAGGGGCCTGCAGACCAACTTTGAACCCAGTTTAAGGTGTGACTGTGGAGGAATCAAGTGGAGGCCTAATAATGGAGGTAGGCAAATAGAGAAGGAAGCAAGAGGGGTCAGAGAAAGGGAATAAGGCTACACTGCAAGGTATTTGAAAGGCTTGGAAAAAATGTGGGCTTTCAGACAGACCAGGGTTTCTGCCTTACTTAGCCACTTACTAGCTGTGTGACCTTGGCCAAACCATTTATTCTATTTTGCTCTTCTGCAAAAGGGGGCTAACGACACTCATCTCACTGTGATTGTCATGAGTAGGGCTAAGGTGGCTGGTGCAAATCCTGGCATACAATTAATACTCAAAAATTTTAGTCTTTATGATTGCAATCCAAATCTAAGTGATTCAGCTTCAAAAGGATATGTGAATTTTTTAAAATGTAGTAGTATTAATATTTTAATTTGAATAATTCTTAATAATGCTTGGTAATTTTTCCAACAATTTTTCCTCATTTGCAAATCTTAAGTAGCTTCCCATTGCTTATAAAATTAAATCAAATCCTTTTTTAAACAGATGTATTCAAGTATAATTTACTTATTTTATGAATATACTATCTTTGATTTATTTATTCATCAGGTGATAGAAATTTGGGTTGTTTCCACTTTTTGGCTTAGTGAATAATGCTGCTACGAATATTTGTGCACAAGCCCTGGTGTATATATATTTTCACTTCCCTTGATCAGATATCTAGGGGTGGAATGCTGGATTATATGGTGACTCCAGATTAAACATGTTGAGAAACTGCCCAACTATTTTCCAAAATATCTACACTATTTTACATTCTCACCAACAATGCATGAGAGTTCTAATTTCTGCGCACCCTGCCGACACTTGTTATTGTCCTTCTTGATAATTTAAACACTTTTTAAATGAATATTATTTCAATGATAAAAACAAAACAGTTAAATTGTATAAGTTTTGAAAATGTATAGAATTAGATAAAAAGTAGAATGATTCATAATTTTGCCAAACAAAAATGGCAGCATATTTTTTAACACATATCTTTGTAATTTTTTCTTAAATAGCACTTTTTTAGCTGATTGGATAATACTGAATGTTCAACTTTGATCAAATATGAATTTAGAGAAAGGACTAGTATAATCAAAGAAAAGTATTTTTAATAGCAAACATTACTTAGTACCTATGCTAGGAATTGTGTAATTTTCTTATTGCATTATTAATTTAATCCTCAAAGCAGCACTATGGGGGGGGGGTAATATTATTTTAGTCATTTTATAGATGAAAGTAACCGAAGAAGTTTCTCATGGTTAATATTGAAGTAAATAATGGAGTCAGACCTCAAACTTAGATCTGGAGCTCTCCAAGTCTTCTGTTATAAACCACTAAACTCATGTGGGTTATGGGATGTAGTTGGGCCTAAAGGATAGGTGAGATTTAGTCACAGGGGAGGACCTATTAGTTGGGGAAGGAATTATGATATAAGTGAGACTTGGAGTAAAGACAACCATAAAATATTTGATGGTCACTGAAGAGACCACTTTAATTAGAGTTGTGTGAGGAAGACAGGGTTGTACAAGTTGTATTATATATGGTCTTGATTGAAGAGCCGAGGAGGTGAACTACTTCCTAAAGGCAATGGGAATTTAATGAATGTGTTTGAGATGAAAAAGTGGCTTGAATTTTTACCCCACACTGGTGTCATAAGATGGATCGAGGAAGGGAGTGATTAGATAAGGAAGGAGAGTCAGGATGTTGCTGTAGAGCCTATGGGTACAAGGATGCCGAGTGAGACTATGGGGTGGCAGAGGAAGACAATGGACTTAAGGAGTATGTTAAGCAGGAGTTAAGGGACAGAAAGGACAGAAAGAAACTTTCCCCACTCCCCCCACTTTCACCATGGCTGGTAGTAAAGAGAAATTAAACATGGAAAATAAAATAAATGAGTTGCTTTATTCTGTAAAATTCTCTACTGGATTAAAAATATTAATTTTCAAGATATTTCTGATCGCTTCAAGTGTTTTTAATACACCTTGGCATCTAATTCAATGCTGTTCACACCGACGTAATCAATGAATGTCAATAAGTAATGATTTCCTCTATAAAGAATTAAGACCTAGTATTAGGAAAATGAAACTAATTCACAATAATCTATGTTATGTTAAACGATAATATGTGTATTCTTCCTAAGGGCTAAGTGACCTGATGGGCCTACATGGGAACAGGAAGGAGCAGGCAAAACGTTTCCAGGTTTCTAAGGGACGGGTGCAATTATGTTCCTGATGTGACTGCAGTCACAGTAGCCTCAAACGGTAAATGCCGCTTTTCTTAGGGTTTTTATGTATAACAAGGGAGTAAAGTAAAAGAAGAGGAAATCCACATTTTAACATAAAATGTAACTAAGATTATTAACTTTTCATAGTAACATTTACTGAGATTATAGACTATAAAAACACTAAGGTCATTCTAAACACATATATCTCCAAGTTGAAATTACTTTTTGTTTATGAGAATGTGATGCACTGTTTAAAGGCCCTGCATGGCTTGCTCTCTACCTGGCCGTCATCATGTCTCCTTTTGTATGGCTTGACTTCTGCCTTTTGCCTACCTGTTCCCTTTGCCTAGTCTCCCCTCTACCCCTCATTCATTCAACTCCTTCAGTGTGCCTACAATCCTCATCCACTTTTCCACATGGGATCTATTTGTCTAAGTCTCTTCAAATGTCTCTGTCTGTTGCTTTTTGTAATATTTCCCTGGAATTATTGAAAGCCTTTCTTCTCTGTACCTCCAAAGGACGTTAAGCCCACTCCTTTACCCACATACACATATGGTTTGTGTAAATACCACTTTTACTCAGTAGATTGTTATCTTCTTATGGGCAAGACCTGTAACTTAATTTACCTTCACTGTGGTTGACTTTATAACAGTAACACGTAGCACAATACCTTAAACTGAATTGATAAATTTCTTAAGGTCATCTTATTTATTAGCAATCGTGTTTTATATTTATTCTGCTTATTCTTTAACGTATCTATCATGTAGTTTGCTTAGACATGATTCTAGTTCATGCCAATATTTAATTAAAGTCTCCATCAAGGGACTGTCACTAAAAAGTCCAAAAAAATAGTTTACGCTTCCTCTGTGTGGCAGTGACTGGCTGGACCTCTAACCCAGATCACATTTGCAGTATCTCCAGATTCACACTGCAAAATCATATCTACTTTTTAGGCCAAATCACAACCACATTTAAATCTCTTTAAATACTGCTCTCTTCCAAATGCTTCTTCCCATATCTGATGTATTATTAATGGAGTAGAATTAAATATAGGGGTTTTAAAACGAACTTGCTTCCAAATATATTAGACTTCATCTTCCCATTTTGACATTCTTTATTTCTTGATATTGCTATTTTCACAAGTCCTTTGACCCATTTTTTAACCTTCCCTTGTGTTCATATTATCTATCCATTTAATACACCTCACAATTTAATAGATGCTTTGTTTATGATACTGCAAATATGTCTAGTTAAGACCCTAGATGTGACTTAGTACTGATCTTTCTAGCATGTTCCTGGATGATTCCCTCTAAGAGAATAAACTGCTATGTATCATGATCACAGGGTCTTATTTATTTATTTATTTATTTATTTATTTGAGCAGGGCTCTAATCACATTCCAAACCACAGTCATCTTTCATTTTCTATCTATTCCGAATCAATTTTCCAGCCAATACACTCTATCAAATTATTTACTTGCATTATGTACTTTTCCTTTGTATGTTGATGAATCTCAGAAGGAAGGAATTACTGGCAGCCTTGGAGACTCTGGGTGTTTATGTGTGGGAATGGGAAGTGATGAAGGGGAAAGAAAAAATATAATCTGATGGTAAATTAAAAACTCAAAAACACAAACTTGTATGAGCTTACTCTTTGACTGAATGGTTGTTTGTTCCTTTGTTTTCTGGGAGCAAATTTAACAGGTTGGCCAGATTATTTGTTTAACGAAAGTTTCTGGAATGAATTTAAAAGTAAACAGAAATCATAGGGTGTTTTTTTCAACCCAAACCCACAACATTCTGGTATTCTCCATTACCATTGAAAAGCTAGTCAAAATGGATACAGAATTCCTTACAGATCCTTATCTTTGTCCTCTAGGATTGATTATCTAGGATGGATACTCTAATAAAAGAAGGCTGAGTGGAGTAGGTCAGACAGAAAGACAAATGCTGTATGATTTCACTTACCTATGGAATCTAAAGAACAAAATAAACAAACAAAACAGAAACAAACTCATAGACACAGAGGACATGTCAATGGTTGCCAGAAAGGAGGGAGAGTGGGGGAGGGGAGAAAAAAGGGAAAGGATTAAAAAGTAAATCAGTACTTACAAAATAGTCATAGGGATATAAAGTATAGCATAAAGAATAAAGTCAATAGTCAACAATATTGTAATAACTATGTATGGTGTCAGATGGGTACTAGATTTATCGGAGTGATCACTTCGTAAGTTATATAAATGTTTAATCACTATGTTGTACACTTGAAACTAATATAATATGGTATGCCAATGTAATTAAAAATGAAAATTTATTATAAAAAAAAAGAAAAAAGAAGCATTTTAGAATAACCATCGCTATTTCTCTTTCTTCACCCAGATCTCTATATTTTTTTTCTTTCAATCTTGAGTTAAGTAATGCACACTAAAATGGAATAAGCCTCATATGAAAGCTATTCGTTTTACCCAGGTCATCTTTCCTGGTTTATCTTCTCTTGAGCCAGAGGTATTGAGTAGATCCTACAGGATTCATGTTTCAATTTTAACAATACTGAAAGGGGTCTCTGACTGGAGAAATTGACTAAGAAGATGTTGAAAAATATTGAACCCTCATTCTGTAATGTAAACTACACAGAAATGAAATGAAAACTAGCCAAGATATATTCTGGGCTTGCTACATGGTCGGCACACTTACAATTGATTTTCATTTAGCATCTTTTTTAATCCTCACAACAGTCCTGTAAGGTTAGTACTTTTATTATCCCTGTCTTACAGATGAGAAAATTGAGACTTAGAGAATGTAAGTAACTTACTAAGGTGGTAGGGTGGTACTACTGGATCTAGTGGGTAGAGACCAGGAATGCTGCTAAACACTCTACATTGCATAAGATAAGCCCCACAGTGAAGAATTATTCATTCCAAATTGTCAATAATGTCAAAGTTGAGAGACTCGTTCTAAATATCTGACTTTAGTACTCATGGAAGGTTGAGGAACTGTGATAACAGCAGTTTTTTAAAGAGAAATTTAGTCATTAAACAGAAAGAGGAGAATTTAAATTCAGGATGTCCCAAGTTTTCTTAAGACTGCTCCAGTGTGTTCTATGAGGTCTATTTCTTGTTTCTGGATGCATATTACTGAAAATTGGTTTCTCTCGGGCAAACACTCAAAGTGCAAGTTTTAAATATGAAGCGTTTTATCACTAATTCCTGTGACAAGCTTGCTTTCTTCTAGTATGTTCTGCAAAATGCTGCGGTGCTCTCTAACTTGACTTCATTGTGCTTGGTGTCCTTCTGGCTGCCAGTTTTTACTTGCACAATCTGTGGCATTAGGTATCGTGATAGTTGGTGGGTGGGTAGCAGTAATGTCCCTTGAAGAGAACATTTCTCCCAGAATAGTGTCTGAACTTACAACCCATCTGGCATTGGGTAATGCCATCTTACTTGTTAAGTCAGGTCACCAAACACCTTCCAGACAGCAACAACCCTGGACAACACTGTTAAATATTTCTGTACCAGTTTATGTGGGCCAGGCTTATACGCCGTGGTTAATCTGCTACTCTCCCCATTACACTCCTCCTAATAGAGCTGCTCAAAGACAAAGCAAATCAATATTGCCGACTTGGAAAATTATTTCAGTATGGCTTAGAAAGACGTGGGGATGCGTGCACAGTCAGCGTACATCTTTTTGTACTTTGCTTATTAGAATGGAAACTCTTTGAGAGCAGGAACTAAAGTTTTGAAGGTCATGTGTAGAGTTAAATGTAACGTAGCTCAGAGAGTATTTAATATTATTTTCATTAAAAAATTATCAGATATGCCTTTCTGATTATTTTATAACAGTTTGGGAGCATTTAGATAAGAGAAATATGATGACAACTTGGAGGGAGTTCAGAATGAAACAATAAAAATGAGTGAATGGTTAGAGAGAAGAGGGAATCAGTTATGTGCTGGCTAAACAAGAATAAAAGAAGAAAAGGCCTATGATAAATGAAAGGTGTATGTATCGAACAGTAAATTGCTTAGTTGTTGATAGGCCCTTGAGTAAGACAGCTTCCACCTCTGAAGCCATATATTTTGGGATTAACAGACTTTTTTTCCCCTTTCTACAATTGATTCCCTGGCCCCAATTCTAGTTTAATTGCTCCATGAGGAGTCACTTACTGCAGTTGGTTGGAGTCAAGGCATTACCCAAGATTTTGCAAGAATACATTTCTATTTTTCAAAAACTTGACATCATTCTAAGCTAATAAAAATAAAATATCCCTGATAATAATTCCAGTCCCCCCATTCTTAGTAAGAATCCTATGAAATCATAAAGGGGTTAGGGACTGTGTGATAGAAATATGGAAAAGGTGGTAAAGAAGAAATAAATACTTGGAGAAAAAATACATAAGGCCGTGAGACCTGAATTCTGCCCTATTGGCTGAGGATCCCCACCCCTGTGATGTTCTGACCACATCTAAAACACCATGGAATTCTGAACACCATATTATAAGGGGAGCATTGACATCAAAGAAGGATCATCTGAGTGAAAAGAGTTTGAAGATGAAATAATAAAAGAAATGTGGGTGATTAGCCAAAGGAAGTTTAATGGGGGAAATTATAACCATCTGTAAATGTCTGGAGCCAGACAAAATGGAATTTAGACTCTTTCCTAGCATCACAGAGTAAAGAACAAGCACCAATTGCTAGGAATTTCAGCAAGATAAATTTCTGATTAACATAGGAGAGAAATGAAAAATAATGGGCTGTACCATAATCGAAGGGCTGCCTAGAGAGAGGTGATAGTCACTTGAAGGATCAAACTAAGACTAAATGATTTTCTGTTAGATTTATAAATGAATTCATGCATAGATAAAAGAAATGGAACTGAAATATTAATTCTGATAAGATCCTTTAATTTGTTGAGTAGATCTGCTTTCCGATTAAGCTCAAATAAATGATTAAAAATGCTCAACTATTGTCTATACACCTTTATCCATGTTTTGCTTCTACTGATATGGATTAAAACTAGTTATATATGGAGAGTTATTAAGAGGGACATAAATCATCTTAATCTATTTTTATTCTTAAATATTTATTAAATTTTACCCTCACATCCCCATTCATACCTTCTATCTCCACTGTCTTTCCCTTAATAAAGCCTTCATCCATTCTCCCCTACGTTATTGCAGTAGCTTCTGAATTGTTTTATCTGCATTCTTTATCTTTCAATCCATCTTCCCTAGTGCTACTAGTGTAACAAAGTTGGGCTAGTGAGCCCTTTAGTTAAAACATGCAGATGGCTTCTCTCTACCCATGGATAAAGACCCAACTTCTGAACACAGAACTGGAGATCCTTGGCTTATGGACTCAGCCTCTCACACTTGCCTTACCCACTACTGTCCTTCCCTGAAAAATCTTTTCTCCAATAGTAATGTATCTACTGTAATCTCTGAAGTGGAAATACTGTCCCACATGTTTAAGACTGCACAACACATCGACTTTTGCATATGTTGAATGTCCTTCCTCAATCCTGGTCCTCTTTGTCCATCTTTATTTTTTAATCATCAAATATATGGTCTTTATTAATAAGTCCAGTCTGTTTTATATCTTCAATTATTTATTCTCAGGACTACCAAACCACAATGGGAAAGAAAAAAGAAACCACTGTTATTTAGTTGAATAGTGTTTTGCACAACCTATTTCTCAGTAAGTTCTCTTTGATTTCCTTAATTCTTGGGTGTAAAGTCTAGTATCTATTTTTATTACTGTGTTTTGAACATTTTATTAAAATGTCATCTTCATGGTAATTAATAGATTTTGTTAACATTTAAGAAATATGGTAATATAATATTCCTATGAAAAATAATTATATTCATATATCATCAATTATTATGTCATAAATTATTATATCATATTTATATCATAAATATTAATCTTATTTTTCTTATGCCATATACTATATCTCCAAGAGCCCTGATCAAATGCAGAGTATGCCTTCTGATGTCAGGCTACTGAAAATGCCTCTGCCTCTAAAATTCTAAAAGCAGACTATTTTGCATATCCAAAATGGGCAGCACACAATGTTGTTTACAATGTGTCCAGTTACATAACATTCATCATCCCTGGTATGTAATATGTATAATTCAAGTACTTTTTAAATATGAATCTTGGCATAATGCATGTTTAAAAATGGAGTCAGCATCCGCTATGTAAATCTACACACAGGTGTGATACCTTTGCTCAACTACAATAAAAGCAATTCTGTAAAGATGAATTTAGTCTGATAACCCCCAGTAGTACATCATAATAATCAAAGCTTTAAATGCAATAATGTTTAAGAATTGAACTGGCACCAGGGAGACTAAGTCCTCAAGTCAATATTTGAAAATTAGAGCTGTTGTGTGAAATGAAGTGCTAAGCTGGAGAACTGCCAACTGCTGAAAGCTTGCATGCAGGAGCTGTGACACACAGTATAGAGTTTCCAAATGAAGCCAGGGAGGGGATACCAAGGAGAGTCTGTCTCATTATCATCTCTTGTACAGGCTCCGTCTCTGGACTCAGCTCTTCTCTTGCTCTCTTTCCCTTCCTGTCCATAGGTCTTTTAGCCTGGAGTTTCTGTGTTTTCCCAAGTGAATTGTTATTTACGGTTAGCCCTCTTTGGAGCCAAGGGAGAAAAAAAAATACGATCATTTTTTAGATGGAGGTGGAAACTTGTTTTTTTTTTTCTGTCAACTCTATTGTTAAGAGAAGCATTGTATCATGTACAAAATGCAGAAACACATTAGAAAGCAAACCGTGAATACTGCTTCTGTTTCATAGTTGAGAGAGACTTAGATTAATGATGTGAACACAAATAGAAATTCAGGTAGAAAAACTGGACACATTCTAAATTAAGCATATGGAGATGAAGTATGTGCAACTTTTCCCTCCCATCCAGCACAAAATCTTTAGTTCCTTTACCTTTTAAGCATCTCTATCTGTAAGATCCCTTACAGAAACACTGAAGTACTACGGTTCATATGCCTTCTTGGGAAAGAAGGGAGAGATGAGACTCTGATATTGTTTCAGTCACCGTTCAGTCAGGAAAACTGTCTGTGCTGGGTAATTCAATAGAGGAGATTTAATATGTGGAATGAGAGATAGAAGTGTCAGAAGGGCCAAGAAGCCAAACAGGGGACTGCGAGACAACTTAGAGATTAACAACAGCAAAAAGCAGCCACAACACCAAAGGCCGAAAGATAGGTAAAGAGAAGGTGTGACCAGAGCTCAGCAGCAGGCCACCGTAGTAGGAATTTCAAACAAAGTGGAGCCTGTTCTGAAGGAACCATGGAAGGAGACACTTGTTGACAGGAAATGAAGACATGGACATGACACATTTCTGTCAGAGGTTCTACCTAAATAACAGTGTGTATGTGCGTGTATGTGGGTAATTTCCTTTCTTCCCACCTTCCAATCTCCCACCAATACCTTCCACTGGCCAGAAACTAGGGCAAGGAATCCTGAGGAATGTAGTTTTCAGGGCTCAGTCCCTTAAAAATCTCAGACACAATTACATACCCAATCAGAATAAATTCTTACAAATGAGTAGTATAACAATAACTTGATTTGTAGTTTCCTTTCCCTAAAACTGCCTCCTGCTATAGAAAATCTAATCTCACAGTGAGAGATTCTGACATGAAGTTAACTATCTTCCAGCGACAATCCTTTGCCTATCATGAGTTCCCGAACTTGTGTAAATGTAAATCAGCCTATCATACAAGTTTTGGCTAAAGGCTTACAGTATGCTATGGGGTGGGATGTTGTAGTTGAGGGGAGAGGCAGGTGCTTAAATGAAACTCATGAATGAAATGTCAAAATAGGCAAGACTTTACAAAATGCAGTGCCCTGTTTAATTGCATAGACTATGGAGAGAGAGAGAGAGAGAAAGAGAGAGAGAAAAAGAGAGAGAGAGCACGAGCAAGCGAGCGAATATTCCCAGAAAACAGGAGAGCAACAAAAACATATAATCAGGACAGACCTCACATGGGATCAGGTTTCTGAGTATAGTTAAAGTAGGTTAAATTAATATAGGAAGAGAAGAAAATATTAGATATTCCAGCTAAAACAACAAAAAAAAATTAAGGCAAAAATGAAACTGGCCTTTTCTTGAGTCAAAGAGGTAAATGATCTGATTAGAAAAGATATGAACAGAGAAGAGAGACTGGGAGAAAAAGGTAATTGAATTTTGTGTGGAATTAGAGGACTAATAGGAAGACTAAAGTATCATGTAGGGCAGCAGTTCTTTTCACAGTTTTGCTGCCCAACACACAAACGTAAGTAACAGTAGCTACAATTCAGGAGTGGGAAGCGAGTGAGAATGAGTGAGAATAATTCAGGCCCCACTGTGCCCCTCACCGCTCCGCTATCCTGCTAGGGTCTAAGGCACAACCAATTTAATCTTATCCAAATTATAACTGTCACATTCCCTTTAAGAAGCTTTGAAAAATTGATATCTGGGCAAATGTATAAAGCAAGTAAGGTAAAATAATAACAATTCTTTCAATTTTACATTTGAAAATTTTCATAATAAAATTGAAATAAAAAAACACACACACAAGAGAGGGATACTTCATTTCCTTCCTTGGAAGGTTATCAATGAGAAAATTCTTCCAAAGATCATCTTCTTCACACATTTTAAGTGTGCTCCCTTCTTTCCTTAACCTTTCTCCAGCTCTCTGGTGAATTCCTTATATCGAATGTATCTGTACCTATTTATGTGGATCTCTCTTGCCTCCACAATTAACATGTAATTTCTTTAGTAATAACAAGGGTGATATCTACTTATATTTATTTTGTGAATGGTCAGTACATACTCTCTACTTTTTTTTTAAATGTCTTATGAGACTCCAAATTATTCAATTGCTGCTACAGGCAAAGACTTTGTCACTAATCATTAGATACTTACATTTAAAAAATTTTCCTTACTAATAAACACACTTGATTATAATTAAGGTGACATTTTAGCTCTGTAGAGTGCATTTTTTTCACTTTTTATTCATGTATATTATTTACTATATGGTAATGTCAGTTCCTGTGTTTGCATGTGTCTATTAAATACTTCAATTTATCCCATGAACATGAGCTTCATTTTTAGGGTACAATGTACTCATTTTACTATAGTAAAAGAATCAGTCTAGTAAGCCTAAAATGAAAATGGTATATTTTATAAATAGGTAATAGTATTCAAAGATAGTTTTATTGCCTAACAGCCTCCAGATTTAAAGTTATATAAATAAAATATTCATTTTCTATCAATGCCTAGTCATATGAATGGAATTTGGCAATTCCTTTTGACTTAAAATACATAGACTCTAATTACTAAGCAAAATATTCAAAGTTAGTTGATCACTGGAAAAAAAGGACAACAAATATTCATTTCACAAGCTGATCTCACAATCAACCACCAAACAGGTATACACATATTTACACTTACAATTTGGAATATTTGAAAAATGTGAGGAAACAGACATCATATAGTTCCATTCAACCTATATTGGACTCATGAGTGTTGTGGGTCGATCAATAGGAGAGATTGAATTGTTCATCTGTGTATCCACAGAGCCTGTTATGGGATAAAATGGGCAAGTTTATCCAGGTACAGAATACTTTTTCTGAACTCCAAGCTCCCAGATAGTGTCCTCTTTCTTTTCATTCTAGCCAACAGCGATAGACAGAATAATGACCTCCCAAGATGTCTATATCCTAATCTCCAGAAACTGGAAATATGTCAATTACATGACAAAAGGGATTTTGCAGTGTGATTAAATTAAGAATTTGAGATGGAGATTATCCTGGATTATCCAGGTGAAGCCAAGCTACCACAATGGTCCCTTATAAGTGGCAAGAAGTTTAGAATCAGAGATGTAATGATGGAAGCAGGGGTCAGAGAGAAATACATTTGAAGGTGCAACACTACTGGCCTTGGAGCTGGAAGAAGGGACTCTGAGCCAAGAAATGCAGGCAACCTCTAGAAAATGGAAAAGACAAGGAAACAGACAGTACCCTAGAGCCTGCAGAAGGAATGCGGCCCTGTCAATATCTCGCTTCTGGAATTTTGGCCTCTAGAGTAATAAATTTGTGTTGTTTTAAGCCTCTATGTTTGTGGTGGTTGGTTATATCATCAAAAGGAAACTAAAACACTGAACATCTTGAATACATATGACACTTACTGTGTCTACCTTACCATTCCTGGTCACTGTCATCCCACCACCATCTGATTTCTTTACTCCTTTCTTCAAGCTGCCTTTACTAATCAACAATAATATTAGATGTTGCCAAACACAGGGACATTTTTTTTGGACTTTTCTTACTTGATCTTTTTTCAAGTAATTGGCAGGAAACTTCTCATCTGGGTTCTCTATTAGTTGGGTTCCCTGGTTTGTGATGAGATTATCTATCTCATTTTCCTTCTGGCAATAGAGGTTTGTAAGGCAACTTCTGACATGGCTCCCAATGATCCCTCTCTCTTTGAGTGTGTGCTGGATCTAGTAACTTGATTCTAATGAATAGAATATGTCAAAAGTGATGGGATATTACATCAGAAATTAGGTTACAAAAAGACAGTGACTTCCATCTTGCCATGCTCTCTTGCCCTCTTGCTTGCTCTCATAGAGGCAGCTGCCACGTGAACCAGTATATGGAAAGGCCCATTTAGCAAGGAATTGCCAGAGCCCTCCTGGGGCTCTCAGTCCAGTACCAAGGAGGAATTGAATCCTGCCAGCACATCAGTGGCCGTAGAATCAGATTCTCTCCCTGTTGATCCTTGCAGTGAGACTGCAGCCCTGAATACAATACCTGAATTGTAGCCTTGTGAAAGAACTCAAGACAGATGCACCGAGCTAAGCTGCAATGAGATGCTTAACCCACACAAACTGTCATATCATAAATGTTTGCTGTTTAAGCCATTAAGTTTAGGGATAATTTGTTACACAAAAATAGATACCTAATTTAGGTGGTTCATAAAGAGAATATGCCTAGTCATAAAGAAGGTAAGATTCTTGATTGTGTAATCAGACCTCGAGTTACAAACTAAGACATGTGGTCCCTTAACAAGAACAGCATCACTTTGATGGCTGCCTTCATCTTAACACGATATCTGTATCCAAATTTTCCCCTTCTTTTAAGGCTACCATTCATACTGGATTAGGGGCCTTACTCAAATTATGACCTCACCTTAATGTTAACAACCTAATTTCCAAATAATGTCACATTCTGAAGTACCCAGGGTTAGAACTTCAACATATGAATCTGGGGGGAAACACAACTCAGCCTATAACTATAGCTGCTGCCACCTCTCTCTATAAAACCCCGGATTCTTGGTAAAGAGAGTCCTACTTATCCAATGGGTCATTACTGATCCACTGACTAAGGTTCACACACCAGGACTTCCTTTGAGAACCTAGGCCACCCTACAAACTGGCTGCCCTCGGGTGAAAAAAGCATGTCGCCCAGAGCACACTCACATATGTATCTAAATGATGAACCACCCAGGGCTGCTTCCTTCAACAATGAGCTGTGAAAGATACTCACTCTGAAGGAGCTGTGGGATGGACGGGCAGATTTTCCTAAGCTTACTCTTCCACTAAAACCTCTATGACATTATTTCCCAGTTTTACTACCACCTCTCTGTTACTCAGCATCAAGCAGTTTTTTCTCCACTCGCTGTTTATATCTTATTTCCCTAGGCCTTTACTCTCAGCCCAATACTCTTTCTTTCCTGAACACTTTGCTCTTGGTAACTTCTTCTAAACCCATGGCTTCAACTGCCACTTTGCACTTCCAGATCCATTCCCACAGCCTAGAACCATTCTGTTGAGCACATTTATTCAGCTGCTGGCATAACTTCTCTACCTAGGGTCACTCAGATACCTTAGACTCAGCAGGTCTGGACCTGAATTTGCCAGCTCACCTCTTGCAAATACGCCTCTCTCTCAGCTCACCCTACTCGGGTATCTTCCTAGCTCCTCAAATGAGAACACTGGCAGTAGCTCCCTCTCACCAGTCATCCTGACACACTTGGTCAGCTACCCAGGTCTATGGCTTCTGCTGAAATATTTCTCGTGTCTTTTCCTCGTAGCCATTCCCACCATTGGCACTTTAATTCAGGGCCTCCTCGCTTGTCTCCTAAATGGTACCAACTGTCAGTGCCACTCTCTGAACATTACTTCTTAAAGTGCAAAAGTGATCTCATTATTCTCTGCATAAAATCATTTAATACCTGACACATTAGAGTTAAATTCGAAGCATAAAAAATACCTAATTTTTAAGTCTCTGCCTACTTTTCTAGTCCTTCATCTCCTGCGAGTATAATTATAAATATTCCCTGCAAGACATTCATAAACAGACTGTATTAAAAGGATTCTGTGATCAAACGTGACCCAGTCTTGTCCATCTTTAATGCCCCCAAACTTGATTTAAATTTAGATTTCCATTTATATTAGTATTCATCTGCAGCCCCACCAAATTCTATAGATCATGTTATTATAGTTCTTATCATATTGCACTATAATAATCAATTTACTTGATTGTTTCCACCATTAGAAAATAAATTCCTCAAGCAGGATCTATTTGCTTTATGACCTCAAAGCCTAGTGATGTGCTCAATACCGTACTGTTAAATGAATGTATAAATATAGATGCTGTAACGAACAAGTTGCAGTTCTTACATTAAGGAATCATGTTGAAAGAAATGTATTTCATAAACAATTATAATGCCAGGTTAGATATCTAGTATTGGGATGGAAAAAGATATATCTTAAGAAAGCTGAGGAATTGGAGAAGATGAATTCAAGACCGTTCAATATCTAGATCCAATAAAAGTGATGGTTCACAAGTCTATCCCTCTGGTAGATCGTTCCTTCATGTGCCCAACCACAGAGCCTTTGCTCTCAATCGATTCAAAGAACTAGCGTTTATAATTCCACACAATAATCCTTCTAAGTCTAATAATTTGGTGAGAAAGCCCTCCAAAAAGAATTTGCAGCAGAGTTCGTTGAGAATGTGAAAGGCTGCTTTATGAGACTGTGGGTTCTGTCACTGGAGATGCCCAAAGAGAAACTGGATAATGCTTTCTAAAATGTTTTAGAAAGTGTCTCCATATTGGATGGAAAGATAACTAATCTTGTATAAAAGTTAAATTCCAAACATGAATTTCTATTATTCTATTATTTATTTCTAATAGTTTACAACAAAACTCACCTTTTTTTCAGACCACAATGACAGGAAAACAGCTTTGACATAATAATTTTACCCTTTAAAGCCTAAATTTCTCAGGCTTCATATCATACAATACAGAATATACAATTCCCTTTTATTTGTGCATTTCTCAAATTTCATTGACTTTTTTCTTTCATCTTTAACTTTTTATTGATTAAAATTTGTTTTAGTTCTGTTCACATTATGTGTGTGTGTGCATGCATGAGAGAGAGAGAGAGAGAGAGAGAGAGAGAGAGAGAGACAGAGAGAGAGAGAGAGACATTTCTAATGTCTATGGAGTTAGTTGAATGTCAAGAGAGATTTATTTTTATTCCCTCCAAATATTTAGTCAAAAGGGTTATATTTGCAGCAGATTACAAGGATTAACAAGAGACTCGAATCCCGAAGCACCATTCATCTTGAAGTAGCAAGTGCCCAGACTCCTATAAATGGAATGTCATGTTATTTTTAGATGAGGCTTTTGCCAAGAGGATCCAGGACATGGTGAACTATGTTCAGTCTGATTAGTGACCTTATTTAAATATGTGAATGGCTGTGGTTTCTTAACATTACTTTCAATAAATCTGTGGCAAGCCTATTCCCTAAGTGAGGGTGCGTTATTTAGTTCATAAATTTAAAAGAGAGAGAGAGAGAGAGACCTTTCAAATACTGCAGTCTTGTTTACTAATAACAGAACATAGAAGTTTGAGATGAGAGTTCTATTATAGTTCTTGTTAAGTAGGGTACCAAGGCATATTTTCAACCCATGGTCTCTTAAAGGGTACTCACTGACAGTTATGTTTCAACATTTCTAGAACCAATCTGCTCACCCAGAAATTAGAATCCAAAGACCAGTTATTTAAGCAGTTACCCCAACAGCAATATACTCAGGAGAAAAAAGGAGGCATGGAATACTAGGTAGGAACAAAACAACCATTTGCTACTATTAGAACACTGCAGTTGAGAAAAATCATGCTATGAAAAACAACCCCTCAGGTAGATGGTGGAGCTGCTATGAGAAGGAATCTATAAGCACGGAGCCTTATGTGGCTATAATTCTCTGTCACTACGAAAGAAGGTTCTGAAGCTTTGTCTGCTGAACTATAAAAGATGCACTTGGGGCTAAATAAATGTTACACTGAATTTCCATACCTAGAGTCTCCCTTTTTAAGAAAGCTTTTTGTTCAGGGACCATATGATAAACAATATCATTTTAGCAATAAGCTTTAAAAAGTCAATACTTTTTAAAATCATGCTCCATTTCTTCCTTGGTCTTTTAGGCTCCTCACTTTTATTAAGTGACCAAATTATCTAATGCTAGGGCTTTAATTCAGCTTCTAAATTTAGACAAAGGACTAATTCATACAAATCACTGCCTTAACGCATGTGCTGAGGTGTTTGTTTTTTTTTTAATAGACAGTATTATCCTCTTAAGTGTGAAATTCAATAATATCTTTCAGAGAGAGAGAAAAGAATCTGTTATTTATTATGCACAAAACTTATAGTAAGTTGGGGCTTGTTAAATCAAATGGCAAACAAATTGACTCCGAGGAAAGACCACCATGTATCTAAATCCACCAGTTCTACCAGAGGAAACAAAAGGAATTAGAATACCCTGAAATCCCCACCATGCTTGCCAGCTTTCCTAATGTACTATCTCCTGCAGGATTTCTAAAAGGATGCCACTGACTGCTACATCAGTACCATCTGGGTGTTGCTAAAAGTACAGATCTCTTGGTCTACCCCAGCCATGCTGAGTCTGAATCTCTAGGGTGGGCACCAAGAATGTGCACAGCTAACAAGTTCCTTGGATAGCCTTATACTAGAATATTTTGGGAAGGTCTGTTTTATGTAATGAGGTATCCAAATTGGGACGTTCTAATTGGATGGGACAGGTCTCAGTCTGTTGGCAGGAACGAAATGAGGGTCTCCCTACAGTGGTTGACTCGAACTGTAATGAGTGGATAGAGTGGGCGAAGCCAGAGTTCAGTCTCAGGTCCTTCCGTACACAGAGCATGTTAGGAGCCCCTGTCAGCAAATGGCTGCTAAGCTCTTATTATTTATAAAAATTTGGGCCCTCCATTGACCATGGGGAATCCAGTTCAGCAGATAAATTTTTCTTGGAGTTCATAACAAATGATCCTTTCTCTCTGCAGGTCCACATTAGTATTCTGCTTTAGCTGGACTGTTCAACTGGCCTCTGCTCCAGTCCCTGGTGATCTGGTCCTACGTGCTATCTTTCACATGGGAAAATCTTAGGCTGTTTTTGACAGTTGTGATTCCACATGACCATCATTCTCAGACCCAGCTAGCTACTTAGAAACTGAATTTTCCTTTGTGGCCACTTCATGTTTCACAAAGCAATAGACTTTGCTGCATGTTTTATGAGCATGGCATGTAGTCAGGGTTCAGGCATTTGTTCAATGAATGCACAGTCTGCAATTTAGGAGACAAGCTCTACTGAAACCACAAAATAGCAAATTCCTTGAAAGACAGGTTAGTCCCAAGAGGAATTTTCATGTCACTTTTCAAATAAAGGCATTAAAATAAGCTTCTTCTCTTGGAATCATTTCAAAAAGAAAGTAAATTTGAAATCCTTGGAGGTTCTCTTATATCTAATCAACATATCATACGAAAATAAATTGCATTTTGTGTACTGGTAATCACAAACAAAGGGTGGACAGAGCTCATTTAATTAACTCATTAGACATGCCTATGTAAAAAATGGAACCAGTTCCTATCACAGAAACCCCAGAAATAATCATGATGAGTAGCTTTACAGGGTATTTCCTGTATTGCTTTGCTTTGAAACTTTAGAATTCTCCTTTGTTTTCATTCAAGTAATTTAAGCACAAAGAAATGAGATTGCAGCTCATTAATCTCAGAGAATACCAGCCTGGGGTATGATGCCACCTTTGCTGTCAAGCCCTTTGATTGAGAAAAGGATCCAGACAGGAAAGCATGACACAGTGGGTAACCCATCAGATCTGGTGGCTTTCCCAGTGCTCCTCCTTCTCTTGGTCATGCTGGAGGTCTTTGTGACATGAGCAGCAACTGCTGTGGGGTAATTATGTGTAGTTATATAAAACAGACTAATGCCAGCCAAGCAAATTGCGTAAAAGGACTGGTTGTGTTCCTTGTTAAATGTTTTGTCAAGCTGACCATGCCCTTTATTTATCTCTAACACAACATGCTTATTCTGCCCCATCTACTGTATTCACCCTGCAAATTTATGAGGCTCTATTAATCTTCTGCCCTGCTGACTATCTCTGTTGCAAAGTGTCAGCAGACTTTTGTACCTTGCTAATGTACAAAGGGCTTCCTATGAGTAATATCAGCATTTTGCCTTTTAATTGCACATATAATTTTTAGGTCTTACAGCTAATAAGGGAATTGAGACTACAGTTCATCACTGTCTCAATGGTACTCCAGGGGTGTGGGGACTGTGGAAGCTGAGAGAAGAATATAGCTGCTCTGGTTCCAAGCAATAGTTTCTTTCATTATAATGGTGCCATCCCTACTATAGTGTTAAGTGTCTGTCACTTTTCACATTATACTCCCTACTTTTCTGGGGCTTTATAACTCCGCAGTAAAAATGAACTCTTCTTTGAAAACTTTTTGGATTGGATCTTAGCCCATGAGCATTGTTATCAACCTTCATATCAATTCCAAAAGAAATTAACTGCGTGATTTCTAAAATCAAAACTTTAGCATTATCTCCTGGTCAAACTCCTGAATTTCCAAGGCTTTCAAATGGGTACACTTTTGCTAGTCCTTCAGCTGACTTTTTTTTTTTCTATTGAATTTTTTTTAATGCAGACTTAGTTTTAAGTACTTTCAAGAAAAAGAAATGTTAAAATAAATGGGGGGTTAGTGTTTGCAATGTGGGCATTTTGCTTTTGCATTAACAGCCTTTCACGAACATTTTTACTATCCCTGAAAAATGTGCATTATTGATGAGTGTACTTCTTACTGTGCAAAAGCCATTAGGAAAGAAATGAAAGGTCTGTGGCAAGAAGCGGTTGCACAGAGAGGACCTGGGCAGACAGTGTTTTCATTTAGCAGTTAGGGTGTACCCACATTCGTCCTCTCTGCACTGGGCCATTTCATTTGCATTTTCTTGCAGGTACCTCCATAGTTGCTGCACACCTTTTGGCACCTGGAAAACAGATACTTGTGAAACTGTGATCATATGGCATTGAAAGCAAATTGCTAAATTTACTGTACAATCACTGTAATTGGAACAGAAAATCAGACACTGAAATTTGAGTAACAGGCAATTTGGGGAAGGTGGGAGGCCTGAGTTCTTGTTTCGGCTGTTTATAATTCTGGATTAATATTATTATTTATTAAATTTACTGGGGTGACATTGTTTAATAAAATTGTATAGTTTCAAATGTATGATTTAATGATATATCATTTGTATATTGCACTGTGTTCACCACCACAAATCAAATCTACTGTCAACCATATATTAGACCCCCTTTATCCTTATCACCTCCCCCACTCTCAGCTGCTTTAACGGTGACTGAAAGAGTTGGATTGTGGCTTAATGTCCTTTCTATGGCTTTGATTCTGGGCAGGTTGGACAGAAAGACCAAATCAGAATGGGTGAACATCGACTTGATTCCATTAGGCAGGGAAGGTTCCAGCAAAACCGAATGCAGTGTTTAGCAGCTTGAGCCTCCTGTTTCTTTCTTTCCCTTGTGGTAGCTATATTTCTTTTACATTTGTGCGTCAATCCACAGAGTTAACCTACCTCACAGCTAGATGAAGGCCTTTTGTCAAGTACTATGATCCTCAAGGTCCTCCGTGTGGTCTTAATTTGTTCATTCCGGAATTTTTGGCCATTATTTGGCTGACTCCTTGAGCAATGTCAAAAGCAGGAGAAGGTTTTCTAGTGGTTCTAAGTGTACCACAAAAGGCACCAAGCCGAGATGAGAGAACAGAGGTTCACCATGATTTATGAAGGAAAAATCTATAGCTCTTTGTTAGAAAGGAATCCAGAGAAAAAACTAATCAAGTGACTGCTGTGTGCCATCCACTCTCTCATTTAATTCTCTCCATTAACTTGGATATAGAAATTATCTTCATGTTACAGACGAGAAAGTTGGTAATTTTTCTAGATACATGGTTCATATCCAGACCTCCTGAATCTATATAAAATCATCTTTTCTTGTATCACAGAGCCAAAAAGGCCAAAAGAAAAGATGTTTTATAGCTCGAGATTTATCCTTAGAGTTCTGGTTTAATACATGCCCTTCTTGTAGTCACTTTCCATCTTCACTTTTGCCCCGTTATTTATCCATTTAGTCATTCATTAAAAAATTAATGAAATAACTTGTATGCTGATGTCAACATGTGACATCTCTGTATCATTTATATACAAAGATGCTGCTTCAGCAATTGCCTCTCAATGTACCCAACGGGGCCCAGGAGGCTGATGGGTAAGCAGCAGTGCCTCCTCCATGAAAGGGCAGAACTGCAGAGCTGGGCTGGCACTAATGATCTGTGATTATTTTACCTAATTTTCAGAAAAATATAATCACTTCTGCTAACTCTATCATAGCAACGCAATAACTAAAAGAGTCTTGTTACTCAAGCAAAACATACATTTACATAGATTATTTTCTTAAATTAAAATCAGTTTGAGCAAAAGAATAAGAATTTTATAGCCAAAAATGTTCTTAGAAATTACAGTAAAAATTAAGAGTATATCTTCATTATTTTTAAATAATTTAAAATTTGTGTTTTTTCTAGAATAACTCTTTCCTTATGTCCATTTCATCATTGGTAATACATCCAGTAATATTGATTAAAAGCTCATATAATAACACAGTCCCATAAACTGTTTCTCAACATTGGAAATAAGATTGTGCATTTTTAGAGCACATTAGCTACTGGAATCCTTCTTGGTTTATACAGAAAAATTCTCTTGGGACTATAACAATCAAAGATTCAGATCTATAGAAGGGCTATAGATTTAGAATCAGACAAAGTGGGCAGCTTCCTGGGAAAGCACCTTTGAAGAAGGAGACATAACTTTGTATTGACTTATTTTCCCTTCCATGATATTTAGTAGAAAAATCGATAATATTAAAGTTGTGAATATTTTGTATTTTTTCCCTCTGTCACTGAGGTCAGTGTCTACCTTAAAATATTTTCAGAAAAAGCTTTATTGTGGTATTCTAACCAATGAGTACATTGATTTATTCTAAGGACTAGTCCCAATCTTTAAGTTATGTTAAAATTGTGTGACTGTATTCATATCTCAGTGAGACTGAGGACTCTGAGGCAGAATACCCAGTTCTGAATCCTGGCCCTTTTACCTATTAGCTGTAACATTCAGGCTAAGTCCTCATGTTGACAGACCACGGCCTGCCAAAAACTACATAAGTGAGCTTGGAAGACAAACCTTTAGGTAAGACAGCAGCCCTAGCTATCAGCTTGACTAAATCTTGAGAGCCTGGAACCAGAGGCACACTTAAAATACTTTCAGACAAGTCCCCAACTGTATACCTGGATTTCTGGCTCACAAAACTGTGAGATAATAAATGCTATTTTAAACTACTGAGTTTGGGGAAATTTTGTTACACAACAATAGATTAATACAAATACCATTGAATCAAAAGAGCCAGATTTCCAGTTTCAGCAGAAGATAAACCAGGGTTTGGTAAACTATGGTTGTGAGCCAAGTCCACCTCACATCCTTTTTCTTTTTTAATGGAGATATTATTGATATCCTTCTCTGAACAGCCCCCAGGCTAAGGATTGTTTTCACACCTTTAAGGGTTATAAAAAAGAAAATAAAACAAAGAATATTAACATAAGCTATATTTGGATATCAAATCCTAAAATTTTTACTAGCTATCTGTCCCTTTACAGAAAAGTTTACTGACCCCTGAGATAGACCACTGCACTTACCATGTGACAAATGACCCTCCCAAAGTCACCCAAAAGAACCGCTGACTGTAGAACACAGTTGTTCAACACTCTAGATGATTGATTCTTAAAGAAGCCATCTTCTCTAGTCTGCGTCAAATGTTGCATGTATTCCTTTGCAAGGAGTAAAATAATAATCACTAACTAGCTCTAATTACATAAAGTTACTCAGAGAATACTTAAAGAGAGAACAAAAACACCTTGCATGACTATGCATACATTAAATCATATTTTCAAGTGCATATTTCAATTAAAAGTTTAGAATTTGGATAGTCCTCCATAATAGATGCATATCAATTCTGTGTTCTAGATGCCTGGAATCCCTCATGACTTAGGGCATGAGGATGGTCAGGCAGTCATCATGTTCATGGTTGCAGTAGAGCAAAGCAAGCTCTAGATAAGTTCTCTAAAACTGTGGCTCATGGACCTTTGCTGGTCTATGAGCTGTTTCTAACCTCTAAAACTGAAAGTATTTAGAAGCTAGTATAGTAATTGAAAAACTGATTATGTTTATTGAATACAATTATTACAAAATTAAAGCTTGTCTTTGTATATCTTTGAGATTTTTGTTTAATTTTCTAGTAATTTTTTATTTGACTGAAGTATCAATTCACAAGAGACTGGAAATTTTTTAAAATGGTTCTTCACAACAGAGACATTGAAAATGCTTTAGGAGGCCAATAAAATCTTTCAACATCTGGAGTTAAATCAACGTTTTTATAACAAGATCTATTTCTTTCAATACTACAGATATTTTGGTCAACCATAGCAATAGCCAAAGCCCACAAACTTAAAGAAATATACATAGGCCAACCAAGGATCTGTTATGGATACTCAAGTTAAAAAAAAGTTGGGTGCCCCCTCTCCTTTGTAGATGCCCTCTCCTCTCAATATTTAGTTAAATATTTCATCATGCTATGCTAAAGATAGGCATCCTGTCCTCTATTACATTAAACAGAAGAGCTCTAAGAATGAAAAGGATTACGAGGTACTGAAAATTTACAGCACAGTGTACAGGGGTGACCGACAATTGACAGCACCTTTGAGTCTTTCCTCCATGGCAGATATTTCTGCCAATCAACACATTCTTTCCTGCCAAGCCAAATGCAGTTGCGGGAATCTTATCATCAGAGCATTTCAGAAAGCCAATCAAAGTGGGCACATGAGCTAAATACTCTTTGCCATCTCTAGAAAAATGAGAAGAGCATGGGTATCACAAGAACTAAGTCCAAACCTGGTTCTGATAGCCAGCCGTTTGAATCTGGTTCACTTTGCTCACCTCTCTAGATCTATTTTGTGACATCTGGAACTCAAGGAGTTAGACTAGATAAAGGATTCTTACATCAGAACTCAGTACAGCTTTTAAAAAATGCTGATGCCTGAGCCCCAACTTTTGAGCCCTTTCTCAGGCCATCTAATGGTACTTCAGGCATTGGTAATTTTTAAAGCTGCTCTGGTGGTTCTAATATGCAGACTTGAGAACTATTGTATTAGATGATCTCTACAGACCTCTAATATTCTAAGACTCCAGGATTATTTGAAACAATAATGAGATCAGTTGCACAGAGTTATAGTTTACCAGTTAAATTAGATTGGTTAGGAGTTGAGGGGCTAACTTAATCCCTTGGGTGGTTTATAACTAGAGAGAATAAAAGGCATAGGAATATTGAATTATGAGGTAATAACTCTATTTTAGGTATATGT
Source organism: Eonycteris spelaea (assembly GCA_003508835.1). NCBI lineage: Eukaryota > Metazoa > Chordata > Mammalia > Chiroptera > Pteropodidae > Eonycteris > Eonycteris spelaea. The sequence goes on along the minus strand of PUFA01000002.1, from coordinate 25,076,259 downwards.
GATCACAATCACTCAAGCTTTACTCTTGTGGTTTTTATGACTCCTCAGGATACCTTATAAGAATTATTATAGTCCCTAAAGTCACCTTTGACTATTATTACAGGTATGTCAAAATTTATAACAATAATAATTACTATTGTTAATAATAATATGCATTGTAATGATCCAAATTCTTTTGAGAATTTCAAAGCATTTTATAGATCTTAACTTATTAATCCCAATATTTCTTTGAAAAGGGCAAAAGCCCATAATCATCATCCCATTTCATAGGTGAAAAAACTAAGTCAACTAAGTATGAGTGTGTATATATATATATACTCATACATGCTTAAAATCCAATCCAGAATCTATAGGTTTTATGATGCTAAGCAACTGGAGGTTTAAATATCCTCTTAAAATTTCTGTGAAGCATAATCTTACCATACTTGTTCATCCATATCTACTATCTCCCAGACACTGAAAGATAACAGAGATGAGCAAATGCTCTAGTATGGAGTTGACAGAGAAACATTAATAAATGCAATAAAAGATGACAAGTTCTTTAACAGAAATGTCCGTGATGTCAAGGCATCATTGGGAAGAGTGTGCACATTGTGAAAAGGTGCTGATTTTACAGAGAAAATCACTTGAGAACTGGATTTTGGGCGGTATCTTGAGTTCAGTTGTGAGAAGATGAAGTATATTCCAAGCAAAGGTATTTCAGAGGCATTTTTTTGAAATACAGAGGCATGATGGTGATGTCTGCTATGTGTGAGTGAGTAAGAATGGGAGCAGATAAAGCTGGAAAAGGTTGTAAAGAAATCCTGAGGTTCTTTAGACATCCTAGATTGTGGATTTTTTCTTTCATAAAATTTGTATTCATGGCTTGTATTTATACATACATCCTCCTTTTAATGTAAGTCCTTTGTAAGCAAAAACTATAGTTTTAATGTCCTCGTCTTTAGAATATATTTCAAGACCTTGAAAATATAATAGAAGTATGCCATGGATTTCTGTTTTTGTAAGTAAGGATCTTAGAGTATTTTACTCATCACTTGCCAATTTCCTGGACTGAGAAATGAAAGGAGCCTATTTAGATTTGTAGAATTTAAGAATTAAACAAGACTTTAGAGGTCAACTTCAGAAGCTTTAGAATCGCCCACCACCACATAAAACCTGTGGTCTTATGCCTTATTCAGTGGACTGTGTAGCATTTACACAGTACATTCTGTCAAAGTGCTTCCTTAACAAAGGGAAGGCTCAGGTTTAGAAAGTTTAGAAAGCCCTACCTTCTAGAGCTCTGCTTCAGAGTCACAAAATGCATTGAATGGTAAAGACTGCAGGAATCCTGTAGGAAACAGTCCTGTTAAAGATTGCTTAAACCATTATTTCCCGAACTTGTTTAATAATAGAACTATTTCTTTAAGAACTCCAATTAACAAGCAGCCTTCTTCTCTCTCATAGTTGTCACTTAGTATTACTGATTTTAATCTGCCCTTCAGACTCTTGAACTTTCTGCTTCTTTACTAGTTTCATTCTTTATTTCTTTTTCTTTTTCTTTTCTTTTTTTTTTTTTTCCTATCTGAGACATCTTGGCTTCAACAAGTTATAACAGAAAAAAGGCTGTCATCCATATCACCCTTATCTTTAGCAGTATACTCAGCTTATATTCTTAGAGAACTCAAGGGTTGCCCATCTCAGGAGTACAAACAGAATTTTCCTTTCAGGGGTTTCCTTGATGTCCATCTTTCCCAGACATCTTTTCCTGGTCACTCCTTTCCTCAAGGCTCAAGTCCTCTTGAAGAATTGTCCCTCTTTTCTAGCGGTCAGCTTCCCATGGTGATAATGAGCAAAATGTTAACCACTCTGCTTTAAATACTCTCACATAGAAGCTAACAGAATCTTTCATTCCCAATTCAAATGGTGTAAGAAATGCTGAAGAACTCTTTTTCCATGATGCCAATTTTAGAAACATAAAAATATTTTCAAGCTGCATTTTCATTAAAATCAAAGTGAAAATAACTTTATTGAGTCCATGGATACATTTCTAAATAGTCATAATTAAGAGTACTACTTTATTAAACAGACGAATGTTAATGCACAAATGGCACTGCTTTTAAAACCAGAAAAACATTACCATACAGTCTTATTTGAGATATAGCAACTCATGGTACATCTACTCATCCATAACTTACATTGTGAAGTTCTTCATGACCCAGAAAGTGGCTTCACAGACATTTTCTGATTTTAAATTTGAAGCTAATCTGTGATCATGTATTATCATTATACTTACTTTATAGTTAGGGAAGTCACAGCTTAACAAAGTACAGCAATATTGCTAAAGATCACTCTGCTGAGCTTAGTCTAGAATGAGTCAAGTACATTTACACCTTTTGTACTTAGAACCCTTTCTAAGCAAGTGAAGCGGGTCCCTTTCTAAGCCTCAGGATGCGCAGATGAGAAAGATAGGATCCCAGGTAGCTCTCAATCTAAACTTGACTCTCTCTGAGCCTCTATTTTCAAGCTGGGAGGGACAGGTATGCAACCTGAACAGCTTCGGTGTCCCCATATTTCTCAGAAAGGCTGACTACACTACACTGGTCCTAGACACCTAGGTGGCTGCTGGTGTCTAGAGGCCGCAGCTTGGTTTTGGTCTAGGTCTGGGCCCGTGGGTGGTACCTTCAACCACCCTTGACCTCTACCCGGTTTGCCACAGGCCTAGGAATAAGAAATTCTAAGGACTTTCACACTTTCATGGGGTCTAAGATGTTCCCCTAGGTCTAGCAGTGCTTCTCAAACACAGGCATGCACCAGAATCACCCGGAGGGCTTATCAAACTGTAGTTGGCCAGGCCCCGCTCCCCAGAGTTTCTGATTTATTTATTTGTTTATTTTTCCCGCCCCACTCCCACCCCTGACCCCGTCTACCTCCTCCAAGAGTTTCTGATTTAGTAGTTCCAAATGAGGACAGAGGTTTGTCATTTCTTATCCATTGCCAGGTGATGGTGATTCTGTTGGTCTAGGGACCACACTTTGCAAAAGCATTGCCCTAGAGTTTCTCTTTTCCTCCCCAGCTCACTCTCCTTCCTCATTTATTCGCTTTTGCAAGAGTTAAAATGTTACTTTAGAAATTAAATCTTGAGTCCTTCCAGAAGTTAGTTATTTCTTCTCATATATCTTAAGTTGCTCAGCTACAGCATGAGAGAAAAGTACCATCATGGCAAATGCTCTATAGCCAATCCTTAATGCCAGGTCTGTCATTATATAGCTTTTAAGTTTTGAGCAAATAGGCACCTCAGTTTTCTTGTCTATAAAATGGGGTGATATGTTAGGCTCGATAGTTTATACAAAGATAAAATTATACCCATATTTAAAAGAACCTGGTAGTTTTGACTTTAAAAGTTAAAGATAAAAAGATCAAAAGGTGCAAACTCTAGTTATAAAATGTTATGAGGAAGTAATATATAGTGTGGTAATTATAAAAATACTGTTTTGCATCTTTGAAAGTTGCTAAGAGAATAATCTTTAAAAAAACAAAAAACAAAAACAAAAAAAAAAACAAACAACACCACTGCAGCACCTGCTATTCCTAGGTGGTCTCCTATCCAAGTACTTACACCAGGCCCAACCGCTGCTTAGCTTCCGAGATTAGGCAAGATCGGGCATATTCAGAGAGTAGATCTTAAATGTGCTCATCACAAGAAAAAATTGTAACTATGTATGGGGATGAATGTTGACTAGACTTATTATGATAATTATTTCACAATATATACAAATCTCAAATCATTATGTTTTGCACCTGAAACTAATATAATGTTGTATGTTAATTATACCTCAATACAAAAAAAGTTAATGACATAGTTATAAAAATCAAAGTGAGGTCTTTCCCTATAGTGTACTGACTAGCTACTGGTATAAAACTACTTGTCTAAAAATATACAGCAAGAAAAGGCAGAATCAAATATAGAATTCAGGCCTATTCATTCCCCTCACAGATTTCCCCCAGGTACACTACTCCACAATAATAACAATAGTAGATAAATACTCAAATGGGCTTTGGAAAGCCTAATATGGAACCTGACAAGAAATAAAGTGATCTATCCACTCTGCTAGGTATCTATTTTAATGGTTCCATTAGTAATAGAATTTATCTTCTAGATGCATAATTGATAACAAAATAAAAATAAAAATAGATCTTTAATCTAAGTATCTAAGTACAATACATATTACAGTGCAGCAATCATTCCTGTAAAACTCAGGGGTGTGATTTCATTATGCCAAGTTTCAAATTCCCTTAAAGCTCATCGACAATGCTTTCAGCTAAGTTCAGCTGAGAAATGTTTATGTTTGCATTTGGGAGGTTAACTTTTTTTCTGTAAGTGAGAGTCTCCTTCATTTCCCAAAATAATGCTATCGAGGTAAACATTTCATTCCCCTTTAAAATGAATGACTTAAAACCCCAACTCTGAGAATGATAGCAAGATGAGAGATGACTTGTGCCAAAGGTGAGAACAAGGCATATGAAGACATCATCCAATAGTTTAGATGAAGAAAACTGAGGAATCACTTCATGATGACTTGGTTTGCCTTCTAAAAATAGGAGCTTAAATGGTATAGAGCTTCAGATAGTTTAAATGAGGCGAAAGCCTACTAGGATAGTAATGATTTTGTGGGTCGGGGGGGGTGGTCAGCAAAAGAAATGCAATTTTGTTTAATTCAGTTCGATGAGCATTAAATAAGTGTCCCCTGTGCACTTGGCAACATTTTAGTCACTGGGAATGCAAAGATGAGGAGGGCACAGTCACTGCCTTCAAGTGTTTCAAAAAATCATATTGCAATAATTCAAAATGAAATGGTTTCAGTTTCAGGCTTAAACTTACATTGCCAGAATCCAGCATGGGTCACATTTTAAAAATCAAGATAAAATAATATAGATCAATTAAACTCAAGTTAGCAAACACATATTGGGTACTGGGCACTTAGTATGGGGTAAGAGATACCAAAGTAGTACATGATGAACAGGCACTATACCTGCCTTCAGATTGTGATACAACTTCTCCTAAGAATGGCAGAAGGAAAAAGTAGGATGCAGTTTGTGACAAACATTCTGTTGAGGCAAGAATCATGTGTACTTCCTAAGAAGTATATCTCGTCAATAAGCATCTATATCTTTCCAGCCTCTAAGTTTGGGACCCGAGTTCATTGAACTCCCATGTGCTTGGGCATGAGGGAGCTGGGATTATGGCTATGATAATACTACCTTTGGAAATAAGCCCAGCACTTTTTTTTGGGGGGGGGCCCTTTTTTGAATATATTTTATTTGATGATAACTGCTATCTAATAATTCAAACTTCTCTCTTCATTGACTTTATTTCATAAATATTAGAAAGAGAATAATAGCATTGCAGTAAAACTTTTGGCAAAGATGAAAGAGAAAAATGGTCTAAAATTCGAGACTTAGCATAGTTTAACCGAGATTGTTGTCTGTAATTTGTGCTCCACTTGGGAACTTTAATGTTGGTTCAAGTGGGAAGTAAATGATGAACCAGCTTGAGGTTAGAAAAAGGATGAGATTGTTCAGATCATGTGAGACAAAAAGATGATTGGAATCAAAATATCTGACCATTTCTTCCTCTTCATCCCTGCTTTACTATATTCTGACCTTTAACCAAATAGTCACCATAGGACATGCTTTTTGACAGTTCTTCAAGATTCTTGAGTATAAGGATATTGTTTTGTCATGCTAGATTTAGAGATCAGCACAGGCTCTAGCACATAAATTACTCTGGATGAATGGTTGTTGAGCATATAAACCTGGAGAACATCAAGAGTTTTGAGGAGGTGGGAGAGACAGATGAATGAAGGACATTGTATGGTTTCTTTATACGGTGTCCTAGATTCCATGTCACTGGCTATTCTATAGAATAGCTAAGCTACCAATAAATACTGAAGGAATAAAAGACAAGAGGAAAGAAGATAAAGGCATGTCTTTTTTTAAACGTATGGGAAAAAATATTGGAAGAAATTGTGCCAACATTTTAAATCTTTTTATACAATGGAATTATGGGTGATGTATTCCATATGGTTAAATAATTTCAATAACTTCCAAATTTCTTAATTTAGTATGTCTTAGTTTTATAATAGCTTTGAGGGTTGCAAAATTAACTATATATGTCCCCTTTTCTTTGGGCTGCTAAAGATATTAAAGGCAAATTTATAGAAACTATGGTAATAACATAGGTTATTGTTTGGTTGAGTTGTTATGAGAACTCATATCAGGAATCTGAATGAAATAAAAATGCATGAATAAATGCTAAGTCTCTGCAAAAAAATAGTTCCAATTCAGTTCTATTTACAATTGTTATAATATCAATAAAACTAGTAATAAGCAATAATTTTATATTTCTTTCCTAGAGTATATATTAACCTTTTCCCCTGTTGCAGAGAAAAAAATTTTATAAATGGAAATTCTAATTTAAAACACAAAATGAATAACATTTGCAAGTAAAACCACAAAAACTCCTGGGGCTTATATTTCTTTAATGTTGGAAATATTTGTTAAAAGTTATATTTCCTGGTTTTTTTTATATTTAATGACTATGACTTAGCCTCGAGTCTCTGATATTTTTATACACTTTCCAGAAGCACTGTGAAAAGTATCATAAGCAAATCTATTTTTAAAAATACTTAGAACGTATTAATAATAATTACTGTTTTTGTGTACTTTTATATATAATGTTCAACCTCTGGAATTAATTTTGAAAAGCATGTTCCTCTATCTTTAATCAGACTTTTATTTAACTAAATTAATAAGCTAAAATCTGATAAAATTATTACGGTTTTCCGTATTATTCAAGGGAAGTGGTTTTATTTAAAGGGTCCATTGACTTAGTTTGTGGTTCCCCAAATTTAGGAATTACTATGTCAGGACATTCCTGAGTACTAGATAAAAGACTATGTTGCACACTGAGGGGGATCCAAAGCTTAATATGGAATGGTTATTGCTTGCAAGAACTCAGAGTCTAATTGAGAAAAACAAGACATGAAAACACACACATTTAAAATATGAGAGTGATAAAGTCTACAAGAAAAGCACAGATAATGTTCCAGTGCCGTGGAAATAAGAGAAAGGAAAAAGAGATTGGATATCATGTGAGCTAGAAATGAATGAGTAATACTGATATGCAGAGATGGGTCCGACAAGCATTGCAGCTCCGAGCTCTTACCTATCATATTAATTTTAACTGTTGGTTTATATGACTATCTGTATTTCACTAGACAACGAACGAAAGCTGGGACCATGTTTTATCTCCTTTGTATATCTCGGCTCCAAAGACAATGACTGGAACTTAGCACTAAGAGCAAAGGAAAATATTCTACTTTTATTTCTATGTGTCAAAAAGAAGTGAGGTACAATATAAATGATTTTCTATGATATTGGGAAACAAAACTAATACTTATTTAGAGTTCAATGGCACAATTTTACTCTATTCAATTTTAATTTATTGGAGGATATGATTGCCCTAAAATAATGCTATGTTACAATCATCTACTATACATTGCATAATTACTTCAACCCTATGGAGCGACCCAGTGGTTAATTCTATTCCACTTTTGCTCCCCTTGCCTTCCTCTTCAGACTTCCCCTAATGACCAAACATGGCAATTTTAGCTTCCTTCACATTAGCCAGAGACAGTTAGCATTGTTAGGAAACTGCAAAAATGTGTGTGTATAAAGTTTGAAAAGTATGTGACTGCAGAAACGTACTGGGAGGACTCAAATGGCCCAGGTTTGTAGCTAATTTTGCAAGAAAAGATCAAGAAGCAGGCATGATAATATATTATAAACAGCAATTTCTCAGAATATCAAAGCTGATTACTGTCATAAAGCCCGTCTGCTGAGCTGCTTGCGAACGTTTATCGAGGACCCGTCCCTGTGAGGGGTGTTCGTGCGGCAGAGCAGTGGCACAGCCCTGTGTTGGGGACTCACAGGCCATTACCGACTCATTGTCTATTCATTTTAGATGGTTTCTATGGAGGATTTATAGAAACAATACCATGGTGGCACCAAGGTGGCTATCAATGCTGTTTACAGACAATTTAGAGGAATAAACCTGCAGTTACGCCCGGGCTGGCTTCCCTCGTGGTCCTGGGCATAGCGTTCTAATCCTATTGTGACGTGATTGTTTCACCATAAACTGCTCCACAGAGGCCTGTAATTGGCGTACAGGTTCAAATTAGATTGCTGTGTATTTAGGAAAGCAGGGGTCATTTCACATCAGCACCTCTCATTAAGAAGCAGGCGACCAAAGTCTCCATTATTGGAGATCTAATGTATATACTATCTTTTATTATAAAGAAAATACTCAAAGTATGTACTCACACACACACATATGTTACCCATCTTGCCTTTCATCACTATGAAGAGGAGGGTAATGTGAAAATGCAAAACACCTTTCTGAGAATAGCAATTAAATATTTACCAGCAATGTATCATGGAATACCAGCTTTACGAGCTAAAAAGAAGGGACAGGAGGAAAATAATAGATGAAAAAGTCCAACAATTAGTTCTGCTTTCTTCTAATAATACCATGACATGATAGTGACCTTTTTCTGGGTACCAGGAGAGGCCTCTAATGTCCCTATGTTTTCAACTGAAGTGATGGGTGAACTCAAGCGAGGTTTCAGGATAAAATACCCACTTCCTAAGCTTCTTTTCAAAATCACCAAATAAGTCTTCAAACCATTGGGAGCAAAATTTATTTATTAAAGACCAATATAATTTATAGCCTCCAGAACTGTGAGACAATAAATCTCTGTTGTGTAAGGCACAAGGTATGTTATGGGAGCCCTAGCACATGAATATAGTCCCAAAGCTAGGGTGTCTGGCTCGGGTGATGCATACTTCAATACCTTTTCCCAACCTTTCAAATTCCTCAGAGATGAAGATGCCTTGTCTTCTGTACAGCAGCCTGTGAATTCTCTCCTACTTTCTTGCTTATGTACATCAAGCAGGCAAAATTATCCATTGGCAAATGCTTCCGGCTTTCTGTCTTCAGGACTTATGATGTCCAAAGCCTACTGGAAACAAGAACTTCCTGGAGGTTTAGAAGTATAACCCAACACCAGCATCAAGGGGCACAAGACAAGACCTTACTCACAATGGCTACAGCCACCAATCGTGTTATCTTTATATAGTGTGGCTTGACAGTTTCAATAAGTCTTTCGGTGACATTGTATTCTTTCCAAACACACCAGCAAATAGGCGCAGCACCTGTGCCATTGGGCACAGGAAGCAGGACACACTAGTTAATGGATTCTTGGTGGGGCCAATCCAAAATCTTCATATACCATTGCTATATGCTCTGAATTCTCACCTTACCCCCCTGCCTCCTATAGTATATTTCCACTATGATTCCAGAGAAGAACCTAAAAGCTTCTTTGCTTGACAGTGATCTCAGTGGCAATTGCCATTAAGATGTCTTGAATATATTAATTATAAGTCACATCCTCCTTGTCCTTTGTCCCTGAGAGGCTCAGTTTGGTGGGGGAAAGGCATAAATAGGGTGTGTGACCTTGGGACCATCAACCTCACCATCCAGAAACTGAAGGGAACATGAACTAGAAAATCTCCAGCTCCCTTCTCAGATAATTATATTTCTGCTAATTTGAGGGGGTCCTCTTTCCTAAATTCTCCAGAGTGATCCTTTATCAGTGCTGTCTGGCTTCATCAACAGTTTTCTCCAACGTGAATGCTTTATAGTAAGTGCTCACATAGACCCCTCTGAGTCTCTTTTACAAGTAAAGAGAATGAACACGCTATACCCCATTTGAAACCCAGCACATCAGTGTTAAGCGGATACTTTTCGCCGCCAGAAAGCTCTGTTACATAATATAACTATTAGGCTAGGCGGAACTTCATCTGATGATAAATGACAGGTCACAGAAAGTTCATGCCCAATAACAGAAGTCGTACATTGGTATTACCAGGAGCACACCACATGAAAGGATGCCAGAGCCATCAATAACCATGTTTGGGCTTGATAATCATTATTAGCTTAGTAATAGTTGCCATTTTCTCTCCTTCTGCTGATTTAGTAAAGAGCAACTAATAACAATGAGGGGTCAAATGTACAAAGCAAATGATACTCTTTGGCCAGACACAGTGCAGTTTCTAATGAGCTAATAAATGCTGTGTGTGTGTGTGTGTGTGTGTGTGTGTGTGTGTGTCTGGATGTGTGCTCAACCCAAGAAAATTAAACTTGCTAGGTGGCAGAGGTGCCGCCAACTACATTTTCTTTTTTTTTCTGCTAAATCGCAGACCTACCATAAGCTTTTTGAAACCCTGCAATATAGCAAGGACTAGCTAAAGAATTCCCCTTCTGGCTGCACTTTGAATCTTCTTAAAACCTAATTCAAAGTATTGTCATTCCTTTGTAGACACAAGTCTATAAACTCATTCTCCAGATAGAAGTTTCGAAACAGAACATGGGGACTTCTGAGACACGAAGGGTTCCTTAGTAATTAAGATAAAATAAGGATTCCCACACCGGCTCTCTATTACAGATCTGTAAAACAGCTCAATACTTCACTGGGCTGAAGCCCGTTGGGCCATCGAGTTGAAAACTGCTGCATTATTATTCTTTGATGTCTACAGCTTAGTAGCACAAAGCTGGTCTCTGAGCACTTACTCTCTATAAAGAAACTCCAAATGTTTGGCCTTTGGCTGTAAATATTGTGTCACCATTGATTTTTAACATATAAAGTGTATTTTCCTGAATGTCAAGTATTTTCAAAGTGCAGGGCCTCCCAAGAGCACGAAGTAGAAGGAATTAAGATGCTTTAAAAGCTAGAGCTACAAGCAAGTGGGGAAGAAAGGCAGGGAAGGAAGAAATGAAAGGGAGAAATGAATGAGAGCAATACTCCAAGCTCTATGTTCTCTTTCATGATTTAGTTTCAAATGTTACATAAAAATTTATCTCATTGTCACTGAAGACATGTTAGCATCAATATGGTCAATTCCATTATTTTCCAGTAACAACTGTGCTCTAAAACACTGCACACAGCACTATAGTGAAATTTTTGAAAGAACTCCACCTCCTTCATGTCCTCATCTCTTTAATTCCTCTTTATAGTGAGTAGATGCAAAAAATATTTGTTAAATAAATAAATTCTACCAAATCCTCTACCACCCAAGTGGTAAAATTGTATGTCACGGTAACTGCTATTAAATTGCCTGTTAGAAATTTTATTCAAATTAGAATATAAAACTATTAGAAAATAATTCAGAGCAACTGTTAACATGTAAAAACGTCTGTCAAATTTCACCCTCATGTCTTGGCACAGTGTTGAATTCAGGCCAATTTAAAGCAAAGCGACATTTCTCATTTAAAAAAAAATAAATTAGGAGAAATGTCCTGAGCTGTGTCCCAGATCCACAGCAGATCACCTTGCTCTTTCTTTATCAGCCTCCTGTGCCAAGTCATAATCAGACCATCAAGTTCAGTTTCTGACCTCCCAGATGCAAGCTGAACTGTCCCTTGGGATTCAAATGAGCTGAGGGAGCTATTCTCTTTCCCTCAGTCAATCAGACAGATGCAACTGAAGTTAGGAAAAACCTCCTTAGACAAAGCAGTCCAGATTTGCATTTGCCTGAATGTAAAACTAAAAGAAATAAAGATTTTTGTCACCCGCCTTAGAAAGAATGAGTGATAAACATCATCAGACAAACCTTCAAATCCCTCATTGCTTTATAAAACTTGCTATAATATATATCAATACATAATGTAAAAAAATGACTCAATTTCAAAAGGGTTTAGAATGTCGAATTGTAGCTAAAATTGTAAAACTAAAGCATTGCTGGAAGAGACCAGAGGATAGTCTAAGGGAATAGGTTTTTAACAAACAAACATGTCAACTCACTGATGTAAAAGGTGGGGGTAAATGCTAAAAATATTCCTGCCAACTTCATGCATTATTACTAATCACATCTTTTATAATGCTGTGCTGGCTTGCTTGAGAATTTTAAGGGGACTGTGATTCTAATCATTCATTTATCCATAGCCCTCTCCAATCTCCATCCTCTATCTCCTGTAACTGCTCCTGACCATCACCAATTAACTGGGAAAAATACATTAATATTTATCTTTCAGCAGTTATCTAGCAATAAATTTTCACATTACATAATCACGTTGTATCTATGCTTAATACTGCATCCATGCATGTTTTGAAGGATATTTTTCAGACTGCTAACAAAAAACAAAACAGGTTGATTATTTTTAATTCTATACAAAATGTAAAAGAATTCATGTTAACTCTATACAGGATAAATCAGCTAGTAATAACTGAGTTCCCCTCGTATCTTCTGTTAAATGCCAAGGCAGATCACCAAAGGAAAAGCAAAAGTAAATTAGCCTTTGCCAAGAAATAGGGACATCTTAGTGCATCACTGCCACAAACTCGTTATATAACCTTTGGCCCATATCTCTCTAGTGCTCAGTTTTTGAAATTAAAATAACTAGACTGGGTGGACTTTAAGGTCTGTCCAGTATTCCAGATACTTCCTGTGTCTCCTGAGCCTTTAAGACGGTGTGTTGTTTATCACACTCTTAAGTGTGCAGATGTATGAGACAGAGACTGAAGGAACTGAAGGATAAAACTGAGGGATAAGATAATAAACAATATGTTATTTGTTCATTGTTTGACCACAATAAACACCTGAAGTCACACAATGAACAAATAGATATTATTTATGGTTATAGGGACTAGAAGTATGATATTTGTAAGAAGGGGAAGATATTCACTTTAAAATCCATTATATTCAGAAAACTGACTAGTATTAGCATAAATTATGTTAAAATTCTGACAATTCAAGGACCATTCTTTTGGAAATTTTAGGACATTTTAGGTTCTTATTCTTAGTTGCAATAAGAAAGACTTTTTCTCTAAATGGGGATAAAACATGATTATAAACCAAAATTTATATGATGTCTGCTTAAAAAGAATGACACACTAATTGAACAAGTCCTGAGTTTTAACTGGAGTTACTTTAAGGATTTACTTCCAACTATTGCTGAAAACCATTAATAATATAGATAAAAAACATGGCAACATTACCTGTGAAAAAAATCACGTGCTGAAGTTAGCAATGAAACCATAATAAAATTAATCAATAGAATATTAATCATCAATAGAATATTTACTCCAGTAGGAAAATCTAATTATATCTCTAATAGGATAATCACTAAAAATATACACATACCCCAAGCTGAGTGTCTTAAAATTCGATTCCTTTTCAAGAATTTGTAGTCATTTAGATCAAAAGTTTCAATAAATAGAATATTGCCTTTCTCCACTTTCTTGACCACATTTGATTATCTGATAATTTATTCAGCAGACAATTTCGGAATAAGATACTCCTTTCACTTAATTATACTGGAGAAAATAAACACATATGGTTTATCTACACTATCTTAATTTTATGGTTAATATTAAAAAGAGAGTAGTAATTCATTTGATCCCTTGCTTTATGCCAAGCAGTATTTGTGGAGCCATGGCTACAATACTGACCAAAACAGAAAAAAAAATTCCTTGCCTTCTGGCAACTTACATTCCAGCATCAGTAAGGTAGATAATAAACATAATAGACACAAAAATTGACAGCACTATTAGAAAAGTGGCAGTACATATGTTGGACTATTGTTCCTTATAAAATGGTTTAGTCTTGTTATGAATAATGCATCTTGCTTCCACAAAGCATTCAGATGCTCATATAATTAGACTCATTTCTGAGGTCTTCCTATAGTTCATGCATCAAACACAGGCCCTTCAGGCAGCTGTGCTTGGGTCTATAGGCATGGGATGTTAAAGAAATGCGCGTAGTCATGCTAACACTGCCCTCACTCCCTTACAGATGTAGCATGACAGTGATCGCCCGAGGCATGCTAATTACAAAGTATTTAGTAGTCAGGATCTAGCACACACCTGCCAGAAACTTGAGAGGAAAGGCACTGCCCCAGGAGTTTGAGTCTACACGGGCACCCAGCTGGAAGCCATGGTTCTAAAGATGCTGGTGGCAGCATAAAAACCACAGGCCTTCAGAGTTCAGCTGGACGTCTCTGGAATTCTCCCCTTAGAAAGACAGGTACAATCGCCTCAGTTACAATGCTTACGCCATAAGGATCATTCATGGGCCTTAAAGCCGACAGTGTGTTTCTGCCACGACTTAGAATTAGAAACGTGATTTACAAAGCAGATGACTACACGTCTCACCTGGACGTGTATCTGAAGGGTTGCCAAATGAGGCATGTGGGTTGGTTGTTGCCAGAAAAGATAACATTGGATTGGAAGTTATACCTCCTTCTCAAGTTACTGCAAATATACTGCTTTGAGAATAATAGGTATATGTTTAAATGGCTCCTCAAGTTCAGGGTTGAACATTTAAATCATCAGTATTGAAGTAAGAAGGCAATCTCATAATGACTGGGAGAAATTTATTGAAATAAAAAATTAACTATTTTTCTAAGAAGATAAAATTTAAATCAACGTGTTTGTTGTTGCCGCTTCTATTTTTGCAGATAAATTTTCTGTGCACTCTCACTTTAGATTTGTAATATGACACTGTTATTTAAACACTGTCTCATATGAAAATCCTGGAAAACAGGATAAATCCATAAAATGATTCTGCTTCTAGACTGTCAGAAGCAAACTTAGAGAAAAAAAAGTCAAATCCATTTGCTTATTGCATATACCCACTGTATTAATCTGATAATAATAGGAGGTATAAATAATTGACTGCTATCTCATATGCCGCTTTGTAGGTGGGAAGCAGTAATCTCATTTTGCCATGAAGCAGAACCATACAAAAACCTAAAATTCATCTTGGTTTCCTACGACTTAGGGAATGCAAGTCCCCAAATGGTTCCTACAGAATTCTTGCTTCAGTCATTGAAGTTTTACCCATTTGTCTGTATAGACCTTGTTTGTCATATTATCTGTAAAATATTTGGAAAATTTTCAAATGAGAAAGTTAAGGAACAAGGAGGACCTGAGATATTATCAAGGCTATGCCCCTGCTTTGTAGCAATCTCTCTTTAAACACTCCAGACAAATTCATATTTGTCCCAATTTAAAGTCATTCTGAAGGAGATTCTAAACTTCTCTCTCTGGGAAACTCGACTGAGCGAGCATTAAAAATTTTTAGGATTTGGAAAATACACACTGTATTGAATTCAAATTCATGTTGCTGTAGTTTTTGATAAGTTTCACACCAACAGAGAATGGCAGCTATGGTCATAGTTTTATCATCTCCAAGGCAAATGTTCTAGTTCTGTTAACCTTATAGCTCTATTTTCTCACCCTAGAATTCTTACTTGTCATAAACCACTCCAGATTCAGAGTGATGTTTCTATCTTGTCAGCCTTGTTTTCTCTCAGAAATCCTGCTTCTAATTTCCTAGATATTAAGAACCAGAGTGTGTACAATTTAGTTCAGAAGCAGAAACCTCCCAGTGGAGATAGGTCCACTATGGTGATTTCTGGATTTTTCTGCACGGGATACAGAACCATCTCATGCACCATGGGCAATTTCCTAGACTTGATGGACTCGTTAAAGTGAAGGTCAAATCTAATCTTTTAGTCAGAGAAGCTACTGGGTTTCAGATTTTAGTGTGAGAATCACCAGGGAAGCTTAGTAAGAGTGTAGCTTCACTTCACGGTAGCATCTCCCACCCCACTCCCCCAAATTCTGAAATGGGAAATCTGGGCCAGAACCCAGATCTGCTCTCTAACAAGCCCCTCTCCACAGCACCCTCTTTCCCTCCTGCCAACGGTTCTGAGGCACAGCTTCTGGAATTACAGTTTAGAAGGGGTTTCCTTTATCTGCTATTATCCTTTTCTTCTGAATTCAGGATTTGACCTAAATTCAGAATGTACAGATAAGGAAAGATCCATGGATAATTGGAGGAAGGGACAACCTTGTTGGGACCTTCTCAGCACGGCCTTCTCAATTTATTTGCATGCATTTGTTCACTTAGTTGTTCATTCGACCATGTACCCAGCTTCAACTAACAGTGTCCTGGGCTTCATGGTGAGCAAGCCAGGGTCTCTGGATGGAGATGTGCTCTGATCTGTGCTGTGTAAGGTCTCTTGACAACAAATGAGCAGCACAAATAGTAAATGTTGCTCTATAGGAATTCAAGCAAATTATAAAGCATTGCAGGCTAAGCAGCCTAAAAAATGCTTGAAAAACTGTCCACTCGTTCAACAAATATTTATTGAACACTTACCATTGAATGAATTAATGAAAACTTGTCAAATACTTTGTTCAAAAGGCAATGGACTAACGATAGAATGTATACTGTCATTCTGAATTCTTTTATGAAACATTTATTGAGCAATTACTATGTACCAAACAGCCAACTAAGTGCTAATAATGCAAAGATGAACTCACTCAAATATTTATAGAATGCCTACTATGTGCCAAGTACTTTCCTAAGCACTGATGATACAGCAGTGAACAACCTTAACAAAGATCTTTGTCCTTTTGGGGGCTCATGCTCTAGAATGCACATTGCAGGTGCACAGCAAGGAAAAAAGTTTTAACAAAGTAAGTGAAATCTGTAGAATATAGTTGGTAATAAGAGGTGTGGAGGAAAATAAAGCAGAGAAGGGAGCTGAGCATGTCAGAGGTGTGGAACAGTTGCAATTATAGGTGGCCAGGGAGATTTCAGTGAGATAGATGTGCTGAAGTTCAGTACTCTAAAAACGTGAAGGAGGTCACGTAGTGAATCATGTGGGCATTCTGGGGGAAAGCATTCCCGCCAAGGGAAGAGCAAATCGAAGACTCAGAATAGAAGCAGGCCAAAATATTTGAGGAATGGCGAGGGGATGGATGCAAGAGGGGCAGTAATAGAAGATGCATTAACTAATAAGTGACAGGGACCTTGTAGGGCATTACGAAGACTGGGTTTTACTCCAAGTGACATTGGGAGCACTGATGGGTTTCAAACATGGAAGAGTATGATCAGATCTACATTTGGGAATACTTACATTGGGGATTCTGGCTACTGTGTTTTGAAGAGCTTAGGGTAGAGGTCTTGAGAGGAAACACTAAAAGCCTTGAAAGGTGTTAGAACAATTTAACTGAGAGATGCTAGTGGATTGGACCGGATAGTGGGAGCAGAAGTGAGAAGTCTTATTCTGACATGAATTGAACATGAGGTATAAAGAAAAAGAAAGGAAATAAAGATGATTTCAAGTTTTTAAGCCCAGAGCCTGAAGTTGCCAATAACTTATTATTAACAAACAATAGGAGAGAAAGTTTGGGGAAGATCAAGAGATCCACAACTGGACATGCCCTGTGTGAGATGTCTTTTAGGCATCAAGAGATGATGTCAAAGATTGGGTGCTTAGCAGTGCAGGGGAAGGGTCAGCATTGGAAATATAAATATGGTTGTCATCAGTAATAAATAATGTTTGAGGCCATGAAACTGGATGAGATCACTTAGGAAGCGACTGTAGAAACACTGAGGCATTTTCATGTTTGGAGATTAGAAGAAGTGGGAGAACCAGCTGCAAAGGAGACCCCTGTGATAACTAAAGCTTTAAAAATGTCCAGAATTCCACTCTTGTTCTCCTCCACTTCATTCTGCATTCTGCATCTGAGCGACCTTTTCTAAATAAAATCAAATTTCATACATTTCCACTCTCATCTGAAAACATCTCAATAACAAATGACCTTAAGATCAGTCTTACTCTGGTCTATGAAGCCCTGAGTCTCTCGCCCACTGTTCTCCAGACACACTACTTCCTTTCAATTCTTCAAAGAGAATTCCTTCTTTCTGCCACTAGGCCTTTGCATAGGATGTTCCCTTTCATAGTACAGTCTTCCCCTTCCTTTTTCCCTGTTGCCTCCCCCAGGTGCCTTCCCTAATTAGTCAAGTTCTCTCTAACCCGTTTCCTCATTCCTAGCACCATATAACTTTCTATCATAACACTTACAGAGAGCTAACACGACTGCCTGCGTCCATCAGGTGGAAACCATCTGATTTCCATTCGCTTTCCCTACCAGACCATAAGCACCTTGAGAGGAGGAATCTTGATCATTGTTTTACATGTCTCCAGCCTCTGGCACAACACATGGCAGGAAGTGATGCTCAATAAATCTTTCAAGGTAGAATTAATGAATAAAGATAATCCAAAGCTTTGTTTCTAAGATGTGGACCAATAAAATACTCATGTTTCCCTGAGTTGCTCAAAGAAACATACCCATATTGCCAGAAGTACCCTCCCAACTGAAAGTAACAGTAGTACCCTCACATAGAAAATAACAGTCCACTTCCCTTCTGAATGGCATGTCCTAAATTTAATTTCTTTTATATTCTGTCTATTTCAGAAAAATGTCCCTTTTACAAGCAAGTTGTGGAACCACAGTCTCAGGCTAGACAGTGTGTGTCTGATGAGTCACAAGGCAAGGAAAGAGTGGTAGGAAGTGGGGGTGGGGTGCAGTCTATGCCATTACTTTCTACAAGTGAATGGCCTCCAGTTTACTATGCTGTACACATTATAGAATATGGATACTGGGTTTGCAATTAAAAAAAAAAAAAAGATCAGGCTGGGAGGAAGTCACAGAACCCATGGAGAAAAGGAGCCCACTCTGCTGGTGGCTAGGATTGCTGCGTGGGGAACAAGGTTCATTCAGCTGGGTTCTCGGTCAGGGGCGCTTCTGTTCTGGTGTGCCTATAAGCCAGGCAATGCCTTTTCAATATTCCGGGCTAAAGCAATTGTCTAGCGTGGTGCATAACTATGGGCCTCACCATTGTCCAGAATCAATATGATCTACGTTAGACTTTGATTGAAAAGAAAAAAAGAGAGGTTGAATGGTTTCCTTTTCGATTTTCAGGATTATAAAAGCCATAAGCTGAAGTTCAGTACTCTATTTAAATCAACTACATGATGTAAAAGACATATGCTTATTAAGTGTTGAATTTTGGAAGGATGTGGCTTCCCAACAGATAAAAATAGTATATAATTACATGACATCATATTGCATTGTACTTTTGATTTTAAAAAACTTAAATACTTTATAAAGATTGCCTATTATTTATCTTTGTGAAAGAAATATGATTACCTCTATTTTCTGTTGAGAAAAATGAGAATGTAAGATAAATAAAATAAGATAAAATAAGATTAAAAGTAATCTGTGTGGTGGATTCACTCAAATATCAAAAAGTCTAGATGCTTAGCTTTCTTCAATGGGCTGTGGCTTAGTAAGTCAGGCAGCTTTCAGAGACATGGTAGGATACAAGAATCATATCTACAATAAAATAAAAGGTTCTAGAAAATGTAGTACGTAACTGCCTTCAATAATAAGCTCTTCCTTATAAATGATAAGGAAGTTAGGATCCTTTCAGAGATTCTAACTCAAGCTGACTTTTAAATGCCAGAGACATGTTTTCTCATATAACAGGAAGTGTTAGGTAGGGCAACCTCAAGGCATTACACAGTCAAGGCTGTAGCTCCACCTTTTCCCACTTCTCTCAGCCCTACATCCTCAGTATATATTCACTTTGTCCTCAGATTTGCTTCCTTCTTGGTCACAGGAGGACAGCCAGAAACAGCTGGGACAGATACAGGCTTCTTTGTGCCTGTCCAACTGAAAGAGAGAAGCTGACTTCCTCCTAACATGGAATAAAAAAAACCCTTCCCCTTTATCTGATTGGTCCAACTCAGTCACATGCCCACCACAGCCTGCCATCAACAGTTATCAGGTGTATACCAAGTGCCCATTGGCTTCTCAGGGCAGCCCTCAAGTACGGATCCAGCTTACCCTGAGTCATGTGGGCTGTGGGATGGTAGATGCCTGAATAGAAAATCTTATTTGGAAGGAAGGGGAGAGGAGAAGCCTCTGGGCAGGCAATCAGCAGTATCCATTAAAGATGACAAAAAAGAACCTAGCTTTCAGTCCTAAAGCAAAAACCTGTCCAAAAGTTTTTATTATTTTTAATAACATGAACTTCATTGTGCTTTTAATATTCATCAATTACCTACGTTGAAATATTTAATCACTAACAAAGAAAGAACCCTTTCTTCATTATTTCTGTTAGCTGTGTTGTCACTTATTTCCATTTTCAATGGTCCTTTCTCCTGACCAGATTTTGAACCCCTTGTCTTCTGCTTCATCACAGAGCCCCCATGGCACTGAGTTCATTACTTTCCATCCAGCAGGGACAAAACCATGTGCCTGCCTGCTGCTAAATCCCAGCCAATTGGCTGCCTTACTTCTTGGCCTTTTGGCTAAGAGCAAGCACAGCATCAGTTTAGTCCGTGTGACATCTTCTGTCCAGGGAGTCGTCCCTGTCCTGGCAGGCGGACGAACGCTACAGGCTAATTACTAAGCATGTGGTTTTTAATTAATAATGCCTATGATTAAAATGGAGCAATTTGTATCTAACATAGGGCATGATGTAGACTGAAAGAAATATCATTTCCAAAAATATCTCGAAACCCACTTGTGTTTAGAGTATACAAGAAGCAAACGTATCTTCAGTGGTTCAAACACGCACACACACGCGCACACACACACACACAGAGTCATGAAATTAAGGCTTCCTCTATTGTAGTGAGTAAAGTTTAAAAGATTTCAGCAAGATCTAAGACAATGTTATTCGGAGGTATTGTGAAAGACAACGAAGCCCGCTGGTAAACAAGGTAAGTAAAAATGACCCTGCCCAGCTTTGACGATGCCCTTTTGTAATAACTGTACTTTTAGAACACTAAATAAGTGCTATGTAAATTAGTAATTACACCTTTTTTTTTTCTTATGGATATAGTTACAGGAGAGTGACAGTTGCTCAATTGTCTATTATTGACCTAATGTGCTTCAATTTGTTCAGAGAACAAAGGCCCACATATGTTTTTGCTGACTCAAATAAAATTTCCATTAAAATTAAGAATTTGTATATGCTCTAGTGAATGACATAGTTTACATTCTCCACCTGGCTTGTATATTTTGTTATTAATCTTTAAGAAGCTGATTACTTAGTCTGGTTCAATCTTGCACTTCAATTCTTCAAAAATAGAAATGAATAAGGGAGTAATTGCAATGTCATCTGCATTGTAATAGATCTTTTGCAACATAGTAATGTAAAGAATATTATTGAACACTAATAACATTAACAGTAGTTACTTGCTTTACATGAATTATTTTATTTATTTCATCATATCATCCCTGTAAGTGATACTGTTATTTCCTCTGTAGATTAGCAGACAGGCTCAGAGAGCCTATGCTGTTCACTTTTAATTCCTGTCATCTTTTTGTCAAACGTGGCCTGGAATTCCACTAATGAATGGTACAATCCAAGAGCAATTATGTGATGGGCAAGAACTTCTAAAGAATTAGAGGCAAGTGCAATATCCCACAGTTCACTAATGGAGAAACTGAGACAGTGATGAGGGAAGCAATTTAATAGCATATGGGGTTCAGCTCATATTACTTAACATAAGCTAAAGAACCTGAGAATCAGTGAGACTTTGTAGCCAGTCCACTGGCAAGGGGAATTGTTCTCTAGTCTGGTATGTCATAGTTGCTTCTTTACTTGAGAATATTTCTTCCAAGTATCTAATGAGAATGGAGACGAGCCTTAGGCCAAAAATTATCACATAGATTAAAGATTAAAATGTAAAATAATACTTCTGAGGATGAAGATGAGGATAAAAATCATAAAAATACTATTAAAATATTTAGATAATCTTGACGTATGGAATGACCTTTTAAACATAGGCTTAAAAAGAGACCTGAAAAGAAACAAAGCAAAAACTTCAATTATGTAAGAATTAAAAGAGTGGAGAGAGTTAAAAGAAAAGCACTGTAAGCAGAGTTAAAGAGAAATCAGTAAGCAAGGAAAAATATTAAGCAAATGTTTACTATCCTTAATATAGAAAGAGTTCTTGCAAACCATTAGGAGAAAAAAAACATCCAATC
Organism: Eonycteris spelaea; assembly: GCA_003508835.1. Lineage (NCBI taxonomy): Eukaryota > Metazoa > Chordata > Mammalia > Chiroptera > Pteropodidae > Eonycteris > Eonycteris spelaea. Next base: position 25,054,300 of record PUFA01000002.1, on the reverse strand, counting down.
CCTAACACACATATCACACAAAGAATGAAGGACATAAATGGACAAAAAAAAAAATCATTGTAAATGGCCAAGAAATATAATTTTTAACTGCCCACCTTCCCTAAATAACCAAATAAATGCAAAGTCTGATTAGAATAATATTTTATTATGCAATAAAGAAATAAAATAATTATTTAAATTAATTCTCCCCTTTTCTCTTTTTATAAAGTACTTTCAACTTTAGCAAGCATAATGTTGAATCGAAACTACACTAAAGCAATGTAAAAATAAAATACATATATTAATACAGAGTATTCATATCCAAAATTATCCCCATAAGACTCCTCCAAAGAGATACTTGTTCAGCTATCTCTACCTCTTAAAAATTTTTATTCATCTGTTTAATAATTTTTTTAACATATATCTCTCCTGAAATGCATGGTGTCTTTGGAACAACAAAAGTGGACATTGGGTGGACCCTTCATGCTTCATGTAACATGTGGTGACACCCATCTTTCCGGGTGCCCCTAGTTCAGGGTCTATACTTAGAGGTATGGTGTTCATTTGTGGTTTTGAACAAACTTTGGTTTCTTCTCTTAAATTTAATATTTACATATACATTTAACGCATCTTTATGTAAACATTGAATCTACTACAAAGCCCAGTATAAGCACTTCATGTTCTCTTTAATTTATGAGGAATGCATGGGGAAAGAATAGGTGCTTTGGAATAGGAAAAACTTTGATTTAAATAGTGGCTCTGTCACTCACAAACTTTGTGACCTTGGGAAGGTATCTAAAGTTCAGTTTATTTATGTGCAAATTGAAACTATATACCTTCTTATATCTGTTTTAAATGTTTTAATGAAGCGGGGTTGGGTGGGGGGAGGGGGGAAAGGTGAGGATTGATTTATATGACTACAGTGGACTGAGTTGTGTCCCCATGGGCAAAGATATGATCAAGGCCTAATCCCCAAAACCTGTGAACATGAAGTTATTTGGAAACTGCCTTTGTTTGTCGATATACTCAAGTAAAGAAAGATAAAGTTGTAGTGAAATAGGGTGGGCCCTAAATCCAATGACCTTTGTCCTCCTAAGAACAGTAGTGACACAGAGAAACACATGAACGACACAGAGAAGACCATGTAAAGATGGAGGCAGAGACTGGAATGATGCAGACATAAGCCACGGAAGGCCAGGGATTTCCAGCAGCTACAGAGAGGCAAGGAAAAGCGCTTCCCCAGAGCCTTCAGAGGGAGCCTGGACCTGCCGACACCTGGCGTTTAGACTTCTAGCCTTCCAAACTGTAAGAGAATAAACTTCTGTTGCTTTAAGCCACCAAGACACTAACACAACAATTTAACCCAAATTCTCACTCGGGCTTTTGTATGTCATTTAAGGCTGCATAATAGCGATATCAGTTAATAGATTAGGCCCATTAGAAATACTTTTTGAAGAGAATCCAGCACAGCACCATGAGCTGAAGCTAATGGCAATAATATAAGTTAAAAAAAAAAAAAGTTTGTCTATAACATCAAAATAATTCAAGTATATTTCAAAGATTAGGTGTTAAATTGTGTATCTTATTAACTTTATTCTACATGTTTGTGTATATAACTGTACACATCATTATTACTTCTTAAAAGTCATAGAAAGAAGTGATTAGTTTTCAAAAGGCCATATTCTAAGAATTAACCCTCTTTAAAATGAAAACTAATGAATGAAAGAATTATAACTAAGGAAAGTCATTTCCATAAATAATGAATGATACTGACTGACTGACAGATGTTAGCAAAGGAAAGGAAACAGGAAATCTACAATACAGATTCCACTTTAATTGATCTCAAAAGGTTTTGCATTTTTTTGTTTATTTTGTTTTGTTAGTAGAGCAAAATGGAATATTCCATTCCTTTACTTACTCAATTAAATCATAATCTAACCCTCTATTAAAAGTCAAAACGGAAGAACTTCACGTACTTTAGAATGGATTTTGGCACTTGGTTTCTTGTTTTTTAAAAAATCCTTTAAGGATAAATCTCCTCAAAGAAAATAATCTTTGAGTCCCAGACCAATTAAGTGTTCTGCTGAGTTTAAGCAGCAACAGTTTTGGACTTTAGAAAAATGTTAATACCAGCACTAAAATTTATTCTGTTAATTGCTGTAATAATCAATAAGTAATTTTCATTCTAAACTAGGTTCTTTATGTGGCTTAAATAAACCAACTGAAGATCATTTACATCTCAATAACAATTCCTAATAATGTCACATCATTAAATTCCACCCTGGTTCTCAATAATGTTGGTTAGTGACCAATAAAGGAACTTATTACCTGGGTCAGGTCCTCAGGGACACAGAGTGAACCAATGAGTGAAGGATTTTCTTGTTGCACCATGAGTCTGAGAGAGCATTTCTTCCCCTGGGACTTTTGCCACAATTTAGTTGCAGACTGGCCTTTTCCCCTTTTTCTCCTCTCTCTCTCTCTCTCTATCTCTCTCTCTCTTCTTTCCTTTTCTCTCTCTCTTCTTTCTTCCATATTTGCTTTTAAATAGAATAGTTTTGATCCTAGTAAGAGGCAAAAAATTCATAAAGGGACGAATCTTCTGCATCATATTTCTCTCTGCATACAATTAATAGAAAGAACAAAATATTTTAAAGAAAATACAGAAGAAGTACACTGAATTTAAGGTCCTTGCACTGAAAAAATAAATAGAAGGAGTAGATATTTGGGAATTATCTATGCATGTAGATTAATAAAAATATCCTATTTGGACACTATTTCAAAGAGAAATATTCTGGGTGTATGTTACTAGGTTGGCTATTTATATTGACCAAATTAGTCTCTAGTTTCTTTGTGCTGTGCTGTATAGTCGTAATGATGTAGAAGCTACTGTGTATTCGTAAAAAAGTGTTTTTAAGGCTAAAATATGTATAACCGAAATAGTGAAAATCATTACTGTTTTAAAATACATTTTTAACAATGCTTTTGTGATACCAACACACTTGGTGATGATATTGAAATTTTTATGTTAATTAAACAACCCCTAACTACTTGGTACATTTCGGATATGTACACTTTATAATTACCTCCATTATTGAAATAGCTAGCTTGATTTATCCGTGCCACAGTAACACTGTAGCTTCTGTTATTTTTGTCTTTAGAAAAACATAAGTCCCAGCTAGGGAATATAAAACTATTACCGTAAATTAAATATTAAAGCTAACTTATTTTTGCATAAGAATGCTGTCAAATAATGGTGATAATTGTTGCTAAGATAGAAACTATTTTTTGGCTTTCTTTTTTTTTTTGGAAGCACAAATTAAAATCCAATTTTCAGGGGTTTTTTGGTAAATTGCATGTAGTTAGTGTATATAGTTTTACTGATGGTAGTAGCTTAAGGAGGAGCTATTACAGCCTTAGTTTAGCGATTAAGAAATACAACATTTGTTGAAGGGTTGGGCCTTTTAGTCTAGAATGGATTAGCACTTGATCCTTCCTTAAGCATTTTTATACAGGAGTGCATTATCCTTGGAGCCACCCTGGGCTCCATGCCTCATTAGCTTGGGTGTTAGATAAATCAAAGGCAGCCTCGCAGACAAAGATAAGCAAACTGCAGGCCAGCAAGATGATGATGTATGGATCCAGGAGGCTAATAGGAAAGTATTGACAGGAAAATGGTGTGCTTATCCTGCAATCACTGCATATTGCAATGAGAGCTCCCAAAAGCAGATGGGATACACTTCAGGGAATGCGCCGCTACACGACTGATAGGCAGAAATGGATCCTTGTGTGTTAAATTCAAACAAAAACTTAGTTTCTTTTTAGCAGCAGTTCAATTGCATTAGCATGTGTAACAGCACAAGCCATGGCGAACCCTAAAAAGTGAATCCTATTTTAAAAGAGCAAGCATTGGAATTATTTTCATTCAGGAAGATTTTTTTTTTTCCTCACCAATATAACCTCTATGTAGCAAGAAATGAACACTTACTCATGCTTTCCATGATTAGATCTGCTCTATCAGTCCTTAATACATTACGAAGTTTGCTTCTTGATACTTCTGCAGGATTCAAAAGGAACTCCACCTGAGCAAATTTTAACATGAAATATATATATATATATATACCCGATGTGTTCTGTAGCTAAATAATATTTTCAGATTCTCATCTACAATTAATATCTTAAACTGAATTAGACTTAAAAGATTATATACAGAGTCATGCTCAGAGTCTTCTACTTATTACAATTTATTTTTCCTCTCTTTCTTTTGGAAATCATGCACTTTATATATTTTTAAGCTAATTCAGTCATTTACCAAATTTAAGAATTTAGTGCAAAAATAATAATAGTAGGATGACCCTATTCAATAGAATCACTTATTCAGTAAAACATTAATACTCACTTGATCTGAGCCTACTGGGGTGCTGCTGGGGGTTGGAGGTTAACTAACAGAATTGATTTTCCAAATCATGATGTACTTATTCAATCTCCTTTCCTGGCTCAAAATAGGACACCCTGATTCACTCTAAATGATGGGACAGTCAACTGTTCTTCTGAAATAAGAGCTGCTTTGAGTCTTCTTGTTCAACTCTTTAATTTCCAAGACCATGGAAACCAAATATATTTATCCAAATGATGACCCAGGGGTTTGGAGAATCTTGCGACCCCTTGAAAGGTTGGGTAGTTATTTGCATGAATACACATTAACTCATGCACCACAGTTCTGATGAAAGCGGGCCTGCTTTGTATTCAGAACACTGTGTTTTAATGATGGGCGAGGATCAGTTTGTTTTCAGGAAGTAAGCCAGAACCACCCAAGTAGGCTAAGAGAAGAAATCACAGGACAGTGCTGCAAATTAGGGACCATAATTTATGGTAATCGATGTGTTAATTTTGCAATATATTGGAATGCTCTGCATCATAATCTAAAAACCTCAGATTTCCCGATATTTAAGGCACTAGGAAACTTTATCTTATAGACTATACATGTGAATTTAGCAAAACTGTTATTATCGGAATAGTTAGCATATCTTAATTCATGATGGATCTTTCATATAAATTTCTAAATCCATTGTTCAATGGAAAGTAGAGACACTTGAAGATTTTGTAGTTTAATTGCATTTAAAGATGAATCAGCTAAGAATCAATGAAACTCCATTGCCAAGTCCAAATTTTACAGATGAGAAAAAGGAGTTCCCCCCTACTCCCCAAAATGAGACTGCTTGCCAAAGGCCAATTAGTAATGGGCAGTACAGAACTAGATTCTAGGTCTGCTGACAGCTAGATTGCTGTCTCAAACATGCTGCTTCTCTGATCAGCACAGAATTGAAGATGGAGAGGTAGGAGATATAGCCTAGTTACTAAAAATGAAAAAAAGAAGTGAGTTAATTTAAAAAGGGACTGAATTACGAAATAGAAACATAGTTTTCCCAGGTCACTAGGTATCTCTAACACAATTTCATCATTGCAAAAAAAAAAAAAGAATCCAGGGGACTGTTGCTACTCTTGTCCAAGTGACCTGCTAATCAGGAAGTTCGCAGCACTCTGTTACCCAGGTCAGACACCCTAGGCGGTCTAGGTTTGACGGGAAGAAACTTTGTCCCTCTTATTTTCCCAGCCTGAACTAGTGCCCGACTGACTGTACTTCCACTTAATTCCACCCTTCTCTTTCCTTTTCTTCAAGGATTCTGACAGCACTTAAAAAAAAAAAAAAAAAGCATTAAAACTATGATTTTAGCAAATGTGAAGATTATGAAAAATCTTTCCGAATGAAAAGGATTATACATATGCAATTACTATAAAAATATAAAACAAAATGTCGATTGGTTTGCCTGTCTCTAAATCATCATTCTTAAAAACTGTGGACTATCTTAAGCTGAGAGAAAAAGTTAGGTGACATATTTTTTAATTTCTGCTCTTAAAATTCGCTGTCCTTGGCTAGAGGCATAGTATCTCCCCTCACCCCTCCCCGCCTTTCAGGAGAATAAATGGTCAAGTGGAGCATCAGAATTCACTGCAGACAGCTGGACCGTTTCTTTTCTTCTCTTTTCTTCTTCTTCTTCTTTTTTATAGAAGTCTATTGATAAATCAATTCAATGGTAGTTTTAAAAATAATACATAAACACATTAAGCACAAAGATTTTAAAATTATAATTAATGATGTCATCTGTTATATCTCTGAAGTTCCCCAAACATTATTTTAAATCATAACCAGAAACGAATTCAGAACTCTACCAAGCCCGCGGTGCAGTCAGTCCCTCAGAAAGCGGTCCCTTCGCCACTGAAACAGGCTCCTTAGGTGGCGACAAGGAAATCAGACAACCAAATAAACAAATGTAGGTTCACAAAGGAACGCTGGAAAGAGTGAAAACAGACCACCCCAAAATGCTACCTAATCATGCCCATGCCCTCAGTTTGCAGTGGTGGTAACTGCCATTTATTTCACCTCTGAAAAGCAGCCCTAACATCCCAGCTGGCAGAGGTGCCTTCTTCATCATGTTCTGCCTTTGTTCTGTGGTCTGGGCTGCTTTAGCCCAGAGAAACTGTGATTAATGCACACCTCCCTGCCCCAGCCAACGTGCCCAGCCGTGGCTGCTCCCTGGGCAGGTCCTGCGCCTTTAACTGCCTTCCCTTCCTCTGTCGGTGGCTGCCTGCCCTGCCCGGCAGCTGGGCCTCCCGTGGCCTGACCGACCGCCTCCTGCACCCTGGGACTTGGACAGGGTGCGTTCATTTACTCATCTGTGACAATAACCCATCGGGTAAGATGTAGAACTCAATTCCAGCAGGAAGACCTATGATGTCGGAGTCAGGAGGTTATCGCTGGGGGACCTGCACCTTGCTCCTCGCCTCTCTTATCGAGAGCTTTACAGCCTCTGCTGGGGCCAGCATCTTGTAAAGCTGAGGGTGGCAGATTTGGCATCATGATTAGCATACATCTTCCTAAGTGGTACTACATTAATTAAAAAAAGTAAACCTTAGTTAATTTTTTTTAACCTTATTGTAGTATGGAAAAGAGGAGATATATTTGTAAAATCTGAGTTGACCATGGAGAGAAAAAGAAAGCAGACCTGAGCACTTGTGACTGTTGTTTCTAGCTTGCTCCCCTCCTGGACAGGCACATTCCTCAGTGCCTCCAAATCCCTCCCCGTGTTCCCATGCTTGTCCCAAACCAAAAGACACCAGACAGCACCTGGCTTACCCTTGCGATGCATTTTTTTTGCAAGCGCACTGTCAAACCTCATCTTGGTCTGTTCTGGCCTTTTCTATTTCCCTTGAGGGCAGTGTGTTTGAGCTCATGACTAAAGTTTTGATGTGTGAATCAAAACTGAATGGAAACATTTGCCACCTCCAGGAAGGAGCCCAAGTGCAAAAAGTGGGGTCAGGACAGGAAGGGACATCCCTGGATATGTCTTTTACCATTTAATCATCTTCTAGAACAATTTATATCATGTTAAAGTAAAATAAAGTTTTAGACTCACTTTAATTTCATTGCATTAAACAGATATTTATCAAATTGTTATAATTAAGCAGACATTAGAAAAGATTCATCACACTGGATGAGAAAATTCGATCAGTACCGCAATATTTTGAAAATCAATTATGCAATTAAATACAATAAACTGCATAAAGTTTTTTAGTGATTTCAGAAAGCTTATTCATCAACAGGTAATATGCAAAAACAAATTTTAGAATACTGAGAGACAATAAAAATAACTAAGTGAAATTTTAATTAGCAATGGCTTAACATAAAGTAAAACCAAGAAAAATAATATAACTTCGTGTATTATTTTCATGTCAGTGTAATGATCATTATGTGTTTATTTTCTAAACATTTCGTCATAACATCATCTTCCTAAATTTTTAGGAGTCCCCAATCTTTCTTTTGCTTTGCTGTTATCGGGCTCTGTGCTTTATGCCACTTTGCAATTTCCCAATTTCCCTACTACTGTTTCCACCTGTGTCATGACTGTGCCATTTTCATTAGAAATATCTTAAAATATATAACAGAAGTCATCATCCCTCCCATGCCTCTCCCTGTTAAAAACAAAACAAAACAAACAAAACAAAACCCCAGCATTTTAGAAAGCATACAGACGTTTGCTTAGAAGGTAACAGATGGCCTAAATCAGCATTTCCACAGAACTTATTGAAAACTTAGTTCCTTAAGATCTGCCCTCTAACACCTCAAAAAAAATCGAGGACAACTCAATTATTATAACAAAAACATTATCAACAACTACATCCACCATCTATTAACCATCTATTTTGTGCTGACCATTTTGCTAGATGCCTTGACATATATTATCCTCTTAATCTCCATCACATCTCTCTGAGATCGATATTATTATTTCCATTAGAAAAAAAAATAACGAGGCTGGAGGGGCTAAGTGGTATGCTCAGAGTCAGGCAGGAGTAGTAATAGGCAGAGCAGAGATTTGAATCCAGACCAGCCTGAGTCCAAACCCATACTTTCAAGGACACTAAATATGTAGAGAGCACAGGGCTCTGTGATTCTTGCCTTTTCTTAGATGGGTCTTGCCTAGCTGAGACAAATAAAATAAAAGACACTGTTCACCTGACCTTACTTACTATTCTATAGGAAACAGTGGAGCATGGTAAAGTCACCAGGTTTTAGTATCATGTGGTTTGTTTTTGCAGGACAAGTTAGTTTCCCTGAGTCTCAGTTTTCTTCTTACAATGGACATTACAACATTTAACTGTTTTGTTGGTTAAATGTAAAAAAAAAAAAAAATCAAGTACAATACATAGTAGATGCTCAAAAGATGACATGATTACGACACAGTCCCCTTCCTTTCAAGAGCCGTGCCTTCTAAAGGAGAGGCAGAATCGGACGCCTTTGTGCTTCTACCCCGATTCGCTCTGGTCCCTTCTGACCTCTTCTGGCATTGCCTGTCCTAATCCACTCTTCCGAATTCCATCACTGACCTTCCAGTTGTCAAATCCAATGCTCTTTTCTCAATTCTTACTTTCCATGCATTCTATAATATTTAAATGTCATCTTAGGATTTTCTCATTTAAGAAGTAATTCCCACTCATGTATAAAAATTTTAAATTATAAGAAAAATATAAGAAGAAACTAAAATCATCTATATGCTCATTATTCAAAAATAAATCCATTAATAGTGTTTTTTTCCTTCAATTATTTTAATTTTAATTTGGAATATGCATTTGAATTTGGAATGATATATAGAAAGTTTAAATCCATGTATATTTCTCAACTCCATAATATAATCATTAATCCATGAATTTAAATTTTATTTTAAACCAAAATGTTAATAAGCAAAGCATGTATCATAATTTATTTGACCTTCCATTTTATTTAGAATATAAGCATTATGATAAACATCATTAACATATGGACATTTTACTGACTATTTTCCCATGGAATATAGTACTTAAAAGAAAAATATATATATTAAGGAGGCATATGGGAATCTATGTACCTTCCTTTCAATTTTACTGTAAACCTTAAAACTCTAAAAATTAAATAAAGTTTCTAAAAATATATATTGACATTTTTGAATTCTTGATATATGCTGTTAAGTTACTTTCCAGAAAACCTAAGCTTGTATTGCCCAATATAATAGCCACTAGCCACACGTGGCTATTTGAATTTATATTTATTAGACGTTTTTAAAAAAATTATCAATTCAGAGGAGAGGTAGATGGGGTAAAGGGGGTAAAATATAGGGGAGTAGGGGAGGGTAAAGTGGTAAAGGGGATCAAATATATGGTAGCTGAAGGAAACTGGACTTTGGGTGGTGAATACACAATAGAATATACAGATGTCAAATGATAATGTATGCCTGAAAATTACATGATTGTATTAACCAATGTTACCCCAATAAACTTAATTAAAAATATATAAATATTATATACATATATATACACACACAACACACACACACACACACATATATATAATTTAGCTTCTCAGTGACAGTAGCTACATACCAAATGGCTATAAGAACAAATACAGAACACTTTCATGATTGTGAAGAATTCTCTAGGACAGTGATGAGGCAAGAATGACCTATAATGAAGATCGAACTATAATATCATTTGCATTTTCTGCTTTATCCTGAAAAGGGAGCAAGCAGATAAGAAACTGGTGAACTGCTTATGTTACACAGATTAAATAGCTATGTAGCAAAAGAGAAGCAAGCTATGAAAAGTTCAACTCATGTATTTAATACAAAAATTCAATTGTTTTTACTTTTCCTTAATTTGAAGCCATTCGACTCACTCTTCTGAAGAGACTAACTCCCCACGGTAGAAAGAAAACCTTTCTTCCCCTAAAAGTTCTTATATTGGTAAATACTATTTTGTGCTAAAGAGTCAGCATTTTCACGTTGCTAAGGTCTTGTTTGGAACTCTGATCTAGTGGCCACCAAGCCCCACTATTGAAGGAAAGGAACATTACAGGGCTTTTGCAAGAGAGAAACCAGAGGAGTAGGGTGAGACCCAGAAGAGATTAGGATAAGGGAGTAAAGGTGAAGCAAGGAGGCTCTTACTAGCTCTGAAGTTGGAAATGCCTAAGGTCCCATTGCAGCACAAGGTCTCAGAGTACTTATTTCAGGAAAGTACCAGAAAGTAGACCAGGAAAGGGACCACCATAAAAAGTGCTGTTCTAGTGTATAGGAGCTGTGCTGGACCAAAGGGCCAACACCAGCCCTGCGGTTGGGGACAAGTTGCAAAGGCCAGCTGTGCCAGATCCCACCTGCCAATCATCGATGTGAGTGAGAAAATTACTATGAGGTGGGGGAGGACTATGAGCCTGGCTATGTCTTGAATCCTTGCACAAATCATTTATCTTACCTACTTTTTGAGGATACTTCTCTGTTCTTTTTCTAGAACACTCATAAGCCCTAAGGAAGACCTAAAACATTTGGATGCCTAGGGAAGGGCCAAGCTCCCATGTATACCTTTGGAGACAATACAGGGCACCCTATAGCTTCAGAGAGTAGTGATATCCTATCACATACAGGGCAGGCCACGGTTTTCATTACATTGTCAGTAAGGAATTGGGAGTTGTGTTGAAGGGCAGGGCTGAAAGAAAGAAACTTGTCTGAGCATAGTAAGTCAGTCAGCTAGTGATTTCATTCACATCTACTTTACCTTTTCAACATGTTGGGGAGGGGTTTTCATTTGTCTCCCACCTCAGAGTCAGAATTAGAATATGAACACTCAAAACACATGAGGACAGTGTATTAAGGGAGCTAAGTCAGGATGAGCATCTCTTATAAGTGTTTTGATTCTACATCAAAAATTAGTGTGAGGTATGGGCAATGTTAATAAGATAATTTATACTCTCAGCTAAGAGTAAACATCAAAAAGAGGCGAAAACTCTAAAAGTCTCTACAAACTTACAGTACCATAGAGGCCCATCCAGAAGATTTGTAAATTAAATGGATCGAATCAAAATTATGAGCTTTGATTTTTAAAAAAGTGTTACTCAAAACATAGAAACATAATTAACTATTCTATTAGAGTTGTTAAGGTGCTAGGATGTAACCACTGGAAGCCATTTGGCCCATCCCATGAAGAAAATGTATCTAAAAGATGTAGAAAGAGACCAAGAATAGCATTTGAGCTCCTGGATACAACTGTGCCTGAAGTCAGAGGCATTCTCACATTTCTCAGAGGAGTTAATAAATCCCTTTTGGGGGTTTAAACCATTGAATTAAAATTAAAAATTAAATTAAATTAAATTAAATTAAAAATTAAATTTAGGTTAAATTAATACTGAAATATAAGACTAATTAAAATTTTTTCTATGTTTTGTCTAAAGTTTCTGTAAGATTCCAATAGATGAAAAAGAGAATTTGTTTAAAGAGATTTGCAGCTATTTGCTTGTTTTTGTCTCCTCTTTAATTGGAAGTCAGTATAACACAGTAGATTGTAGGAATTTCTAAATTTATATTGTCTGGGTTTAAGTCTTGGTTGCATCAACTGCTGGCTGGGTGACCTTTCACACTTTATGTACCCCACTGTGCCTCAGGTACCTCATGTGTAAAATAATAGGAAATATTAGTACCTTCCTTAAGGTTGTTGTAATAATTTAATGAATTAATGCTTTTAACACATTAGGAACTGGCACAATGTAGCATTCTATTAATCTTACTTATCCTCATTATTAAGGGCTAATGTAGAAGAACGCAATCCAACTGTGGGATTTTATTCTGTGTATGAGCATTTCACAGCTGACAATAGAACAGCCTGGGATTGCTGATCACTATACCAGGCTCTTAATCATATAACTTTAAGTGCTATTAACACTGGCCTCCAGAAATATTGGGTAGACCATGGATGTAAACAACAGAATAAATCATAACATAAAAATAAGTCATTTGCCTGAGTTTTAGTTTTTCATTTAGTTTTCATAATGCCTTGGTATGTCATTTGCAAATGTGACAATGTATATATCCCTCTAGAAATAATCAAATTAAATATAAATATAATAATTTGGGTTCTAATAATTTCTTACAAAGCATTCTCAATACTTCTTAAAAGAGATGCACCTTTAAACTCATTGGGTATTTTATCTTCACTGTGTGAATCACTTTTCAAGATATCAACTAAGTAAGTGAAAATATCACTCACTCCAATCCCCTAATCTTGATATTGAACTTTAAATTGTATTTTTCCTCTGCATAGTTTCTTTCTCAGCCACATTTACTTAAGCTTTTTTGATTATGAAAAAAAAAATCTGTATCAGCACCATGACCTTAAATTTGGCAATTAACTTCATATAGGTGGTTGACTATATCTAAAACAAAAGCAAGCTCTCAATCTTAAATAATGTTGAGGAAAAAAACTTTTCTTTTAGTCAAGGTTGTGAGGACCTTTCTTTATCTAATTCAACTTGGATAACTGAGGAATAGCAAAATGGAAATTATTCTGTCAACAATAATATTGGTCATTGATGATCCATTTGGATGCTGTTAGGCAATACTAAAATTGAAAAGTGACAAAGACACAACCAAGAAGGAAACTATTGACCAATACCCTCATCAATACAGACAGAAAATCCTCCAGAAAATATTAGCAAATCAAATCAAATCCAACAATGTCTGAAAAAATTATACGCTATGACTTATTGGGATCTATTCCAGTCAAGAATAATTCATGTAATCTATCACACCAACGGGCTGAAGAAGAAAAATTATTTGAATCATATCAATGGGTGCAGGGAAAGCATTTGACAAAACCCAACACCTATTCTTGATTTAAAAAAAAAAAAACTCTCAGCAAGTTATAGAGAGAAACTTCCTCAACTTGACAAAGAATATTTTTTAAAATCCTGCAGGCAATAACATACTTAATGACGAGAACTAGATGTTCTTATGCTAAGATCAGGAACAAGCATGGATGTCTCCTCTCACTACTGCTTTTCAACATCATACTGAAAGTCCTAGAAAATGCTATTAATAAAAGAAAATTTTCTTTGAAGAAAAGAAAAGGAAATAAAAGGTAGACATATTGATAGGGAAGAAACAAAACTGTCTTCATTCACAGATAACATGATTATCTATGTAAAAAATTCCAAAGAATAAAAAATTCCTGAACCTATTAAGCATGGTTACAGCAGGTTTGTGAGATACAAGACTAATACACAGAGATTAAATTACTTTCTTACATACCAGCAGTGAACAACTGAATTTTAAAATTAAAAAACACAACATTATTTACATTATCACCAAATAAATGAAATACCTCTATGTATCTAAAAACTATGAGGGAAACTATAAAACTCTAATGAAAAAAATTAAAGATCTAAATAGGTGATTAAATCAAAGATCCTAGTTCATAGCTGGGAAGACTCAAAATTGTTAAGATGTCAGTTATTTCCCAAATTGACCTATAAATTCATTGCAATCCAAATCAAAATTTCAGCAAGTTACTTTGTGGATATCCACAACTGATTCTAATTTTATATGGAGAAACAAAATACCCAGAGAGCCACAACAATATTGAAACAGAAGAACAAAGTCAGAGGACTGACAGACACTACCCTACTTCAAGATTACCATAAAGCTGTAGTAATCAAGAAAGTGTGATATTGGTGAAAGAATAAACGAATAGTCAATGGAACAGAACAGAGAGCCCAGAAATAGATCAACACAAATATAATCAACAGATCATTGACAAAAGAGCAAAGGCAAACCAGTGGAGAAAGAATATATTTTCAACAAATGGGGCTGGAACAACTTGATATCCACATGCACAAAAGCAAAAAAAAAAAAAATCTAGACATTGATCTTATAGCTTTCACAAAAATTAACTCAAAATGAATCATAGATCTAAATGTAAATTGGAAAACTATAAAACTTCTAGAAGACAGCATAAGAGAAAATCTACTTGATCCTGTATTTGGTAATGAGTTTTTAGATACACCAAAAGCACAGTCCATAAAAAGAGAATATTGATGTTAGATTTCATTAAAATTAAAAGTCCTACTCCGCAAAAAGACACTGTTAATAAAAGAAAAAGAAGCCACAGATTAGGAAATATATTTGCAAAAAAAACATAGCTGATAGAAAACTTGTATCCAAAACATACAAAAAAAATCTTTTTAAGTATATAATAACAAATTTAATAACCTAGAAGAAATGGACTAGTACTTAGATAAATACAATCTTCCTAGACTGAATCGGGAAGATCTGGAAAACCTAAATAGACCAATCAGCAGTATGGAAATTGAAACAATCATCAAAAATCTACCAAAAAGTGAAAGTCCAGGAGCAGATGGGTTTCACCAGTGAATTCTACCAAACATTCAAAGAAGATTTAATACCTATTGTCGAACTCTTCCAAAAAAAATCGAAGAGGAGGAAATACTTCCCAACTCATTTTATGAGGCTCAAATTACTCTGATTCCAAAATCTGGTAAAGATAACACTAAAAAAGAAAACTACAGATCAATATCTCTCATGAACATAGATGCAAAAATCCTAAATAAGATACTAGCAAACCAAATACAGCAACATATTAAAAAGATTATAACCACGATCAAGTGGGCTTCATTTCAGGGCACAGGGATAGTTCAACATACTCAAGTCGATTAATGTGATACATTACATAAACAACTTAAAAAAGAAGAATCATATGATCATATCAATAGATGTAGAAAAAGTCTTCGACAAGATACAGCATCCATTTATGATCAAAACACTTAACAAAATTGGTATAGAAAGAAAGTACCTTAACATAATAAAAGCCATATGTGACAAACCCTCAGCCAACATTTATTTAATGGTGAAAAACTAAAAACCTTCCTCTAAGATCAGGAACAAGCAAGGCTGTCCACTATCGCCACTATTATTCAATATAACATTGGAGGTCCTAACAAGTGCAATCTGGTAAGAGAGAGACATAAAAGGCATCCAAATAGGAAACAAAGAAGTCAAACTGTCACTATTTGTGGATGACATGATTCTCTATATAAAAAATCCTAAAAACTCCACAAGAACATACTAGAAACAATAAGCAAATACAGTGAAGTCTCGATACAAAATCAACGTTCAAAAATCCATAGTGTTTCTATACTCTAATAATGAAGCATCAGAAAAAGAAGTGGAAAAAATAATTTCTTTTGCAATTGCAACAAAAAGAATAAATACCTGGGAATAAATTTAATGAAACATGTGAAGGACCTATATAATGAAAACTATAGACCCTATTAAAAGAAATCAAAGAAGATACAAAGAAATGGAAAGATAATCCACAACTTAGATTGGAAGAATCAACATAGTTAAAATGACCATATACCTAAAGCATTATACAGATTTAATGCAATCCCCATCAAAATCCCATTGGCATTTTATAAAGAAATAGAAAAAAAAATAATCAGATATGTATGGAAGCACAAAAGACCCTGAATTGCCAAAGCCATCCTGAGAAAAAGGAACGAGGCTGGAGCATCACTCTGCCTGACTTCAAAATTATACTACCAAGTGACACAGTAATCAAAACGGCATGGTATTGGTAGTAAAACAAATACATGAACCAATGGAACAGAATCGAGAGTCCAGAAGTAAATTCATTTATATGGGCAATAATTTTCAACAAGAAAGCCAAAAACATACAGTGGAGAAAGAAATCCTCTTCAATAAATGGTGCTGGGAAAATTGGAAAGCCAACTGCAAAAGAATGAAACTAGAATATTGTCTATCACCACACACCAAAATTAACTCAAAATGGATTAAGGACCGAATAAAGACCTGAAACAATAAAGAAAACATAGGAACTAAACTCATGAACCTTGGACTTAAAAAGGATTTTATGAATTTGACCTCAAAGGAAAGGGAAGTAAAAGCTAAAGTAAATGAATGGGACTACATCAAACTAAAAAAGCTTCTGCTCAGCAAAAGAAATTGTCAACAAGGTAAAGAAAGAAACCATCCAAAGGGAAAATATATTTTCGAGCAATGCCTCCAATAAGGGCCTAATATCTAAAATATACAAAGAACTTATATGACTCAATAACAACAAAAAAACAAACAATCCAATCAAAAAATGGGCAAGGACGTGAGCAGACACTTCTCCCTAGAGGACATACAAATGGCCAACAAATATATGAAAAGATGCTCAACATTGCTAGTTATTGGATATAATGCAAATCAAAGCCACAATGAGATATCATCTCACACCTGTTAGAATAGCTATAATCAACAAAACAAGTAATAACAAATGTTGGAGAGGTTGCAGAAAAAAAAGGAACCCTCATACGCTGCTGGTGGACTGCAAATTGGTACAGCCACTCTGGAAAACAGTATGGAAGTTCTCAGAAACTAAGAATTGATCTACTAGATGATCTAGCAATCCCTCTACTAGGTATTTACCCCAAAGACTTGAAAACCCATATCTGAAAAGATATTTGCACACCAATGTTCACAGCAGCGCTATTAACAGTGGCCAGGACATGGAAGCAAACGAAGTGTCCTACGATAGATGATTGCTAAAAAAACTGTGGCACATATATACAATGGAATATTACTCAGCCATAAGAAGAGATGAAAATACTGCCATTTGCAACAACCTGGATGGACCTTGAGGTAATCATGCTAAGTGAAATAAGCCAGACTGAAAAAGTTGAAAATCAATGATATCACTTATATGTGGGATATAAACCTGAAAGTAACAAATGAAATAGGACAAAACAGAGACTCAGGGATATGGACAATGGACTAGTAGTACCAGAGGGTAGGGGGTAGGGTAGGAGGGAAGAGGTAAACAGGGTAAAGGGAATCAAATATAAGATGATTGGGGAAGGGTGAAGTGGGTAAAGGGTATCAAATATTTGGTAGCTAAAGAAAACTGGACTCTGGGTGGCAATCACACAATAGAATATAGATGTCATATTATAAAGTTATCTGAAAATTATTTAATTGTATTAACCAATGTTACCCCAATAAATTTTTTAAAATCTTTTTTAAAAAAACAACAATCCAATTAAAAAGTGGATAAAAGATTTGACAAGACACTTCACCAGAGAAGATAAGCAGGTAAAAACCAAACATATGAAAAGATGCTCAACTTCATTATGGGGCAGAATTGCAAATTAAAACAACAATGAGATATTTCTATACACCTATCAGAATGCTAAAATCCAAAATACTGATAATAGCAAATGCTAGAGAGGATGTGGAGCATGAAGAATACTTATTCATTGTTGGTGGGAATACAAAATGGTACACTTTGAAAACAGTTTGGCATTTTTACAAAGCTAAACATAAACTTACCATATGATCCAGCAACTGCGCTCCTAGACATTTATCCAAGTGAGCTGAAAACTTAGGTCCGCAGGAAGTCTGCCAAGAATGTTTATTGCAGTTTTATTTACAATATGTGAAGCAATAACATATCCTTCAAAATTGAAGGTGAATGGGTAAATGAATTGTAGTACATCTATACAATGGAATATTATTCTGCAAGATAGAAAACGAGTTATCAAGCAAAAAAAAAAAAAAAGGAAAGAAAGATAAGAAGGAACCTTAAATGCACATTGCAAAGTGAAAAGAAGCCAATATGAAAAGGCTACATACTATATGATTTCAACTACATGATGATCTGGAGAGACAGTGAAAAGAACAGTGGTTGTCAGGAATGGGGGTGGGGAGGGATGAATGGGTGGAGCTTATGGTTTTTTAAGGCAGAGAAATTATTCTGTCTGATACTGTAATGGTGGATACATACTAATACGCTTGTTTTGGCGAAACCCTACAACTGGACAACACAAAGAGTGAAACCTAATGTAAACTATGGATTTCAGGTAATAATAATGTATCAGTATTGACTCATCCCTTATAACAAATGTGCCGTCCCAGTGCAAGATGTTAATAACAGGGGAAGCCAGGGTGGTGGTGATGGGGAGTATATAGCAATTCTGTACTTTCTGTTTAATTTTCCGTAAATCTAAAACTGCTCTGAAAATAGTTTATTAATAAAACATCTGATGCCTATAAATCTTTTATCAGATTTCAATTAAATAAATGAATAAAGTGGAAAGCTACTGGATGAATTTATTTGATAAAATTATAAAATTGAATAGTGGATATTCTCAGAGAGAATATCATGTAAAATCTATTCTAATTGAACAGATTAACATCTCTCTGCACACACACATAGACACGCACACACAGATAATCACGCACATACACAGATCCATAATGGTTAATTGAGCTCCGTGAAGACAATTAGAAAAGCGGATTTCACAAAAGGAGGGGACAGAGATTCTTTTAGTAACACGTTAAGGGAAAAGGAAAATTAAAGAATAATTGTACTTTTACGTTTGCTGGCCAACTGATGTCTACCACGTAATTGTCTAAAGTCTCTGTAAGTCAGTTGCAGTTGCCTTTAAATTTGAGCTATACTGAGTCCAACAACTAATGAGAATAAGTGGGGTCAGCACAGACAAGAAGTGATTCTGGAATGCAGGGTTGGAAGAACACTATGATTGATGTGCTATGGTCAGAGGGCCCTACTCAGAAGTCATCAATGGTTAAATGTCAGCCTTGGGGCATATTGAGCAGTGGTCCTCCAGGGGTCAGTTCCGCCCTGGTGCCGGCTAATGTGTCCACGAGTCATTCCACTGATGTGCTGCAGAATGTGTTCCTTAAGCTGGTTCACGGTTTGGCAAAGATAATAATAATTCATGATCTACATAACATGGTGGAGAAATAGATGTTAAAAACTGAGTGACATACAGAGGGAAAGTGCAAGGAAATTTACTTTAGAAAACAAATTCCTGCAGGTACCACGAATGGCCCTGCTATGAAATCTCCACCCAGGCCCTGCCATCAGTCTTTGGCTGACAGAGTGTCCCTAAATGAGCCCGAGCAGGGTCTCTACTCCTCTAAATGAACCATCCGAGACAGTGCTTACTGGATTGGGCCCCCAGTGAAGAGCCTGGAAGGAACTGGTCCTGGAAAGATCCTTAAATGACCCTGATATGCGAATTGGCAACATTTTTAGTTCCCACATTATATTGTTAGCTGTGAGTAATGAAAGTCTCCCAGTATCTCAAGAAGATCAGCTGGGATAAGAAATGTTCATAATGCCCAGAATTACTTTGAGGACAAAAGTGAAAATCTTATAAATAACGTTTTAATCAATTAATACACATATATGTGTGTGTATATATATATATACATATATCATATATATGTATATATGTATATATACACATATGTATATATGAAACATATGATATATGTAACACATTGTATATGTGTGTGTGTATATATATATATATACACTTATCAATTTATAAAAATATAAATTGCCTACAGGTATAGTTTTATTTTATTGTACTAGGCTTATTAGTGATATAATAACGAGTAACATAGGAATTATAAAAATGAAAAAAATGATCTTATGACTTATTATCCACAAAGAAAGCTCCATTTGGGAGCTAGGCTTTGGAAGAAAGGAAGTATTAGATAAAACAAGAGAGAAATTTCTCTAAAAATACTAATAAAAATATGTTCTAAGTGTCTCTCAAGCTCAGCACTATTGCTCTTTCGGGCTGAATAATTCATTGTCGGAGCTGTCCTGTGCATTGCAGGGTGTTTAGTAACAACTCTGATCTCTCTACCCAAAACATCCAGTAGTACTTCCTCCGTTGTTACAACCAAAAATGTCTTGCAAATGCCTTAGGAAGCAGGGGTGGGAGAGGGAGGTATGATGACACAGTCACTTTCCCCACCACAGACACAGACACACACACACAGACAGACACAGACACAGACACACACACACACACACACACACACACACTGAGAACCACTGATGTAAAAGACAAACATTAGAAATCCAAAAGCTCTTTTCCTGAGTGAAAAATGTTAACTTACAGTAATATTACAGTAAGTAATTTTTTTTTTTGTCACAGTAAGAAAACAAATCAAGAAGCAGATTCAGGATTCGAACCCAGGTCTTCTGGCTCCTAGTTCAGGCTCTTTCATAACTTAATTGCGGCTTTGAGTTCTAGAGATCTGGACAAATCCAGGAGAGTGAGCTTGGTTAGTCTACAACAGCAGGCACACGGGTCCTTTGAATATATCGAGGGTGACTCCTGTGGTCCCGGAAGCTCTGCAGGAGCTGGGAGACTGACAGACTCCGAAGCTCTCAGGAGAGATTCGTTACTACTTCAAGGGTAAGGACAGGACGGTGAGAGGGAAACGAGGAGTTTGTGGAGGCAGTGAACCCCCAAAGCTAAAAGTAATCATAATTCACTGCTGTCATTTTAGGAAATCTACACTAGATCAGTGGATACCTCAGGGGGAAGCAGGCCTAATCACTTTGCAAATAAGGTAATAAAGTCTCCATTTGTTATGCAATCGTATACATAACAGAGTTTCCATAAATGAATTTGACCTACACCTTAAAAAAATTGGGTGAACACTGAAAGCCCGAGATAAAAGTAAAATTTGAATTGAGTTTGTCAAAATTTAAAATTTCAGAGTGTGAAACACCATCAAGAAAGTAAAAAGACACTTGCTATACAACAACTGAAACTAATATATTATTGTATGCCAACTGTAATTGAAAAAAAACATTTGAATTGTACAATGTAAATATGAGCAACTAATTGTCTATTATATTTCAATAAAGCTGAGGGAGAAAAGAAGATCAAAAGACAAACAAGAAAAAAAAACAACACAGAGAATGGGAGAAAATGTTTGCAAATCATATATCTAATAAAGGACTTGTATCCAGATTACATATAAAAACCCTTACAACTCCATACTAAAGAGACAAATGACTCAGTTAAAAAAATAGGCAAAGGATTTAAACAGATACTTATCCATAGAAGATATACGAATGGCCAATAAGTATATAAAAATATGCTCGACATTAGTCATTAGGGAAATACAAATTAAAGTGATAATGAGATACCATTTCACCCACAAAAATGGCTATAATCAGAGATAGACAATAGCAAGTGTTGGCGAGGATGCGAGAAAAAGAGCCCTTATGTGTTTCTGTGGCAGTGTACGCTGGAGCAGCCATTTGGAAAGCATGTGGAAACTTGCTTAAAAGGCTAAAATCCAATTTATTGCATTATCCAGCAATTCCAATCCTAGAAATCTATCAAAAAGAAATGTAAACCTGTCTACACAAAAACTTGTACACTAATATTCATAGCAATATTATTCACATTAGCCAAAAAATAGAAATAACTCAAATGGCCATCAACCAGCAAAAGAATAAACAAAATGAGGTCTATCTATACAAGGGAATACTACTAGAAATAAAAAGAAATACTGATACATACTACAACATGGCTGAACCTCAAAAACGTGCTAAGCAGAAGAAGGCAGATACAAAAGAACATATATTGTATAATTCCATTAATATAAAACATCCAAAAAAGTCAAATGTAATGAGACTAAATTCATTTGTCATTGGTAGGGCTGAAAGTGGGAATGGGTGATGACTGTAATTAAGTATGTTTTGATTTTAAGGTAATAGCAATGTTCTAAAACTATATTGTGGTGATGATTGTACAAATCTGTAAACATACTAAAATCACTGAATTGGGCAATTAAATTGAGTGAACTTATGGTATGTAAATTAAATCTGAAAAAAAAAAAGTTAAAAAACACTTTTAAAGGTAAATGAAACAGCAAGCCACCCTGGAAGAAAAGAGTCACAACATATGCCTACACAGCATGTACCCTCACCCCCTAGACAGCGAGTAAAATCTGAAATTTTGAATTCGACAAGAGTAATGACTAAAAGAAGTAATATTGCACTCCCAAGAGATCATTCCTCAGTGTGTATCATTAATATGACATAACTGATATTAGTGGGGACTATATATTAAATCAAATGACAGGTAGAAGTAGAAGGTTTAGATAAGAGTTCTTTATTACGGTGATTATAATTACAGAACAATTTATACACCCTATCAGTTAGTTTCTAATAGCAGTGTGCCCAGGGGAACAACAACAACAAAAAGTGTTGCTGAGTTCAAATAGCAAAAGATTGCTCCAAAAGGCTAAGTGGGAGAGGAAAGAATGATTTCAACGTGGTTAGAGAAGGTCTCCAAACAGAAGTGATATCATGGCAATTTCTTTGCAGATGCACAGTATAAAAGATAAGGAGAACATAATATGCTATTGTGGGTAGATAACAGCAGAAGGAAATAAAGTTTATTGTTCTGTTCAAAAGCCTCCTGTGAGTTTTGATTGTTGGTGAGGCATTCAAGGGCTTCTTTAGAAGAACCACCCTACCCTCTGTGTGCTCTGGACCCCTGCCTCGCTCTTTTTTCTCCCCATACCATGTACTTTCTCCACCTCCACTCACCGCTCATTTTATTCAGCATGTGATGTCCTTCCCCAATCTTCCCCTGTTGAAATCCTACTCCATTTTCAAAACCAAGCTTAAAGTTCCCCTCTTCCATGAAGCTTTCTTTAGGTCCCCTTCTCACTAGAAATAAGTCTCTCTTACACGTTCCTATAGCATTTTGTATATTTTTCCTGGCGTAAGTAGGCTGCCACTGGTAGAAGTATGAAGGAGAAGAAAGGGTGAAGGCGTCCTTTAAAAAGTAATTGGGAGCAAAAACACAACACGGGGAGCCATCAATATATCCTGGAAACTAGAAACAGATCACTATGTCTGAAATCCAGGGGAGATGCAGAAAGAAGGTAGTTGGAAAGGTCTGTTAAGATAAGAAGTTCGACTTTAAGGCAACAGGGACCTTTTGAAGAGTTGGAAGGCTCTCTGAAGAACTGGCCATATACCGGTACACTCGCATTTCAGAGGAAGCAGTTTGATGAGAAGGAGGAAAATGAATTAGAGAGAAACAAGTCTAGAAGGAGAAATGTAATTAGGAGACTCTTACAGCACTCTAGTCTAGAGGTGACGGAGGTGTGCATGCATTAGTGAGGGTGACAGATTAGGGATATATTTAGGAAGCTGATTCAACAGGACGTGATGATTGATGGCAAGTGGAGAAGAAAAGACACTGTGGAGTCAAGGCTTTGGGTAAGGCAATTGGGACATATCATTTGCATTGGAGAAAAAATGTAAGAAGGAGTGGTTAATGGGAAGATGAATTCTATTTCAGACATCTCAGGTTTGAGGAAAATGTGAGATGTCTATGTGGTAATTTTCAGTAGGCAGTTGGATTAATGTGTCTGGACATGAGAGAGAGGTAGGGCTGGAATTAGACATTTAAGAGTCCATTCCTTATATTTGTTCAGTAGTCCCTGATAAAAGGCAAGAATTTCAAGGCCAATGTGTAAAGTCTCAAGAAAACTGAGACTTGGCAGGGACTGCAAAAACACCACACTTTGTACAGCATCCAGCCACAAAGTGGGAGAAACGTGGCAAGGCCCACGTTGGCCCCTGCCAGAATTTTATCTCCTCGTCTAAGTCCTGACCCTTCTTTATCAGCATTTTAACAAATGCTACCATAAAAAAATTCTCTTCCTGGGATCTCGGTTTTATAGAAACAGATTATGGACAACTTTATTGCTCCTTGACATAAGTAAAATATTTTAGAAATCCCCTTGGCACACGAAAGAAAATGTGCAAACTCTTCTATCCCCAACAGAAAAATTAAAAGCAGGCCTGCCCCATGCTTCCCCACCCCAGGCCACAAATTTTAAAATACTACACCCTGTTTAATTTAATTAATCCATTACTTTTTGCAGTTATCATACTGGCATGTCTGTATGTGCCACTACAAAGTTAGGAAGATAGAAAAAGCCTAGAAACTAGTAATCTCTGATTTAAGCCCTAGAATTATATATTGATAGTTTTGGAATTGGAAGTGGGTAAAGTATCATAGAGAATTTCTGGCTCACCACTCTATTCAATATAGTACTGAAGTCTAGCCAGAATAATTAGGCAAGAAAAAAAAAAGGCATACATATCAGAAAAAAAGAAGGAAAATTGATCTATTTGCAGATAATACAATCTTATATATAGAAAACCCTAGATGCTACACACACACACACACACACACACACACCACACACACACAAACTATTAGAACTAATATATGAATTCAATAAATTTTGCAGGATACAAAATCAAAGTACAAAAATCAGTTTTATTTTTATACCTAACAACAAACTATCTAAAAAAGAAATAAAGAAAACAGCCCAACTTGCAATAACATCCAAAATAATAAAAAAAACTTAAGAATAAATTTAACCAAGGAGGTGAAAGATATGCACACTGAAAATTATAAAATGAAATAAATTGAAGAAGACACAAATAAATGGAAAGATATTCATGTTCATAAATCTGAAGAATTAATGCTGTTAAAATGTCCATACTGCCCAAAGCCATGTATAGATTTTATGCAACCCCTATCAAAATTCCAATGGTATTTTTCACAGATATAGTAGAAACAACTCTAAAATTCATATGAACCAGAAAAGACCCCAAATAGCCAAAGCCATTCTGAAAAAGAAGAACAAACCTGGAGGCATCACACTTCCTGATTTTGAATTATAATATAAAGCTATTGGAACCAAAATAGTATGGTATGGGCATAAAAACAGACATAGACCAATGGAAAGAATGAAAAGCCTTTGAAAATATGGTCAACTAATATTTGACAAAGGAGCCAAGAATATTCAACAGGGAAAGAATAGCTTCTTCAAAGAGTAGTGATGGGAAAACAATATTCACACAATAATGAAATTGGACCTCTCTATCTTATAACATTCACAAAAATGAACTCAAAATGGATTAAAGACTTAAATATAAGACCTGAAAATATAAAACTTCTAGAAGGAAAGATAGGAAAAAGCTCCTTGACGTTTGTTTGAGAAAAAAATTTTTAGTTATGACAACAAAAGAACAAGCTATAATAAAAAAAAATGTTACTACATCACACTAAAAAGCTTCTGCACAACAAAGGGACCATTAGCAAAATGAAAAGGCAACCTACAAAATAGGAAAAATATTTGCAAACTATATATCCATAAAGAGTTATATCCAAATGTATAACAAACTCATACAACTCAATAGCAAACAAACAAACAAACAAAAACAAATGATCCCATTTAAAAGTGGGCAGAGGACTTGAATAGACATTTTTCCAAAGAAGACCTACGATTGGCCAACAGATACATGAAAAGGTGTTCCACATCACTAATTGGGGAAATGCAAATCAAAACCATAATGCGATATCACCTCATGCCTGCTAAAATGACTACCATCAAAAAGATAAGATAAAACAAAATTTGGCAAGGATGTGGAGTAAAGGGAACCCTTGTGCACTGTTGTCGATGGGAATGTAAATTGGTGCAGCCGCTATGGAAAACAGTATGACAGTTGCTCCCAAAATTAGAGATAGAACTACCACGTGATTCAGGAATCTCATTTCTGGGTATGTATCTGAAAGAAGTAAAATCACTCCAAGAAATACCTGTACCTCTATCCATTGCAGCTTTATTCACATTTGCCAAGACATGGAAACAAGCTAAGCATCTGTCAAGAAATTAATAAATCAAGAAAATGTGATGATAGATAGACAGAAATATTAGCCATAAAAAAGAAGAAAATCCAGTGCTTTGTAACATGAATGGAACTTGAAGGCATTGTGCTAAGTGAAATAAGTCAGACAAAGAAAGACAAATAACTATACATTCTCACTTATATGTAAAATCTAAAAATGCCAAATTCGTAGAAACAGAGAGTAGAATGATGGTTGTCAGGGGCTAGGGATGGGGGAAAACATAGTGATGCCAAAAAGTACAAACATACCTTAGAGGTGAGAAATAGATAAATTTAGCACAGTATCTGGTACACGATAAACCATTATTAAATATTGACTATTATTTTTTAAAAGGTGGCTGGGTGCATATTAATCAATTGAGAAGCCCTAGGACTCCAAAGCCACCACGGAGGGATGCTGATAGGGTTGCCTGAGACTGTCTCAAATACTTATATTCCTCAGAAGCAAGAGAACATGCCTCTGTAGTTCAGTTTCATTCCTAGAGCTCAGAACAGTGTCTGACACTCAGTAGGCACTCAGAAAAAGTTAGATGCGTTATATGTATACACGCAATGGAATATTACTCACCAGTAAAAAAAAAAAAAAAAGAATGAAATCCTGCCATTTGTGACAACATGGATGGACCTAGAGGCTATTATGCTAAATTAAATAAGACAAATATACTGCACAATTTTACCAATATGTGGAATTTTTTTTTAAATCAAAGGAAATGAATAAACAAAACAAAAAGAGACTCAGAAACAAAAACTGATGGTTGCCAGAGGGTAGAAGGGTAGAGGGATGGGTGAAAAGGTCAAGGGAAATGCAGTCAATCACAGTGCGATAACTTTGCATGGTGACAGTTGATTGCTAGACTTGGTGTGGATATCACATTGTAAGATATAAAATGTTAAATCACTATGTTGTACGTCTAAAACTAATATAATATTGGATGCCAAGTAGGCATTAATTTTTTTAAAAAGTCAGCTGAATGAATAAATGAATGAATGATTGTGCAATGATGAACAAAGTTGCATTGAGACTTTATGGTAAAGGAGTAGAAATCTAGCTTCCTCTGCGTTTTCATCCGGAATGAACTTGAGATTCCAACAAGTGTGACTTTACTGCAGAATAGTCAACTAAAATTCCATGGATCTTCAAAGCCATCTGAGCAAGGGCTTATCTGGTTTGGATGTGCGCCCAGCAGTGGAGCTGCTCAAGCCCTGGGAAGGCCTGACTGACGCTGGGGAGAATAATGAGGGGAGCAGGTGTGCCCTTACCCCACCACCTCCTCTTCCTCAGCCCCACAGGAGCCGTGCTGGTAGGAGTCACCTCTGGGGTGACCAGGGCCGCTCAACTTTTCAGCTTCTGTTCACAATTTTCATGCTTCAAATTCTTCACCCCCGCATCAGGAGGACTATCCCTCTATTCCTTTTAAAATAGCTGCTCTCCATAATGGACTATTTTTAAAGAACCAAATTCTGTTTACTTTATCTAAACCAGTGATGTCATAATACGCAGTTTTTATTTAAATCCCTGACTTTTTTTTTTTTACAGTCCTAACTTAATTCTCATGGTTTCATATTTTAGGGATTCATTTTGAATACTCTTTCTATTTGCTAGGGTGTTTTTTCTTTTCTTTTAATTAGTTAGTTTATTTATTTATTTAGTTGTCATTATTGTTTTATTCTCAAATTGTTCCTTGGTCTGCAATATTTTTGGTGTAAATACATACCAGCACTAAAAGAAATTATGCTCTAAATTATGTTATTTTAGTCCATACTTCAACCTACATGACAGATATTTTCCCATTTTACAGATGAGAAAAGGTGACTACAAACGTTAAGCAATTTGTCCATGTACCTATAACTAGCAAAATGAGGAATCAAATCCTCTCTCTTCTGTAAAAAAGACAAATTCTTTTTTATCTGGCACCACTGAAAATTAAAAATAGAGTTGGAAGAAAAAAAAAATCAATCCTCCATATGAGATAAATCACATATACAAACACATTTAGAAAAAAAGAGACCAAAAGCATTCTTTTGGTTTTATGGTTCTTTTTCAAAACAGGAACTGAGGGCTCTTGGTCGAGAGACAAAGAAAGGAATATTTGAAAACTCTTTCTAGAAAGCTCTGAGCTGGGGCCTGCTTAAAACAGAAATCTGGTGCCAGAGTCCTCTCAGCAGTGACAGCTTTTATTTGGACACAGTTGCTCTGCGGGGTTTATGTTCTTTTTTTCCTGAGAGCTCTATGTCTCTCCTCATTTGTAATGGTTCATTTTTTTTTTCTTACTTGAGGCAGAGACATTGAGAACTGGCTGTCAGGGAAATGGGACGACTGCAATGCAGAGTCTCAGGCTGGAGGCAGGGAGGAGGGCACCGGGGCCAGGGCTCAGCGCGCTGCAAGGGAAATGGCCCGGGGTTCTCCGGGGTTCCCAGGAGCTAGGCACCTACAGTCAGACCTTTGCCTGTGTGTGTCTTAAGTTACAGTTTTGAAAGACCATAGCCAGTTGTGAAGATCTATAGGAACTAAACATTTGCACTACTTCACCCTTGCTCCCCAGTCTTTTATGGTATATTTTTATTTTATAAAATAATAATCAATAGTCTGTGAACCATTGATAACCAAATACACATTTTCTTGCTACATCTTTTGCTCTTATTTACAGCACAAATGATCTCCATTGATGACAGTATAGAGCCAAAACGAAACTGAAAGTTTCTCAACTATAAACATCACTGACTGAAAACTAAGTGTTGGTCAATCTTCCTAGCTGTTTGCTAGGAAATTGTATCACTGGGGCCATTTTTTTACAAAGGACACAAATTTGGCTCCTCAGAACAGGCAGATAAAAAACAGATGGATTTTTATCTATTCATTCAAAGTGGGGGGGAGGGCCAAGTGATTTGTGTGTTTTGTGTATCTCTATTGGAGGACAATAAACTGATTGAGAGGGGTTTTTTTTAGGAAAAGAAAAGCAGTCTCAGAAATAAATCACCAACCATCCCTTTGGATGCCAGCTGACCTGGATAGGATTTAGTGCTAGATTTAAAAGGCTTTGTTTACAGACAATTAAAAACCACATAAATTTAAATTGTCAAAAAAGAAATGGTTTCCAAAGCCTCTAACAGCCCCGTGGCCTCCGCCCACCCCCTCCCAGCCTGTGCAGGAAAGACCCAGAGGCAAACACAAAGCCACTAACCCAAATGCCTGTGGAGTTTGCCAGGGCGCCAGATCCTGCTGCTTCTGCTGCTTGCTACTGCTGTTGAAAAACCAAATCTTATATAGCTTCAAATGTAGGTTCTCTGAGTGTTAACCAAAGAGCTAGAAGTCACCAGACGCCCAGAGAAAAGGAGTCTGCATAAAGTCCTCCACTAAGTGTGGAGTTACCGCAGTTAGGCCTTTAGGCAACCAATGTGTTCGAACCTTTTGTGCACACTTCATTTCTCCCACGGAAGAAATTAGATTTAAAGATTAAAAGTGATACCGACACAAATGATTGTAGGGTTTAAAGCCTGAAATATTCCAAATTTTTCTTATCTGTGTATTTTACTCCTTCCCATCAGCCATCGGGCAAATGGACATCAGCTCCAGAAAAGAGTGGCTCCATAGGAAAAAAAAAAAAAATCCACCCTTGCATGCTTGTATCAATATTTGGTACTGATGCTGATGAATAAGTAATGATGTGTAGGTGTTGATAACATTTATACACATCTCTGATTGGTTCTGACACAGGTGCTCCGTGGAGGATGAGGTTTACAAGCCGAAAACGGTCAGGCGAAAGCCATGGTTTCGGGCTGTCCCTCACAGATGTGCGGGTTTTGCACCTGTGTTTGAAGTTGCTCTTTCATTTTGTTCCTCTGCAGAAAAGCCAAGCGTAATGTTCAAACTGGGAGCACCTGTGTTTGGGGCCAAGTTGGACTATTTTGTGGCCTGAATGTGGTCTCTTGTATTCATTACGTAAGCATAAAAAGAAAACTTTTTTCCTTGCAGTTTTGAAATTTGGGATTAAAATTATGAATACACATATTAATCTCACTACAAGACCAAACATATACAAATAATTATACAATTTGCTTATGTTATTCAAGGACTTGGTTGATAAAAGACAAATGTTATTAAAAATTGGATGAGGGCTGAAACCCTGCTCATTTTCTAATGTTAGTGATGCAACATTTAGGCACCAACATCAACTACTAATTTAATAGAATCTTATTCTATTCTAAATTAAAAGCAAAAATTGAACAGCATCTCCAGCTAAATTAAAATTTGGAAGCTTTTTTTCTCTAATAAACTGACAACAATATTGATAGATTCTTCATTCTCTGCTTAATTGGGTTAAGAACATTAAAAATTCTCCAGTTTAAAATAATAAGTCGTTTGCAACCGTAACTAATCTTTCATTCCCTAAGGTTCAGCCAGTGACAACTGGAGGCAAATCAAGAAGAATTTATCACTCAGAATCATGGCCACAAGTCTCATTAAAAAAATTGAAAGGGAACAATTAAATGACATGTTCAAATTCTTTGGACTTGGCATTGGTAAATCTAAAGGCTAAGAATATGCGTTATGTAAATCTATTGGTTTTTTATTTTCTTAGTTACTTTTGTAATATATAAATTAAATATTTTTAACAACTGTTCTAATTTTTAAAAAACAAACACAAGGAGAAAGGATCCATTTAGCTATCTCAAAGAAATAAAATACAAGCGTCTGACCAAAATTCTATTGATAAATGATGCTGGTAACAGCATTCTGAAGAAACAGATTCATTATTTAGAGTTTAGATTCAAGAGCAGAGGTTTCGATCAAGTAATAATGTGTTAAGTAAATATTGTAGAATGAGTACAATAAAAAGGTCATGCACAGATAAAAATGTCATATTACTAACACTTTTTGACAAATAATAACTGACAAAAAATTATTCTGAATTAACACTTGTTTTATTTTTTTTATCAATTAGCTCAGCCTTTGATTTGAATTCTCCACCCTCTGGCGTCAAGGAGATGCCTTTTCTTTTCTTTAAACAAAGGATTATTCTTCCTCAAAAGGGGTTTGTCTAGTTCTTTTATTGTTTTATGTCACACAAGGGAAAAATGCTTTTGAGGCATCACTACTGAATTTAGCAGGGACGAGAGTTTACTGCTATATAATCATTAGTCAATGCAGTAGCTGAAACCTTAAACAAAAGAAAACAAACTACAAACAGGCAAGCATCCCCTAAAGGCACATCAGAACACCAGAGAGGGGCGGCATGGATTTCAAACAAGGTTGCCCAAGCATGTGCTAAATATTGCTGCTCTTGACTTTAAACTGCACACCAAGGAATACAGTTTCACCTTCTATTCTGAAACAATACTGAGAAGCAGGGGGGGAAAGAATATAAAGGGTTTAGCGAATGCACTTTACTCTGACTCTGTGGCAACTTTGTGAAAATTATATTTCAAACCTAATAAAAATCTCTCAGTATAAAGCATCCTATCATAAAGCTATTAGAGAGCAATGCTTAAATTGCCAGCATTGTCGTTCTATCTTGAGCCAGGCTTTGTTACTTCATACCAACTATCACCTTCTACAGTTCCAAGTTTATAATATTGCTGTATGCCTTAGAAATCTTGGGAAAGCATTACAGGAAGGCTTCTTGCTCTCAAACAGATTGAACATTTTCACATCAGTTTCTCAATGATGAGGGTCAGTATTAAAACTTGTCTGTTATCAGTTCCTAAAGCAGACTAATGAAACACTGCTTTATGAAAATAAACATACAGAAAAGTGTGAGCAAGAAAGAGTACACAGGAACTAGTAATGCCATTTTTAAAGCCAGGAAAAATGCATTTGGAATATATTTCACAGATAGGAACCCATGTGTTGGGGGAAAAATAGAGTTTGCTACAGCAAAAGTATCTTTGGAACAGAATTTTCACCTAAAATATTTCTTTAAATTATTTATTCCTTTCTCTGGGGTGTATGTGTGAATTTCTGTTTAATTACTACAATCATTTTTGTAGTTTTGTTGTTATTTATTCTTGTTGATTGAAACAAAGGTTAAGTTAATCTCATGATATAAAAAACTAATCTACACTGGTTTCTGGTCGGCTTTTACCAGGCTCTGGCAGGGCAAGGAAATTAATCCACAGCAATATGTTTTTGCTACACATTTCCAAGTCTTCTACACACTTCCTCACTCTTTCCCAGCCCTACAAACAGTTCTTACTTTTCCAAAATAGTTTTCAAGTAACTACAGTTTAATCATATCTTGTAGCTAATACAACAACATATAAAATTCTAAATTATGTTGGTTGGTTTTCTTGGTTTTGGGTGTTATGTAACAAGAACTCACTGGTCCGGAGAATGGGCATTTAATGGGCATTTAGTGCCATTTAACTACACTCTCAAAATTCCCAATCTAAGATTCTTGACAAGATAAAATAT
Source organism: Eonycteris spelaea (assembly GCA_003508835.1). Classification (NCBI taxonomy): domain Eukaryota; kingdom Metazoa; phylum Chordata; class Mammalia; order Chiroptera; family Pteropodidae; genus Eonycteris; species Eonycteris spelaea. Next base: position 25,021,911 of record PUFA01000002.1, on the reverse strand, counting down.
TACTGAAGATAGCCATGCTTATTGTGAAACTAATAGATTTGGTTTCCACCATAACATATCTTGTCTGGGCTTGAGATTTTTTCCTTTTATAATTTATGTAAAAACACTTTGCATATCCTAGAAGACCCCAAAAGGCTTATTTCCTTCTAGTCACGTCATGTTTCCTTATATTAGATTTGAAAATCTGCATGAAGTTGTCTGACTGGAGAGCTGAAGAGGTTTGTTCCCCCTAATTAATTAATTAATTAATACGTCTATGAAAGCACTGCCTGTTTCGTGTTTTATCAATACTTGTATAGCCTCCATTAGACAGATATTCCTTAAGAGGAGGGACTCAGATTCTCATTTGGTACCCAAACCAAACTCTCTCTTGTCATTCTCCACATCTCACCGGGCTCAATAAAAGTTTATTAAATTAATGAGTGAATCAATCAATGGATTAATAAATGCCCTGTCCAAGAAGGAATGGAAATCAAGAAACAGATAAAATAATTGAAACTTGAGAAGACTCAGTTTGATTGGAGAAAAGTTTAAAAGTCTGTGTCTCATATTTTCCTGAAATAAATCAATATATGATAAATAAAGATAATCACTTTTTAGAAAGAGTTCTGATATAAAATTATCCAGTAAAATTTATTTTGAATTGAATCCTATAGTGTACAAATGCACATATCAACTGAAAATAGTAATGATAGTAGTAAACTTTGTACAGAATGAAAATAATTATAAGAATAATTGCTTACCAAATCTAATTTTGTTTTCCTTAGAGATCAGGATATTGGTATTGTGTCTAGATATGCACAAAAGGTGTGTTGAGAACTAATCAAATGCCAGCTACTTACCTGCACCAGATAAATATTTCGATTACCTTCCTGACTCAATTTACCCTTTTAACCCACAGTGAGGAATTTTGCCTAAATGATTTGGGTTGCCAAAACTCTATTTTATCTATATGCACTTAGGTATGTCATGGTGATAAAAAAGAAGCGCTTTATATTTCCATAAAAGAGTTTCCACCTATTTGATTCCATCTATGCAAAAGTTACTCCTGATCACCAAATTCAAATAGAACTTTTACAGGTAAAATTAGAAATTGACCTTTTGGTCAGAAGTACTTTTCTTGTATATGCCACATATCTTCGTTTTCAAAGTGTCCTTAGAAGATCATAAAAGTATTATTACAATGCTTGCAAATCTGGCTCTTTTTTTAATAAGTTAATGATGTGAGATGAGAGATATTTCATCTTTTATACAGTTATTTGACAGTGATGAATTTAATTCATTCTATCACATTGAATGATACATTTATATTCAGTATGTAGTTTAAAATTTCATAAATGATTAAAGTCCCTGTCGTTTTAATTATAATATGCAGAGAGCAGCCAGAACTTATTTGCAAAGAATAATGTACAAGTCAATAAATTTGGTGAGTACCCCTGACAATATATAAATAATGACTTTATATGTATAACTACCTGTAGTTGAAAACTAAATAACAAAGGTCTGTGTTTGCGTTTTTATAAACGAGCGAATCTAGTTTTCTACAGAAGCTCTTTGGGGTTATAACTTACTGTATTAAATTGAAAACACAACAATGCAATGACATTACATTAGTCGTAAACCGATTTCAACCTAGAGTCCAGCTAAGTCAACCCTGGTCCTATTCCTGCTGCTGGACCTCTGTCTGTCACTGAAAGGGGCTTTGGGCACCCAGAGCTTGCCTACGATCTTTAAACCAGGAATCGTCAGATATCCTCTCCACCCAGATGGCCCAAAACTCAGAACCACCTCACCCCCGTCGCCACTACCCACCCCAGATTGTACACTGCCGCTTATGGCTAAAGTCATTTTCAAAAAAAAAAAAAAAAAACCAATTTCAATCCATTTTTTCATCCATTTAGCAAATATTTACTGGGCATCAACCATGTGCCAGATACTGTTCTATCCTCTGAAAGTTACAGTGATGAACAAGAAAGGTAAGGTCTGGCCACAACCAGATTAGCTTGTGTGGGGTAAATAATGAAAGAAATCGAACGACCAGAATTTTATAGGTGCTATGGAGTTACATAGAATTATAAGGCATGACTCAATTCCTCTGCGACCTTACATTCCATTTATTTTAGTGCATTCCTCTTTACCTCAGAATTCCACTTCAACGTAAGAAATTAAAACTATACTGACAAAGCAGATAGCCCTTGCTTGGGTCCTTCTTTAGTTTCAGGAAAAATTGAGATGTTCTAATTTATACTACTTATTGATTCAAATGTGCAGAATGTCATTCTTTCTCTGAGGGGTATCCAAAATTATCCCCCACAAAAGAAAGATCCATTGGAAAAGCAGCTATTTTTGTTACTGCCACAATCGGAGCATGAAGAAGGTTGATCTTGGCCAAAAGCTCTAGTAGCTCAACCTTCTTGCTGAGATTATTAGCCTCGTAACATAGGAATGGACCAGAAGTGAGGTTTAAACTTGGGCCTGACACAAAGCATGTCATGATAAGCAGTCCTCATTCAAGAGGACTAAGAACGGAAGACAGAAGAAAATCTGAAATGATAATACCATATTGCCTTCATTTAGTTTCAAACATTTGTGGATGAAGTCTATGATTCCATATCAAGCAACATTTTTCAAGACTATGAATGCTCAATTTATGGGAAGTTTTTTTTTCATACTGTAGGACAAACTACAGGTCTGCATCTATAGTTTTATTACAACTGCTCTTTTTAATAATCGTGTTTCTCAGAAGAAAGGAAGAAAAAATGAAAGAAATAGGAAGAAAGAAGAGGAGGAAGAAAGGAAGGAAAGAAGAAAAGAAAAAAGCAAGGGAGGGTGGGAGGAAAAGAGGAAGAGAAAGAAGGAGGAAGGAAGGAAGGAAACCATCTACAAATATGGATTTCAAGTCTCTAATACATGAATTTTATACACATAGAGTAACTGTTAACATATCAGAGGGTACAGCAATATGAAAAGAGAGAAACATCTTCTCTGTGATGCTCTAAGTAAAAAAGCCTATACACATTTTGATCCAGCTCACTTTTCTTCATCTCTGCTTCTATCCTACAGTACCTCTCTCCAAACCTTCCACTCCCAACGCCACTACTAAAATAAGAAATTCTTCTGCCTATCTTAGAAATCAAACTTTTAGCCTATTACCAAAACAGATGAGTTAACCACCAACCCTAAGTTGGGTGTCTGATCGAAACAATGGCAGACCTTTAACTAGAGTGTTGCTGTGGGGCGACAGCCTAGCAAACTGCCACCTACAATCTCGTAGGGTTAATAAGCCACCTGTCTTGAAAGTAGCAGTCATATTGGTCTTTGAAGCCTATTCCAATACTTAAACTCTTGATGAAGTTCTTACTGTGCCAAAGGAACTTACTAACAAAGCCACTGAGTCAATTTAACCCAGGGAAACTGGACCCAATAGACCAGGCTGTCAGAGTTTTGTGTTGAGATAATCACTACACTAAAGAGAGCATATGGGCTGTCAGAGCTGGCACATGGCCTGCACCAGCTGTTACCTGGGCGCTTTGGAAAACCTACTGAACAGCATTTTGGACACAGCACAGCTCTGTGTAAGTTTTCCAAGGCTTCTACTGGGAGTTCTTCATAATAAATTTATTCCCTGTATAAGGGAGGATTGCACCCAGTAACGTAACTGGAACAAGCATGTTAAATTTTTCTGGCAGAGAGAATATCACTGGCTAAAGGGAAAAGCAATCTGCGACATAAACAAGCATAAAGCGTATGAAGCCAGGAATAATCAAAACATTAACTAGAATAGGTCTCCCTGTCTTAAAAAATTAAAAAGGTAACTTTAACACATAGAAAATTTCCCTGAGAACAACTGATACAGAAGAATGCATCTAAAATATCATCACAGTGTCTAGCACACAATAAACAATAGCTGCTATTATTGTTATTATTATTCTATTATTGACCTCATAGTAGACACATTCAGGATTCCTGACTGCCACAAAGTAGACCATTCTCTTAGCATAGCTGCTATACTCTTTTACCTCAGGAATATGTTTTTCCAAGAAAGAATATCAAAGTGTCAGCCAATGAATGCCTCCTAAAGACAACAACTTTCATTTGTATGCAGCACATTTTCTTTTAAATGACCCCAAAACTTGACAACTGTAGTATTCTTGGCTGACTCTATCGAAATTCAGCTACCTCTAAAAGTGCCAGACAACCGCAAACCACAGATAATGAAAAATCTGAAGATAAACCAAAGAAAAACAAAGGGATAAAATAAGGTTTTCCACACTAAAGTTTTCATATAAAAAGACAAATTTCAATAAATGTAACCCAAAATATGACATTAATCATTGAACTTTAATTCCAGCGCTAGCTAATGTTATAATACTGTAACAAACTTTCTTATTTAAAAACGATTTTTTTTTCCTTCAAGAATGTTAGGAAGACTAACTTTGGGTAACAGACTCATTACTAAAAAGTCACTAAAGCATTATTGATTCAATGTTAGTATCCCAGCATACAGTAGTCTAGATTTTTATTTTTTAATTCAAACTTCATTACCTCTTTTAAAACAGAAATAGAATGAACGTGACAATCACAGCTTTTCTCCACCTGTTTGGGAAAGAAAGTCAGCTTCACTTCAAGGAAATAATTTAAAGCCAAGCTTACTTACAAAATAGGTCTTTTTCAAGGTTTTCTTTTGAATCAGATACAATACTCAGTCTCGATTAAGTGAATTTACTCTGAGAAAATACACGGCAGTTGAAGACAAGCTATAGAGGCATCAAGTACAGCCTCTTTTTTTCATATTTCTAGAGGGACAGCTGATTTAGGTTCCCAGACAAAGAAAGGCACATTTCAATGGAATGGGTCCACATCCAACTTGGAAAAACTCAGTCATTAGTTTTAAATTTTTAAAATGTATGCCTTAAAAACATTCAGGACATTTAGAAAATCTACCACATTACATCACAGTAAGTGCATCACCACAATGTATTTTGCAAGCTTTAGCAAATAAAAAAATCCCCCAGAAGAATCTTAATTCTTATCTATGGAAAACATTAAACTGCTAAGCGCTAACAACTGGAATTGGTCCTTAAATCTCTAATGAGAATAATAAAACATGAGTGCAGTTTGTGCTGTAACTTGATAAGGCCTGAATTTACTTGCTGTTAGGAAAAGTCACTGATCCAGCAGTATGGCTTTTTACTCCCTGAGGTACAAGAAACAGTATCTGTCCTCTAGGAACCTCCTCTGTGGTAAGCACTTCTTATCTGAGCTATCAGAGGACAGAGATAGCAGGGTAATATCTAGTAACAGCAGCTTTATGAGATGATCCATTACTGATTTAAATCAATCTCAAGCAGGTAGTTCTCCTTAACCCATTCAGAGCAGACCTGAACCCCACCACGGAGGACCCTCAGACTGCCTGTCTTCAAACTCCCACGGAAGATATTCACTACAAAACAACCCTTTTTGTCCGCAAAACCAAGCATCTTTAGAAAATCTCACCACTCTGAAAGACTGTAGAATTGAGGCTTCTAAGCAAAAACTGAAATCCAGTTTCAGTTATAATGATCAATTCCATGTTCGCTGGGTAGATATATGTAGAAGGAGCTTAATGAGCCTCTTAGCAATTTGTTAGGACCCAACAACTTGCTGTGAGAAATGCGAAGATGAAACAACTCCTTCCTTCTGCACTTGGGGGATTTTGTTAAAGACATATTTGCTGGGAAGCAAGTCACACTGCTTATAGGCACAGATCAGCATAAATGTGAATGGAGGAATGTTTAAGAGCAAATTAAGCCCTATATTTTAGGAATTAAGTTAGCAGAGATGTCAGATGGGCATACAATATTAGAGTTGCATAGCTTCTAAATGAAAAGTGTTCTTGAATATCTTAACACTTGGATGATTAAATGCTAAAAATAGATTTCAGGCTCACTTGCACAGTCAAATGAATATACGTATATATGTGTGTGTATACATATTTACACACACACATAGATGCAAAATAATAAATTTTAGTATGTGAGGGGGACTCAAATTTTATAGAGAGAAAATGGAGGCTTTGAGAGATTCAATAACTTATCCAAGGTCACAACTAGATGTTGACAGAACCGAAATTTCCTAATACCTGCTAATGCTTTTTCTGTTATACTCTGCGGCTTTTAAACAGAAGCCTTTGTGAATATATATAAGTCCACACACATATGACATTTTAGCACTTTCTGGATTTCAGAACTGATTCAAGCTATGAATAAAAACAGTAGCCATGTATTAAATATTTAAGATTAGTTGTGTTGACTTTTGGTTGATGTTTTATTTCCATATCAATTAGATTTGAATGCATTCACCTTTTCATTCAGTATCAGAAGTGTAAAGTGTCAAATTCAGATATATACAAAAAACAAAATCTGGGACCAGCTATGCCGGGTTTTGAACTCCATCCCTACTTTTCTCCCCACATAATGTTGCCTTCAAAAATGGGATAAATATTCTAACTTCTCCACCATTGTTGAGTTATTCGTTTTCAAACTCTGTGAACGTGGTGAACTTAGTGATGACATTCAAAATTGCCATTTCATTTTATTGCAATAGAAATTAACGAAACCGTGTAAGCCACAGTGCTTCTGACAGTTACTTTGCAAAACAGAAGCATGATTTTCACTTTTGCGAGGTCCCATTTAAACACTTTTCACGAATACGATTTTTTTAAAGTGTATTGAAAGTTCTATTCATTAACTGCATCTGGCCCTCTACGGTACTAAGAATTGACTTTTTTTTTTTCTTCATTTTGTTGTTTAGAAATGTGTTGATACTTAGACACCAACGAACAAACAAAAAATGCTCTTCACCGATTTTTCTGCAACTTTCTCCTCCTCCACCTCAGCCTCTGCTATTTGCGTCTTTTCAGCTTCCGAACTCTTTCACCTGACCGTGTCCAATTGCTGAAGTGCAGCCGGCCACCTAGAGAACCACGGAAACGGGCTTCCCCTAGCGAGAGCCACATGGGACTTCTGTTCATTCCTTTCATGTGGAAACGGCATGCAGGGTATTTTATGATTCATTTTTCTCTTTTTGATAAGATATGAAAGAAATATCAAAAGAAATTCAGAGAAATTTCCATTTTCTCCGAATGAGATGAAGTACAAGGCACTTCTACTTAAGACACAGGCTTTATTCCCCCCCCCCCCCGGCATTCTAGATTCATAAAGTGAGAAAATTATTTTTACTGCTATTTTTGTTTGATGTCTGAAAACAGGATTCGGTGTCTTTTTGCATTTTTACCCTTTCGAATTAAATTGCCTATCTTGATGAATTTCATTGACATCAGAACTAAGCAAACGATGCCTAGCAATTGTAATTTTAGTAAGCACCAATAGCCATTTGCTTATTAAATTAGTAAAACTCAAAAATGTAGCAGGAAACATACAAGAAACTAAAATCTTTAATGTGCCCCCAAATTAAAAGATACTATGCTCATGGAGCATATGTATATAGTTTTAATATCTTGGATATTCAGTTAATACAAACAAATCTTTTTAATGTAACATTTATAATTATCTAAATATTGTATCCAGAGGCTGCAGGTTTGTAGAAACAGTCAAATAGCCTTCTCCCTTTGTGTTATTTAATCACATTTTCTAACAAATCTTCAAATGTCAAGGTTGTTCCTAAGATTTAAGAGATGGGCATTTTTATATTTGTGTGATCAAATCACGTTGTCACATATCACTTCGACATGCTTTGGTTTTCAATGATTTTATGCATTCAGATTCCTGGATGTTTTAGCAATCTTATCAAACCATCACTTTAAAGAAAACCAGGATCAATGGATTTAGTATCACATATACCATATTTATTCAATGGCCTAAAGCTATAGCTCTTCTCTCCTGTCTTATCTTCACAATACTTAATTCTGTCATGCAAGAGTAGAAACCCTATATTAATACATTTAAACCAAAATAACATTCAACTGTTTGATCTCTGTAATCACTCTGTATGTGACTATAAAGCACATGCTGACAGCACTTCACCTGCTTTACCAATGACCTTGTTTATAAATGACCTATCATCAAATTTCAGGAAAGTTTGCTGTCAAACGACCCATGGTCAATTTCACACACAAAAAAGATCAGTTCAGCCAGATGCCATTAGGACAATTCTAAGACATTTTATAACAGACAGCAATTCAATATTCCTCTGCATTGGACATTACAATGCAGAAGGCCTTTAAAAGAGAACATTGGAAAAATTTAAATAAATCTAAATATGGCATTACATTTTGGTTGTCCTCAATTCAGTTATAATAGCGAGGGTGAGAGGGTAGGAATTTCAGAGCAATTAGGCTATCTGTACACCAAATAAACTGTAAGTGGATTTACTCTTTGCTTATGGCTTACACTACTCTTGGAAATTTAATTTGAATAAGAAGTGTATTTTCCTCTTAGTTTGAATCATTTCCCCCACCCTAAGCAAGTATTATTCGCACATTCACACAGAAAGGAAGATAAGTAATAATACAGTGCAGGCTCCAAGTAAAATCTAGCCCAGTACAGACAGCGTAATAATGATGTCATTAAGACTCCTAGCTGAATGGGACTCAGACAGAACTGTTGTATAGCTGCAACATAAATCTGAAAGAACTTTTTGGCTACATTCTCAGACTTACCTTGAGAGATATTTAGGAGCTCCAGCAAAATGAGTTGAGAGAAATGCACTCAAAAGGAGAAGGTAGGCAGACTGCAGACAGAGATGTAGGCCCTATAGGTGCATCCTTCTGAGATACAGGAGGAAATAGTTTGTCAAATGGATAAAGACAGAGAAACAATCTGAAGAAGAAGAAAACAGAAAACAAATAAACCTTAATTCTAGCACAAATAAATGAGAGAAAGGCAATTGTAGGGCTGCTCAAAGCCTTTTTGCCTAGCTGAATGAAAGCAATCCCTAAGACTGAATGGGTAATGAGATCCTGGCTCCTGAGATTTTAGCTTTCTTAATCATGTTCATAATTAATTCAAGAACATTGATAATTTCATTACATTCTTTTTGTCTTATCAATAAATGATGTGCCTGCACTTTTGGTCCTGTGTACAGGGAGAGGAGAGATGCTTTGGGTAATATTGTACTAGGAATAGTGGATATATATGATCCAAAAAGGTGAAGTGGTAATTATTATCCTTGACCAGCCTTCTATTATCAGAACACGATGACAAGCAGCTACAAATAATTAATAAGCTTTTTATGCAGAAATGCAAAGCCTTTGAAGAAAAATATGCTGCAAGTAGAATTCTTTATCGAAGATTATGTACATAGCATAACATGCTTCTACAGAGAAACAGTTTGAAATGGAACTCGCTAAAATGTCTGCATCACAAATACAAGACGAAAATCAATAACCCGTTTTTAAAATATCATTTTAAAAACTTTTCTTCGTCTTAATGTTTTATTTAAAAAAAAATTCTGTGTCCTTCCAATTGTCTTCCTAAAGTCCTTCTCAGGATCAACCTACAAAGATGTTAAGCTGAACTACCCACTCAGTGAAACCTTCTTTTTTAAACCAAGACAGAAAGCTCTGTCATTATCTGTCAGTCATCATCAAAGGGGCCCTTTTCCTTTATGGTTTTCTATTCACCCCAATGTAAATTTTCACAAAGCCATCACTTATTAGTTTCACAATCCATGTTCAAGGGTTTGAAGGAAATGTTTAATGCCACTTAAGAGCATGAAAAAGAAAGGCAGCCGAGTTTCCCAAACCGTTTAGATAATTAACACCAAATTAAAAACTGGTCAGTTAGGAAGAGCTGCAAATATGAGACTTATCCTAATTGGTAACAAGAATAACATTCCAGTTTTAAATACAAAGTAATGCTGCAAATAATTTGTGCTCAAGTGCACATAAATGATATACAGACTAACGTATTTTTTAAGTAGACCAATATGGTGGCATAAAATTTTAGCAGTGCAAACCATTCCATAAAAATGTCTCTGAACTAATTGTCCTCTTAGAGGTAAAAACAATTCATATGATGCTAAAAAGTATGCAAGTTGGCACTTTGATCTGATTATTAAAAAAAATAGTCTTTGATAAGATACTGTAGAATCACTTAGTAAAGCAAGCTGTTGCCTGTGACATTGATATATGGGACAGAGATGATGTATACATTGGGTGGCTTTATCAGTAAATCACTGACTCTATTTGCTTCCCCAAGGAAAAAGACCTGTCCCTGAAAGAGAAGCCTTTGTTAAAACCACCAGTAGAGGATTAATATTGGCAAAACATTCAATTTGGATATAGTCCTTCGGAAGATTCATAAAACAATAATTTAATAAGTTAACAGACAAAGATTTAGCACGTCGGCAGCATACAATTGCCCAGAGAACATTAAGTTTCATTTCTCTCTGAATTCAATTATATAGGTTCTAGCCACCAGCCACCTATTTCTTAACTAAAGACAACAAATTTGAGAAATTCTAACTCCCTAAAAGTAACTTTTTAATAATGTATGAAATATCAGCACTGTATAGACCAATTGCTACATAAAAGATTATTAGATGACAATTAATTTTAAGCTTAGATTAAATTCCCATGTGTTCCATATATTTTATACATTTCAGATCTTCTGGTAAAGTTCCAGATAGAAGGTAGACACTGTAAATCAAATATGCCCATTAATATTTCAAGTCAATGCAGATACAACCGAATTTCAGGGACAGAAGCTAGAATTGTAAATGCTTTCTGTGCAGCTTCATAAGAGCAGTAAAATTAGAAAGACAAATATATGCAATGAACTGTACCTTGCACTAAAGTGTTTCAAATCCTTTTATTTTTACATATTTACTCCAGCCTAAAGAAAAACATGAAGGCAATGTTCTTGACACAGCTCTCAAATTCTTCCCCAATATTCAATCAACCATCAAGTTGTAATGTTTCAAACTTCTTAAATATTTGTGTGACCTGTTCACTTCTCTCCATTCCCAAAGCCATTAAAACCATTAGCTCTTGCTGAGTTTATTATTATTTATTATTATTATTATAAATAACCATCTAGCTGCCTTGAGGTTCATTCTTCCCTCTCATACTACTGCTCATCATGTTTTCAAAACACAAATCTGATTATGTCATTCCTCTACTTAAACCTTCAATGGCTCCCCATTTCCCTCTTGAAAATCGCTTATCAGGAGCTTTTAATCTGACTCCTCTTTACCTCATTTAGTCTTTTAAGTATATGGTTCCCTAATCATGTGAATTGGACTTCATGTTCCCCGGGCTGCTCTTTTCACTCAGTTTGTGATATATACAGCACCCTTGCTATTTTTGGTGATCAATTGCCAATTATTTTATAAGAGTTTTGAAGACTTTTTTCAGTTGCTCTTGCTATTTCTCAAAGGTTACCTTAAAACGGAGTCTTAATCAGTGGATTTTGTGGTCCTATATGTTTGTTGATTCTTGCTGCAGTTTGTCAGTGGGCTTTAGTGCTGCTCAGCCTCTGCAGTTTGCTTCCCACAGAACTAAGAAGTGTCAGATATGAGCAGAAAGTCTCATTTGTGTTTAACTTTGATCAAATATAGTCTATTCTTGACAAAATCAGGTATTGCTCCTTTCTCATTAAAGTGATATTCTTGGTCTTTGCTACAATTATTTTATCAGACTGTTTTACATCTGTGTTTGAGTCTGCATGGGAAGGTGAAGGTTGCCAGAACTGAGAAAACTAGATAAAATGGCTTGAATACATATCATATAAATATGTCAAATTTTAGTACATTTTGACTGCATTTTTTCTTATTTTCTCTCTAGCTTTCTGGAAACTTAAAAAAAATGTTTAACGTAGGGGGGAAAGGCAATATTCCTTGCTTCTTTTACATTAGGCATTTCTATAACCTCAATAATATAGCAAGCACGAGGAATTAAATATAAAGGCACAAAAGAAATATATGGAATGTAATGGGTGTCAATACATTTTTTTGAAGTAATAAATAAAAGTAAATTGAGCCTATAAACTCTAATTTCTAGGACATCACTTTACATTTCTACCTGACTGCTTTGAAAAAAAATTGAATTTGGTCAATTCAGTGTTAACTAAGGCATGGAAGTGTGTGATATATTTTGCAAAGATTTTTGTAAACAGCATATATTTTTTTAAGTGTGACACTTAAAGTGTTCTTGAAATCCCCTTATCAGTAAGAACGTACTTCTTGGTGACACCAAATAAATATAGTCTAATTGCAAAACACTGTATCTTACCAGAGTGAAAAGAGAAGGAAGAGAAAAAAGGCATGGATATTTTATAAGGAATTAAGAAAGCTGGCACTAGATGAACAGAGAGGTCGTTATAAATCCTCAGTGAGAAAATAGCCAGGGGGCGCTAGAGGGCTGCAGCCACGTGGTCTACACAGGAACTGATGCTCAGCTCTCTAACAAAAACAGGTTAGAGAATTTCACTCTAGTATGCTAGCCTATTACTTGATATTGGAAGTAATATTGAAATTTTTTATTATAGTAATAATAATTATTTCCTCCTTTTCTATTTCAGAAAGTCACTTCTGTTTTACATCTAGTTGGAGGATTCAGAAGTCCAAATAAGAGTTAAAACAAAGTTCTCCAAAACAAACAACAAAAAGAAGAAATGGTTTTTCCACAATAATTTTCCTAATGTAAGAGATAATACCCAAACTTACAAGTGTAGAATCTTTTAGAATTTAAAAAAGGTCAGTTAACTAAAGAAAATCCATATAGGTTAGCAAATATTCTACAGGAATGAATTTTTTCAGAAGTGTATTGAAATGATTTGCTTTAATTTTTTTCTTATTTTTGATGGATATTTTTGGAAGCTGTTTCTTAAGGCAGTTCTAAACTCTCCCTTCATCTGAAATGGTGTATATTAAATATTTAGCTGTGTGTGTGTGTGTGTGTGTGTGAGAGAGAGAGAGAGAGAGAGAGAGAGAGAGAGAGAGAGAGAGAGAGAGAGAGAGAGAGATAGAGATGCGGAACCAGATCTGTAATAGGTCAGCACTATTGCTATGTAAAATCATGGCTTAGAGACACATACATTGTACCAGCTTCATGTTGTAGATAAACTGAGCCTGAGGGAAATTGAGTTGCCCTGGGTTACAATGCTTGTAAATGTTGAAAATAGTGTTTCTCTCTTCCCTCTGTGGCCTCTCTAATGTCATGTAGGCAATCTAAATGGCAAAATTCAGTTGAAATAACCAATTATGAATGACCTAACTACTTTCTTTGTTTGGAAACAAGAGATTTAAGGATTCCAGTAGCAATGGATTTCTTTTCCCAAAGTTCTCCCAGAAATCCCAGAATTCCAAGGAGCAATGATGAAAAAGATGCAACTACCTCATATGGAGTATAGAGAAGGGAGGTGTTATTGAAGTCACCTCTGGGAGAGAGAAAGCAAGTTTAAAGCACCAGAGCCTCACAATGGGACCGGGGCTCCATTAGGACAGAGGAGAGAACAGCTCCAGAGTAAGCAGGCAGGTCCCTACAAGGTGTGGGTAGGGGAGGTGATCGGGTTAGCAGGTGCTCAGGGCATATCTAGCTATTCTGGAAACTTTTTTGGTTATCACAATAGGAGGAAGGTACTACGCGCCTTCCGTGGGAAGAAGCCAGGGTTGTTGTTAAACATCCTGTAATACATAGACCCCAGAAAAAGAATTATTTGGCCTAATACGTCAATGGGGCCAAGGCTGAGGAATCTGGTTTAGGGAATAAGGCCTTTCTGAACATCTTTCTTTCCATCTTCCCTCAGTCTTGTTGAGGATAGAGTTCAGTAACAGAGGTACCACATAAGTTCCTCTTCACACACTTCTCATTCAGGCAGCTGGGGTAAGCATACCAGTAAGTCAGTCTCCCCTCACATCCTCCTTCCTCAGACTTTCTAATGGTTAGAAGCACAGGCTTTGGAGTCACATAGCTATGTTTTAGTCCTAGATTAGCTATGGGGCTATAGGCAAATTACGAATCTTATTTAAGCTTTGGTTTCTACATCTGTAAAATCGACAACATAATAGTACTCACCTCCCAATATAGTCAGATTATTGAAAATCAGACTATTTTCTCAATTCCAGTGCCATAGTCTTTGTCTAGATCTTGCTTTTGTTTTGTTTGTTTTGTTTTTATTTTGGCATGGACTATTATCATAGTGTCTTCATGGGGCATAACTACTAAGTCTGGTATGCTCTGTGTCTCTGAATCTCTTCATATTGAGGGAATCACCCCTTTCTCAATCTAAGTCATTCGGTGAGTTTTTCCCTTGCGTCCAGTGTAGTTAGACTAGGCTTGATCAGTTAGGATGTTCCATCTTCCTGGGCACAGTAATTGGTTAGGGATGAGAACTAGTCAGGCTAGCAAAATCCACTTCAGGGATTTTGCTGGAGCTGTTGGGAAATGGGTATCCCCTTTTCTCTGGGATGATTCCCAATGATAGTAACAATGCAACAGAGGAGCTGGCTAAGCATATTGCCAATCCAGAGAGAACCGCAGAAGCAAGAGTGTAAAGAGTAAGCAAGAGTGATAGGCGCTTCCTGATAACACTGGCTGAGCACCTAGATCCAGCCAGCCTGTGAGGTGCCCAGCAATGTCAACTCAAAAGCAGATGCTCAATCTTCTGGGGAAAGAGGCAGAACATAATGAAGTACCCAAACTCACTAAAAATGTTTATTAAGCACTTAAATGCACCAGACACTATACTAGGTGCTGGGGAGGGGAAGGGAACAGTTTGGTAGGAAGTGAGATAGATGAGTACCTGAATGAAAACACACTTTGATAACTGCTACAACAGAAGGAGAGAGAAATTGGAATCTAGAGAAGACAGAGATTCATTCTGCCCTTAGAAAAGGTCTAATTAACTCAGACTTTCAAAGAAAATGGGCATTTAGATGGAGTGTTAGAAAATCAATAGGAATTTTCCAGAATTAAAAAAGTGTTCAAATTAAAAATTAAAACCATAACTACCAGAATAACTAAAAGTAGAAAATAATAATAACACTAAGTGTTGGCTAGGATGCAAAGAAATTGGACCTCTCATGCACTGCTGGAGAGAATGTAAAATAATCTAGCCACTCTGGGAAATAATTTAACAATTTCTTATAAAATTAAACATACAGCTTCCTTATAAGCTAGCAAATTGCTCTTGGGCATTTATCCAGAGACATGGAAACTTATGTTCTTGCAAAAAACTATAGGAATATTCACTGCAGATGTCCAACTGACCAGTGGTTAAACAATCTGTGGTACATCCAAACCATGGAACAGTTAAGTACTGAGCAATAAAAAAGAAGGAACCACTGATAAACACAACTTAATGACCCTGCAGAAAATCCTACTGAGTGGGTGGGGTGGGTAGGAGGGTAAGCCAATCCCCAAAGGTTATGTCCTGTTTGGTTTTATTTGTATAACATTTTTTAAATGACGAAATTTTGGAAATAGAGTTAAGAATAGTGGTTGCTAGAGGTTTGAAACAGAAGCGGGGGCAAAAGAGAGATGGGAAGGGACCCTCGTGATGACGGATCTGTTCTATTGTGGTGGGTACCTGAGCACGTGTGATTAAAATTGGTAAAAATAAACTCCCACATTGAGTACAAGTAAAATTGGGGAAATCTGAATAAATTCACTAGATTGTGTGGATTATATCAATGTCAATATCCTGAACGTGATATTCTACCGTAATTATTTCAAAATATTATCATAAAGTGAAAGTGGCCGAAGTATACAAGAGATATGTATTATTTCTTACAACAGTATGTGAATCAACAATTATCTCAATAAAAAGCTCAATTAAAAAAAACCCACTAGGTTCTGTATTATAACGTAACTGAGTTTTCATTTAACTTAATTTAGAAATATTTTTAGTTCTTTTTTTTTTCCTATAAGAATTTATTGAGCCCATAATTGCAAGCACAGCTTGACATTTTCCTGTTCTATGTCAGGTTACTCCAGCTGGGGTCACCCCTCCTTCTTTTGGCCCCCACTGCGTATTGTATTCTATCTTTGTTGAAGTAACCATGCATCGATTACAATGCCTTTTTTTCATATACTATGGCACACACCACGTTCCTAGAATACATTTCTGTCACCTCCTACGTACAAAATTGGTCCATGTCTCTCAGCTTTCCTGGCAATTAGGTACAACTTTGTGACCAAATTCTGGGCAATGGAATGTGGGCAGAAGTGATAAATATCACTCTGACCCATAAAACTCCACTGGTGCAATCTTCCATACTTTCTCTTCCGATTAGATACGAGGATCCAGCAGAGGACCCCACAGTCCTAGGAGAAAGCGAACCCACAATGAGAAAAGCCTGAGACCTCAATGACAACACAGAAGGCCACTCACAATTAAGAAGTAAATTTATATTGTGTTAAGCCATTGAACTTTGGGTGTTTGTATATTAGATATTAGAGAACATACTGTTATTGATTGTAACCAATACATATGCTTGTCCCCATGCAAGACTCTGGGATCCTTGAGAGTAAGATGTGTATTTCATTCACCCTCATGTACCTTGAGCCTAGTACAGTGCCTGACAGAGAGAAGCTGCTTCACAAATGCGTGCTAACAATCATGCTTCCATCAGTAACAGACTTTGACTTACCTGCTATTCATTGCCTTTGACACACCTATTCTCATCCTTGAATGTGGTAAGAGAGCCTAGGACTTCACGTCCAAGTCCAAAGTCTTGCGATTCATCGTGAGAAGCCTGCTCAGATGAGCAAAGGTACAAATTACTACTTGGTTACTTCATTTTCTACTCTTCAGTACATCTCTATTTTCTTTTATTTTGTAAGTTGAAAACAAATTTGGTTTATCAGAAACTCAATGATTTGAATGGAATTTATCCTTAAATGTGATGTTTCACTGAATAAATGTTTCTGTAAAAAATTAACAGCAAAAATCTCTACCGAGAGCTTCTGTTTAGACACCTTCATTATTTTTTAGAAAAATACCACAAGACACTACTGCACTATGAAATTGTATAAATAATTAAAATCAAACCCCACATATCAAAATAAATGATCTAAATACTTTTCATGATATATTTATCCTTTTACTTTGTGGGTTGGCTTGCTTGCTGGATAATTTGCAAAACATTCACTCATCAAAATTAGGTCACCAGGTCATTTGAGCGAATTTATGACCATGAAAGCCCATAGTTTTACTTCAGTATGAGACTGATATTTTTTCTTTGTATCCTATTGAAGCATGCACACACATCATATTTTCAAATCCCAAGAGAAAAATAAGACTAACTTGTTTAATTTATACTTGTATAAATATATGCTTTCCCTTTAAACCAGTCTATTTGTGTTCTATTTAATATCCCCTTATAACAATATTTTTTAAATATTTTGATTGTTACAGACAGCTACACTATTCACAGGAATAGTGCACTATCACAGTGTTTAACAGTTGGAGAAGATCTTAAAGATAATCTGGTCCAGTATCTTTATTTACAGGAAAAGAAACTATCTCCCAGAGGTTGTATGACTGTAGGAGCTCATATCTCTGATAAGTGGGAGAGTCAAGGCAAGAACCCATGCTTTTAACTCTGGCCAATGATGCCTTGGGATTCTAGAAGACATATAAGAGCTGAGAAGCTATTATGAGTTTTGCTAAAAATAATTTGACTTCATTCTTGTGATTTAAACTTATACGTAATTACATATGAGTGGCAATTGACTAAGCTATGGTTTCTTAATATTAATTCAACATTTATTAATTTAAATTTTATGGGGCTTTCTTTAGGGATAACTTTCTTTTCCAGTTCCAAAGTCTTTTTAAGTCCTTCAAAAGCATACAGCCTCATTCAGGGTTTTAGAATCATAAATATTATTTTTTTATTTTTATGGCCTGAGGTTTTATATTTAACTTTTTAATCCATGTGAACTTTATTTTGTTTTATGATATAGAGTGAGAATTAGTTTTTTCAATTTTCCATTTAACTATTCTTTGTGCCTTTCCCACTTATCTCTGATGCCTCTTTTTCATATACAATGTTCTTTTAGATAATGGGTCTATTTTAGTTATTCGTTCTATATTGTTGAATATATTTTGATACTAGTGTAGTATCATTCAAGATTAATTAGTAACAAATGACTTCAAGATATCAGTGGCTTAATGAAACGTGTTTACTTTTTACTCAAGTGATATGTTCAGTGGGTTAGTAGGGGGCTCTGTTTATCATGGTCACTCAAGAGTCTCTGCTGCCCAAAGGCCCACCTTCACATACGCCTCTAAGATCATGGAAGTCATGCTGGTGTTGGCCCAAATGCATATTACTTTTGCTCTATTCTTTTTTCCTCAACAAATTTTGCAGATTTTTAAATTATCAGTTGTATAATTATCTTGGTAAATTTTTTCTTGCTTTTTATGATTTTTTAAATCTATTAGCTATTATAATAAAGTCTATTATTATCTACACAGATTTTCTATTAAGTTGGTTTTGAGTATGTATCATTTATTCTCCAAACAATCATTCATTTCATTTAGACTCAAATTATTAATATAACATTATACATAGTATGCTCATGCAAGCAGTTATATTTTTTCCTATTTCTAACTTCATATATTTGTATTTCATCTCTTTAATTATACAACAGCTTTGCTAAGTATTTGTCTAGTTTGTTGAATTTCTTTAAAAATAAACCAGTTCTTGGGTTAATTTCTAATCACGCATTTTGTTTCCCAGTTCACTAATTTTTGCCATCGGTTTTATTATTTTCATCTTTTTACTTTGCTTGTGAAGTTTTCTTTGCTTCTTTATAACTGTTGAGTTGAACAATTGAATGATTTACATTCTCTTTTAATAACTAATATATTTCTGAGCATATCTTTAAATACACCACACTTTTGATTTTTATTGTTCTCCTCATTGTATGTTTGCGGTTATCTACAACTTCATTGTTGATTTCTACACTAACCCAGTTATCAGGAAAGCAATTTTCTTAGCTTTAAAGACCTGAATATTTCTATTTAAATTTTTTTTAAAATAAAATTAATTGTTTATCAAATTATGCTGGGAGAATCTGACCTGATAACCTTACAAGTTATAGTTTCCAAATTCTCTAAAATTTTGCTAAGGGCACATGTGCCCACATGTGTGTGTGTGCATGTGTGTGTACTTGATCTTTACCTACAACAAAATACATTTTAGGATTTCAGGGTGCATTAGTCCACTATTCAACTCCCTGTTTATTGGCTACTAGAAGTTATGTCATATATAAAAAGAGAAGCTGCTTCGATTTGGGTCAATGCAAAAAACATGTCCTGAAGAGTAGGTGATAGCTGCCGGGTTATCTGCTCCTATTTCTTCATCCAATAGGCAGGTGACAAAAGAGTCAACGTGCCCTCCATTCTACTCACTAGCCAGCCATTCTGTCCAGGTTCCAAGTGCACATGTAGGCTACAGCTGGGTTCTTCAAGCCACAGATGGCAAGACCCCCTCTGTCCTGGACGCTGCCATATGCTTGAGTGTTAACTTTAATTTTCAGGAGTGTTCAAGCCTTTCCAATTCTTCATCTTCATTTCCTTTACCTTACTTTTAATTTTTGACTAAAATATATTGATCTTCATTCACTCTCCCTTGTTTTTTTAGCGTCAATCAATGTTATTTTCTTCTGTAGCCCTTCCCATCTCTATGCACTTCAGTCCCCCATGACAGATTTTGGAAGCTTCTAAGAGGCTGTGTTTTCTAAAAGCTATTGAGCTCTCTGTGGGCATTTTCATGAGAAGTTGAAAAAGGTCATGGTAGGGATTGTTTGTAGTTTGTCACCATGTTGCTAGTAAACATGTCTGGGTTTTTAAAAGTCAACATATAGAACAAATACAATAAGTGGTACGGACTTTGTTCTTATACCTGCACTTCCAAATTCTCACAGCTAAGAGGAGTAATTACACAAATAAACAAAATATGCTCAGGATTTAGCATGTGACCAGACATACTTTTTAGACTTTGAATAACATATGACACTCTCCCTAAGTATTCAGGACCCAGGATGAAAAGAACCAGTATACCTCAGTATTAGAAGTTATAACCAAATGTGCATGGGAATTCTAGCTCAGATTCTGTAGAGTTACTGAAAGAGAAATACTTTAATTATTTTAATTATCAGTTACATTAAAACTTAAAAAGCAACTGCAAAATTCTATGGCTGCTTAAATAGCCTTTATTTTAAATGTTAAACCAATCATACTTCTCATGTAATTTATTAAATTGCTTCATATCATATTAGTTCCACCTGTTAAAATTTTACTCAAGTGATATTATCTGGAATGTTTTTAACACATAAGAGCATCTGAATAACCATTAGTTAATGTACCTGTAATTTCTTTGAAAAAGTAGAACCGTTTCAGAAATGCATGCCTGTAATTATCAAAACTTTATGAAGGAGTGGGGATCACACATTTTAAAAGCAAAGATAAAAATCTGCTCAAAGACCCACAGAATAGCAGTACTTGATGAGCTGTGGCTCCTAAATGGCCCCAAAGTGTCACATTTACAAAGGATGATAGAAAATGGGGTGGGGGCGGAGACAGTGAATGGACCACAATGTTTTCCCTGGTACTACAATTCAAAAAATATGTCTCAAAAAGATATTGATGCAAAACAACATGCTTAGAATTTTTCTCTTTTTGGTAATATTTTGTGTCTTACATTTCATTCTAAACATAGATAGACTTCACATCCGCTCTTTAGCACAGAAATAGACACAAAAAACAAACCATTCCAAAACAAAGATGCTTAAGACAAGCGGTGTACTAGGAAAACTTTAAAGTTTCTATGAAACTCTAGGAAAGGCAGAGAGAGATGTCACCTCAAGGGACCTTAGAAAGAAATTATGATTTAAATTAGGGCTTGAGGGACAGGGAAGACTGTAGCAGGCGCACAATTTCCTAGAAATGCCTCTACCAAGACCATGAGTTAGTGCTGTAAAGGATACAGATGTGACAAAGCAGTGGTTGGATCCAGGTCAACCCGTCTTCACCACAAGGTTCAATCCATTGGCCCTGTCCTTCCTCAAAAACATGCAGTTAATGTTGACTCTGCTTCACTCAGCAATTCAAAGGAGACCAAAGGCACAGTTGGCCTCCAACGAATAGATTCACCTTACAGAAAACTATGCAGATAAGAGAAGCTCTGCTCCTACTAGGAGAATGACTCCAACAATAGCTAGACTTTTCTCTCCTTCAAAGACAAGTGATCACTCTGCTCACTTTCTATATAGCATAAAATGCCGTACAGATCAAATGCTTTACAGATCAAATGACATAAGCACTTGTGAGAGCTTTTCAAACCATAAAATTCCACATAAATGTCAGGTGCTGATATTACCATGATAATCCTGGGTGAAAAGAAACACAGGAAGAAGGGAGGTAGGGAGTTTCTTCCTACCTCCACCCCGTGCTCCCAGTTGATTCCTGGATTTCAGGAAGAAGCAATATCTTAGGGACCTGGTATCTTTCCTCTTCTTTACCAGCCCTTCAAGATTCCTAAGTACTTTGAAACTGACAGGTAGGCCTTTGAATCCTTGAATAATTCGTAAATTTTGAAATAAGAGAGTGTCTCTCAGAAACTTCAGTAGTTCACACACTAACTTCATGAATTTTACTATAGCTTCATACAGCCTATATTATTTACTTAACATTTTTTTTGCATTGACTCTTTTTTTAAAAAAATTTTATTATTAGTTTCAAGAATATAGTACATTGGTTAGACATTTATATAGTTTATAAAATGATCCCCTGATTGCTCTTTCTCTCCTCCGGTTCTCCGCCTAGCCATTACATTAATGCTGACTGCATTCCCTCTGCCATGCTTCCCATCCCCATGACCATCTATCAAATTACTAATTTGTACTTCTTTAACCCTTCACTCTTTTCTTCCAGCCCTTCACCTTCCTCCCCTCTGGCTGTCACCAGATTGTCCTCTATATTTGCAAATCTGTTTTTGATTAGTTTGTTCTTTTTGTTCTTTAGATTCCACTTATAAGTGAAATCATATGGTATTTATCTTTCTCTGACTTATTTCACTCAGCATAATAACCTCTAGGTCCATCCATGGCATTACAAATGGCAGGATTTCATTTTTTAATGACTGAGTAATATGCCATTGTATATATGAACTGTAACTTCTTTATCCAATCGTCTGTTGATGGGCATTTAGGTTGCTCCATATCTTGGCTATTGTAAATAGTGCTGCCATGAACATAGGGCGCCTTAATTCCTTTTTTAAAAAGTGCATTTATCTAAAATGAAATTTTATATTCCTGCATAAGTGAAAAAAAACCAATATAAGGTAGACGTATAACATATACAAGAAAAACAAGAGTTATAACACTCTCAAACAACACGGTTCCTTAGTGAATGCAGTCACAGCAGCCAGGCAAAAGCAGCAGAGCAATGATCCAAACAGCGCACAGAATCGTGAGAAATGATAAAGCGCTGTTCATCTAAACACTGAGTGTAGGGTGGTTTCAGAGCCAAACTGAATCATTCAGTGTCAGCTCTTCTTATATCTTAGTAGGCATACAGATCACTTCACGATTTTATTAAACGGCAGATTCTAATTCCAAAGTTCTGGGTGGGAATTCAGATTCTGCAGTTCTTACCAAATGAAGGTGATACCCACGCTGTTAGCCTGTGGACCATAGTTTGAATAGTAAAATTTTATGAGCATGATCTTTTTCTTTATTTACCTTTTGGGTATTGTATTAGTTTGCTAGGGCTGCCATAACAAAGTACCACAGACTGGGTGGCTTAAACAACAGAAACTTATTTTCTCACAATTCTGGAATCTAGAAGTCTAAGATTAAGATATTGGCTGCATAGATTTCATCTGAGGTCCCTCTCCTTGGATTGCAGAAGGTAACCTGCCCCCTCCCCTCTTTACATAATCTTCCCTCTGTGCATGTCTGTGTCCTAATCTCTTCTTATAAGGACACTAGTCATATTGGATGAGGGCCCATTCTAATGACTTTATTTAACGTTAATGACCTCTTTAAAGGCCCTATCTCCAAATATAGTTAAATTCTGAGGTACTGGGATTTAAAGCTTCAACATATGAATATTATGGGGGACATGGTGCAACCATAACAGCTATTTAGAAAAGGTCAGAGAGGAAATCATGGCATCTGAGCTGGGACTTAAAAGATGACCTGGATTTTGTAGCAGCCAAGAAGGACAAGGCTTATTCTATGTACTAGGGGGACAGCTTAAGCTCAACCTGGTTAACTTGGGATGTGCGTACGTTTTACAAATAGAATTGGGCTGGAAGTGACAGAACCTCAGCCCACATGCTACTGTATTGAGCACTTTGATTTTTTTCACAGTGCTTCATTATTGGCAGATATGCAAAATCCATTCTCTCTCCTACCTCCCCTACAAAATTCAATTTCCAAAGTAAGGAAAACACGGCCTCTGTTCGTTAAGAGAGAGTGCAATTGGCTCACACAATTGCAGAGAATGTCCCTCTTCATCTGTGGCACTAAACCGATCCTCTGTCCCTAGAGGTATTCCGGATGCAGCCTGCATCCTTTCAGTCAGAGTCTGCAGGTGCTGCAACATTCCCCCAACAGAAATCCACCTAAGCCACAGTGCTATTGTATCCAGGGAAGAAAATAAAAGGCATCTCTTGCTGATGATAAATAATAATATGCAGTATTGACATAGCACCTTTCTCAAAGGAGCTCAAAGTGCTTTCCAGACATTACCTCACAACATCCCTGTGATCCTAACCTGAGAAGTGGCTCTTGAAAGTACAGCCCTACTCAATCACCACCAGAAATCTGGAAGCCAGAGAATAAATATATATATTCTTTTAAGGATAAAAGTGAGACTACTTAAATACTACTGAGGAGCTTCCCCCCCCCCCCAGAGTACTTAGGTAGTAGAAGCAATAAGCATCTTGGACTGGACAATTACATACTCCTTGGGCGTCACATGTGCCAGTTTGGACGAGAGCAAAGATGAATGCGCTCTATAGGCTGACTCGTACAGCTGTGTACTTTGGAAAACTACCCAATTGACTCCATACTCCCTATGCAGCCTTTTAGGTATTTGAAAGAGATCTTACAGAAATATTGCATTTATAAGAAGCAGCAGCGATGGTGAAAATAGGAGTTTTTAGCCTTGAAATCACTGCTACTTAGTGCCAACATGTCTACTCTTTTCCTTACCCCCGTGCTCTGGGAAAGGCAGAATAATTCCCTCTGAGAGAACAATGCAAACTCTTCCAGGCCGATCATGGGAAAGAGCTCCAGTTCTAGAGTCCCACAAACCCAGGCTCGAATTTTGATTGTTACTTTCAAGCTGTGTGACTTTGGATGAGTAGTTTTACTCCTCTAAGTCTCCATTTCTCATCTATGAAACAGAAATAATAATGATCCTTACATCAGAGGGCTGGTAAATGTACTAACTTAAACCACTGTGTAAAGAACTTAATGTCGTTTGTGGTATATCTTCATTCTTCAATAAGCATATCATAATCAGACACACTAGCAATCACGATAATTACTATTTTTCATTTTCTATATAAAATTATAGAGGACAAGATTGGAAAGAACCTGGGAGCCTTTGTACCCTAAACTTCATATTTCCATATCCCAAAATAAGGAGTATCACTGGGGCCCAGATGAGGTGTAAGATGATTTTGTTTGGTTTTATAACACACCCCAAAAATGTCAGTATTCTCCCACTGGAGCTACACAAGCTAGTGCTTTCTGACATACAGTTTAGAGAATTAAAAACAATAAATGCAATTTTAGGCAAAATTTTATTTTAGAATAAAATTATGAAAAAAATAGCTAAACTTTTCATGTTAGTTTAAAATGAGAACCTCTTCTTCGCTATTGATTCTGATCAATTGAGAACTTCTTTCCCATTTACTCTGACAGGCTGAGTTAGATACTTTTCTATTTCAGGGTCATACTTATTCTAAATAATGGTAAGTAGCTTGTGTAATGATACATACATATCTGAGTTAGAAACTATTATTTTCTCTGTCTTGAAAACCCTTGATGGTATTTACATTCTAAATTAAACTGAACACTGTATATTGATTTTAATATGTTAAGATGAAATTCAATTTCATGACAACTGCTAACATCACAGAGCATGTAGGATCAATGTGTTCGCTGATTTCCTGCTTACAACCAATATCTCCCCAAGGGTTTGATACAAGATTTACAGAATATTGTTTCTGAAGATGTGTGCATAAATATGCTATCAAATAAGTTACAATGCATTGCACATTAGGCAGTGAATGATTTGTTTGCTGCATTCTAATCAGTCTGGCGTAAGTGCTGACACATCCTTTGGAGAGTTCATTGTAGTCGGTCCACCTAGTGGAGCTCAATTCCTTTCCCTAGGAGCAGAGCTGGCAGGAGAGGTCTCCCTGTGACTGCTCTTAGGACTCACCCTCCCCAAAAAGGAGGAAGTGCATTTCAGCTAAGATACAGAATGGGTGTGTAGGATGTGACTGCTGAGATGGCAGCAGGCCCAATGGCCAATTAGGTACCAGTAAGTATATGTTTGTGTGCGTTGACCTAGCTCTATAAAGCCTTCCTTTGACAACCAGAGAGGCACTCTAATGCAGTGGATATGAACATGGGCTTGGACTTGACCAGTACTGGGGGCAAGTCCAGATTATATTATTTACCAGTTGGGTGACCTTGGGCAAATTACTTAATCTGTGACTCTATGTCTCCTCTGAAAAATAGGAATAATAATAATAAGTACCTCATAGGATCATGGAGATTTAGTGAGACAATATACATAAAGCCCTCCCCATAGTACTTGGCATTTAGTAAGAGTATTTATTATTATTATTATTATCATTATTATATAAAACGCAACTGCAGTCATTTAAACAACATTTTTATTGAATTCTCATTATGAGCAGACTCTGTATAGACACTTTGGTTAATGTAAAGATTAATACAACATAGTCCTTACCTTTGTAAGGCTTATATTCTAGGTAGATACATATGTATGTAGGTAGATATATGCCTAACTAAATTGATAACAAAAGGTGGTAAAGTGCCAAAAGAGAGGTATAATAAAGAGCTATGGAGTTCACAAGGTAAATATGTTACTTCCTGCTGGGAAAATCAGGGAAGCCCTCTTGAAATGGATACCATTGGGTTTGGAGTCTTGAAGAGTGAATGGAATTCTAATACGCAGAAAGTTAAATATGCAGAGGAATAATGATATGGAAGCAAGAATACGAGACAGAGGTGTCTAGCATTTTTGATTGGCTAGAGGTGTACATGGCAATCTAATGGAAAAGAAGTTTGGAAATAGATTGGAGAAAGACAATAGAGGACAATGAAGGCCAAGCTCAGAGTTTGGTCTTTATTTGGTGCAAAATGGGGAGTCTTTGAAATTTGCTCCATGGAGAAAAAAGCTGATTTGAGTTCTGCAGCAGGAAAAGTACTTTGGCAGCTAATATTCAGTCAGTGCATACCTGGCACTGTTTGAAGTGTTTTACGTGCATCAACCCATTTAGTCTCAATAAAATTCTATCAGGTGAGTACTGTTTTGTCACCATTTTACAGGTGAGTAATCCAAGACATAGAGAAATTAAATCGACTGCCCAAGATTACACAGTCAGGAATTGACAGAGGCAGAATTTGAATCCAAGTAGTCTACCTGCAGCATCCATGTCCTTGACCACTAACCCCACAGTCTGCTGCTGCAGAAGAATGTAAAAATAGAGTAAAGGGGGCCAATGAGGAGGCCATCATCAAAAGGCAGCTGAGATAGAATAAGAGCTTGAAGTAATATAGTTAAAATAGAATCATGGTACAGCAAGACAATTATGAGGATTGACAAGGATAGAATCGATAGGATTTAAAAATGAGTTTCATTTCACATAGTGAGAAAATTAAAAGAGGATTCAAATGTAGCCAACTTTGCCTCTGAAGGAAGACGATCAGGATGTTTTTGGGCTAAGGAAACACAGCACAAAGTGATACAAAAGTATGATCTTGGAGTATGGTAGACCCTTGGGTGACCTTGTATAATATTTGCTTCTCTACTATGAAAGTAAAGATTCATAAGGTTATTTAGGTTCAAATGAGATAGCTAAGGTTTATAGAAGTGGCTGAAACATAGGAGGCATTCAATAAACATTAATTTCCTTTCCTGCTGAAAAGATCAGTCAGTGTGATGAGAGTCAGACAGAGGTTGGAGGAAGAAGATACTGTCACAGAGTGTTAACCTCTCTTCTTCTGGCCAGAGTTGCTTTGGCTTTAGAAATTCCACAGGGACTTGCAGAGGAAGGCAAGAGATGCGAAGCAGACATTCCTCACCTCAGAGGCTGGAGTTGGCCTCAGGCAATCCTTGATCTCCATCTGCATAGAAAGGGTGCGTAGAGTGGAGAGAAAAAGAAAGATGGAAAAGATAAAGAGAAACTCTGTGGTTCTAGGATGGGCTGACGTTCTAAGGCTCAAGGCAAAGGCAAATTAAATAAAAGGGTGTGCCTGTGTGCAAACTTCCTGGAAGGTGTCTTTGTCCACACAATTGTGACCTTGTAGTTCATCTGGAATATAAACTTAAAATTTAGAAAAGTGCCAACCATTTTAAAACCATTCGAAAGATGCTCTGGAGCCTCGTGCCATAAGGGAGTTCTTCCTTAATATTTTGTGGCTGAATTTGTAAAAGAATCATACCTGCAACCTAATCCATGGACTGCTGAATAGGCTAATCTATGGAGAAGAAAGAATCGGGAAAATACTTGTTTAAAAATAGAAGAGATGATGAACTCTCTGAAAAAGGCAAAAAAGGGAAGTCCCTTAGAGAGCTAGCTGGATAAAGCTTATGGGTAGTCCTCGACTTAACTAAATAAAAGGCTCCGACCCCAGAACACCTCAGGAAGACAGCTCAGAAATGTCAAGCAAGGGAGTGAGGCTTATTGAGTTATCCAAATGCCCCAGAGAGATGAAACAGAATTTTTTTAATGCCTAAAACAGTGGGCCTGAGCTGCCCTCAGATTATAAAGCAGCAGAAATGTCGTGCAGAAACTCTCCCAGATTCCTCACTGATGGAACCCTTCATGTCCACCCCAGACTCCCCATAAGTATCCCACGTCACATATCATTCTAGGACCCACATCACCCTAAGTGTGCTTCATCCTTACACCTGAAACTCTTGTGATTCGAACCAGCCTCCACAGACCTCTGGGCTCAGTGCTCCAGGTGATGACTTAGGCTCACCGTCATGGCAAGGGAGTTGAGATAATTCTACAAGAGTAGTCCTCAAAGTATAGTTTGTGGGGAGATCCTCATAATATAGTACAAAATCAACTGTCTTTTGCTAAATAAATATGATGCTATTCTCAGTACTCTTTAAAACTTTCCACGAGGAAATAAAAATATGGTCCTGAGACACGATCCTGGGATCCGCAAGAACTCCCTTTTCTAATTACGTATCTGTGTAAAGCTGAATTTTCTTTATATGCTTCATCAACAGAACTTATTGCAACACATTGAACACAGAAACAAATATGAAAATGCAACTATCATTTATAAAGCCATACAAAAGGGTTTGCAAAAATGCAAAACAATGCTTACTCTTTACAAACTTTTGTTTTGAAAAATATAGTAATTTCCTCCCCCAAATGTTATTTATGTTAATGTGTTCATTATGTTATTTTTAAAGAATTGAAATATTTAAAAATTTCTCAGTTTTAATTACTAACATGGTTAATATTAATAGATATAACCCATCAAAAAAAAAAACAAAGAAAAAAGAAAAAAGCTCTTTGGGGGTCCTCAATAATTTTTGAGAATATAAAGAGGTCCTTAAAAAGTTCAAGATCTGCTATTCTAGAATGATGTTGCCTGTTTCGTTTTCCACATTGACTGAGATTTCATCTTAGCCAAGAGGATAAGATTCTTCACACACATATTTTATAGAAAACTGCCATCGGGATTGTGGGGAGATCCCACAAAATAAATATGATGCTATTCTCCATACTCTTTACAACTTTCATAAGGAAAGAAAAATAAAACCATAATTCTCAAAAACTGCCATAAATAGCTTTTAACCACCACTGGAATTGCTTTCAGATACCTGGCTAACCAAACGCTCTAGCCCTATCTGATCTAGCTTATTTCAGGCAAGTAGCCAAGGTAACATTTTAATGCTTCGTGAGCAATGATTCAAGTCACCTACTCTTGACAAGCTCCAGCACAGACTTCCTGATGCTGAATCCTCTGGTGTGAATTTAGAAAACCTGCATTTTTAATAAGGGCCCCAAGTGATATGATCTGCAGCCAGGTTTGGGAACTAATTTAGAGTATTTTGCCTGAGCCACAGCTCTTAACTTTACCTACTCTAATTCAAGGAAGTAGCTTTCATGAAAGTTTCATGACTCAGATACACTCTTACTTCTAGTGTTTCATTCTTACTTTCTCTCTTAAGCCTCCGAAATATTTAATATATTAGAGGCAGTTGTTTTGCTCCAGCTTTTACTAATTTTCTTTTTTAAAATATTTTTTTCTGTTTTGTTTATATATTTATGATAAAAATATGTTCAGATTTTCCAGGTTATTTCTAGATTTGTCAATTTCCTTTAAATTTGGGGTTTGTGCATTTCAAAGCTCCATTAAGTACACACATATTCTTTATTTTTATAGTTTTGCTTCTATTAGAATCTTCAATTTATCAGAATGAAAGAATTGTCCTATTGAAAGCTCTTGCTTTGAATTTTACTTTGATATTAGTATATGCAGCAGCTTTTTAAAATACTCTATGCTATACTCTAAACCCCCATGACTGTTTTGTAACTACTAAGTTGTACTTCTTCATACCTTCACCTTTTCACCCAGGCCTCCAATCCCCTCCTCTCTGGCAATCACCAGATTGTCCTCTGTATCTGTGAGTCTGTTTTCCTTAGTTTGTTCATTTCTTTTGTTCCTTAGATTCTGCATATAAGTGAAATCATATGGTATTTATCTTTCTCTGACTTATTTTATTTAGCATAATGCCCTCTAGGTCCATCCATGTCATTGCAAATGGTAAGATTTCTTTTTTTTTTTAATAGCTGAGTAATATTCTTTTGTATCTATGTACCACTTCTTTATCCAATCATCTATTGATGGGCACTTAGGTTGCTTCCATATCTTGGCTATTGTGACCATAGGGGTGCATAGATCTTTACGAACCAGTGTTTTGATTTTCTTTGGATAAATACCCAGAAGTGCAATTGCTGGGTCAAAAGGTAGTTGTATTCTTAATCTTTTGAGGAATCTCCAAACTGTTTTCCATAGTGGCTACATCACCCAACGACACTGTATGAGGCTTCCCTTTTCTCCACAACCTCACCAACATTTGTGGTTTTTTGTTTTGTTTTGGTTTATTGATGATAGCCATCTAACAGGTGTGAGGTGCTCTCATCGTGGTTTTATTTGCATTTCTCTGATGATTAGTGACCTTGAACATCTTTTCATATGTCTATTGGCCATCTGTATGTATCTCTTTGGAGAAATATGTTTAGGTCTTCTGCCCATTTTTATATTGGGTTGTTTTGTTGTTGTTGTTGAGTGGTATGAGTTCTTTATAAATTTTAGATATTAACCCATGTGAGATACACTGTAGGCAAATATCTTCTCCCATTCAATAGAGTTGTCTTTCCATTTTGATGTTTTCCTTTGCTATGCAAAAATATTTTAGTTTGATGAAATTCTATTTGTTTATTTTTTCTTTTGTTTCCCTTTGAGAGATAAAAATTACTAATTGCAAAATCAGAGAGCTTATTGCTTATGTTTTCCTCTAGGAGTTTTATAGTTTTGGGTCTTATATGTAAGTCTTTAATCCATTTTGAGTTTATTCGTATATATTGTATAAGAAGGTGGTCCAGTTTCACTTTTTTTGCACATATCTGTCCAGTTTCCCCAGCACCATCTGTTGACGAGACTGTCTTTATCCCATTATGTATTTTTGCCTCCTTTGACATAGATTAAATCTATATATGCATGGATTTATTTCTGGGTGCTCTATTTTCTTCCATTGATCTATGTGTCCGTTTTTATTCCAGTACCATACTGTTTTGATTACTACAGCCTTATAGTGTAGTTTGATATCAGATAGTGTGATACTTCCAATTTTGTTCTTTTTTCTTCAGTTTTACTAATTTTCCATTGGATTCCATGTCTCCCAGTGAAAGACCTTTGCATTTTATTTCTGAAGGAGTCAGACAACTTTTCCACAAAAATAAACATATGTAAAACACGGTTAAGTGGATAAATGACAAAATATGATCAACAATAGGATGATCAAGGTCATGCTCATCAGGCCTTGGTCAGTACAAATAAAGAGAAAGGAAGTAGATTAAGTTGCAGCTCTATCAGAGCTAGAAGCAGTAACAAGCATGATGAGAAGAGCGGGGTCAATGAATGTTTGCTTTTAAGTTCTTCCCAGAGCATCCCTGGTAGCTTTGTCCTGGGATCTTCCATTCAGGTTTTAAAGTGATCAGTTCCTATTGAGGGGGATGAAGGAAAGGACTCATGTCAGACCTAGGATGTGGACTGTTTCAAGAATGAACTCTGGCTCTCTTGAGACCTGAGACTTGCAAGTGACATGAGACTGGATACCATACTGAGGTTTTGGGGGTTTTTTTCTTTTTTTCGTTTGTTTTTGTTTTTGTTTTTCTTAGCACACACACCATTATGAGAGAAACAGAGGCGAGCAAAGCGGGCAAGCATCCACAAATATGCCAGGTGGACAAGTTGTCTTCAAAATCCTGGGTACGATGGAGGTAATAAAGGCCTTTGATTTGTTTTACATTATTTATACTTCGCTCATTTTTTAAGTAGCATCTAATTTATAATAGAAACAGAGACTCGAGAAGGAGACTATCCATTCCTCTCTCCCTGTCAACGCGGAGGTGCTTCCTGCGGAACATTTCGGAGTGCTTGCCCCGCAGACGTACTAAGTCAGCTCTGCCAGGAGCCTAATGCACTCGAGAGTCCTGCTTGACCGTGCACAGCCGCGAGAGCAACAACAGTATTAATAGCACGAATGCACAGAATCCCGGTGACAAGGTTTCACCACTGACTCTAGAAGACACCTCACATTTCTACTACTGACTTGCTCTGGGATAGTTATTTCCTGAGACCCATTTTCACGTCCCCTCTGACTCCTCATAATGCCTTTGCTAGTAGTTAGAGCTTTTGGCTGTTGTTGATGGAGAAGTGGGGATGGCATTGTTTCTAAGTGCTCCCGGAGAGTGCTGACTTGGCAACCCTCGAGACAGAGGGTTTTATATATCCCCAGAAGAGGCAGAACCTAAGCAATGGCAGCAGGAATATTCCATATTGGCTTGCCAACAGATCTCAAACTTGCTTTGTAAAGCTTAATTGTGGACTTTCAGTCTGAGGACCTGGAGAGGTACTATTGAATTGGAAGGTGTGGTGATACAGCCAGCCAAGTCCATATTCATTTCTCAAGAACCAAAGAACAGCCAGCACTGATTCTCGTGATTGTATAATGTCTCACTTAACTATTCCTAGAAACTGTACTGACTGCTCTCACATTTGATTTTTGAAAATACTATCAGATTGGACATGTTAATTCCTTAAATTGGAGCTAAAAGATATGTGTATAAATTGTGGAGATGCCTTTAGTAATAAACCAAAAAATAATTTATAAAAAAACTCTCTAAGGACTCTCTCTCCTTCCTTTTCACCTCCCACATCCTTGAGGGAGAATGGAGGAGAGCTGTCAAAGTCTACTTAAAATTTATTTACTAAAAAATTTTTGTTAAATAAATCTTTGGTAAATAAAGACATGAACATGATAGAATTGTATCTAACCATGTTGAATTCCCTTGGAAACTGCCTTTTGAAAAATTCTGATTCTTCAGTGTTATTCCAATCTCTCTACAACTTAAAACAAGCTTCCTGCTAGGAATAATAGTATTAAATTAAAAATGTAAACAATTATTAGAAATATATAGGCTTAGAAACCATTAAATTTGTTCCTTAAGCAGGTTTATTACTTTTTTGCATACTTGCATAAAAATTTGTCTTCTACCAATTTGACATAAAATAGCCAGGATCAGATTTATTCATCTTATCAATACCATTATTTTGCACTGTCATGTATTCAGAATATTACCTGGGTAGTAGCTATAGTTCCTCAAAAAGCCAGCTCTCTCCACCTCCCTCCCACCAACTCACCAATGTTGAGCAATTATTTTGTTTGTTGAAGAATAAACTTAGTCTTATATCAAAGGCTGTGCCGCACCTATAGTGATTTAGAATTCAAATGTGGCTAATTTATAAAACAACCACATATCACTTTTCACAGCAGGAATCAGGTCCTTAAAACAAACCCCGCTAAAAACACAGTTTCTGTTCTTGGGCTTCTGCTTTCAGAGAAATCTCTACTACTAAAGAACAGTTCCTTTTTCCAGCCTTCACAGGAACACAGTTTCATATTTTCATTTCATGACTATTTCATGTCTGACTACCCCAGACCTGTCCAGAACACAGGCTTGTGTTTTGGTTGGTTGAGAGGGCTCTCGGCGACTGACAGTGGGTACAGTTTATGACCACTCCAGGCTTTTCACCCTGTCAATCTACAAGGATAGCAAACCAAGCCCAAGAGACATTGACTGGAAAGCAAGAGTGGGAGAGGGAAGTTTGCACAATATAATTTGGTTTAGAGGGTTTGTCTTTGTCTCATGAGTCAAAGATTGGTTATAAATAAAATGGAAGGTGCAAAAAGAAAGAGGAAAATGGGAGCTTTCCTAAATAATGTTATTTTCACAGAGTCACAGCCAGAGGAACTGGTGGGGAAGGGGAAGATAGGGAAGGGAACTGGTAGAGTGGAAGAGATGTAGGAGGATCAGAGGACATGGATGCGTGATTTAGCCATGTCACTCGTGTAGTTCTGGGCTCTGAGCCAGTCACATCTTCCATCTCTGTGGTGCTTGCCTAGAGTAACCATCCCAGCCTCAAAGAGTTCATAATGATCAAAAAAGAAAATCTGTGAAAGTGTTTGGTATTCTAAAAAAAAACAAAACAGCAACCAAAGGAAAAAAAAAAAACCACGCATTCAATTATGAATTATCGCTACAACCATCCTTTTTATCTTCTTTTTCTTATAATTTATCTATTTTTCTTGTTCTTTCTTCTCAGTTAGTATTCCCCTCCCCCATACTGTTTTTCTCCTCAGTTGGCATATGAGTTACACTTTTCTCACTGAATTTGTCACCCATGTGGTGCCAGATACATGACCTCCTGTGTTTGAAACATTCAGACAAACAATTCCATTTCATTGAACTTGCTCAGGAAAAATTACTATGTACATAATCTCGCCTACAGAAAAGTTTGAAACCTATCATTTCCTTAAGGAAGAAGAAACAAGAAAGAAAGAAGAAGACAAAGACTAGAAGAAAGACAAGGGCATAGAAGGAGAAACTAATGTTTACAGGACTGTGCCCTGAACCTCATTGTTATTTGGATAAATGGGGTGATTGATGGTGAAGAATGAGCCATGCGAATGAACTTGATTCTGACTAAGCTGTCATTCTCAGAAAACACAAGAACCAGGTAGGTGTGAGCAATCTTGATGAGGAACACACAGTCTTCTGCAGAGGCTAATATTGGAATTATTCTGTTCCAACCATCTTGTCTCATCTATCACTCTGTTTAAGAAAAAAAATCCCCCCAAAGATGGAGTAGGGTCAAGTTAAGGACATAGACTCAACCCCTGACAAGAGGCAGGAATCGGAGGTAGGGGACAAGGATACTATGAGTGACATTTCCACTGGGACCACAGAAAATGAATAAAAGTAGATAGCTCCATAAAGGGATATAAGGTGCTGTTATCAAGAGAGAGGAAGAAGAGAGAGAGGAAGAGAGAATATGAAGGAACAGATGCGGGGCTGCCAAAAAACACAAAGTTCACTTTGCTACGAAAAGACTTTCACCTCTAAATTCAGTTTAGTGATCTCTGTTTCCTTAGAACAATAAACCAATTTACTGATTTTCAATGAGCTCTAATTATTATCTAATATATCTAAAATGCAGTAGACTCATCTACCTTGTTCTGGTGTATGCCTAAAATTGCATAAACTTTTTGACAGCCACTTCACGTTATTTGTTCAGATGAACGCAAAGTCAGCTGGAGCCCCTACATTTTTTTCACATGAATTATATTTAAGCCAAGTCTTACAAGCATTCTTAAACAACTGATCAGTGCATAACCGATCTTTAACTTAAATGTAGAATTTTACTTTTATCCTTAATAAGTTACACTACTAGTATCAGTCCACCAAGACCTTTTCAAATTCATTCTATCCCCTAGTACCTCTCCACCTCTCCAAATATGGAACCATCATATGCAGGTTTATAAGCTTCTGTACAGAGTGGTTTAGAGAGGGCTGCAGAGGCAGGCAGACAGCTTTGAGTTGTATCCACACTTCGTCACTTACTAGCTGTGAAAACTTGGGCTACTTTCTTAATTCTTTTGTATAACAGTTTTCTCATCTGTAAATTAGGGATAATATCACCTGCCTTGTAGAGTCTTTGAAGAAGATTAAAAAGTTAATGCATGCAAAAAGCTAAGCACATAATTCATGCTCAATAATTCTTAGTTACTATAATATTGTCTATGTACATCTAAGTCAGTGATAAAAATATATAGATTAGAAACCTGGCAGGGCCTTCCATCAATAGGGAATATCACTAAAAATTATTGACACATCAGCCTGTGCTTTGTCAACTCAAATCCAAAAACAGTCTTAACATTTAGCCACGTTTCAGTGTGCCCTTTTAATAGAATGCTTGTCTGTGTTCCTGCTTCCATTGCAACCAGGCGAATCTCTCCAATGGCTGCTTATTGACACAGTTGGACATCTCTGCATCCAGTCTTTGCCCTTCAACTCTTAGCTGAATGATTATAGGCCAATTGCTTAACCTCTCTGGACCCCATGTGTCTCATCTGAAAAAAAAAAAAAAAGAAATAGTTGGATCAAATTTGATTTTCTTTAAAGTCCAGGTTACTTTTTAAATTCTTCACAAAACTCCATGTCTAAATCTAGTCTATAATACTCTTAAATGCCCATGGCTGTGTGTCCCTGAGCAGTAATTCTCTGTCTAGTCTTCTGCGGGGTTTTGCCATCATCTGTGTCACCTGTAGGGGCCACTGAGATTTATCTGGCCATTGTGACAGTGATTTTCAGTGACTTAGAGAAGTGGTGTTAGAGAAGCTGGGATGTTTGTGAACACCTGAAGTGGGAGTCAGATTCCTAAACCGGGCCCCAGATTTGCTGAAACTGTATTTCTGGGGACTGGGCCTAGAATGTGGTAATTTGGTAAGCTCCAGATGATTCTTACACACACAAAGTTTGAGAACCACTGGCTTACATGGGGGCACACATCCCTCACAAATGCTTGGGGTGAGCTCATCCTCTGTATACAGAGAGGAAGCCTGCCAGATATGTTGTTAGAAAATAAACATGGTCACTTTACTTTGTGTCTGCTTGCTCAGAGCCACACGAAGTGGGTAACACATAAATATCCACTCACTCCGCAGACGATGCATCTGTGATATCTTCAGCAGAGGCACTCAAACCGCAGGAACTACTCTTAGAAATTAGCCTTGGAAAACACTTTACAAAATAGTCAGAGACGAAGTTCCCCGTCAGGGATTTCCTAAATCACTTCTGCTTTAGAAAATAGATGATCTTTTTCCCTCTGGCTTCTGATGGTACATTAGAGACCCTGCAACTAAAGTGAGACCATTCTTCCAAAACCCCAGCCAAAGCACTCTAGAGTCACCATGCAACAGTGGGTCACCAATATGCTGTACATGAAAGCAAGCACCCCAGGGGATAATGAAGGCAGTGAGGGAGAGGCTCCTCCCCAAGAAGAGCTGGTAGTCCAGGCGAAAATCACGGGGCCACTCCACCGCAGCCTAGTCAAAAGCTACGAGTTCTAAATCTCATATTGTTCATCCAAACCCTCATTTCCTTTATTTTGATGTGTTGCTTTATTTTATAATGACACTCAAATATAAGAAGACATGCTAAGTGTACTAATTAATTGCTTTCCAGTGCTACGAATGCTAAGTGCTACTGTACTTTTGAGCCTCTTCTGGAGAAAAGTGTCATATTTTCAGAGCTGTCAAAAGGACATTTCTATTCACATTAGATTGTATTTAAAAAATTAGCTTAGTAAAATTTCACGAGCCTCTCCAAGGGGTAAGAGAGAAAAAACTGTTTATTATTAGTTCCTTCTTAATTCGGTCTTGTCCCTAAGGTTAATAAATCTGGGTGGGGAACAATGAAACTCAGGTCAGGTCCTTTAATTATTTTTTTTAATCATGCTAGTTAATCTTTACCATCACCCTCAAGTTCTTATTTGCCTTTTCTCAAGGCAAATTGTTCTCTACTCAAATTCCATTGCTTTGCTAGCATGAAGTCATGCCACTGAACAAAAGAAAGGGGGGGGTGTGGATTTTCCCAAAGATATTTCCATAATGAAACCGACTTTATATTGTTGATTGGTGTAAAAAATAGAAATAATTGGTGGGACTGCCTAATCTTAATTAGGAAGATATTAGTTTAGTTTTTAGGAAAATATTTTATTGCTTTCAGGTAGATACATAGCTATATTTAATGTGTAAGACATGCTTTAATGAACAGATGTCAGACTTTCATCACATCTTGCTCTTCTAAAAGTTGTTTGTATTTTTAAAAGACTTTTAAATGGTACTCTCTGATCCTGTTTATACTATCAATTTTCTCATTAAACAATTCACTGATAATACAAAGACAAATTTAACATCATGTATAAGTAACATAAGTTATAAATAATTGGAGAAAATTTGGGGAATTTCTAAGAGACTTATCATCTGTCTATGAGGATACATATCACAACAAATTATTAGGTAAAATGTGTCAAAAGATTTAGATTTAGAGTCTTAAAAAGCTCAGAGATGGAACGAAATTTAGAAATTCACTGAATTGATTATGTTTCTTCACAAATGAGAAAAGGAAAGCTCAGAGA
The DNA here is from genome assembly GCA_003508835.1 of Eonycteris spelaea. Classification (NCBI taxonomy): domain Eukaryota; kingdom Metazoa; phylum Chordata; class Mammalia; order Chiroptera; family Pteropodidae; genus Eonycteris; species Eonycteris spelaea. The sequence goes on along the minus strand of PUFA01000002.1, from coordinate 24,983,894 downwards.
GATGAATTTAAATATCCAAAGTATAATAAGTAGGTTTCAAGTGACAAAGTCCCAACTGAAACTACGGAGATGTACAGCCTAGCATAAAAAGGAATTCCAAGAGTGACTGCTCCAGGGATTTAAGATGTATCAACCAGATATACTTCTCTCTGGGCATCTCTCAGGTCTGCTTCCTCCGGGTTGCCATTATGTGACAAAGAAAGAATCAGCAGCTACCAGTTTAGATTAGCCTTTCAATTCATAATCCCAGTGAAAAGCAAGTGCCTCTTTCCTGATAGTTTCAGCAAAATCTCACTGAAAACTCAAACCGTTCTGGCTTGGTCATATATTCATCTTTGAGTCAATCATCGGGGCCAGGAAGGTTAAGGTATATCTCATGTGCCTTAGGTTGAGAGTCCGGCCATGGTGGAAGTGAAGAGGGGGAATAATTTCCGCCCCCACCCCACCCCCCAAAATAAAAGGCGCTGTCTAGGCTAAAAAGTAGCAAACTGCCACAGTCCACAGTCACACAGTTAACTACTGACAAAGTTTATAGTGAGGTCAGAGTTCTGACTTCTGGTGTTTCTGTTCGTAAAGTTTTTATTTTGCGTTGTTTTGTTTTGCTTTGCTTTAATTTTAGAGCTCATTTGCTTATTGTTTCTTTTGGCATAATTTAGGGAAGGAAAAGAAGTAAATCTTAATATCATCTTGTATTTGGCAATATTTCTTATTCTTATTTCAAAAGAGTCAACCTGCCTCTCTCTCTCTGAGACTTGCAGAAATATATGCTCCTTTGTAGATGGAATGCCTTATGGAATAGATGTTCAAACGAAAATTCCTAATGTCTGTTTTTCTAGTTTCCAACATATGGTCCAACATGTGGCCAAAGAAATGCTGAGGGTGTCTGGTTCCCTGACTCTGGCCTGCTGCCTAAAGTGGAGGAAAACACTGATATTTGTCCCAAGTGACCCAAACCTCTAGAACCTTTTAACTCTCCTTCCAAGAGCCTCTTACAAAAGAGTGCGTATTTACCCTAAATGGGGCCTGTTTGAAAAGGGCTACCTCTGAGATCTGGCTGGTTTTCCCTGAGGCTGGCACATGGACTATTCACTAAAAGTAAAAGGGAGTAAGTGCACTCCATCAGCCTGCTTCCTTTTTCTATCAAATGTAAGTGGTGTTATAATATATTGATATGATCAAGACTAATGAGCCATTAATTCTAATTCAAAAAAAAATGAGGTAACTAGAACATGAAATCTTTTTACGGTGCATTGATCTGAATATGCCAGATGAAGGCAAGGTTACATTTCCCTCTTGGAAATATGCCTGCTCTTCACAAGCAATTTTAAAATGCTCCCCATATGGATGAGCTCTTCTGCATGCCAAAATAAATCTAATAGAAGGAGACAAATAAATGTCTGAGGAGAAAATATGCTCACCTTTTAGCATTTCTTCATCCTTCTCCTCGTTCCTCCAAGGGTCAAGTCTGGTGGCAAGTCACTTCATGAGTCACCAAAATATGTTTGGGGGAAGTACTGACTTCTTAATAAATACAAGTATATGCAAAGGTCAGAAAATGTGTACCCCCTTTCCCCCCACACATACAAATAGTGAACGTCGAGAGAATTGAGTTTTTAATTAGTGATCAGTAGCATTTGGAAGCTAACTTCACATTGCATGTCACTTCGTGTGGAGCTGACAATACAGACATTTTATTCTGCTATGTTTTAAGAGTTGATTTAGTATGCCAACTTGAGGCTGTAAAAAGATTTGGGGTGCATTTTCCTTTTGTAGAAACTAATGGTTAATCAAAAACAATCCTATTTTTAAGGGGAAAAAACAAAATATGGTGTATAAATTTGAGATATTGATTCTAGTAACTAAGGCAAGTAGAATGCTGAATGTTAGTCCCATTTAAAAATTATTTTAAATGACAGTTACTTCCTGACCTCCAAGGTACTTTGATCAAACTGCCTTCTACATACTTAAAAAGCAAATTGAATATGTACATATTATGAAGTGAACTGTGTCGGCCAAAATTTCAAATGTTGAAGTCCTAACCCCACTACTTTGAAATATGACTGTAGTTGGAGAGAACATCTTGGTAACTGAGTTAAAATGAGATCATTAGGGTGAGACCTAACCCAATTTGACTAGTCTTTTTACAAAAAAAGATTAGGACACAGACATGCACAGAGGGAAGGCCCTGTGATGACACAAGGAGAAGGTGGCCATCTGCAAGCCAAGGAGAGAGACCTCGGAAGAAACAAACCCTGCAGACACCTTGATCTTGGACTTGTAGGCTTCGGAATTGTGAAAATTTTCTGTTGTTAAGCTACCTAGTCTGTGGTTCTTTGTTATGGCAGCCCAGGCAAACCAATACACCAGCAGAACTTTAATATAGCCCCAAATCTTTAGAATGTGGGTAAAACATTTTAAAGGAACAACAAAAATTGAATTATGTCAATAATACCGTGATTAGAATTATCCCTAAGAGTGGAAGAATTTAGTCTTCAAATGTTAACTATACTTTTAAGAGCAAAAACTAATTTAAAATATCCAACAGAAATGAATCACCCATGAATGTTTGAAAGCAAATTTTAGAAAACCAAAGCATATCAGTAATATTGTTATCTATTAGACAGTAATGTTGGGAAATACAATTAAAAACAAAATTTCCCAATCCAGAAATCCTCTCCACAAAATTAGTAGAGAAAGAAAATACTTCCATTATTGAATAAGCATAAAATCAAAATGTGATGTATATCACAGGCAATCTGCTAAGAAATTGCAATGACAAAAAGAAATCTCACCATTTTACACAGTCACACAGATACAACCCATAACATACGTGTTTGCAAGATAAATAACTGACTCTCAAATCAGAGGACTCGATAGCACCATTTGTCATATGCAAACAATGCTAACTTTACCTGGTAAGTGGGGTGACTATCTGTGTTAGCTCATTGGCTTTATCTAAAGGAAAAACAAATTTATCTTATCTTTATGGCAGGAGGTAATTTTTTAAGTTTTAAGATTGCACCCACTGGAAGTTAACTTCCTACCCTCGCTTCCCCCACAGAAACTGAAATATTGGGGCACTCTTCCCTCTTGATGTTTACATTTCCATGAGATAGCTCTCAGATCCTTGGAAAGACATTCTCAGGACAAAAAGCTGACAAAATACCAATTTAATCTTCAAATGGACTTACACACATTTCAAAATGAGGAGAATTAAGCCTTCTATTTTTAATTTGTATTTGTCCTTACACTATCATTTGAGAGCTAAATTTGTGTTTTCACTGGTGCTCAAAAAGCACAATTTTTAGGGCACAAAATATACAAACACTTATTTTTAAAATTCCCCATTGATGTGGCTGCCATCTTCCAAGCCTGAACAAAACTTGGATTTAGAGACTCCATTATTGAAAGGACCAAGAATTCACCGTCAAAGCAAGAGAAGACATGTTACAGAGAATCATCTTTACCCCTAAATTCTGCTAATTTAAGATGTTACATGGACAACATAGCAGAAGAGACACTCTGGTTCCATTAAATAGTGTTTGTATATCTAATTCTATTTAGGGGATTGCTCAAAATACATAGATGGGTCTCAATCACTTAAGATCATTTTTTTAAATCCTGGTGTTAACTATTCACAGTTTCAGGAGTCAGTGAATACTGTCAACCGATAGTAGAGCCAGAGATTATTTTTTTAAAAAATGGATGAAATCCAAACAAATCAGCCTGGAGGAAAGGAAGGGCTCATAAGACAGAAAATCTAGCAGTCTTCCTCCATACATTGTGGAAAGCAAGTTCCATGAAGCCCCACTCCTCATCTGTCCTACATCCCTTCCCCAAGACCTAACATTCTCTCGGAAACCTCACTCAGTCTTTAAATGCCACCCCTGCTGTCATGCCCTAATCTATGTCTCTAGGACAGACCTCTTCCGAACTCCAGACTTCTATATCTAATGGTTTACTTGACATCTCCACTGGCGCACTCCATCCTTCACATGCCCAAAAGTGAACTTCCTGATCTTCCCCTCAAAGCTGCTCTACTTGCAGCCTTTCCCATCTCAAGTAATGGCAACCTTCAGTCTTCTAATTGTTCGGGCCAGAAACTTTGGGATCCTTTTTGACTTCTATCTTTCTCCCACATCAAGGTATCATTTGATCGTATCAGACTCTGACCACTTCTATCACAGTTACCACATCATTCAAGCCACCTCTCTCTTTTAGGTTGTTCAGTAATTTCCTAAATGTTCTCCTTATTGCAACTTTTAACCTTCTATAGTCTATTTGCAACACAGGAGACAGAGGGATCCCCTCAAAACATTACTGCTTTCAAAAGAAAACATTCTTCTACTCAAGAGCCAAATTTCTCATAGTGCCTCATAAGAGAGACCCTTTCAGGGTAAGAGCCAAATTTCTCATAGTGCCTCATAAATGAGACCCTTTCCTTTTATTCTACTACTCTCTCTCACTCACTCTAGTCCAGCCACACTGGCTTTTCATTCTGTGAGCAGTAAGTTCATGGATATCAGCTTCGCTACACAGCTTGCCAGAGAGTCTGTGCAGCTCCCACCAGGAGACAGAAGCAAGTCACTGACCTACTCTCTCCAGGTTTCCCACTGGAGAAATTCAAATTAAAGCACACCTGGATGTGTTTTGTGTGTGTTTGGATAAATTACACACCTAAATAGTTAAACAATTCAATTAATAAAGAATTGAAGGGAAATCTAGCATTGCTATTATTTTTAACATGTTCCTGTTACTCTCTTGAAGGCACTACATGCTCATGGTACCAATATACAATATGTTTGACTGGACTCTGAAAGTAGCCTCATATTTATGGACAATACACTGCTCTTCAGGTAGCTGACATTCTTTGCCACAATGTCTTTACCAAGCTCTGTGAAGGGCGATAGAGCAATCTCTCTCCTTGAAACAGTCTAATAAATGAAACTTAAATAGGAATGACAGTAATGCAGAAATAATTCCCAGATCAAAAATGAAAAGATGGTTCCACAAGTTCTAATTAATATATTTGGAGAACTAGAGAGCTAAAATAAAGGAGACCATCTCAATTATATTGAGGTGTGGCAGTCAGAATCAGAGAGATTTATCAGGGAAGCACACAATAAATAATAGCATTTGAAATAATTTAAGTCATTCCACTTAGCAAGAAGAAATCAATAGCATGTGACATGCTAACAATGGAAAACCATGGATCTTGGAACCAAATCCAGGTATAAACCATAGTTCTACCACTTATTAGCCATGTGCCATGGCTGTATTATTTGATATCTCTGTTTATCAAGTTTTTCATTAGTCTCTTGAGATAATGATACAGTGCCTGACACCATGACTAAATAAGTGAGGGCACAAGAGACACTAGAGGCCTTCACAGGTAATAAGGAGTAGGTGTGTCAGGCTAGATTTGGCTGTTCCGGGAAAGCAGAGCAATCAGATTAAGGAATTGGAGGCTGGTTTTGTATCCTAAGCTAAAAAATTTATTTTGATGATGCTGGAAGCTAACGTAGCATCATAGAAGTCAATATCAAAGTAATACCTTGAGAGGATAACACCTAGCCTATAGGAGAGGCTGAGGAGGATGGAGGCTGAGCGAAAGGGACTGACATAGTAGTGGCAAAGGCCTAGGTACATAAATGATGATGGTGATAATAGACCATGACTAATGGCATATGGCTATTTATATTACAGTGTTTTAGAGTAGCCAACTCAAGTCAGTCCCAAGGAGTCTTGGCACAGACTTTTATTTATGTGCTCAAGTTTGGGCACTTATGAGGCACCATTTGTCTTTAGCTTTTAGTGACTTTCCTCTCACAATAGAAAACATCATATTTAACAGCCAAAATAAACTCACTGACAAACACAAAATCTTATTTTTAAAAAGCAGAATATTTCACCGGCCAGCCCATTTCAACCATCTCCTAAGTGAGGCTGAGAAGGGGTACAAGCCACACAATCTGCCTCGGCCCTTGTATTCATGCCATTTCAAATTGATACTTTTCTCATAAGGTAAATTTCTTCCTCCAAGGCAAGAAGATTTACTTCTGAATCTCTTGCAAAGCCTCATTATGCCTCAGCCCTATTCTATACAAAATAACATCTCTTTATATAGTCCTTCATGGGCTTAGACTTTCAAATACAGATCCTACTTTCTGGAGTTTGACAAAACTTTCATGAGTATGGAGTTCTCTTTTACAGATTCCACTTTTCCAGAGATTAGGGATTTCAGAAAATACAAAAATAATGACAACTTTTAATCAACTGCTCACTATAAACCAAACAGCTATATTAAATGCATTCATTAAAGCAACACACACACACACACACACACACACACACACACACACACATACGCGCGCGCTATAAAGTATAATCTCTATTTCATAGATGAGGAAGCTCATCTTAGAACAGCAGTTTGTCATTTTGGCTGTATATTACTATCACTTGAGTCACTTCTTACTGATAGCTTCGTACTCAGGCCGCACTTCTGATCACTGAATCAGAATCCCTCTGGGAGGCACCTAGCTATCGGTCGTTTTTAAAACTCTGCAGTTGACTCCAGCGTACAGTCAAAGCTGAGCATCACTTTCATAACACCTAGCCCAGGGTCCTTCAGGTTGAAAGTGCCGGAGGACAGCCATTCCTGTCCAAAGCCTGTGATCCATACAACCATCCTCTCCATTCTTGAAACCTTGGCAGCACAATTAGAATCATCTGAGAAGATTTGTAAAACTAGCAGCAAAGAGTCCCGCCAAAAGATTCTGAGTCTGTTGGTATAGGTTGGGCTTAATCATAGGTATTTAAAAAAATCTTCCCAAACTATTTTAATATGTAGTCAGGTTTGGGAACATTGCTTTATATTATTCTTATTGGTTTAATAAAAAACTGTAATATTTATTTTCCTACATACCTTGAAGGCTTTTCCAAATCAATGTATATTTCTATATGCTTTCTCATTGGTCTTCTTGCCCTAAAGAAATGTATTTAGAGTTCTTGACCTTCATCTGCTAATTGATATGATCAATGGCTTTAATAATGAATATATATTGAATATATACAATATAATATACATACCTAAACATTAGAAAGTGCCTCAAAGTGTGGAAATTTTTAATATACTGGCTTTTTACATATAATATACAAGTCTTAAAAAAATGGCCTAGGCTAAGTCTAAGTAATTTCTAGAAATAAGCAGGAGAATGACCAGCATCAATGAGAACTCCAAAAGCAGAAAAGTAAAGACAAATGTAACCCATCTAGAGAGTCTCATATAGGACCAGGTCATTAAGGCACTTTTATAAATGGAAAACTATAAGAAATTCTAAGAGGGTGACAAGATACTCAAGTGAAAAAATATGTATGAGCTTATAAAGTGCTAAACAACTAAAAATACTATGATTTTTTTTTCAAATAATTCTTTTCTTGTTATTTTGTAGCCTTATTTATACTTTTGCTTTGTTCTTGGAGTATTTTCATGGCTTTATTGAGATATTATTGACATATAATAAAGTACCTATAGTTAGATTTTATAACTTGATATTTTGATAGATCTATACACTCGTGAAACCATAACCACAATTAAGTTAGTTATTCCCAGAAGTTTTCTCATGGCCTATTATAATCTTTCCCTGCCACCAGGCAACCACTGATCTGATTTCTGTAACCATAGATTAGTTCAAAAACTTCTAAAGTTTTAAATAAATGTAATTATATAGTATGTTATACTGTATGGAATCACTCAGTATGTACTCTTTTTTGGTGATTCCATACAGGGGAGGTTTTTTTCACTCAACATAATTATTTTGAGATTCATCTATGTTGTTGCATATATCAATAGTTTATTCCCCTTCTTTGCTGAGTAGGAGTCCATTATATGGACATACCATGACTTGTTTACCCTACCCATTCATCTGTTGATGGACATTTGGCTTGTTTCCAGGTTTTTGCTATTACAAGTAAAGCTGCTATGAATATTTGTATACAAATCTTTGTATAGACATATGCTTTCTTTTCCCTTCAGTAAATATATGGGAGGTGAATTGCTAGATTGTGTGCTCAATTTTTTAAGAAACTGCTAAACTCTTTCAAAATGGTTGTACTATTTTACAATCTCACCAGCAGCATATGAAAGTTTGAATTTCTCCACATGATATGGTTAATTAACTTGACTTTTTTTAACATATGAAATATGTCCATAAAAATTTATCTTAATGTCCTTGTCTGTTAATCTAACATTTATGTGAGTTCTGGGTTGGTTTTGATTCATTAATTTTTCTCCTTATTAATGGTTGTATTCCCTTGCTTCTTTGCATGCCTGGTGATCTTCGATTAGATGCCAGACATTGTGAATTTTCCATTGTTGCATGTTAGATACTTTGTACTCCTATAAATATTAAATATTCTTAAACTTCTATAATAAATTTACGTCACATGAAAACTGATCTTTTCAGGTCTTGCTTTTAAACATATGTTAGTTGAGATCAGAGCTCTGTTTAGTGTAGGGCTAATTTTTTCCCACTACTGAGTAAATCCCTTCTGAGTAATCTACCAATACCCCATGAATTAGAATGTCTTCCAGTCTGGCTGGTGGAAACAGGCGCTATTCCTAACCCCGTAGGTGTGCAAGGCGTTTTTCCTTCTAATTATTTTAGATGGTTCTTTCCCACTTGTGGGTAGTTTCTTTGTATGCATGCATGATCAAGTACTCAGCTGAGTACTCCAAGAGGATCCTCTGCATATCCCTGGATCTTTCTTAAACACTCTGTCTTGCGAACTCCACCTGCCTTGGTCTCCCCAGACTCACAGTTTTGTCTCCTTAATTCAGGGGGTCTGCCAAGTTGCAGCTTGGGTTCTCCTTTTCTGAGCCATAGCCTGGAAACTCTCTCAAGCAAGAGCAATCACAGAACTCACCCCATTTGTTTTCTGTCTCTTAGGGATCATTGTCCTTTGTTGTTTCAAATATTTTATCTGGTTTATTTGGTTTCAGGTGGGAGGAGAAATCTGATTCCTATTATTCTATCTTGGCTGAAAGCAGAAATATTATCTGGTTATTTAAAATTCCCAACTATAAATGTTCTAAACAATCATGAAACTAAGACTGTACCAAGGAGATAACAAATATAAAATGCCCAAATTGAAACAGAATTCTTCTTGTGGTATACAACATATACAGTAAACTCCATATAGATTTGGACTACTCACCTGCCTCATAAGGATCACAATGATAAGGATTTTGTCCTGCATTCTTCATGTATCCTTCCACTGTCCTTTGCCTGAATTCTGCAGAAATAGGATAAATGGTGGTAATGACTACTTTGCATTCTCCATTCACAGCTTAAGTCTGGTTTGTTTGTTTGTTTGTTTGTTTGTTTGTTTTTTACTTTAGCTGAGACAATGTACCAGCACAAATACTCACTAATATGTCTTGCTACATAGATTTTGGTAGATTTTGAAAGAACTTCTTTAGCCTTGTTTAATAGGCAAAAATAAATTTTATGCTCCCCCCCAAAATGAAAACATTTATTTATAAAAATATATGCACCCCAATGTTTACTGCAGCATTATTCACAGTGACCAAGACTGGAGAGAACCAAAGTGTCCTTTGATAGATGATTGGATAAGAAAATGTGGCACATATATACAATGGAATCTTACTCAGCCATAAGAAAAGATGAAATAATACCATTTGCAACAACACGGATGGATTTTGATATTATCATGCTAAGCAAAATAAATCATAAAAAGTTGAGAACCATATGATTTCACTCATATGTGGGATATAAAACTGAAAGCAACAAACAAACAAGACAAACAAAAACTCATAGACACAGACAACAGTTTAGTGGTTAGCAGAGGGAAAAGGGGAAGGAGAGAGAGAAAAGGGTAAATGGGGTCAAACATATGGTGATGGAAGGAGACTTGCCTTTGGGTAGTGAACATGCAATGCAACACACAGATGATGTATTATCAAATTGTACACATGAAACCTAAATAATTTTATTAACCAATGTCAGCCTAATAAATTTAATAAAAAAATAATAAAATAAAATAATATAAAATAAAAATACAACCTGATATAGAAAAAAGAAAGATCCCAAGTCTGACTCCTTTTTAACTCATATAAAAAGACAGGAGATAAGTCACATGTCTTTCAAATTCTGTTGATTTGATTAATGTTGGTATATAGTAGCTGACTGGAAGAATTAAACATGAATAATACATGGTGAAGTTTCTTTTGGAAGCCAGTGGAAAGAACACTGAGACAACATGGAGTTCCAATCCAGCCTTGGGATTGGGCGTGCCTCAGTTCCAATCCTGTGTGGTATTGGAAAAGGTTCTTGATCTCACTAAGCTTTGGTCTGATCATCTCTAACTGAGCGTAGCAACACCACCTTGCAGAATTGGTGTAAAAATCAGAGAATTTTTATAAGACACTTAGCACAGACCCTGCCCTAAGTAGGATACATTTCAGGCTCTGCTGTTAATTAGCTATGGGGTTCATAGTCTTCTCAATGTGAGGTTTGGTTCTTACTTCATAGAGCTGGTGTGAGGATGATAATGGATAATAAGGTAGAAAGTACTTGATAAATTGCATGTAATAAATACTTGTTGATTAATCCCCGACTAGTAACAAGCACTTCGACAACCCATAAAACCACTGTGGGATTCTTGAAGAAAATTAAAACACTTGGGGGTGAGAGGAGGTGACAGTTGATATTTCAGTCTCCCTCCAACCAAGTGTTCATTTCTCCGAATCAACAGTACATTCTCCCCAGAACCAAAACACACTTATTCAAGGACTGTCAAGATGAACACCCCACTATTCATCAGACCTAATTAATTTTTGCATTATTATTTTTTAAATATTTTATGTATTTTCAATACAAATTGATACAATAAAAACCAAGCAAGCATACAGCATTTTGCATTATTATTTTATCAGGTCTCAGGTTTTGGCATTAAGTAATGACATAAATCAACCAGAAAACAGCATGAAAACACCGATAAAGACAAATATTATCTTAACTTTGTCATACTGTTCTTTGTAATATCTCGTGTTAGAAATGGTTAGGAGGAGTAAAAAATACCTCTTAAAATGATCCTTCCCATAAATATTAAAATTTTGATGCTGTTTATGCTAGACAAAAAAAAGTCTAGGGAAGGAAAATGTAATACTGTCTTGAGCAGTAATGTAGAGATAACAAATAATAATAGCAATAATGTATCACATAACACAGAGAGAAATAAAATTGATAAAGAATCAGAAAATAAAAGTCCCTCAAGAAACCTTTTCATACAGTGTATATAAACAGGGATTCTGGAGCAGTTAAAAATCTTCTTTATTTAATCCCATGTTGACTATACTCAGAACTGTCATGAATGTGAAAGAACTAATAGTTTTTTTCTCTTACAATAGCAGTCACAGAATAAAATAATTTAAATACACTAAATATTGCAAATACTAATTTCAAAACACAATTTTAAGTATTAAGATTATCTGTTATTAGTTCTTGCAAAAAGGCCTCTGACACAACAAGACCTAGTTACACAAAGCTAAATTCATTCAGAGATTTTAAAGAAAAAAAATCGCTTGAAAATTTTTCAGTAATTTACAAAAGAATTGAAAATATTTGTTAAAAATACAGACTGACACACACATCACCATCCTACTTATTCTTTTAGCATTGGTGCTCTGCAGGGGGTAGAGGGAAGTGCCAGAAATGTTGGGGGAATAGCATGGCCAATGTCTATGTCGTTTGAACAGGCTCCATAAGTGGATTCTGATGCGCCCACAAACACTGAGCAGCTTTGCTCAAGTTGCTACTTTTCAAAAGAAAAAAATAAAATAAAATAAAATAATCCGAAAGGTCCTCATTTCTACATACACAATTCTTGGCTCTCTCTAAGCAACTGCTAATTTAATTGCTTTGGCCAATTTAATTATTTACACCTTGACTTTGAAAGGTTCCATGTTAAAGAATGACCTCTCCTCCTTTCAAGAAAAAAAGCAGTGTGCATAGGCTAGAGGAGCTGGGGGAGGGGCGGCTGAATCAGGATGAGCTGAATCCTGGGCAAGTACAGTTTAAGAGTAGAAAATAAAAGACAGTGATTCCCAGAACCTAGGTGTCTTGAAGTGGAAAGGGAATACCAAGATGAGGGGAAAGCAAGGAGAACTAGTTGGATGAGATAGTTCATTCTTAAGTATTAGAACTATGACTGAAAGAATTCTCACCTTCCTCCTTCTCTTCCATCCCCCAACCTATTCTTCCATCTCCAAAAAACTAGTGTTTCCTACTAGGACAGAATTTATGCAGGTTCTAAAAAACCCTCGATTTAGTAAAATGACTAATATCAGGTCAGTCTTTAAACAACAGATGGAGAAAAAGAAGGGGGAACTATCAAAGAACATTGTTCCCTTCAAGGTGGAAAACAGGGATAGTCAACATACATCTCTGAGGATTTGCTATCCAGATACTGACCTTGACTTTTTTTCTTTTAACATGAATAACATTTATGAAACATGCTGGCATGTATCAAGCACTGTCCTAAAAGTTCTTGAACCATCTCATATGATCTTCACAACCCTGTAAGGATGATTCTACCAATATTCCCTTTTTATAGATTGGAAAACTAAGGCTCAGGAAATTTAAGCAACTTGCCTGGTGTCGCACAGCTTTTAGTGGTGGAAGACTGATTTATATGCAGATAATCTGAATCAGGAGCTCTGTCTTTATTCATTATGGTAGTATGCAAACTAATGTTTCATTGTAGGGTTTAATAAGGCTTGGAAGGACTGAATGGGTAATACTGACATCATCCCTCATGCAATACCTTACTGTGGCCCTTATGATGTTCTTCTGGTTTTCTATAGCTTCATTAATTAAATGTAGGGTAAGTTACAATGTCTTTAGTGTGCTGTTGTTTTCTCTACCTGTATGTGTTGCACATACCCACTTGACCTTCACATAACTGTGCTATTGAGGTAGAGGCTATTCAAAAGAAGGGATTTGAGTGTACTGTGCAAGTCAGCATCAGTAGTTTTCCTCTAATTAGGTATTCTTTATGTTATAGTCTTTATTTTAAAAGATCTCGATTCCCTAAGGCCATAGTAATTAATTTTCAAGGAAGCCGCATGAACACTCCACTAGGCAGCAGAGAGAAACCAGAATAAGATATCATAGAGGTAGCTGGGATGTAGTGGTTTGAATCTCAGTTCTGTCACTTAATTCTTGGGTGATCTTCAGACAGTCATAAACCTCTCTGAGGTTATTTGCCCATGTATAATGGGAAAATAAGACACCTGCCCCCATAATAGTATTGTGAGAACTAAAAGGGACAATATGTACAAAAGAGCCTTAATGATGCTATGAGCATGGTAGCCTAAATTTCATAGATGATAATCTGATATTTCTGTTTCACTGCCTATTGGCCAGTCCAGTTTCCTCTTAAATGAAATGCAAAGACTGTTTGCAATGTGAAAATTCTATACTGGAATATCTCATATTTTACTGTCCATAAGTATCAACTAGGGATATTGCTACAAGTGCAGATTCATTAAATTCTACTCAGAGATTCTGATGCAGAAAGTCTATGGTGGCACCCAGGAATCGGCACTTATAGCAAGTCTGCTCAGAAAAATACACTTTGAACATATATCTTTAAAGTTCTCCATACAATATTATTTACTCAATGCAGACTAGGTCCAAATTAACTGATGCTACTGAAGCCTCCTGTAGCTCATGTTGAGGCTATTTCTTTAATATCTTGACAATTGAGAAGGAAGACTATGGGGCCCATAAAATGCACATCTATACTAACAAAGGATTTCTGAATCTTAATCTTGAAATAATATGTGATGAAATGAGGACAGTATAGTTGGGAATCTATCAATGTATAGGAAAATATTAAAAGGTAGCTACCCAGATTATACCATTTTTTTTCCTTTGGAAAAGGGGACATAGGGGAATAGTTAACTCTGAAGGAAGCTTAAACAGAAGGAAAGTTTTTATCCATTAAAGATATCAATGAAATTTTAAAAGGAAGACCAATAAACCAGTCACCCAAAAGAAATTCTCAGTGCTTAACTATGTTTTCAAGTCCCTAAAACATTTAGGTATGGTCCTTCATTTGCAAGAAGTATTGGCAAAATTTTGTTGGCATTCCCTTTAGTGTTTTTCAGGACTGCTTTAACTTCTGCAGTTTTTCTTGGACTGTGGGAAAGATATACCTATGAAGAAGTAATAGTGTTTATTAGTAAAAGATTTTACTTGGGTAAAAAAAATTATATTCAATAAATGATGAATATCAAGTTTTACTAAATAAATCTGCCCACATGGATCCAAGTGCATGAGCAATTCTTCCAAAAGAATTTGGCCATAGATGGAAACTATCCCCCAAGACTATCCCCCAAAATAATTTGAAATTTATATGGAGTCAATAAAAGTGAGTTATTAATTTTCTAGGCATGGAAAATCAGCCTTCAATCCATCAGTACCTATTTCAGTATTCCTACAGATACAATGTTCTGAGAGAATCCTCACTAAAATTTATCACTAAATTGTCCCCTAAATTACAGAGTGGCTAGAGAGTCTTCATTTAATGCCAAGAAACTTGGCCCTAAACCATTTGCATCATATAGCCACTTCAGTCCCTTAACTTGCATCATTCACCCTCCTCAAAAGTTGTCATTCCTATCCAGCACTTCCATCTGAAATATGGCCTGGTGTTTTAGCGCATACATTAGAGACCAATCTGGTCCCTTTAAACCCTTGATGTCTGTGCCACTCATTCAGAACCTGGCCATTTAGCTTATACTTTACCTTTTTTATTCCCCTAACAAAATTGTAAACTCCTCTGAGGGCAGAAATTGTATCTTCACTTTCTCCTGAATCTCCCACAGTGCCTAGCCCACACTTTTGCACATAACAGGTATTCAATAAAGATTAATAATTGACAGAAATTTAACATACTTAATATCATGAGTATCCCCCGAAGGCACACTATTCCTGAAAGCCGCCAGCCCCATTTGCTGATACTGAGAGCCACCATGACTATCTAAGCTTGGTAGAGTGGCTTGGCATTATGGGAATTCTGTATTTTGTAAGATGGAAATCCAAACCTGGGTCCACGCCCCATTTTATCCACATGTATCTCTAGGTAGTGGGGGAAAGAGAGAAAAATATCCTGCAGCCACAGTTGGTTTTTATTTTCCTAAGTGTAGGCTAGTAGTGCTGCCAGGCAAACAAATACCTGTATTTGCAATACATGAAAAATATGACCCAAAAAAGCATGCTTCCATATTATTAAAAATTTAAAGTAGAAATAAAGAGAGTATATCTAATGTGGAATATTATTTCACCCACTCATTATTAGTGAAGCACATGCTGAGTCCTCAATAAAAGAACCAGTAGATCAAAAAAATAGGAAAGCAAGTCTCTACTCTTTTCTTGGGGCTTCATGGTGCCTACAGTCTCTCACCAGTAAAAGCACAAGAGAACCTCATATTTCCACTGCTCACTATAGTATGACATTATGTATAGAAAAAGTGTGTGTGTGTGTGTGTGTGTGTGTGTGTGTGTGTGTGTGTGTGCACGCTGGCCCCGTGCAAAATGACTGGTTGCTTAACAGTTAAATAGGCTTATTATAAAGTTGTTTTGCCTACACAGGCTCTCTTTTACCAAGAAAGCACAGCAAGGAATCCTTGAGAAAAGTGCTTATTTTATAAAATCAAAAGTTGCTTTTTGTTCAGTATCTCAGACTTTTGAGTCCATATGACAAAAAGAATTAAAAGGACAGTGAAACCACACTGTCCTACATCAAGTAGTAGAAGCTTGAAACAGACAAATAAGTTCCCTGGTAGCGTCAATCAAGTTGAGTATTTGTGTTCTTTTTGAGTAAACACTGAGACAACGATGGGAATAATGAGAAACAATGCTGAAAAACAATAGGGAATTGCTGGCTTCCCCCCCACCCTCTACTACCACTTCCAAATGATAGCTATAATTCAATAAAGATCATAGAGCCTGGCATTTATGTTGAACATACTTCCTACCAGCCTTTTATTCACTAAATTCCTCCTAAATGAATATGTAGCTGAAAGAAGTAAATTGCATGTGAACATCCCTATCAATAGCAAACTAAAATATATTGGTACAATATCAAATAGATAGGATGGGTAAACATATTAGTCTGGCACAGGATTGCACATGGTGAGCTGTTTTATAGGTTTGTGGCAAAGGACTAGAAGAGACGTATCACAAATAAGTATACGGTACTTAATATTATTGTCTCATGTGAGAAGGTTCAGTCTTATTAAACCAAATAAGAATTTAAGGGAAAGATTTGAGCCACACTCCTCAGATTTTTAAATAAGAAGGTAGCTCTCTTTTTAAGGAGACAGGATTTCATATCTGAATGAAGTTGAGTGAAGATTGAATGAAAAAAATAATAATAAAAGCTAAATCCAAAAGAATGAGTTGTAGATTCTCTATTGAGAGAGATGTGGAAATGTTTGCTGACGAATAAATTTAAATTCATTATTGAAAACTAAAACAGCACAAAGCTATTAACAAACAGCATTTGTTAAAATTAGCCTACAACTTCGAATTTGGGGGGAAACTTTGTGCTCTATGAGGGAAAGAGTGCTAATTTATGAATTACTGACATTTGAACTCTCTATTACATGATATGTCTTCAAAATCCACAGTAGAAATAGAAATATGACTCTTGTTTCATTATGAATGTTTCCAGAAAGGAAGGCCAGACCAAAAGAAAACATTTCTCCCTCAATTAAGAAGGCTTTTAAGCCTTTTTGCCTGAATTTCACCAATGCCTCATCTTACCAAATCAATCATGTTGCTCTATTATTGTATTAAAATGTACTTTAATAACAAATGTTTGAAATCAGAAGTGACATTTTTTCTAAGATGCATTACTAATAAAGTAACACGTATTTTCATCCTGCGTGAAACAGCTGGACCATGACGAGATCACATTAGCACTAATTAAAATGATATTTTTTGTGCAGTTTTTGCTAACCCAGCTTCATTGGACTCAAAAGGATTTTTGAAATCCATAATAAAGGCTATTATGTAATCTTACCATGATTCTCTTGAATCAGGCTACTGTCTAATTTCTCTGGAACGATATTTTCTTAAAACTCTCAATAAAATCAATATTAAGTTTTTACTCTTATAGCTCTTTTTTCAATATATGATCCTCATTTAATTAAAAAAAATTAAAGCTTTAATTTATTTTGCTTGATGAACAAGAAAAATATAATATTAAAGGCAACATTTTGCAATGTTTCTTTTTTCCTCACTTTACTGGGTCCCTGTTGTTCCCAATGTATAATTTGCAAAACATATTGCTTCAATACTTACAACGAGAGAGGCGGCCCAGCTGTGGGAGGGAGAGGACGGCAGCCTCCAATATTACCATAATAATCTGCCTAGAGTCCCATGAGCCCTCTGGTATATACAATTCTCTGTACTGCAGGCCCCAGCTGGAGAACATTCTCTTGACATGTATGCCAACCTTTGCCTGCAGGCAAAATAAAAAAAGGCAGAGAAGTAATCATGAAAATAAAAAATCTTGTCAACTGCATTAGGATGCAGTTCCCATGTTTTTGCTCACGTAGGCAGGCATTGTGCTAACAGAATGATATGAGACTTTAAAAGACTGCAGCTGGGATGTATTTAGATCTTTTTTAAAAATGTGCTATGCTAATTCTGCAATCCTAAAATTGGGGGAGGGAGGAGGGGCCTGTGGGCAGTGATAGTTTAGTTATTACTGTCAATGTACATGACAACTTTATTTACCAACTATTACTCAGAAGATTGCTTATTATAGGAATTGAACAAGGAGTAGCATTACAGTATTGAGGTTAATCATGGATAAAACTTTCAAACAAATATTATTTATGCTCCTTGGCAAATGAATAGATGATAATAAACATCTTTTATAAATAATCCCACAAAAATTCATGTTATTATATCTTCCCCTAAAAATTCTATGTTGTCAAAGAAATTTTATTCACTTTAAAATAATAAGGCAAAACAATCCAAAGTCCTTCTTGAACAAAATATGTATGTTTTGAAACCAAAAATTCAGGCTAGGTTCTTGAGTTTTACTTTAAAAGCCAATAAAACTCAATGGGCTTAGAACAGTCCACAATTAATGTTGAAAAATCTGATATCCTTGGTATAGCACTAAAGTTTCCCAAATTTCATTTGTTGAAACAAGAGAGTCCTCTGAAAATAAATTAATTTAGAAAATTTCTGTAGTCACACACATGCTAAGCCCTTTATCTGGGTAACGTCAGACTGGATAAATAATCTAAACAGGTAAGAAAATGTCTTTCTATATATAGGGTATTATCTTGTCAAATTTATTTTCCAAATACTAGACAGACTGGAAGAGGGCAGTATAGTGTTATATTAGCTCTTAAACATGTTTGTTTGCCAGGAAATGTTCAATTTTATTGTCCAGCATGATTTTGGTAAGTCTCTCTACTTTGCAGATTAAGAGACAGATTTAGACCATCGAGAGTTTAAAGGGCAAAGTGACATGTCAGTAATTGTTGATCACTTATAAGGACAGGATATACAAACAGGATTTGTGGTTACATGTTTATACTCTTTAATAAATGTCAATCTCTCCCACCAAATGTAAACTACATGAGGGCAGATCATGGAAAGTTTATCCACCATTTCATACCAGTACATGGCACATTCTAGGTGTTTGTTGAAAGAATGAGTACATGTACTTAATTATTCATTCATTCAACAATTTTTTACTGAGGCACAGGATGTATAGCAATGCATAAAACTAACGAAAATCGCTGTCTTCATGGCACAGGTGAAGACAGATAATAGATAAGAAAAATAAGTAAAATATATATAGTGTGCTTGATGATGATAAATACTTAGAAGAAAATTTAGCTGGGAAAGAGGACAGAGAGCGTGTCTGGGTGGGAGACAGTTATTTTAGAAAGGGTAGCCAAGGGAGCCTCCTCCCATGCCCCACCCTTGAATGAAATGTGAACTAGTTCTTTACTGGGCGAAACTGAATAGCTCTCAGGTAAAAATTCAAGAAAAAGGAAAAGAAAGCAAAAAAAAAAAAAAGTCAAAATGATGACCCTTTCATCATTTTATGTAAAAACCAGTATACCCCACGAAATTACAAGCCCCTCAAAACAGAGATAGCAACTCTTTTTTTGATCTTATCTCCAGCATTTGGCACAGTAAATGCTTTAGCAATTATGCTGAATTGACTTGGATTCTTGCTAAAAAAGAAAAAGAAAAAGAGTAGAAATGAAACATCTCTGTACCAGGGAGTGCTAAAATAGCCAAAGATGAAGGAGAACCACCTAGCACATTCTGGATGGCCAGAGAGTGGTAGAGTGAGGCTGAGCATGCACCATTACGAGACGTTTAGCTTGTTGCTGCCTAAAGCTTCCTACGTTCAGCTGCCCAGCCCAGAGATGACCACCTTTGATCCCAAGAGAAAATAAAGCAAGTTTGTAGAGAATTTTGCACATGTACCATTACAACTAAGAAACTAATCAACGCCTTTACCCCACTATTGAGGTTCACATTGGGATCACTTTCATCTAAGAAAGAGAACATACTTAAGTCACTCTTATGAGAGTGGCTTTGAAGGGGAAGTTCATACTTCTTTGTATCCATATCTTCAGTGGAACTGGACTCATGTGAGTAGCAAATCACATGAGGTACTTGGGTAGATGCTGCCCGGAGAGGTCAAATGTTGCAGTGACATAAAACTTGAGTTAAAAGAACATTGCATTCTCTACAGAATTAGGATAATGGATTACTGGAGACAGGATGGGGGCTCTAGAGAAAATAATTAGTAACAGTAAGAAACAGATGTAAGAGGCACTATAATGCAAAGAAGATGACACAAATACAGCCCAAAGTTGTGGAAGAATATGCAGATGGCAAAGCAAGAAAAAGTTGCAGCTAATACTTAGCACTAGACCTATTGATTAGGAGCTAAAGTGAGAGATAAAGAGAAATCGAGTGATTGAGAGACTGGGGGAAAGGGAGAGAGAGGAAGGCAGGGAGAGAGATTGAGAGACAGAGACAAAGACAGAGACAGCGAGATATATATAGAGATGTCTATTTGTTCTTCATTATTTGTTTACATGCTCCAGAAGTCTCTTGCACAAGACAAGATGGTTAAGAATAGTTTTGGTGGACAAGGGCCTCAGGGGTTAGTGCTGCTTAGAACTCTAAAACCAGCAGTTCTTAAAGTGGAGCAGTGATTAAAAAAGAAATTGAACTGAGTACCAAAACAAATTCTCTAAAGGCCAATATGCATTTGCTAAAACCATCTGGTTTTATGTCATATATTTTCAAGGTGCTATTTTAAGAAGAATAATTCCATTTTAGCCTATGATAAAATATGTACCCATACCATTTTTTAAAAGGGAAAATAGAAACCAAACTAAAATGTTACCCGTTTAGTTAAAGGAGCATATCACATACCTGTTGAAACCAAGATTGGTTCCAAAGCATTTGCAGAGTATAAAATGCAGAACTAAAATTGCTTGAGTAAAAAAAAATGTTTTAATAAAGGCAATTCGGCCCCATCCCCAGAATCTCTTGTAGCAACCCCTTGCCCTTTTAGAAGTCCACCTGATCATCCTGATGCTTATATGCTACCAACTGCCTTTCAGGAGGATACTCCATTCAGTCCTGGCTTCCCTAAGAGCATCTTCTAATTCAGATCTCAATCACACCATCAAAATCTACTAGTTCTGTGTTCCATTGCTTCAGGCTATTCCAATTAATGGTTCCTAACAAAAATTCAGTGGACTTCAAACCACAGTGTGTAAGTAGCAGCTCCCACCATCCTGCTTAATTTCTTAATGATTAAGCTAGCTTTCTCTTTCATCTTTTTCTACAGTCATTCTCTTCTAAATTCATCCTCAATTCAGACACCATTGTGTAAGCACCTTAGTCCTTTGTCCACCATGTAACTAGGCACTCTCCCTAACCCAGGCTAGCCATGCATTCACAGGACTCAGGGCTCCTATTTCTGTTTGATTCGACCTAAGTGAACCAAGCAATGGTAAACTAAAATAGCAGAATAAGACAATATTAAAGTGCAAGGCAATTAATTGAGTCTGACTTCATATGTAGAAGCTATTTGGACGTCCTAAACATATGGCCCCTAGACTTCATGATAGCATATGCTGCTATACAGTTATTGCTTTCCAAATTTTAGTCTTTGGATCATGTCCTCCTTCAAATATGTCAGATAACTGAATATTAAGAATACCATGTAGTATTAACGAGTTTTACTACTCCTAGCTTTCCTTCACTTTCTCAGAATAGTGAATGTTTGTTCTTTTATTTTTGTCTTTTAAGTGAAGAAAAGCAAACATTTCCTATCATTTTTCTTTCTGATGACTTCACTCTTCTAAGAAATCCTTAAGAAGCTACTGTTATAATACACTGGGGAAACTTGTTTTGGCTTTGTAAGTTGACTTAAAAAAAAAAAAAAACTCCGAAGACTTCTTTTTCTAATTTTTCCAGAAGCGAAAGGTCATCAGTAGAGTTGGCAACACAAGAACAGTCATTTGCCTAGGGAAATGGAAGGTCCGAATTCTATTTGAAATTTTAACCTCCTAGTTAGTTTCCAAGTAGCTCATACCCATAGGGCTGGCAGCTCTTGGACTCAGCCTGCAGACTTTGAAGAAAAAATAACAATTACAAGCACTGAACGAGAAAAAATTTTTAAATAAAAAAAGGAAGATTACCACAAAATGCTGTTTCAACTTAGTTTTTTTTTTTTTTTAGAAATATGGCTACATTTTTGTTGTGTGAATTTTCGTGTGTGTGTGGCTTGAACAGTTAGTCTCATTTTGGTTTATTTAAATATTATTACATTTATATGAATCACATATTCAAATTTCATTATCCATAGAAAAAGTGGTCAGTAAATATTTGCTGAATTGAATGAAATGGGCTCATATTATAATGTTATCGAGGAATGGACTTGACCTCAATTAGGCTAACTCATCTGTATCAGTCTTGTACTGTAAGTAGATAGATACTCTTTCTAAGTAACAATATCTAAGAATCTACATGGTCTTCAGTATGGCTCACGGTCTTCTAATCCAAAAGAAAAAAGAAGTAGGTATATCTTCTGTATTGGTCTCTTCTTAAACTTGTGTCTTTCTAAAGATGTGGGCAGTGTCTGCATTATAATGCTAAAATCTAAATAAATTCTCATGGCACGGCAGCCAGAGTCAGCACTACCTCTCAGTTCCCCTATGGGCAACAGCCTCTCAGCAGGCTCCCTGGTTGCACAGCTTTGGAAGCTGGCAGAGTCCCCATGGGTGAACAGCTGCAAAGGAAAGTTTAAGCTGGAGAAAATTCAACCTCTCTGCACTGGAGGAAAAAAAAAGAAGAGATAATAACTCTGCATACATGGAAGCTCTTTTTCTGCCCAATTTCTCAGTTTAACTTAGGCTTTTTGTATATTCTTTGCAAAATATAGTTACATGTTCAAGTTATTATATCGTAAGAATAAGACACCATGTATTCATTAGATAATGATCTGATTAAATATGAGGGGGAGGGGCTAGTGAGTTGGTAAAAAACCACTGAAGCCAAACACTCAATTAACATTCATTCTACAAGCAGATCATGAATTGTCCAAATGCTTGGTTATGTGCTGAGTATACAGTTTTGAACAAGACAAAGAGCTTATAATTTAATAAGGGAGAGGAAAATTTAAGCAATTTAACAAAAAGTGTGACAAGATGTTATAAAACGAGCTTTAAAAATATAGAAAGGAAAGGAAGGAGACAAACAATATTATCATGAGAGATTACACAAAACAAAGAACGAAGTGAAGCAAAGCGAAGAATCTCTGTTGATGTTTTCAAAATCTGTTTAAGTGAAATAGAGAGGAAACAAGAGTCTTATAAGAAACTCTTCTCACCTGGATGTAGTTTTCCATCTACTGTGAATCTATCCTCTGTCATTGGGCAACAGAAAACTTCCTGCTGTACTTGAACGTATGTTCTCTGCAAAGCTAACAGGTGATACAGCAACAATATGTAAATTAACCAAGAGAAACAGAGTACAAAGGCTATATTTGAAATTCTATGTGCAGAGCTAGTCTTCCAGTGACCTTACTGCAGAAAAGCAAATATTTCCGCCTCAGAGAAGAAGCAATGCACATACCCAAATAATCCATGCTTCTCCATCTTTTTTTGATCTGGAAGAAAGCCCTCAGAGGGAGATAGATTATACAGTAAATGCTGCATCAGAAAGTCAAAATGGCATAGTGAATAGGAACATCAAAGTGTATAATGTTGTGTAAAGATGACCTCCCTCACACATTTTAGATTATGCAAAATGATGACTACGAAATGCTTTTATTCTTTAATAAAGAAACTCACTCTATGTGCTATTGTGTGTAGTAGGCCAATTCTGCCTTTTTTGATTAAATGACTTTTTCAGAGGCCAAACCTACTTATTAGTGCACTTTTACATTTCATATCACTTCTACATTTTGAACCAAGTTCTAAATTGGCTATAGGAGTTGAAGTGAAGAAAATGAGAGCCTCCTTTTCTTTCCTCTACATAATGGCCAGCACTTTCATAGCCTTAGCCAATGTATACAAATCAAGTAAGGCCAAGAGAAAGAAAATGGACTTTGTAGTTAGAAAGACATAGGTTTAAAGCCAACTTCTAGTACTTATTACCATGTGATCTTGAGCATTATGCTTCAGTTTCTTAATCCAAAAAATAACTATCTAATTCAGTAGTTGCAAGAAGTAACTGAGATAATAGAGGGAATGTACCAAACAGTGCATGGCATGTGGTACACATGTTGGATGTGATGACAATTATTGCACTGCTGATGCTTACAGAGTTTATTTTTCCTCTATATCTACTTTTTCTTCCTCTTTCTAAGGCTGCTCTTGCTTATGATCATCATCCAGTAATTGTATTTCAAAATCTAAGCATTCAGACTGTTTGTTTGTTTGTTGGTTGTTGTTTAAAGTTGAGCTAACTCCTTTAACAGTTTATTGAAGTTATTTTAAAAGGTCTTTCTAAGTTCTCTATGAATAAAGTTAAGATAATATCATCTAGAAAATAAATTTAAGTTTAGATTTCATCAAACTTACAAACATCAAAGTAAGAAATAAAATGACTGCAATTTTCCAGAAAAGAAAACCACTAAAATGGTCCAGCAATTAACCAATCGATCATTCTAATACTCAGAGATGGTCTCTTCCCTCAAAGACTGGGTGAGACCATGTTATTAAAGGGTTTTAGCAGGTCCTTGGACAGAGAACAAACTAAATGAGAAGCAATTTGAATTTGGCAGCAGAAGGATACAATAAGGCTCTGGGTAATCCAGCAATTTTCTGACAACACAAAAAAGAAGTTTTCAGATAATATGATTGGCATTTTACCAAGCAACCTAGGATATATTCCTAAAAATGAGTTTTGACTTTTAAAAAAAGCAACCTCTGAAATTATAAACCTATAAATCTATATAAACCAACAAGGTTGCCATTATGTTTTACTCCCTGGTCATTAAGGCCACTTCTAAATCCAAGTAAAAATCATTTTGTCACAGCAGAGTCACATCTCAGTCATCATCTAAAATCTAGATATCTATTTTGTTTACCAATTTTACCCAATAGATTTAATTGCCAACAAATGTTGGTCATTTCCAGAAATCAAAGCAATCCTAAAAGGAACAAGATGAGAATTCACTGAAGATATGTAAAATATATAATGAAGGCACGTTCTGGAGGAATTCTATCAAGACAAGTTAGAAAATTCTACCTAGATGGTTGACTATCTTCAAGAGCACAACACTTGGTAATATAAGTTTTAGGGTGTTTATTGAAAAAAAAGTAAAACTGTCAGATAAACTCTGCTCCTGATGTTTTCCTGCGTCTCCTTCCTACACCTGCAGAAAGGAAAGAATTTTATCCTGTGATAGATGTTCCCTTCCTGCTCTGCTCCACGCTTGCTCTTCATCAGCGTGCTGGTTATACTGTAGTTTCTGTGCCATGGAGCCAAGGCAGCCTTCTGAGGGAACAGCAGCCAGCTGAGGAACAGAGGTAGCCATCTGCAAAAATCTCGTCTGTCTGGGGGGATGGATATTTATTGTCAGTTGAGTTGGGAATGAATCACAACATATATCGGTGGTGGTGGCAATGTTATTCATGTAATATTTAATAAGTTTATGTAATTGGACCAAGTTTCACTAGAACTTGTTTCAATAAAACAACAAATATTTCTTAAAAAACAGGGCATCCAGCTGGAGGATGTAGACTGTTTATATAATGTTGGTGAATACACAGCCACAGGAGTCTAAAGCCAAAACAAAAATAAGCTTGAGCTGTTAAAAGTGAGGCAGCCAAAAAAGGGGTGGAGTGGGCAACAACAAAAACAGGAAACCTAGTAAAACATCATCTTTCACTCAGCCATTCAATGCACAGAGGTCTACTGAGCAATCCCTATTGCAAAATAATGGTGCTGGTCTCTTTCATTGCTTATTTTCCCACCAAAGACTCACTGTGTTTTAATTAATTGCATATATCTTTGACTTGATTTTTCCTTCTCCAAAAATTTGTCTTGAATACAAAGATCACTTCTCACAATATTGATTCTCCATTACGGCACTTGACACAGACCTTTGTATTCTAGTTCTTACCAGTTTTGTAAAAGTGTTTGCCAGATGTTGGAATGTGATAGAAAGGAAAGAGTAACGGACCTTAAGTAAAAAGACGGGGCTGCCAATCTTGTCCTTCCACTCCACTGCATAATTTGGGTAAGGTATCTAAGCATTCCAAACTAAGTTCTTCAAATCCAATGTGAAGATAAATATGCAAAAGTACACCAGCAATAACCAATTCAAAGGCACAAGGGGGAAAAAAACCATATCGAAACTTTAAATAATCATTAGTTACCAAGAAACACTATAATTTAAAATGTGTGATTTACGTAGATAAAAACTATGAGGCTTTATTGAGAAATATGAAGAAAATATAAGAAAATAAGAGAATTGCTTTTTCTGGTACGAATATTGATTCTTTGTAAATAATTTTATCAGTCATCAAAATTCTTTAAAAACTCAATTTGTTTTTAGGAAAACTTAATAAAATGATTTTAAGGTTCATTTAAAGAATAAATAAGTAAAAATAGGTTAGAAACTTTTGGGAAAAAAGAGTTATGAGGAAGCTGCCCTACCAGTTATGATCAAATATTATAGAGTCAAAATCACTAAAATAATATCATAGCAATACAAATATGAAATATGTTAATCAATATTAATTCTAGATAGTGAGAATGTGAATGATTATTATATTATCTTTGGCTTTTTTTAAATTAAATTTTCAAATATAATTCAAAAGAACTGAAAAATTATATACTTATCATTTAGAGAATAACTGGATGAATCAATGTAGATAACCCACATAAACCTAGCGAATTTAAAATTTTAATATGTGAAGCATCATAAAACAATGAAGAAGGAATGAAATATTCAAATTATGTCACTGAGAAAACTAACTTTGTATGTAGAAAGTTATTTAGATTCCTCATGCCATATGCAGTGAAATACATTCTAAGTTGCTTTCTAAAATTCATGTAAAAATAAACTTCAAAAACAAGAAAATTAAAAAGACTATCTCATTTTTGAAGGAAGACATGCTTCCTAACCATAAAACTAATGGGAGAACTAAGAAAAATTTCAATATATTTTAAATAGTTTTATATTTAGAATTTATTTGTCAAATATATAAAGGTAAAAGACAAAACATATTTGGAAAGATATATGCCATGATATTATGAAGAAGGAATATTCTCGAAATGTTAAGAATTCATAGAAATTGATTAATGAAAACATTCTCTAAGAATCAACAATAATATGAGGAGTGGATATTGTGAAAGTATTAAAGAGGGACATTAGACTGAGGTGGCTCTAATGCCTTGGCAGCATACGTAAAGCAAACTGAATGAAGCCTAAGCTAGAACCAATGTCTCAAGGTTAAGAATCAAAACTTAAGATCAAGCAATCACAAACAGCCAAGTAGGCTTTCCCAAATAAGGGAACCTTAAGCTAGAGCCAATCAAATCATTTTTTGCTTTTTTTCCATGTCATACCAATGAAAGCCTTTCTCTTAGCTCCTGCTGGTGGAGCATTCCTATGTTCAGTTTGGCACTGCACATTTTGAATCCATGTTGCTCAAATAAACTTCAGAATTTAATGTGCCTTAGTTTACTTTTTAACAATACAAATTTGTGGAAGAGGAATTTCATGTTTCTGATAAAAATGAAAAAAATGATTCCACTTCATTAGTCATTTAAAAAATGCAAATTGAAATAACGATAAGATATTATTTTCACATAGTGAGTAACCAATGTTAATTATTTTGGTAAGGGAGCAGGAACACACACATCTTCTTATAGTATCTGTGGGCATATAGACTAATTCTAGTGATCCATTCCTAAAGAAATGGTCAGAAATGTGGCAAAAAAATTATATACAAAGATGGTCTTTGCAGTACTATCCACCATAGCAAAAACTCTTCAACAGTGAGAAAATGACTAATTAAATTATGGTAGATACATAATGGAATACTCGTCATTATTTTTAAATGTAATCATAGATGTACATCTTTTGACAAAGAAAGGCAGTCATGATATATTATTTAGTATATCAACCATATAAAGATATTCATATAAAAAATGACTGCAAAGTGTTGCCCCCAAATATGAATAGTGCTTATCCCTCGGTTGGCAGAGTTACAGGTGAGAATGCAGATCCAACTCCTGTATAAACACGCAAAACTGAGCGTTAATAGTTTGTGGCTATATGGTGGCTTCACACTTCAGGGACCCCAGCTCCTTCCACCTTGTGTCTCCGATATTCCTATCATAGCTCTCATCTTTTTGGAGTTGCCTTCATTCACGTCAAACAGGGTTCAGCCTTGAATTCACAATCCAGATAGCAGGAAGAAAGACAGGGGAAACGCAAGGGCTACATGCCTTCTTTTAAGGGTACAACTCCAAGATTCCATACATCACACCCATTTTTTATCTCACTGGCCAGAGCTTAATCACAAGGCCACATTTGGGTACAAGTAAGGCTGGAAAATTAGGTCACAAATTGGATGATTTTATAACTAACTCAAAATCTTATTACCGTATAAAAAGGAATAATAGAATATTAGGAGGTGATTTCTGTCATGGTCCACCTCTTTGGCCACCCAAAGATCCCGATGCTCCTTTCTTTACATACATAGAACATGTTCATCCACTTACCAAAAAGGACAACCCAAAATTTCATCTAGTTATTATATGGAGTTTAATGTCCAGAAATTCTGGGAGATGCCCTGCATTCACAGTACTCTTCATCACATTGATATATGGTTCCTCTTAATCTGACATCTTATAAAATAAAACATAAGCTATCTATCTGTCCTCAACCCAACACACATAATATATAATGATGGTATAGAAACACACAATAACTGCATTAAAATTCCTGTTCATACAATTGCTCCAAAGAAAGTAAAATACTTAGGTACAAACTTAACAAAACATGTATACAATCCATATGATTAAAATGATGACATGCTCATGAAAGAAATCAAAAGAGACTTAAATAAATGGAGAGGTAGGCTATATTCATGGACTGAAAGATTCAACATAACAAGGATGTCAATTATTCCCAGATTGATCTATAAGCTTAATAGTCCTATCAAAATTCTAGTTAGGGGATTTATGTCTATGTTTTTGTGGACATAGATGAGCTTATTTTAAAATTTACATGGAAAAACAAAGGTGCTAGAATAGCTAATACATTCTTGAAAAATAAAAATAAAATGGGAGGGATCATTCTATCCAATATTATGGTTTACAATATAGCCATATAATCAATTTGTATGGTATTGGTAGAGGGATAGACACATAGATGAATGGAACAGAAGAATTTAGAAATACACCCACAAAATATGCCCAACTCATTTTTGACAAAAACACAAAAGCAATTCAATGGAAGAAGAATCACAGATTTAAATGTAAAATATAAAACTATAAAACTTTAGAAAAACGTAGGATAAAATCTTCAAGATCTTGACATCGAACTAAGATCCCTAAAAGGAAAATTGTTTTTAGACCTCGACAAAACTTTTGTTCTGTGAGAGGCCCTGTAAAAAGGATAAAAAGACAAGGTACAAAATGGAAAAAAAAAATTTGCAAAACACAAATAATACAAAGAACTAGTCTCAAGAATATACAAGAGACTCTCAAACTCAACAACCAAAAGACCAAACTAAAAATTGGCAAAAAGCATGAATAAATATTTCACTGAAGAGAATATATATGTGACAAATAAACACATGAAAATAAGTCCAACATCATTAGTCATTGGGGAAGTGCAAATGAATATCTCAAGCCACAATGAGATATTACTGCACAAATATCAGAATGTCTAAAATAAAAATGACAGTACCAAATGCTTAAGAGGATGTAGAGAACTGGATTATTCGCACATTGTTAGTGGGAATGTAAAATGGCTTAGTCACTCTGGAAAATGATTTGGGAGTTTCTAATAAAACTAAACTTGCAACGAAACTACTGTATGATATGGCAATTGTACTCTTGAGCATTTACCCCAGCAAAATGAAAACTTATGCTCACACAAAATCCTGTACACAAATATTTGTAGCAGCTTCGTTTATAATAGCCCCAAACTGGAAGAAGCCCAGATATACTATAAGAGGTGAATGGTTAAACAAATGGTGGTACCACTATACCGTGGACCACTGCTAAGGAATAAAAAGAAACAGATCACTGATACATGAGAAACTTAGATGAATCTCCAGAGAACTATGCTGAGTGGATAGTCAATCCCAAAATGTTAGATATTGTATGATTTCACTTATACAACCTTCTAGAAATGACAAAGTAATAGAAATGAAGAATAGGTTAGTGGTTGCCAGGGATTATGAATGGGGGATATTTTTAATGTTTATGGCAGCTGTGTTGATGATAGCCAAACCTGAAAACAATGCAAATGTCTATCAACAGAAGAATGAATGAACAAACTGAGGAATACCCATACAAATAGGACAGTACTCCAAAATGACAAAAAAAAGGACTACTGCTACGCACAACATGGACTCAAAAGTATTGTTAGGTGAAAGAGGTCACACACCTACCTAAATGAAATAGAAACCAGAGTCCATTGATATGAAATCCAATTAATTGATAGAAAAGTGCAGACTGGGCATGGGAGCAGGGGAGATGGAGTAGAAAGCGGTATGGGAGAACTTTCTGAAAATGATTGAATTATCTATATCATTTTGAGGGCAATGGTTACATAGGTCTACAGAATTGTCAAACTCACTGAATTGAACACTTAAAATCTATGCTTTTATATTATGTTAATTATAAATCCATTTTTTAAAATGTAAGTAAGTTAGATTGGACACAGTCTTTATATGACTCACCTTGATGTGTCCATACCACTCTAAGAGTCTAGGATTGCTGCCTTCCTAAGCTTACAGTTGAATTGGTTAACTCCATCTCATGGCCCTTGAGTTATTCATTTACTCAGTAAACATTACTTGAATCCCTACTATGTGCCAGACACTATTGTAGGTATTTTCTCTCCTCCCCTGGTATTTCAAGATCGGTGGAATCTGGAGAGAGAACTTGTTCAGGAACCGTGTCCTGGCTGTCCTGACCCAAATCATTCTCCCAAATCTAGAAAGAAAGACTGAAGACATCAAAAGAGCAGAAATAGAGGTCTGGCAGGAACACATTACTTCAGGTCCTTTTGTTGTGACTAGTGACTAGACACGTGTCATTAACTAACTCTATTGCCACTTCTGTAGCATATGCAATGGCTGAGCACTTCCGTTAGCCTTGTGGACTTTTTAAGATGCAATAGATCCTGCACAGCACTCCCAGAATGGAGAAGAATGTTAAAGATGCCAGATTCTGACCTAGAAAGAATGACATTTCAAAAGCTTCTTTGCCTCTTCTCTCTCACCCTTTTATTTTCTTTTGATTTTTTTTTCCTTTACAAAACAGGCTTGCACTCATCCTCTCATTCCTTGCTTCATATTTAAAACATTTTAAATATTATAAAATAGAATCTTATTTAAAGTTGGAAATGTCCTTTACAGAGCTTTACTCCTCTAAAAGGAAGCACTGACAGATGAACACATTTCTTAATAAGTAAAACCATATTAGGAGGGTCCTACTGTGAAAAGAAGGCACAAAATATGAATTTTGAAAATAAGACAAATTAGGGAAAGTACAGATGAGGAGAAATGGTGACCTGTCAAAGCTTAAAATGAGAAGTTAAAAGAGTAAGACTATTAATATCATTGCACAAAATAAGTCACGAGCTGAGACTGTAGCAAGAATGATACATTCACATAGCATGTGATAGAAATTCTAAGTTTTAAAACCAGAGGTAATATTTAACAGCAAACTGCAAATGAAAAATCTGAGCCTAATACTATCAGCAATTTCAATGGGTAGATGTGAAATTAGATAGAATTAAAGTTTCAGGAAATAAACTTCAAGGAAAAAAATAACATGTCGACATTATTACAAGCAGTAGTTTCTTAATACTTTGGTGGGTAAGCATTCTCATAGAACACGGCACAAAGTCTTAATGACTTGCTGTGATCATTAGACAGTAAGTGAATCATGAATAGAGCCTAGATTTTCTAGCTCTTGGTGTAGTGGCCTGGCTCCAGACCAAAGAAATATACCTTGTACTTTAAGAGATACCTCTGAATTTAAGAGTTCTCTAAATTATTTCATGGATCACTTCTCGTTAACAGCAGCTTAAATATTACTTCCCATTGTATCAAACTAGCAGCTCTTTTAAGCAATACATGCTTAATCTTTGTTGTGTATTTCTCATTTGACTCAAAGGAGATCATTTAATATTGAATTTTTAAAATAATTTAATGCTGTTAGGCTTCCATGCCACGAATTCAAAAAAGATAAATAGGCGTATTATTTTTTAAAGAAAAAAATCAGAAGCTTATATTTTAATATGTAGAATACAATAAAGCCATTCTCAGATCAAATTGATTCATGGATTAGTTGTTGTAGATAATCATCCAAAGAGCTCAGAGACCCCCAAATCATTCTATAGGAGGCAAACCGTCGGTTTCTTCAGAATCCACTCGCTTGTGCCCAGCAGGAGACCATGCCCTAAATAGGGACAGAAAGCTTGCCTTAATAAACTCAATATTTCATATAAACCAAAGATGGGATTATTTAATTTAACAAGAAACAAGCATTACAATAATATAGGAAGGTAGCGCAGCCAGCACTGTTGTTACCACTCATATTACTAAACAGAATTCTGGTCCATGTCAAATAGTGCCAGCCTGTAACACAGGTAGCGTAATTTTGAAACTGATAGACCGTGGAAGGTGCCACTGAACGGGGAAATCCTACCCAGATTAATTTCGTCTGTCCCTAAGGGTTCTTATGTTTCTCTCTTGTCTGGAAACATAGTAAGTATTAAGAATTATCATCCAGAAGTTGGTTTATTAGCATTTGTGACAGAAATCCACATAATGTCAACAAAGTACATAAATCCACCAAAATTGTTCACGTGGGTAATTTAGGAAGAAAGGAGGGAGCTACAATAATAACAGTGTCACTCATATGCATGTGAATTGGTTCAACACTTGCATTTTGGCTTAAGAGTGAAATATCTATTTTTATTGATTATTGAGAAATAATCTATTTCTAGTAATTTTCTACTTTAAAAGTCCACATTTTATAAAGTTTTAGTAAGAATTAAAAATAAGGCTACGTCAGAAAGGCCAGAAATTCAAAGTGCTTTTATTGAAAGTGTTTTTCATCTATAATTTCAAAAAAAAAAAAAAAGGACTTACGTCAGCTTTGTTAGTAAATTAGCATGCACACTCTACAAAGCACACAAAGTAGTAGTAAATAACAACGTTGAAGGCAGAGGCAGGCAGTGGTAACATTTACATATAAGATGCTTAAAACACCCTAAGAAGTCTTCCTGGATTAATTCTAACTCAGGTTAATTTTTTTAGCATCCAATCAACATTTGTATATTAGTCTATAAAAGCTGTGACAATGGCAAAATATCTAAACATATGCTTTATTTCTTTCTAACGGAATAGGCAAGGTTTTGATATGACAGACCTAAGTTTGAATCCTGCTTTGCCTCTAATACGCTGTGTAATTCTAAATGACTGACTTTTCTGAGGTTCAGTTTCTAATCTATAAACAGAGATAATAATACCTACTTCAGAGGCTTGTTTTATGGCTTATCTGAGATAACATGAAATTACCTAGTCCTTGGTAAGAGAATATTCCACAAATGGTAGTTCTCCCTCTTTTCCCCTCAGGCTAGGGATCAAGGTCTCCATAACTTTTATGATGCCTCCACAATTTAAAGAATTCTACATACAATGGACACTCAATAATTGCTGAGTGATAACATCAAAATATGTCGGCAAGACTATGATTGTGCAGGTTTTCATCACAACTACCTCCAAGTAAACTGAATTTCTAAAACATGATTACAACTATAGACCCACGAAAAGGATTAATGATCAAATTAAAGCAGTAGATATTTATTGCTCATATTGAAATATATTTCAATGGTCCTAAAAAAAAATCTCTGAATTGGTTACATAAGATCAAGAGCTCTCCCTCTTCTTCTTATATCTAAGTTAAATAATGCCCAAACATACCAGCATACAGTAGGCTAACAATAGAATTCCATATTGATTTGTTGTTCAAAACACATAAAAAGCAAATCTTATGGAGAGCTTAGATGTTAATAGGTTGCCTAATCACATCATTTGGAATACAACACTTTCTCTATTTTAAAATGAGTGTAAAAAAAATCAATATTCTCTCCCTGCTCTGTATGCTGCCACCACATGATGTACTAATAATTTTCTAACAGCAATTTCAAATCGAAATTGCATCAAAGTGTCACCTACATTGGCTTCATTCGGACTTGCCATGAGATTATTGTTACAATATGAACTACATTTGCATAGCATTAAAATACAGCAGAAAAAGTTGCCACTATACATGCTAAATAGTTGTTTTTTTCTAAACTTAAATATCTCAGGTGGCTCACTTTTATTCCCCAAGCCCTAAGGGCATTTTTTGACATTAAGACAATACTTGCAACCAGGCAAGTATTTACAAAAACTTAAATCAATGATACCTTTCCTTATTTGTGATACTGTCTCTTTTTCTATGTGTTTCAAGCTGCAAGGCTGCCATGAAAGCTGAATCTTTATGAGTTCACACTCTCCTGCTGTTTCTCTTTCACCTCAAGTCAGCCTCCCCTGTTGCAAAGGGCATGTGCTAATGATCTAAGTCACAAGTGAGTATATAAAAGATAAAATGAAAAGGCTATAAGCACATTAATGAAATGAACAAGGAAGGTTTTAAACAGGAAGTCTACCAGGCTTTGAGTAGTAGCCCTGTTATCATTCGCAGTCGCTCTTCTGCTCCTTACCTATACCAGTCTCTTACCTGCAGCCTGCTTGTTTCAGGACCACAAGCTCGTAGATGCTGCTAGCATGAGATAGCACCAAAGCCCATATGTGGAAACTGTCATTCATAAGATACATGGTTCTATTTTAAACACACCTCTGACTGTAGGTGGGTGCTTGCGTAAAGGTAGGTCATTGAGAGCCAATGCAAATGAAGGCAATTCTCTGGCAGAGAAAAAAATTAACTTAGAAAGCTTCATGGGCCTTGGTCTTTCTCAAAGCAGCACCAGTGGTGCTCTTTAGGATGCATTCCCATCACCCAGGTGCTGAGCCAAAGCCTCCAGGCTGATGACTGAGAGTCAAGTTTCTCCCAGTAGACTGCTCACATGGTGTCTTCCACTGCTTCTGGGCTGCCATCATTGGAAATGAAAATAACAAGGGTTACAGTAAAAGATACACTGTACAATGTGGTAATTATATTGCTAGTCACTCTTCTACTTGAGTCACATTCACTAGAAACTGTCAAACACAAATCACATTAGGGGAGATACCGCCCCTAACTTACCCCATCTTATGAGCATTTTCCAGCCACGGAAAATACAGGGTTGAATGCCTGAGTCTCTGGGGAATCTGGGTCTTTAGTTGCATAGAGAATGTAACCTCTTTCCTCTAGTCTCGGTGGCTCTCAGCTAAGATAAAGAGACTGCTCTTGCTCACATTTTCCAACTTTAAATTGAAAGTGGGGTCAATCCTCTTTGAAGATTTCTCAACTGGCTCTAGACCACTGGTTCTCAAACTTGGCTCATATCTGGAATCAAGTAGGGAGTTTTAAAAAGAAATACAGAAGTCTTATATTCCACCTTCAGATAGTCTGGTTTACTTGGCATAAGGTGTCTGGATAAAGACTTGCTAGACGATTCAATTGTACAGACAAATTCAAGAGCCACTGCTCTAGACCAGTGGTTCTCAAACCACTGGTCTAGAGCAGTGTAATGTGCATGTGACTCACCTGGGGGTCTGGTTAAAATGCAAATTTTATTCAGTAGGTCTTGGGAGGGGTCTGAGACCCCACATTACTGATAAGCTCTCAAGTAAAGCCAATGCTCCTGGTCTGCAGACTGCGCTTTAAGTAGCAAGACTTTAGACCCATTGCAATGAGATCATAAATCTCCTTAATCAATAACCTGAGACCTTGCCTTTAATCACTGCAGTAACTCATTCTGGTGAATGTATAATAATAGTATATGCAAATATGTATTTACACCTGCATGCACTTGAAAAAGATACTGGATTATAATTGCCAGTCACTACATCTGGCACTGGACGTCATCTGGCCCTACATATGATTTTGTTCTTCATCCAACTTGACATATTAAAGTATTTATTTTGATATCAGGAAGATGTTTTAACTTGTAGTTCTAATATATTAAAAATGTACACTGAACTTAAAAAAAAAGCTACTGAGAGTCATCATAAATGCAAAGGTATTAATTTGGTGGTAATATAATCTATCCCAGTGCCTTTTGAATTCTTGTTCTTATAGATAGATAGATAGATAGATAAAAAGATAGATACATGAGTGTGTATATACTGATTAAATCCTCAAAGGAATCCTAGATGATAGACAACTTCACTATCTCCATTTTGTATCTGAAAAAAAAAAACTGAGATTCAGTGAAGTTCAGTAACTTACATAAGATCAAAGAGTTAAAAGTGTTGGAGTCAGAATTCAAATCCCTATTTTTAAGACCCATACCTTTGTTTTTACCCATTCTGTTATAATGACTTTCAAAGAGAGAAAGGAGGTTGGAAGTTACCTTGATCACTCCTCCACCCTCTACCCCTCACTCAGTAACGAGGTTCTGTAATTTCCAGAATTCTGAGGAGTTATCCTCAGTAGGTAGAAGTGATGCTTTTTGAGACAGTCAAATGGTTTACCTGCTTCCCCATCTCCAGTTTCACTAATCCCTATAAGAATGCTTCAATTCGAAGTGGAGAGGAATCAGAGAGGATTTAGTTGGCCACAGGATTTCTAAAACAATTGGTACCAAGAGTTCCCAGAAAGACTGGAAGTGGAGAGGAGTGGCTCTTGGGCTCTGAAAAGCAGTAGAATGATTACTCTGAGGGATTCTTAATCCAAGAGAGGAGAGTCAAAACAGAAGTGCTTGGTTCTCAGGAGTTCTGCCAAATGATGGATATAATAGAAGAACCCTCTGAGAATTGAGAGCCTTCGTTTTCTCTGGAGCCTCTGGTGAATGTAGAACTTACAGAAGCTAAAGCATGGATTGATTTTTGTGGTATGGTTATACTGCTAAGAGTATAAAAATACCACTGAGAGATGCCAAGTTAACGGCTGTTGCTAGAAAGAATTCTAAGACATGCTTGGAAAATTAAACTTAATGGTTTGAGGTCCTATCCTGGTATCTAGGTGCTGAAAGTTATCAAGAGTCAAAAATCAGTGGTCTTCCCACTGAAGTCAGGAATCAGCCATTGTGACAATATCTCACCATGCCATACAAATAGAAGAAGCATTCTCATTGAGTTAACAGTTCATTTTAGAAGCTAATGATAAAGATCGTTCTAAAAGATAAAACACTAGATCCTTGGTAATTAAACACAAGAACTAGAGAAATGCTCACTGTCATTATTTTTAACAGTGTTCTGGAAATCTTAGCCAACGCAAAAACAGGAATAAAATAGGAATAAGAAAGATGTGTATATATGCATTGCAAAGGAAAGAAATAAGGAGAGAGAAAACTGTCCTCATTTGAAGATGACAAATGATCAGAAGGAATCTATAAATCGATAGAAAAACTATGGAAACTATTAAGACATTTCAGTAAATTAATATATTTACTAAATAAAAATTTTAAATCTGTGTATGCTGCAAACTATAATATTAAATGACAAATTAATTAGGGGAAAACATAGAAAATAAGGATAAAAAAGTACTATAAGCCTTAATTTATAAAAAAGCTTTTACAAATGAATAACATAAATAAACACTTGTTAATAATATAGGCAAAGTAAATAAACATGAACAGTACAATTGAGTACGTAAGAATCTCTTAAATAGAAATTAAAATGTAAAATTGCAAATAGGAGACAGTAATATCATTTTGATAAAAATATTTTAAGAGATATAACATTTGTCAAAACCCACAGAACATACAACACCAAGAGCACCCCCTAAGATAAAGTACGGACTTTAGTTGATCCATATGAGTCAATACAGTTTCACTGATTGCAACAACTGCACCAGGGCGCGGGATGTCCGCGGAGGAGATTGTGCGTGTGGGGGAACGAGGGGCGCGTAAGAACTCTCTGCGCCTTCCATGCCGGCCACTCACCTTTCGTATGAACCTAACACTGCTCTGAGAAAAGCTTATTAATCGAAAGAAGAGATAATGACAAAAACCCTCGTATGCACGGCCATGCAAAAGTAATTTGGCATCAGGCATTTTAAAGATCTTGATACAATTTTGCTTCTAGGAATAAATTTAATTTGTTTAGAATGAGCAACGATTTATGTATGAGGATGTTTAGTATTGCTTTATAATGATAAAAATAAACTACAAATAAACAAAACAAAACAGGACCTAAATGCCAATGAGCTTTCCAAACTAAAGGAAGTGCGAAGTCACTGAGACAAAAGCAAGTCTGGAATATTTAACAATTTAAAATGCTCAAGGTAAAATATCATATAAACAAAAGGAAGATGATACGGTTTTAATCTTAACTTTATAAAAATATAAATACATAAATGCTTCTTAAAAACTCTATGGATGGAGGATCCTCAAAAAATTAAAAATAAAACTACCATATGATTCAGTAATTCCACTTCTGGCTATATATTCAAAGGAAATGAAAACATTAACTTAAAAAGATATCTGACCCCTATGTTCATAGCAGCATTACTTAACAGTAGCCAAGACATGGAAACAACTTAAGTGTCCATAAGTGGATAAATGGGTAAAGGAGTAGTGGTATACACACACACACACAACACACACACACACACACACATATACACACACAACACATATACACACAATGGAATATTACTCAGCCATAAAAAAGAGGAAATCCTACCATTTACAATAGCATAGACAGTCCTCAAAAGCACTATGTTAAGTGAAATAAGTCAGACAAAAAAAAAAGATAAATACTGTACAATTTCACTTATATATGAAATTTAAAAAAAAAACTCATAGAAAAGGAGATTAGACGTGATTATCAGAGGTGGGGGTGGGGGAAGGGGAGAAAGGTGGCCGAAAGTACAAGCTTCCAGTTATAAGATAAATAAGTACGAGGAATGTAACACACAACCTGATGACTGTAGTTTACTATATGATATATAAGAAAGTTGGTAAGGAAGTAAATCTTAAAAGTTCCCATCACAAGGAAGATATTTTTCTCCTTTATTATCTTCTTCATTCTTTCCTTTTTATTGTGTCTAAATGAGAAGATGGATGTTTGCCAAACCTATTATGATAATCATTTCAGAATACAAGTAAATCAAACCATCACGCTGTATGCCTTAAACCTATATAGTGATGTATGTCAATTAATTCTCAAAAAAACTGGGAGGAAAAAAGAAACAAAGTCCTGGGCATGCGCCATCAAAAAAACCCACAAAACTATATAGTTTACAAATACGTTAACAATAGTATCTCTGGGTGGTGAGATTTTCAGTGATTTTTACATCTTTTTCTTTGTCTATTTTCTGAGTGCTCTTTAATAAACATATTACAGACAGAATTCAAACACAAAATAAACATTATTTTAAAAAAATTATTACTCAAGTCTAGCTCAATATTTGAAAGTCAATCTAATTATCACATTAGCAGCTTGTAAAAAAAAACTACATTCTTATATCAATTCATGCAGAAAAGTGACAAAACTCGACATCGCTTCATTATAAAAACTCTCAACTATGACTAGAAGGGAACTTCTTTAATTTAATAAAAGGTGTTTACAAAATAACTGCAGTTAACATCACACTTTATGGTAAAACACTGACTACTTTCCCGTAAGTTCGGGAAGATAGAAACTTAAGAATTCTACCATATTTGTTCATGAGAAGCAGTCTAATACCTTACTATTCAAAGTGTGGTCCGGGACCAATGACGTGGTAGAAGTGCAGAATTTCAGGCCCAGTCATAGACTTACTGAGCCAGAATCTACAGCTTAACAAGGTCCCCAGACAGTCCATATGCACCTTACAGTCAGAGAAGCCCTTGTGTCATGTACTAGAATAAACTTGGAAGCTAGACAGCCTTGGCTTTCAATCTTATCTCCATCAGTGTGTGACTTCGGGCAGGTCACCTAACCTTTCTGGGTTTCAGAATCTTCCTCTAAAAAATGGACAAAATGATCTCTCACTTGCCAGGTTGTCATAAAGGTAAAGATAATGGACCTGGTGAAATTATGCTCCCAATGTGCCAGTGTTATTAAGAATATTCTTTTAAGAAGCCTGAAATATACCTATTTCCTTTATAATAACCACAGCTTGCTAGTGAATAACGAGTACAAAGGTATAACTGTACAGAGAAAAAGCTAATATTACCCATACTGCTAGGAAAAAAAGCAAAAACAAGAACTCAGGCTCCTGAGTGCCAGACTATCACACACTGTGTTTGACTTTGCTGGGTCCGTATCCCAAAGCTCACAGTCCCCCCATCTCCAAGTTGTTTCCTAAATTGCTGAGTTATATATTCCTGGACATAATATCATAGTCATAGGTAATATTGGTCTATATGTATACAGACTTAGTATTGCTGTCATTTCTAAAGGCCAAATTGCGACCTAGGTAGGACATCTCCTTTCCAATCTACCTTATTTGTCTTTCTAAGTTTTAAAAAAGGAAGTTCCTTATTTCAGTCTAATGGTTTGTTGATGTGCCCATTGGCCCCTTACATGCAGAAGGCAAGGAGAGACTGGAGAAAGAGGCAGACCACTCCAGCTTGGTAGGTGACAAGTTAAATAAGCAAGGGAAATTACTTACGGGATTCTCTTCCACCCTCCATCATCAGAACCTTAAAAGTTTATAGGGGCCTAGATCAGATTCAGTTGTACAGTCCAGATGGTCTCAAAAAAACCTTCTTCTCTCAAGGCTGTCTTTGAAACAGCTCCCAGTGTGAGGATGGTGAGCAGAATGTACATTCCAAGGATGGGGACAGGGTGAGGAGCTTCTGGTCGGTTGCCTGGGTCCAGCTCATGAGTCTACCAGCTGTCATCTTCTTCATAACCTCCTACAATAATAGCTGGGAGAAAAATATAAAAATAGCTTGTCAGAGTGAAAAATACAAAGTGGCAAGTGAAAAGGACCTGTCCTGGAACTCACTTTAGCTCTAAATAGCAATGAGAAGATCAGAAAAATGAATTCCATCCTTTATATTGGTCAACAGCAGAGAATTAATGAGGCTAAGTCAGTACCAGGCTTCTTACTTCTAATTCCAGTATTTCAGGAACTGTACTGTCATCAAGTGCTCCTTGTGTCTGATTTATTACCTTCCTGCTGCTATTTTAGCCAATGTCCCCTTTTTGTCCTAAATGAGGATATAGAAATTTGGTTACTAGTTATCTTTGCAAAAAGTTCTCATGTCTTTATTAATCATCCTCAGGTGTTTCTTCATCAGTTTTGCTAAATTTTATCTTATGAACAAACCATTTTCCTGTTACCTTTCACTCAAACAAGATACCAAATCCATCTCATCTCTTGTATTTGCTTTAAATCTCTTTCATCCCTTGTCGACTTTGCTCTGGGTGTTTGAAAATGCTAGTTCTTGGGAGAGCTGTATAGCTCTCATTGACGAAGATAATCTTATGTCTCTCTTCAAAATCTGTGGGGCTTGACACCAGATCCTGAGCAGTGCCAATAGGTGCCCGGGCCCTTCTTCACTTCTCACTACTGTCATGTTGCCCCATACCAACCCCAGACCCATGCACATCAGACACCATTCAGTGACAGGAGAAAACTGAGGGCACTACAGCAAGTTTTCATAAAATTGCATTTCAGTCCATGGAAATAGTTGCCTTGTATTCTGAGATTACGTCTTTTTGACTTGTTTTTTCATATATATATTTTTTGTTGTAATAGTAAAATAACATTGCCCTCCTTTTCTTGCTTTGCGAAACTAAAATTGTAGTAACCCTCGGTCAATCTCTTCATCTTTGCTGCTGTTGTTCTTAAGGTTATGTAGAGGTTAAGAGCACACACCTTGACCTCTATGGTCAGAGCTGGATAAGAATTCCTGCCCTATTTTCTCTCAATAAAGTAACCACAGACAAGTTGCTAAACCTCTCTAAGTTTTTGTTTATTTATTACAATGGAGATAACAGTATCTACATTGTCAAAAAAAGTAATAAATAATATATGCTAAGTGCATAACACAGTACCTGGCACAGAGTAATGAATCAATAAATAGTAAGAATGATTATTATTATAGTCCCTTCAGGGTTATTTGGCCAAACACTTAAAATAAGCTCCTATCTGTTGTCAAGATCTCACTTTTTCTTTTTACAGAAAAACTAACATGGGGTCAATCTCAAAATCTCACCTTTGATTGCAGGTCAGTCCTACAGGACAGGGCTTTATCACTGAAGGAAAGCCAGTGTATTAATCATATTTTTTACTTTCTATATTTTAAGATCCTTTGGCATCTTGGAGGTTGTGGACCAGAGAAGGGCCCAGCCCTCCCAGAATCAGCTAATTCCTAAGACCTTTGATATGCAAACCAACCAACTCAAAATCCATAACTCCAACCACCTCCTTTAGCTAACTCTCAAACACCAAGGCAATATCTGCCCTAACTCACCCCAGGGCCTGAGACCAGACAAACGGACCACCCCTATAGCATTGAGCCCACTGAAATTATTCAAAGTAGCCAATCCCAAACGGATTGCCTTGCCCTGACCTGCCATTCTTGCAAAAACCACAATAAAAGCCTGTGCCATGCTTTCTCCTTGCCCCTTCCGCCACCTAACAGACTCAAGTGTTTCCACGTGCGGCCCTGTGGGTTATGTCTTCTGTTTTAAGGGATCTATGAGTA
Organism: Eonycteris spelaea; assembly: GCA_003508835.1. NCBI lineage: Eukaryota > Metazoa > Chordata > Mammalia > Chiroptera > Pteropodidae > Eonycteris > Eonycteris spelaea. Next base: position 24,941,285 of record PUFA01000002.1, on the reverse strand, counting down.
AAAGCTTCTTCCTCTTTGGAAGTTGTCTCCTGATTTGTTGGCCTCACCATATCTGAGAAAAACAAACCCAGGGTACATTTTAATTCAGTCATCAAATCAGAGCTGTCCCAGATAAGTTTTTATGGCCGAATACCCTCTTAAATTTGCATAAACCAAACCATCACCATCAGAGTACAACTGCATTGCTTACTGATAGACCCCTCTCCTTCTCCACTCCAAATGCACTTGGGACTGGATGCGAATGTCCAGAATGGCTAGAGAATCGACTTGGTCTCCCAAGGATAACTTCCAGGATTAAGTATCATCCACATGGAAAGTGGGGCCACGTTCAGACCTGCCTCTGAAGTATAGAAATAGGGTATTCACTTTGGGGAATTTTTTAAAGCCAGACCTCAGTTATCTTACAACTGTCCTTTTATTTCCTTGGAGTCAGTAACAATGCAGAACAAGCAGCATACAAAGAATCAAAAAGACGCCTGGCCACTATTTTAAATAAGAGCCATAATGGAGCAAAAACTCATGTCTTACTTGTTTCCTGGGAAGAAATTTATTTTTATTTACTTTCTATGCTTTGATGATATTAAAGGTTCCTTTTAGTTCTTAAGTTATATAATTTTATGCCTGTTGCCATCAGTTGATTTTCTCATCAATTTTGATACACTTCACTGAGATACCATTAGGACCCATGAAGTCTTATTAACTAAGAGATGAGACTTGAGCAAAATATCTGTATTTGTTCCATACAAGAAATAACTTTGTGAAGTTCAAAAATTAAAGCTTTGTTTTTTTCCTATACCACCAACTCCCCTAGAAAAAGTCTTCTTGGCCAAAATAAAAGTTCCTCGAAACCACCTAAGAAAATGCTCAACCTCCAGAGGGTCAAATCCCCCACCCTCCATAGTCACTGAGGATGGTAAAATGAAGCACAGAATTTTACTGGCTCTGAATCTCTCACTTTCTTGATTCATCCTGGACATCGACTAGAACGACCTGCTGGGAGACCCAGTAAAAAGACTCCCTTTTACAAACACCTTGCCTTTCCCTTCATTTATAATTGAGGTTGAGCTTGTCAATAAAGCTTTCCAAAGGCCATTCACCACAATACTCTTAGACAAGTATTTACATCCTTTCCTCTTCCCCTATCAAAAGCCAGACTATTTTTTCTCCCTTAAAAAAATGAATAGAAGTAGAAGGCAATTGGAAGCAGAGCTTAGCTTTTCTACCCCTGGAATGGTTTTTTTTTAATTCCCAACAGAAATACATCTTGGACGATGAGAACTTGTCCCACTTTTTCCTCCTGCTATAGGTCTTAAGATGTGGGTCTAAAAGAACTTCTAACATGGTGTCCTGAAGTCCTTTTGCTCTTTGCTTCTCCTGCTGTGGCCATTCTGTTGAGCATTCATTTCATGGCTTTCTTCTTCTACTACTTTTTTTTGGGGGGGGGGTAATAAATAAAAATGAGAAATTACTGGACTTGGGCCCAGTTTTTTTCTCCCAAACATCCATTTTCCTTATTGGGTTTCTGTGCTCATATTCACATTTATGACAATGATCCTTTGTAGACACCTGTTAAAAAAACAAAACAAACAAACGAAAAAATGGAAAACAGCCACACTAAAGAGCACATTCCTTGTCCTCATCTTTCAGTCATCATCACCATTTTCTGCCGCACGCTCAGACACCAAATACTGAAAGTGGCTCCTTTCTCTACTTATAATATTTACCCTATTTTTACCTCACAACTTATGCAAATAAAGATTAATTGTACCCAGACTATGTACATCATTTTTTAATTAGCAGAGTTCACTATGCTTATAGAATATGGTGATTAAGTGGGACAGCAAAATGGTTAATCCATCAGAAAATTTACAAGTTTCTCACCTCAAAAAATTTCAACTTAAGATGCTTTTATTCATTTGAACAACTCAGCCTTGCAGTAAAAGACAAGAAGGCAACTAATGTGAGCTAAAGCCCCGTATTTGCATTAGCATCAGTCAATGGAAGAAAACATAACCTATTTTTAATTACATTCAAGGTGTTCATCCCATTAATCTTAAAATTAAACATGCAATAATAAATTTCATTGATGAAATATTGCTTTACAGCATATTAGAAAAAGAAGTAAAATCACTCTGGATATAAAGCAATGTGTGGTGAACCCTTCTTGCAAACTCTTGCATGGTTGTTTCCTGGGAAACCAAAACTCTGCAGATGTACAAACCAAAATGCAGATGTGTGCATTTGAAAGAAGCAAATCAAGTTTTTAGTCCTAATAAAGCTGATTTATTTTCAGAGTTTTACGAATACCAGATCCCTCTAAATTGGAATCTAAACATTAACACTGATGCTATTTGAAGATTAACATTTATTCAATCAAATTTGATTTTTAACCCTATATAATATTTGATCTCCAGAGACTGGTAACTAGTGAACCACTAAGTAACCTTGTTCTTTGGTATCTCACCAGGGGCTCTGCTGAATCATCACCTTACAGGTTGTGTGCCAACTCTGGAACAAACGCAAATGTACATTTCCTCTCGAAATGCCCCACTTCTGCCAGGAAACTAACAGATGCACCAACAAATGTTGCAAGTCTGCCTATTAAATGTGGAGCTCATTGAATTTCTATTGCATTTTTTCCAGCACAAGTGCATTTGGAGCAAAGAAAGAAATTAAAATGAAGTCAGGTGTCATTCAAGAAAATTACAGTCCCACGGAGGACAGTTTTGAGTTGCAGCTTTGAGTTGCCATGCTGTGCCTTTCACAGCTGCCTACAGTTCCTGTCATTAATAATCAGTAAATAAGATCTGCAGGTGGGCCTGGAAGGCACCCGAGCCAAGAAGATGATAGTTAGGGCTTCTGTCTCTAAGATGGGTGGCCAGACTCATTTGCACAACCCTGCTTATGTTTCCACACAAAAGTGCAACCCTACTTAGCATAGCTTCAGGGAAGCTGCCACAATACAGGGAATGCTAATTACTGTAACCAACTGGCAACGATGCATCCAAAATTAAATGGCCTGTGACTGAGCAGATGAACAATTTTTATGGCCCAAAGATCAGGAAACAGAGATAGTTTGTTAAATTAACTGACAGCCTCTTTGGTCTAAGCAGGTGAGTTGAAGTCATTTGAAAGCTGTGTTTGCGTGCAGTTACATACCAGAGTCTCTCCTGTGTAAGTACAGTTCCCCCTGCAGTTTTATGTGGGAGTATGGCTACATTTAGTACATAAAATTCAAAAAGTTCCCCAGTTCAATTCATAAATGACCAGGAGAAGCTATTCTGAATCCCTGTGGGATTGATTTTTCACACACAAAGGTTTGATCTTTTAAAATTTACCTGAAACTAATTCACATAGTTGCATAGAGAGGTTTTTAGTAAACCTACAGAACCCTGCATGAACGAAAGCTTTTAACTTCTAATTTCCAGCATTGATCACACTTAGAAACTGAGCCATTTTGCTAGCATATCAGAAATCGCTGTTATTATAAGTTCATTCCCAACTGTTAATGCATATCTAAGTCTTCCCCAAAAAAATAAATCACAGAGATGAGAGCATAGCCTTGAAATTTTCCAAACCATTGCTTTTAGCAAACAATACTTCTCCATACTACAATTTAAGCCAATATTTCTCACCTTCAGCACGATCAGCATTTTAAACTGGACAATTATTTGTTTGAGGGAGGGTGGGTGGTTAGGATGATAAAGGGGAGGACTATTCTGTACATTATAAGGTGTCTATTAACATCCCCCACCTCTACCCACTAGATGCCAGTAGCAACCCCTTTCCCCCAAGTTATGACAATCAAATATATTTTCAGGCGCTGTTAAATAAGCCCTGGAGAACAAAATTACCCCCTGGTTGAGAATCACTGACCAATATTTTAGCAAACGTTTATTGAATGCTTGTGAAATTATACCAGACTCTGTGAGATGAGGGATGGGGAATGGGTAAGAGTTAGATTGAGAAATAACCTGTGTCAAAACATGACACAGTTGTGACCTGGAGGAGAGTGAAGTTTAACAAGGGAGACAAGCACATGAGCAGAACATTTCAACAATACATGGCGCAGGCTAAAAGAGAAATGTGAACAGGGTGCTGGAAATAAAGAGGAGGGCAGCTTAACTCCTGCTGGTTCTGGTGAGATTTCCTAGAGGAAACTGAGCTGGGGCTTCAAGAATGAGCTAAAGCTGCCCAAATAAAGAAACAACATTCCAGAGGCAGCAAGAGCAAAAACACAGAGGTGAGAAACAGCAGGGTGTAAGCGAGGTACTACATCCAGTTCTAAACACTTCTATCCACTGATACTAGTTTTAAAAGCACATGGGGCGGGGGGAGGGGGGGGAAGGAAAGACTGTTGAGAGGTGAGAGTGGCGTATATGTTTTTTGATGTTATAAGAAAGTATTTCCTAATCAGTAATTCAACAAATATTAATTTACTGTCAACTAGAAATTCAAAGATATGTATGAGACTCCTTGCTATTTAGATGCTCACCATCTGGTAAGATATGAGAAGTACAGGTATGACTAAGATAGGTTCTAAAGTGCAGACTGAAATACAACTATGTTACTCTAGGTTCTAGAATCTTCTCTTCATATATTGAATTTCACTAGGAAACATTAGAATTGCCAGATTTCCATGACAGCCTTATAGGGGAATCTGAAGAAACTAAAAACATATAGCCTACAAGAAACTTACAATTCAGTTGGGAAGATAAAGCTCACAAAAAGATAACGAAACATGCAAATTATGAAAAATGCCAAAGAAGAGGTACAGACTCCTATAGTTGCAGAGAAGTGGAAATAATGGTAGATTCCCATGATCAGACAAGACCTTGAGAAAGACATGGAATTTACACTGATCTATTCTAATCTTAAAAATGGACTGTATTAAATAGTAGAAAGAGTAAAAACATTTCAGATAATGGGAAAAATGGCAAGTATAATAAAACAGATGTTGGCCTGTGCTTGGCATTGTGAGGACAGTAAGGAGACATACCTGGGCTAAACGATGCATTCCTGTGGAAAGAAAGAATAGAAAGTAGACAGCAGCAAGAGGTGGAGAATCTTCAAGATGGAGGATGGGGGTGGAGGGTAGGGGTGAGGTTAGACAGTGATTGATATATATGTCTACCATTGAAAGATGGATAGAACGTTGATAAGAGTTAGGGGGGAAACACACAGACAGTGGTAAGGGGGTGGGAAATTAGTGTATATCCAAGGGCTGCAAAGTTCCATTGGCTTTGGATGGTCTCATGTGGAGGATGAAAAGGATTACTTATCCACAGTTTTTTGTATTTTATGGTAAACACCATTTCTTTTTTAACGTCATGCTAACATACTAATTACAACTGCTAGAAGGTTTGTATTTTGTTAGGAAAAAAATGTAAAAACCATGCCTCGAAATGTATTATATCTCAGCAACCAAATGTCAAACCTCTAGGAAATGACTTCTGCCATCCTCCACTAATTCTGACTTCAATAAAATGACATCCACTTTTCTCAGGCCCACAGAATAGGCAGTAAATAATGCCTCCCAACCACAGTGCCTCTGCCCCACACACCTTAGGGACTTTGTTGCCTGCAGCCAATAGATTTAGGTGCATTCCTGCCTAGAGCAGGTAATAATCCAGCCCTGCTAGTTAGCATCCTGCAAGTTAACTCCGTCTCTCCCAGAGGAAACTGTGAGGAGCTCTTCTTATTTTCCTTACCATTCTTTGGAAGCACATAATTTTGACTGTAAAAGGCAAGAGACTGGATATAAGTTCTGCCTTCCTTTGACTCTTTGGCCTAGCACAGAGGCCAGCACTCTTATTTTATAAATGACTGAATATACAAAAAAGACATTTCCGCCCATGGTTCTCAAATTTGAGTGTACATAAGAATCACATGGAGACCCACCACCCAGAAATTATGAGTCAGTAAGCATGAGGTTAGTATCTCTGCTTTTGCTTAGATGGTTCTGATACAGGAACAAATTTTTAGGAACAATTTTTAGAAGAGTAAGAAGTATAGCTTTTCAAAGGATATTTCAGATATTTTTGTGGAAATTAACACCAGTTGTTCTTAGCTTTGAATTTTTATCCTCTCCAAACAGATGAATAAATAAATGAATTAGACAAAAAGCAACCTTGTTGCTTTTGAAGTGTTTGGGTGATGATGCAAGTGTCTCAGGAGCAGACAGTCAACACTCTAAAGTCACTTCCTTCAAGGAAATCCGCTACAAGTCACAAGGCTCAGAATCAAATCTTCCATTTCTACATTAGTCACATTTTTAAAGAGATACAAGGGACTCCAAAAAGACACTTGTTAAGGAATCTGCTTTCATTGAACAGAAAATCTTCAAAATCTTTTGGAGTGTGTTGAGTGCCAGTCTTAGGTAAACTTAAGATGTGATGATAGTTCCCACAAAACTTACCTGACTGTCCTTCATTCCGTCCCTCTATTCTTTGCCACAGAAATCATGGAGTTACAAACACATGGAAAAGAAAATGTTGAACTAAACTTGGGAACAATTTGGCATGGCCACGCTTGACTATCAGCCAAGGTAGGCCAAAAGAATCTTTCTTACTCCTGGACATGAAAGCATCGAAGAGATGAGGGATGGAGAAAGCAAAAACTTCATCAAATTTAACAACTTTTGTTCTTAAAAAATTGTTAAAAATAAAATCGGGGAGGGGAATATTTGTCTGACCACAGACTTGTATGTAGAATATATAAAGAACTCTTAGAACTAAAAAAAGAAGGCAAGCAACCACTTTTAAATATGGGTAAGAGATGTGAGCAGACATTTCACCAAAGAAGAAATATGATGGCAAATAAACACGTGGAAAAATCCTTTAGGGAAATGCAAAGTAATACCATAGGAGATACCCCTACATACCTTTAGAATGACTGAACATATGAAAGCCTAACTATACCAACTCCTAAAGAGGATGTGGAGCAACTGGAATTCCCATACACTGCTGGTGGGAATGTAAAATGATGAACCACCATGGACAGTATTTTGGTAATTTCTTAAACACAAACACTAACAACCTGAAGTATGTCAATTGCAGGAGTTGCTATGTAGTTAGCAATGGCACGTAAGATGTAAGAAATTGAAAATGGAGCCTCGTAATCTCCTCTTGAAGCAGGGAGGATACTCTGGTGGGATTTTTCCTTCCTGGGCAAGTGTAAAGTACAGTAAGTCAGCAGCAGAGATGCCTGCCTTCTAATGTGTGTGTCAGGGTTGGCCTGCAAGGCTCACCACCCCCGTGCTTAGCCTTGCAGATTTCATGTCACTTCTCCGGGTACTGAGCACGCCTGTCACTAGCAGCAGCATGCCAGCGGGGGCTGTCAGCTGCAGCTGTTTCCCAGCTGTTTACAGCACAGCTACATTGCTTCAGGCTGAGCTTCTGTGCATTGTCCAGCCACCTGGCCTGATTTCTTCCACCAACTTCTGTACATCGAATGATGATTGTTTAAGTTTGGATACTTTGGGGAATATCATAAAGTCTGATACTCTCATTAGGAGCTGGATTACAGTGTTGTGTTCCCCAGAGGGGTGCTAGGCATTGCTCTTGGTCTAAACTTGCCCTAAGATTAGGTCATGCAGCCCAAGAGGCACATGGCCCCTAACTATGCATTCTGGGTTGATTTCAGAGCTTTCTGAACCACTGGATTTACTCTGAGGACACTCCTGTTTCGTCACTTCCTGTTCAAAGAGTTATATGTCTTTTTATTTCTAAAATGACCAGAGCCCTAAAATGTCACTCATCCTCACTCTCATCTATCAAAACCTCCCCTTAGCAAATCTGACCATTCTTCGAAGCCCAGACCAACTCATTTTTGGTCTACAAAATCTTTCGATATTCTAACCTATAGAGATTCATCTCTCTTATCCCTGGCTGCATGCAGCACATATAATATTTTGCCTTTTTATTCCACAATTCAATCCATTTTATACACTGTTGATAGGTCAGATTTTCTGAAGCATAACTCCAATCACAGGCTTCTCCCTGCTCCCCTCCCCCACACCCACCATGGTAAGATATTTCCATCAGCTCCCAAGAGCTCCCAAAACAAAGTCCAACATTCCAGGAAACTCCACCAATGGCCTCAGCTTATCCAGCTGGCCTACTGCTGCTCTTACCCAGCTAAACTTGAACTGTGGGATGTTCCTTAATGCTTTCCAATTTCCATAATTTAGCTTATGCTAACACTTCCACCTAGAATATCTTTCCCCCTACTCCATATAGATGAAAAGCTCAAATGGTGTTTTCCTATGAAGACTTCTCTGTATGCCCACTGAAAATAACCTTTTCCACCAACCAATTCCCATTGCCACATATATGAATCTCTCTTAAGGTGCTTGCCATTTTATTTCTTTTTAGGATTTATTTGTGTATAAGTATTCTCAGCCTCCCTGCTGAACTACAAGTGGTTTCAGAATAGGTAGGGTCTATATTCCATTTATTTTTGTTCACAGTGTCTTGATTATAACAAGAGATTAATAAAGAAGTCTTTCTTTGATCAATCTTATCCTCCCAACAGAACCGGCTAGGCCAAAATTTTTGAGAATTTGAATCTTTGTCCCAATGTTTATAGTTTGCATCCTGGGGCAGCCACTTAGCTTCCGTTTCCTCAAATGTAACACTGAAATACTGGCGTCTTTCCTGTCTGCTCACTGGTTCATGGTGATGAGCTAATCAGATAATATGTTGCTAGAGGGTCAAAAAAACTGCAAAATGCTACACAGGCTTACATCCCCAAGGTCAACATCTGGAATACGCTTGTGAAGTGCATTCACTTTTATAAACCGCATCTTAAACTTAAAAGGCACATAGGATCATTACAAAATTAGAGTTAACTCAGTGACATTTCATCTAGTACTTGTAAGGCCAGAGAAGCTAGGGAACTTTCTCTTTAATAGTGTCAGAGACACAACTATAAGGGTGCCTACTCTCTCAGTCTTATGCTATTTCCATTAAGCCATGTACAGTAGACGCTCAGAAATACTTGCTGAACCAATTAGATTCTGTGACATTTTGATTTATAGTTCAAAAGGCACTATAGATTAAGGTTCCCTTAAGGACTTACATGACTGAGAAAATAATATCGAAGCAGTAGCTAAGAGCACGCGCTCTCTGTCCTACCACACAATAACTGTCTTCTTTTGAGGAAGGTCTCAAAACCTCTCGAGCCCCTGCCAGAATGTAAACTCTAAGAGGGTGGGGAATTTGTATCTATTTTAGTCACTGCTGTGTTCCCAAACCTAGATCAGTGCCCAGCACATAAAGTGTGTTTGATATGTATTTGTTAAATGAATGAATGAATCTCCATTTTCTCAAAAGGAAAACAGTAACTAGCTCATAGGGTTGTACTACTGTGACTTAAATGAACGGAAGCACTTAACGCTCTTAGCAGTGACTGGAATCCAGTAAGTGGAATCCAGTAAAATGGCTATTATTATTACTATCCTGAAAACAAATCTCTCATCATTTCTTCCAGTCGGGGATGGGGAAAGGAGAGGTCTCCAAAAGAATGGGTTCTATCTGATCCTGGTTACTAGGAACTGTAAATCTAGACAGAATTAAAAAGCATATTGTGGCATATGTTAGTTGCCCAGAGATGGATCTACCAAACTAAGCATTATCACTGAAGGTGAGAAACTGGAACTGGAGACGAAAAGAGAAACAGAACAAAAACTAGAGAACAAAACAGAAAACAAGAACTAAAAGGGCTCATTGATGCCGTATACTAACGCTGTATGTCGATTTTTTTCCAAAACCAAAGAAACACCTCTCTCCTACCAAATACCTCAAAAATTAAATTGTAAGTAAACATATACATAAGGCAATAGTCGGATATATAGGTTATATTATTTTTATATTAAGAGGATATCTTATTAAATGCTACATTTATACCCACAGCTGAAGGCCACTTACAAAATCAAATGTGCATGTTAACTCACTTTTTCACAAATATTCACACATAGAAGATTAAAACATAGTCAAGTAATTATTTAGATCAAGTGATAGCAACAATGTATCACATGGTGAGATAACCAATATCCAAATAATATAATAAATCTAATTAACAATAATATCGACCTTGACATAATTTAATATGCCCTTGAGGATCCCAGAGGCATCTCAAGATTCTTCAGAGTCATAGAATCATCATTAAGAACTTCAATTACAATTGTGTACTATTGATACTGGTTATCGGCTCTTTCTAGTTATTTGAATTTTGTATAATAAACATTTGTTACATAGGTACATAAAAGTAGGTATGTGGTTGGGGGTGTATGTATACACATATAGCATAAGTACAGTATGAATACAGAATGTATAAAGTTCCCTAATGCCTTGCTTTCCTTTTTTAGAACATTGCCCTCATTTTTTCATTTAAAAAAAAATAGCAGATTCTACATAAAACATTTTTACCAGCTTATAAAAGGGCTTTAGGCTGAACTTTAAAACATTTCCATTTAGCACGTGCTTTGACTCATACAAACTTGTGCTTTCATATTTTTAAAAGTTTATTTTAAAACAATGATGTTTTATCCCTTGCAGATCCATCCAAATAATGGTTAAAATGACAAAATACTGACAGAGCCACTCAAACATCAGTGAATTCAATATTCATTTTTGACAGTATCCTGTTATCATACAATAAAACTGCATCTTCTGGAGATTATCTGCCCATTATCTACCCACTGCATTGGTTTCTCCTATCTATATAAACATCTAAACCTGAACTTTCCTATTTGGTTAATCTTTTAGGTTTAGATTTTAAATCAAGACACAAGAGTCCCTTATGGAAAGGCTTGCATATTGAAGTATACTAAGATATATTCTCTTTTTTCAAAATAAATTACTACAACAAAAATACCCGATTTTAGTTCAGTCAGCTTTTTCCACAACTTATTCATGACAAATATAAACTTGATAGTTTAGAAAGTGTTCAGTCTTCCAGGAAGAAAGTATCTATGTTAGGACCACAATAAAGCATCTTGAATAAGCTTATAAAATTCAATAATTCCCTATTTATACACCACCACCCCCCCCCCCGACCCCACTCTTTGCCTTGCTACCAAAGCTGCAAATCCTGGAATACTCCTGACTCCCTTCCATTATCCCACAGCCAAATTCTTGCACTCATCCTGATAACAGAAGTCTCTCACCCAGCCAGTTCCTCTGCACTCACAGGTCCTGTTGTTCTGGGGTCCTTGCTGTCCCCTTCAACTGCTGGATAGTCTAACTATCCTTTCCTACTGATGTAATAGCTGATCCCTACCCTGAAAGACTTTCTCCTTAGGATCCCCACAGCACTGTGCAGGCCTCGCACCCAGCCCAGAAAATGTGCTCCATAAGTGGTGGCTGTTATGACTATATTACCTTGCCATATTTGATCAAGATTTAAATATATCTCTAGCCCCAGAGTGATTCAAACTCTTTGAGGACTGACACCATGTCTTGCTAGTTTAGTATCCTGCAGGTATAATACATGTTTTCTGGATCACAATGTATTCTTGACAAATGATTGTTGAATGAAAAACCACAGAACACAAGTTAGAAAATCCATTTATGGCACTTAATAGTTATGTAGTTTTGCTACCTCTCTGAAACTCAATTTTCGAACTTCCCCTCAGATTTTGCAAAGTCAGAGCAATAAGGTTGAGATTATGTTCTGAAAACATACATGCTTAACTGTAAGCTTTGGCGAAGGGGTAAGAAAGGACAGCATGAGGACAGAGAAGAAAAGTCTTCATCGAAGCCCCTTTGGGTTGGTAATATATTTTTTTGCTTAGGGCAAGCGAGTGCGGGAGGACTAGAAGATTCATTTGGCCCAAGTCTTACCTTGGGCCATGAGTCAAATTTTGACCTTTAACATTATCTCAAAAAGAATATAAATACTTCATCACAGATACACTGATAATGTTAAAAGGAGACATTCATCATTCAGCCTAAACATGTATATTAGAATACTGGTTCCCAAACTTTTTAATATAAACCTCTGTAAAAATCTATTTTACATCACAACCCAGCACAATGCATTATGTATGTGTGTTTAATTAAAAGTTTCTGAAAGTATTTGTTGTAACTGAGACAGATGGAGGTGACGGTGAGGAGATGGGAAATGAGGAGAAAGTCAGTATAAATTACCAAGACCCTGTGGGCCGAAGGGGGCAAACTCAAATTCCACATAAAGATTTTCTACCAATTCACCTTGGCTGGAGGGAGAGAAGGTGAAGGAGATTTTCACAACCTGGTTGCTCTGCTCTTCACCTACTAATTGGTTTCATGATGTGACCCATGGATTGAAAACAATAACGAAAACCAAAAATTTTGTAAGACAACACTACCTACAGTGCCAGAAATTAATATTCTATGCTGACTCCTATAATCACTTTGGGCAATGTGAAAGTAAGTATATTGTATTTGGGGGCTAAAAGAATGAATGTTAAATGTAAATTTTAAAAACATACCACAATATTTGTGATACTACATTGGCTTTTTTTCATTCTAATATATTATAGTGAAAAACGTTAAAAATAAATAAAAACAAACAAAAACTAAGTGGCCTGGCCTCTTGACTTCTGAGAGGTCCTTCTTATGCCCAATGACTTTAAACAAAGAAACTCGGTTGCCTTCTGAAAGTTAAACTTGCACATTTGACATATCCACTGAAAGAAGGTGGGTCTCTGAGGCCCACAGAAACAAAGGCTGGCTGCAGCTAATTAACAGTAAATAATGGCATATTTACAGACTAGAACAAGAAAAGTGGGAAGACACCAAGTCAGAGAGATCCATAAGCAGTACATGTGTGCACGTGTATGCTCACACACACACACACTCACACAACACACACACAACACACACACACACACACATTATTTTCTTTAGAGACAGACATGTTGCTGCAGGTTGGATTCTCTGGGAAGAAGATTCTGAAACAGAGTTGAACATACAGGAGGTCTGTCAGGAAGTGCCCTTGTGATCAACACCTGTAGAAGGGAAGGGAGGAAGTAGGATTGGGCAAAGTAATAAGTCAAGCTGGGATCCAGACCCATCAACACTTGAGTGGATTCCATGGGAACTCTAGAGCTGAATGGCCCATCAGGGTTCTTCTTTAGCGAGGCCTTTATAGCTCTACCTCCATCAATAACCAAATGTGGGCCAGCCTAGGAAGGATATGACCTTGGTTGCAACAGCTGTCTCTCTGTGGCTGATGTAAACCCTGAAGGGGCTGAGAGCTGAAAAATGTCTGCTGACAATACTCTCAACAACTAGGACATCAAGGTTCCTCTGAAAGGGAGAGTAGAGTGGATTATCTCTGTGTCTACCATACTTGCAGTTCCAAGAAAGGGCTAGCCTGTGCTCTATGTACAGACACTGCAGAGTCTCACATAAAATGAGCACGTAGAGTGCGGGGTTGTTGTATCCATGAGGAAGGGCTAGGATGTGTGGCTATGAAAAAAGAGTCCAAAATCTCAGTGGCTTATAACAACAGACTTATTTCTAGCTCACATTTCAAGTCTATTGCACATGGCCTGAGGCTCTGGTCTATGTTGTCTCCACTGTAGGACCCAGGCTTAAAGAGCAGCTGCCTCTGGAAGATTTCCAGTAGCCATGGCAAAGGAAAAAGAGCTGTGAGGAAGCAAGGACAGGTGGGCTCTTACAGCTTCAGCACGGAAAAGATCTGTTACTTCTCACATTTCATTGGCCAGAGAAAGTCACCTGATCAAGCCCAACTTCAGTACAACTCAAAAATATAATCCTTTCCCAGGAAGTGGAGGGAACACAGATTTTTGTGAACAGTAATACAATTTACCACAGTTAATTACAATGTAAGTTCATGAAGTACAGAAATGATATATATTATCAGAAGTCTGTAATTGTAGAAAGGGAGGTAGTAGATTTGTGTGAGACCCTTAGGACAGTGGCCATGGAAACTGTGGCTGGACACAGCAGGTCCTTGATACATTTCTATGAAATTGAATTAAATGGAGATTTTCACATGGTTTTCCTTTTAATTTAATTCATTATAAAAGATAACCTAGGCAGCACATCCACTAAAATATATGGCATGATGATGTACGCTTTAAAGGATGTTTTTCTAATACTAAAACTTTCATGGTTATAAAATTTTTTTTTACAGTTTAAGAAAATAAATAAATCGTGAATAAGAAAAGAACCTAAATGAGTAAGAAAACATATATAAATAAATATAAATAAGAGAAAAAAATATCTTAGTGTAGGATGCTATGACAAAATACCATTGATCAGATGGCTTAAAAAACAGAAATTTATTTAATCACTGTTCTGAGACTAGAAGTTCTACCTAGATCAGGGTACCGGATCTAGTCGGCTCCTGTGAGAGTTCTTTTCCTGGCTTGCAGAGAGCTTCTGTCTTGCTGTGTCCCCACGTGGGGCATGTGTGTGTATGTTGAGAGAGAGAGAGAGGGGGAGGGAGAGAAGGGAAGGACAGAATCTTCTTCCTACAAGGCCACAATCCTGTCAAATTAGGTTTATGACCTCATTTAACCTTACTTGCCTCCTAAAGATCCTATCTCCAGATACAGTTACATTGAGGGTTCAGGCTCCAACATGTAAATTTTGAGGAGACAAAATTCCGTCCATAGCCAAAAGTATAAAGAAAATAAAAATAAATCATATCGCCCGAAGTTGTTATATCAGGGGAGACTGATATAATATGAGAGTTATGCAATGGTAACACATCTTAGTTACTTACATAACAAAGATTTAAATCTCTTTCAGGCTATTCGCCTGTGAAAAGCCATTCAGGGGCTTTGCTCCATGTTGCCTCACTCTGGAACTAAAACTGACGAAGCGGGAATTGTTTTTTTTTAAGGTTTTTATTAAAATATAGCTAACATACAATATTGTATTCGTTTCAGGTGCATACCATAGTTATTCAACATTTATATACCTAACGAAGTAATCACCATGATAAGTCCAGCAACCATCTGACACCACACAACACTATCATAACATTATTGACTACTTTCCCTGTGCTGTACACCACATGCCCATGACTTATTCGTTTTATACCTGGAAATTTCAACCTCTTATTCCTCTTCACCTCCCCGTCCTTTTTTTGATTTTTTTCAATTACAATTGACATTCAATATTATTTTTTATTAGTTTAAGATGTACAGCATAGTGGTTAGACATTCATATAATTTATGAAGTGATCACTCCCCCCCTTAGTCTAGTACCCACCTGCCACTATAGATATTACTATGCTATTAACTATATTCTCTATACTTTACTTTACATCCCTATGACATGTGTCCGTCTTACTCCCTCAACGTTTTTCACCCCAACCCATGATCCCCCTTCTCATCTGGCAAGCATCAGCTTGTTTTCTACATTAATGAGTCTATTTGGAGGCAGGAATTGTCTTAAATGTTGCTGCCACCATGGCAGAGGGAAAGAGAGCTCTCAACAACCCCCAACAGGTAACGAAATGCTTCAGCCAGGGAGTAACCACATTATTTCTACTTGTATCTTTTTTGCCAAACTGGAACAGAGCCCCACCATAGATAAGAGGGCGAGGCAGGGGACCGGACGTCACTATAAACAGTATTCATGGTTACTGTTAGAGGTCGAATTCTTTCCCCCCAAAATTCATATTAAAGTCTTAACCTCAGAATGTGACTTTCTTCAGAAATAAGGTTATCATATGTGTGATTAATTAAGGTGAAGTCATACTGAAGGAGGGCAGACCCCTAATCCAATATGACTGTCCTCTTTATAAAAAAGGGAAATTTGAAAACAGACATGCATACCATGTAGTGAAGACGAAGGCAGAGATCAGAGTGATGCTTCTTAGCCAAGAAATGCTACAGATTGCCAGCAAACCACCAGCAGCTAAGAGAGAAGCATGGAACAGATGAGATTCTTCCTCAAAGCCATCAGAAGGAACCAACCCTGCTGACACCTTGATCTCAGACTAAAAGCTCCCCGAAATGTAAGACAACACATTGCAATTATTTAAGTCACCCAGTTTTCCAGTGATTTGTTATTGCAGCCCTTGCAAACGAATACAGCTCTCATTGAATTCAGTCTCAGTGAACAGTAATATTAGTTCACGGCAAAAAAATTTTTACACTGTTAATTTATGGTGAATTACACTGCTTATTTGCTCATACCTTTGCCCCCAGTAGATATTATCTTATCTAGTCACAAAAGTTGAATCCTGATTAAATAGTCATGCCTTCACCATTAAGCTATGCTTAAGAATGAGAAGACTCTGGATAAGTGCTCCCAGATAACTATGATTTGACCATTTAATTACCACAACCTCAAAGTCGTTTTGTATATGTGATAGTTCTAAGGTGATCACATAATTACATGCCTTCTTTGAATGGCAGTCAGACCCAGCTACTTAAAAGGAGTCCTCTGGCCTTGCAAGGGCCACTCCAAGTTTCTGGGAATAGGAAACCAACACTCTCTAAGGGAGGGAAATGAAGTCAGTGGAAGCAGTTGGTAAAGGTAAAGGAAAGGTGTTTTTATGCTATAAGGCCCCCAGTTGTTTCTGAGAAAATATCTTATTACCTCCCTATTCTGTGATTTGGATGCACCTCTTCCTCTAAGTTGAATTCCAATGCTATATAGCAGAAGAGACCATTCCCCTAGCTTACCCCTCAGGGTTCATGCCCATGGCCTTGCTATTCTGGACAGATCCTACTATTTCTTACAAAGAAACATAAATTTGTATGATAGTTTGAAAACATCATTCTTAAGAATACACACACATACACTTGTTCTTTCTAATCTTAAAAACTGTTCAAATGAACTAATATACATTCTAAAATGGTGATGTGGAAATAGATAGAGACATTGAGCTAAAGGAACAGATTGCCAATCAGCTACTATTTGCTGAAATCCACTGTGCATTCAGCACTGTGCTACACATGAATAATGGACCTTCAGTCTGGTTAGGGAGAGATTTTTTTAAAACATAAAGCCTAATCATGCCTCTGTGAATAGCTGAGGTAGGTGCTCTCCTTGTCTACTCCTGCAGGAATTAACTCACTATATAATCGGTGACTTCCTAATATATTTGCCTTCCTGCATTTGGACTGTAAACTTTACCAGGACAGGGCTAAATCTGTCCTTCAACTTTTTAGCTTTAGCATTTGTCTCAGTGCTTGACCTACAGTAGATGTTAAGTAAGGGTTTGCAGAATAAATTCATGAGGTAAAAAATTGGTTGATAGAGAGGATAAATGTTAAAGAATTTGAAAGGCAAGAGGATTATGAGGAGGCTGGAGCAGATGGGAAAAGTATTACAAAAGAGGTGAAACTTGAGACTTTATCATAATGACTGCTACGAGAAAAGAAAGAAAAGTCATAGATCAAAGAGTTGAGGACGGTGATGTGGGGAAATGGAGCCATGTCTTATATAACACTGGGAATAAATGATTCGTCTGCTAAATCTTGAGCGTGTAAAGAAGGTGTTGATGCCTTACCTAAAAGCAGTAAAGCACCTTGGCAATTCTCCAGCCAGTTGCCGAGGACATGGCCAAGTGCACGATGCTTTTGTGGGAGAGGAGCCCTCAGATAGAAGGCAATTATTTATAGGCTTTCAGTAAAGAGGATGAAAACAGGGGCTTGGCTTTGAGTTCCCATAGGAGGACCTCACCTTGGAAGGTCAGCTCACACTTAAACTGAGGGGCAGGGGGAAAAAGTGTGTTCTATTGGCAATTTAAAAACAAAAACAGCCAGGATCTCAGAGCTGAGTCCATCATTCTGCTACTTCGGCAAATCCGATAGCCTCTCCGTCTTAATGGTTCCTATTACGATATTCCTGGAGATAATATTTCCTTCATTTATTCTCTAGCAATCAACAAACACTTGTGAAGTACCTCTTAGCCTTAGATTGAACTAAAACATTATTTTAAAAATTACCTAATTTAAACCCAATTTGCAACATTTTAAAATATTTAACATTCTAACTTGTGTCATAATCCCAAGGGCTAACCAACAAAAGAGCATTCAAAAAAAAAATGACTGTGGAAATAGGCATTTTATGGTGGAATAGAATAGCAAAGTCATTTATAAAATGGCTCCTTAATAGTACAGTGGCTGGCACATCATTGGTAGTCAATAAAATATTTGTTGAATGAATAAATGTAGGCAGGGACTTTATCTTATTCACAGCTGTATACCTAACCCTTAGATAAGTGCCTGGCACATAAAAGGTATTTATATTTTGGTGGAATAACAAATAACTAATTACCTGTATTTATTTCTTCTGCAATCATTTACATTGCAGTTACATACAAACTTGATATGCAGATTCAATATTAAAACTTCAAGTGCTACTCAAGAGCCTGGGATTTGGTTCTAAGCCAGTGCAGCATAACTTTTCTACTAGAATGTAAGCTCCATAAGACAGAACTTTGTCTAAGTTAGTTGCTTCTTAATGTTTTTAATAAAAATGCATTAAATGAAGAATGCTAACTTCCAACGGTCTATTCTAAAAAAAAAAAAAAAACCCACAAGAAAAAGCCAAGTTCCTCTGCTATGGTAATAAGCATCTTTCATGTCATGATCTTCAGACATTTTAGCTCAGAATTTCCAGTCTGTGAGTAGATGGTACCATGCCTGACGTCCACGCAACTGGGCCAGCACCTCTGATTAATTTTTAATCTGACTTTTATGAGTTTTCTCAGTGTTAACCACAATCTAAGTGGGGGTATAGAAATTTAAAACAAACAAACAAAAAGATTGTCTTTCAGGAATGAAAAATAAATGTAATCTGAAATCAATATTTATGAAGTTGTGATTAATTGACTGATGACCAAATGATTACAAAACGTCTGTCTGAAACATCTACTCAAATTTATTAGCTTTGACGAAAAAAATTAAAAAACAATCTGAACTGGGTCAATGAAAGAATAATGCATTCCTAATCAATTTTTAATAGCACTTAAGATTTTATATTTTTTTAAACTTGCTTTTAAATAATTTATCATAAAAATGAATCTGATTTAAACAAGGGGTAAAAGGTGTTCCATAGCTATTTGATGGTTTTCTTAGGAAAGAAATTCAATTATGACTGATTTTATTACTGAATTACTTTATTAATAATAATACATCTTGCACTTACATGAAGGCATCGGGCCAACAATTTCAGAGTCCAAGTAAAACCTAGGATTTAGCTTCAACTCTACCATTATCTGATGGTTTACCTTATCTATGCCTCAATTCCGTCTTCTACAAAAGAAAAGGCTTATGAAAAACCCCCTAAAATCCTTTCCAGTTCTAAAAGTTTATAATTCTAAGGATTTAGGAGGTTTAGCCCATCCCAGGTGCTACCTCTGATAGAACTCCTCAGGTTACTAAGGAGTTCTGGTAGAACTCCTAAGGCTACTAAGAAGTTGAGAAATGAAGCAGAAAGTTAATGAGCCATGTAATCTTTGTTTTCCTATTAAAGTAATGACAACATTATTTAACAGTTTTGGACAAATAATGACTAAATGAACATGATTTGTCAAAGAAGGAAACGCCTGTCATAGAGCAGAGGAAAGGCAAAGTGTTCATGGCCTTAAATCCTCTGCATTATTAAAAGCAAAGCCTGGGAGTTGGCCTGGAATCAATTTGGACCTAGAGAGAGAGTCCTAATCAGCTGGTATTGCTAACATATTATTTAGATGTGTGTATGTGTGTGTGTGTGTGTGCGCGCGTATTTATCTACAAAGCATTAGTGAATAAAGCAGGTATGCTATTGTATGATCCTATTTGTGCTTATGCTCAGTAATATGTGAATTAAAATGTTTGTAAAGATATGCTCTAGAATGTCTATAGTGATTACCACACAGGACAGAGAGGTGAGGCATAAATGCAGAGGAACTTCTGCTTATTACTCTATATATGTATAAATGGCTTAATTTTCTTAAGATGAGCCTTATTATTTTGATAATTAGCAAAAAAGCAATAGTCTTCCATTCTGAAGTGGAAAACAAGTAAAGACAATGTTTAGAACAGCCTGGGTTAGTAATAAAGGTAGTTTGTAGCTGAAGAAAATACTAGGGTTTGTAGAACAGTCTCTTAATACCAGATGCTAGATAAATCAGATACAACCCCTGACCTCAAGAAACAGACAGTCTGTTGTGAAGACAAACACATAAACAACCAACTATATAACCATGTGATCACAGAAGTAAATATATATACAGCACTAAAACAGCACTGAGAAGCTATGACAATGATAGTAACTATGAAAAGAAATGTTGGAAATAGTTTAGGTTTTAACATTCTACTTAAAATATAGGTTATGATTTTTAAAATTTATCTTCGTGGCTGAATATTAACACCAATCACCAAAATGGTTAACAAGAAATGAACTTACTCCATCAGCAATGGAAAAGTATACTAAAAAAAATTATTTTAGACATGCTTTTCCCTGCACTGTTTCCAGGGATCAATGTGAGAGATGGAATATTCTCAGTCCTACAACCCACTCAGAGGGTGGAGATGACAGGCCCTAAAATACCACCTTAGGTATAAGCAAGATGAGAACAGGGAATGGGCAAGATGAGAATAGGGAAGAACATAGTAAGATGCGGAAGCCTGAATGACGCTGGGTAATGACCTGGAGCTTTCTCATTCTGAAGCCTGAGAGCTAAAGCCAGGAATGTGAAAGCTGCATTAGCAAACGTGAAATCTAGTTCTCATATAATATGACGTCAAACAGCCAGGAAAGAGCCAAACCAGATGACTTTTATGCCAGGCATTCTGAAAAAGTGGCCATTTAACAATCAATATGACTCTTTTTGCCCAGTTCTCCAATTCCAAGCATATGATAGTCTCCAGCTCCTAGGAAATGAAGTTACTGAGCTGTCTGGAAGAACTCTTAACTGTCACCTGTGAGCCGATTTGGAACTGGATTTAGGTTTCTTCAAGTGAACTACTAGCTGCTCCAGTTTCATTATTGCCTGTTCCTTTTATAGACATGGTGGTAGTATAATACATTGACCTCATTGAACACACATACACACACTCACACAATTTTACCAACAAGGAAGCTAAGAAGCAGAGAGGATAAATTTTCTGAAACTGGTAGAGCCAGGAAATTGTTCCGACAGGGATTTCTATTCCCACAATTCAGGTCCCCAACCTCTTCCTTTTAACCAGGAGACTGCTTCTTGAGATGATACAGCCTCTTCTCCCGAATGATTAGTGAAAGCAGTTCCATTGGTTTTGTTTCTCAATCTCTTCAACTCAGATTATACTGGCTCTTCACTCAAATTGCAGTTAAATCCCTAATCTGTTATGTTTCAAGTTTCATTTAGGAACTTTCAGAGTTTTCCTTTTTCATTGGTAGGAAATGGGAATTTATAACCTCACACGTTCTCGTTCGGAATTCGACAGCACAGTGGTACATGTCCTATCCATCCATACACCTGAAATGAAAACTTTAAGCGCTTTAAACTCAAGTGCTTTCTGGGAGTGGGAATGGCTTGCACTATTAATATGCAGCTTTCTCACCTGTGGGTGTAAATCAATCTGTGGCTCCAACCCTTAAATCTCACTTTAGATAGAAACCACAGACGCGCCAACAGTGAACACGTCTTCAGGGACAGCTGCGATTAAATGTACTCAAAACGTCCCAGAAACAGATAAAGACACAATCATAGTTTGTTCTTTTTAAGTGACATTACATCATTTAAGAATAAAGAGAGCTGAGTGGCAAAAAGTTGTTTTAAAAAATGAAAATGTAGAGATCGTTTTTTTCTCTTCCTGTTTTGACTGCACTGTGTTTGCAGGCTGTGTGGGGTTTAATCTTTAGGCGGAAAATTCCCCCCACCCACCTACTCTCCGGGAAAGACTTGGGGATTTAAAATCGCCTTTATTTCCTCTCCTCTCACCACTACTACGCTTTCATTTAAACTTTCAAGATCCTCAATACCTGTAGTAAATCGTCTTCCCTCTCATTCCCAGGAATCTTGCAGCTTCCGACCAGGGGAAAGGTTTTTGTTGGTTTTTTTTTTTTTTTTTTTTTTTTTTTTTTAACATTTAAGGAAAGAAGAAAGAGAAAACCCGTGGCGACCGCGCGTTTCAAGAGCGCGTTTTCGTTTCCTCTCCTGGCGGGCGATGGCCCCGCCGGGCTGCCGTAGCCGGCCTCGCGCTGCCCCAGTCGCAGCAAGGATCGGCGGTCGGCGGGACTTCCGTGTTGGCGGGATTCTGAACGCTGCCATGGCTCAGACCGTGCAGAACGTTACATTGTCGCTCACTCTGCCCATCACGTGCCACATTTGCTTGGGGAAGGTAATGGGGGATTCCAGGCACAGCTACGAAACGGGATCGGGTATGAAGTCACTCGCCGGAGCCGAGGGCGGTCTCCGTGTGTAGCGGGGACCGGGCGTAAGGCGCCGAGATGGGTGAAGATGCTAAGCCGTATTCGCAGGCGATGGGAGCCCGTGTCCTGGGGGACCGAGGGAGCGCGCGGTGATTAAAGGGTTGATCTGTGCGCCTTTCCGAGGGGGATGACAATAGCCTGGGGTTTGGAGGAAGGGCGGCGAGACGGCTTTGCTACTGCCGGCGGCCTCACCCGGCCAACGCCGGCATCGAAGGAGGCCTCCTTAGAAACGAATCGCAACAAGATTTTACTCTTCTGTGCAAACCCGTCTTGCGTGTAGTGAAGCCCATTAAAGCACATTTCCTGGAGACCTCACCTAAGGTTCTTTCGTACCCTACACGTTTAGATGTTCATGTTCTTGGGCCTGCAGTGCTCGGTGGGGAGTCTTCCACGTCCAAGATCCTTCTCTTTGCTTAACGTGGCCTTGAGTGGCCTTTGCTCTGGATTCAGAATTCGAAAAGTAAATAACACGTGTCTCTGAATGGAGTTTAGAATGAGAGGTATGGTCTTAAATTCCCAGATCAGTCACGAGATAGAATACCGTCTCATTGTGATGCAAGAGGTGCCTAAAGTACTTGTGATACTAGGTAGAGAATGTAGTTCTGAATTGGAAACGGAATTTTGAATGTTTTGTTACAGTCTCCTCCGATTCCTTTCTATTTGTGCCTCCCATTCGGTTTATAAAAGAGCGTTTCTTAACTATGCACATCAAGAAGGGAGAAGATACTGTGAACGACCTGATTTTTTCTCCATTCTGATTTTTTTTTTTTTTTTTTTGGTGGTGGTGTGTCTGTGTGTTTACCCCAAGTGCAGACTTAGCTTACAGCTGTCGGCTTAGAATTGAGAAATACAAACTTCATAGAGAAATATTTTGAGTGTCAGCCAATACAGTCAACTGCCTTAGGTGTTTGAGGTTCTGTGTGAATTTACTGAGTTCAAGAAGTAGTAGGAAGTCAGGCTTGGAAGCAGCTAATAACTCTTGATACCAGTCAGAATGAAATGCCAAGAAAATGTGCTGTGAGATCATACAGGGAATGGCTTGATCAGTTCTGACTGGAGAGATCAAGGGTGGTCTGGTGGAGGCTGGTATTTGAGCTGGCATTTGCTACCATCGCCTGTGTACATGGCTGGAGGGAGGAGCTGATGAGTCTATTTGCTACAATCTATATTTGGCCCTTGACATGAAGTTCCCACAAGTATGTGTTAAATTCTGAGTGAATTTCCTCCAACAGTAGCCTTAAAGGCTGATAAAGATGTTCTTGGGAAATGATTTTCACTTGGTCTTAGTTGTACACGTTTATATCTAGTTCCCATTAGTTAGTAGGCTGTCTTTTTCAATTTTGTTGAAAATGTGTTCATCTTGCTTGATTTTCCATACCTCTATCCTTTTAATGATTAACAAAATTATACCTAATAGAATATAGAGATTTGAGGATTACAGGATGCTTTTGTATGCACTTAATTATTTCATTTACTCCTCTCACCAGTGCTATGAGATAGTGGGGACTGATTTCCTTATTTTTTTAAAGATGATTAAGGCTTAGAGTCACTGGCATTTGAACCAAATGCAACCTTTTGTCTTTAGTAGATTACTTTCTGAAAACTCAACTTGAGTTCATCAATGACAGCAGATACTTTTGGTGTCCTTCCCCCTCCTGGTGTGAGTTAGCTGTTTTCTAAAATTAAAGCTGATAATGAAAGATAACAGTTTGTAAACAGGCATTTTTACAGAAGCAGAGAAGTATGGTGGTTGAGGGCCTGAGGTCTATGTTCAGACTGCATGAATTCTAATCTAGGCTCTTCTTACTAGTTATATGACCTTACAGATGACAAGTTACTTAATCTCTCTCAGAAAATTTTCCTTATCTGTAAAATGGGAATGATAATAGTATCAACATCCATCCTTGTGTTTTCGGGAGGATTAAATGAATTAATTCATACGCAGTGCTTAGAATGAATTCTGGCACATAATAATATTCAATAAATATTAACTTTCCTATGGCATCGAGGCAGGCCCTCTAACTGAGGAAATCACCCTTTTCTAGTAATTGTTCTTCCCAGTTGTTTTGTGAAGCCCGTAACCCTGATAAGATGAAGATTTGTATTCCCAACAAACAGTTAGACCTGTTTGTTCTGGAAATTGCCACAGTACATCCAGGGGTTTTAACTGGTTCCATATGACTGTTGCCTTTTGTATAGTTGAAGCAAATCTGATCTGCTTGTGATATTCACCCTCCAACACACACCTCTGTTTGTGGGTTACTGGAGATAGCGTGGCCTGGAACAGCACCCGATGTCACTTCCACTTCCCTGACATACAGCATCTTCAGCCACCTCTGAGATCCGCCTTAAGGTCCACATTGCCTAGCCCTCCATGATTCTTGTAATAATGATTCTTGTGCTGCCATCACCTTTTGTCCCCAAAATCTCACCATCAGCAATCTTTCCTTTGGGTTGTTCTACAGTTAGGAGCCATTGTTTCTGGAGAGCCACCATGGGGCAGGGCGGGGGATGGGAGTGGGGGTAGGTATGCATTAAAAGAGAGGTGGTGGAGGAGACATTGAACCTGAAAAGGATATAGATACTGATAGGGGTGGGGAAGAATAGAGAGGAAAGAAGTGGTGATAGTGTTAAGTATGCACAGAGTCAGTGCTTTGTCTTTTGAATACAGATGTGGTAGTTAAAATTGGAAAGTTTAGGCATTTGGTATTTACTACCTCTATCTCTACTTCAGTCTTAAAGATGCATTTTCTGCCCATTAATGTTTAGCAACCTTGCCAGTGTTGTAAGAAAGAGCTCTGTGTGGCCTGAAGAAGTTAGGTACAGATCCTGTGGGATGATTTATGTATAACATTTTCTTATCTATTTCTCCTTAATTTTTTCCCCATGCCTTGGGCTAATGGACCAGCAGAAATAAAGGAATGATCTAGCCCAGTATATCTGTTAAGTGGCATTTGGTACTGCCACCAGAATGCTACAGACCAGGTTATCTCTAGATAATTCCAGGTATTTATCTCTTCAATTAGGATTCAAGCTGTGAGACCAAATTGTCATTACATGTAACACTTTTATTAACTGTATTTGTGTTTTGCCATGAGTGACAGCCAAATGTGGCCCACAGCTTTATGAAAGGACAAAGAATTACAGGTTATAGGATTAATCTTTTTGCACCTAGGACTGCTCCCCTCAGGCTCATGCCAGTGAGAAGAGCCCACTTTTACACCTTGCTTTCTCTTCTCCTCACTAGCCTCCGGGGGCATTACCCTAGGATATCACTTCAACATGCTTTCTTCAGATGAGTTTGGAATTGTACTTGTCACTTCCTTGCCATTGTCATCTTGCATTTTTATTTTATACAAGTACTGTTTTGTTGCCACAGATCTCATTTGAGGTTAAATTAGCTATAAAGTCTCATAACAGGCGAATTACAACCATTTCAGTACCTTGGGAAGATTGTATTAAACAAAATTGTGTGTGTTTTAATGTTGTATATATAGCAAGATCTGGGTAGAAGAGTGTGGGTGGACAGCAATTGAGGGAAGGCTAGATTCCTTATGTTTTGCCCCTGTAGCTTACAGTCAAATAAATAACGAGTACTCTAAATTGGTTTAATAGTTCTTTCTTTTTTATAGGTTTCTATTCTCCTAAATTTAAACCTAGAAATCATCATTTGATAACTGCTTGGTCCAAAGAAATGAATTGGTCAACCATTTCGAAAATCCTACACAATAACAATGACAATACTGGATATTGAACAGTGAAAATCATTTTGCAGTATGTGGTATTGCTAATGGCTCTTAGCAGACAGATTCAAGTAGTCTGCCTGTGGTTGTTCTTCTGTATCATTTTGATAGATTAAATGGAAAGGTTAAAGTTTTGCTTTTTCACTCTTTTGCACTGGCCATTGACCTTTTGCTTCTTGAAACACTTTTAGAAGCATTATCTCAGCCTTTCATTTTAATACATCAGAATTCACTTTTATTAATCTCAGAGTGTGCAAGGAATTGTATCGGGTGCTGTAGATGGATACAAAGATGAGTAGGATACAGCTGCTGCCCCCAAGGAGCCTGGAATCTAATAGGGAAGGCAGGGTAAACTATTTTCTAAGTACAGCACACACAGAAAGTAGTGAACATTAAAGTAATGCCTAAGGAGTACCCTTAGGTTCAAAGACCCAGTCACTTTAAAAAAGGATTAATGAAGGCCTTATGGAGGAGATAGTATTTGATATTCATCTTGAAAGGTATAAGGGATTTTATTTTGATTAGGAAAACTGGAGACCAACAGGACAAATCAAACAAAGAAATGAGAGCATAATAAACAGGGAGCCCGACCCATTCATATGCTTTTTGGTGAACATCAAGTATTCACCAAAATGAATATGCATGATTACTATAGGTTATGTCAAGTATTGAAATAGCAGATCAAAGGAAATGGCTGTTTAAGAACAAGATTATGTTGCTCTTTGATTATTAGACTTAAAACAATGATCAGGGAAAACCATTGCTGTTTTGCAGAAGAGCAGTAAAAGCTGCTAATCTATATTTTAGGAGGTAGCTCTGCCATCAGTACGAACAGTGGCCAGAAGTGAACATTGGAAGCAAGGAAGTTTGGGAGGGGTTGATTACAGTAGATCAGGGGTAAAAGAATGAGAACCTGAACTCATTATTGAGGTGAAGATGAAAAAGAAGGGATAGCTGATAGGTAAAAGAACATTTAGAGTTACCTTTGCCATGTATCAACTATTCTGGGATGTACTTTTTTCCACATGATAACATCTCTGAAATCTGGTTGTATCTTACAAGTGATGGCATCTTACAGTTGTAATTGCAGCATTTTTCATTCATTTTACTTAGTGGTACATAAAATATTGGTATATCTTAAAATCTCTGGCTTAGTCTCAATAAATGATAGCGAGATTTGGTGACAGGTTAGATGGTGAGGAAAAGTTTTAAGGGTGAGTCTCAGACAGCTTGGAGTGTTCTAGCCCAAGTACTGAGGAGGTGGTAGTGCCGGTAACTTAGCCAAGAGGGAGTGTGGGAGGGCGAATATGTGGAGGAAGCCAAGTTTGGTTTCGGACATGTTATGGTTGAGGCAGCTGTGAGATCTTTACATGAAGTTGGTTCCTGAGCTGAAGATAGTAATATTGTTACCTTTTCTTTCTCTTTTTGATTGAAGACTTGTTATGTGAAAATCGTTGCCTTCATCTTTACACTATTAAATCCTAACACCTGAATGAAAAGTGTACTAGGTTAAACTACGATTCTCAGAGGTGGAAACTGATGCCCCTTGTAACTAAAGGGCTCAACTCAGTCAAACAGTTCAATAAGTGGCAGGGCTGGGGTTGGCCTCTGGTTTATCTCTTGATGCCTAAGCCTTCACACTTACAGTTTCAGAGGATTTTCAGGAGCTGTCACCATAGAAAAGATGTTAACACCATGTGATACATTAGAGATTAAGAGAGAAATAGAACTATGTCACATAAGATGGCCAAAGAAAACATTAGAGAAAGCAGCTGTACCACCTCCAGTATTTTGAATAAGCATATCAGCCTGTGTCCTTTTCTCATCATACCTGCTCTCCAGCAATATGTCAGCCTTACCAGACCCACTCTGATTCATTTTTTCACTGTCATTACCATTCAGGTACTCATTTCTCTTATTAGCCACGGTCATTTATTATTATAATCAGTCCTTTGTCTCACTCTTCCTCTTTGGCAAAACTCTAACTCTGGGTAAACCCAACTAATTTACTTCGTGTCTGAACCTGAGCAGCTAAAAGTTGGTAGGAAAATTACACATCTGTGTTAATTGGTTTTACTTTATAGTCAAAACCACAGACCTCGACTAGGAACTCAGCAGTGTTGGGCCAACCTGCATGTGCCTAGTAAATTTACTTTCTCACTTTTCAAAATAAGTACTTTATTCTTCTGTTTTTTCAAGTCGATGTCCCTCTCAGCTTCTCACTTTCAGCTGGTAACCTCACCGCATATTTCATGACAAAACGTAAGCACGTGGAACAGTTGCAACAGAGTTCTCTAATCTTTCCATCAACAGACCTTCCATCTCCTTTGTGTTAGCTCCCATACCCTCGGCCTTCTTTCCTGTTATGATAGAAGATAGAGCCTCGCTCCTACATACGCCATAATCTCCCCCTTGTGCTTTATAGCTCATTCCCCTCTTGACTTCTTCGGAGCTTTGCTCTCTGTGGCTCTAATCCCTCTCCTTTCTTCCCCAACCAGAAATAGCCTCTTTTTGCCATTGCCATTCCTTACCATGGCCTCATTTTTATGTTCTTTCCTCTACAGCGAAACATGAAAGAATTGTCTGTATTATCTCTTTTCACTTCTTCACCCTTCTTGTCTCTCAGCCTCCAATCAACTTTCCATCCCTACCATTTACTGAAACAATGCTTGTCAGTAAAAGATCACACTGACTTCCATGCAGTTAAATCCCATAGTCACTTCTCTGGCCACATCAAGCACAGTCTCTCCCCAATATTTGACATACTTGGCCACTGTCTCCCTCTTGAAAAATTTTATTCTCTTGACTTCTATGAGACCATACTCCTGTCTTCTAACATGGGCCCCTCCTTCTCAGTTCCTTTATCTGATTGCTCCTCTTCTTCCTCTGCTTGCTGGAATGCCTTGTCTCTAGCTGTTCTGCCCATGCAGAGGATTTCTTCGGGTCCTGTGGATTTAAATGGCATCATTTTTTTTTTTTTTAATGCCAGTGATTATCAGACCTTCCCTTGTCTACTTAAAAGTCAGTTTGGCATTAAAAATTTAACATGGCCCAAACAGAATTCTTGATTTCTACCATGTGCTAGACCTTGTCTAACTCTCGTCTTTCTCACCTTATTTAATATTAGCACCAACCACTGAGTTGTTCGAACCGTTTTTTAGATTGGGGAGATATTTAACTTTATTGTGGGAGCAATTACATAGAAAATACTGATTGCCTTTAAATATGCTTCTAATGAGGGAAGCCCATTAGGGGTGGGGAACAACTAGAATCCCCATAAATAATGTGTACAGTTTTATGTTTTGAGCAATGTTTTTCATCCATTTTCAGATGGGTTCATTCATAACTTAAAAAAAACAAAAAGGAAATTAAATCACTGCTCTAGAAGCCCAGGGAGATAACGCTTCTTTTTTTAGCTGAGCTTCTTAATTTGGGGGTGTAGATACTTCCAGGAGTGTTGCAGAGTTTGGGGTGTGATTGTGGGCACATGCATATGTCTGGGGAGCTATAGGATAGACATGGCAGTATCTTCCTGGTACTTAGTTTGAGACTTTTTAGTTCTTAAAACATTTCATGAGTTAAAGATTAAATTAAAACATACGTGAATAAATTATGGCCTAGACTTCCAAATCAAATGGATTTTTAGGAAAAAACAGAACCTACAAAGAAAACCCAAGCTTGTCTGCCTCTTGAGACTGAAGAGGAATGCCTCCCTGAAAGAGTTCCCGGAGCTAATTCCAGCTAGTGTGTGGAGGCTGCCCCACAGCAGCAAGCAATTCTCAGAAGCCAGTAGGGTGTCCAAAAATCAACTGAATTCTGGCACTGTCTACCCAGAGATAGAATCAGATTCCACAGGTAAAGAAAGAGCTTAAGCCTGCAAACGACTTCCACTTTTTCAGAAGCCAGTTTCAAACCCAGGTTGTTCCTCCTTTAATAATAATGTTTTTCTCCTTATAATGATAATAGCAATTCTTTTGTTATCATTAACAGTCCTTCTGATTGACTGTAAAAGAGAGGTTCCACAACTCCCTCCTCAGGGTTCAATTAATTTGCTAGAACAGTTTATAGAGCTGAAGAAAACCCATTTACTCACTAGTTTACCTTTATCACAGGGGATAGTAAAGGTCATGAATCAATAGCCAGATGAAGAGATACATAGGGAAGGACTCAAAGGAGCGTCTGTCTTCTTGGAACTTGGGGCCTGGCACAGTGGCCCATGAAAGTGTTCTCTTTCTCCAGTGTGGCAGTTCTCTGAAAAAGAGCTGACAGGCTATCCTTTGGGGTTTTTATGGAGGTTTTATTACTAGTCATGATTGACTAACTCACTGGCCACTGGTAGTTGATTCAACCTCATGCCCTCTCCCTGCCCTGGAAATCAAAGGGTAGGACTGAAAGTTCCAGTCCTCTAACTACAAAGTTAGCTCCTCCTGGCACCCAGCCCTCACCTTGAGTGAGATCCCGAAATCCCCTCATTAGTATAAGAGACACCATTGTTGCTCCCATCACTTAGAAAATCCGTAGGGTTTGAGAGCTGTGAGCCAGGAGCTGTGGGTCAAATATATGTGGAGAATATATTTAGGTCATCTGAATTACTAAATACATATATTTCTTAGAAATCACAATATTGTACTCCCAGATAAGCATTCACTCCTGGCTGTTGGTAGGAGTATTTTGGAAGAAGAGTTTGAGAAGCTGTGCTTTATGGTCTTACTTATTTGTTGTTTATTTGTTTATTTTAATCAGTCCTGTCAAATCAGTTGAGCTGAATGAATTAAAATTGCTTTCCCCAAGAGGAAGTTTAAATCCCTGCTGAACTATCTTCTCTGTTTAGCTTTCTTATGCTAGTGTTCTAAATCAAGGGAGCATCCCCGGGTTTGGAAAGCCAGACTAAGACTGAAGAGCACTTTGTAGTGAGTCTTCAGCTGATTACCTGCCTGACATGGATCGCCATAGGTCTGTGATTTCTTTGAAGGTAGGGACCCCTTTAAAATTGGTGACTACTCATATTCTGAGTTTTCATATATTGAGGTGGGCATAGGGCAGCACAGGTGTTTTCTCTGAGCAAAGTGGTGTGTAGTGGTTTGTCTCTTCTTTCTCTTTTTGCTTTCTCTGCTTTCCCTTGATCTTCCAGTCCCTAGGGCAGAAGCACTCTACAGTAGCATTGTGGTTATTATTAAAGGAGAAAAACATTGAAAATGGCCACCAAGAGTTTTGAGTCCCACAGTAAAATTACCATGTAAATCAAGTGAAAGCCTGAGCATTTCTTTCTTGGTTTTGTTTTTATTGTTAAATTTGTGCTGTTTGAAGAATATTAAGTAATTATTCCCTCTGTAGAGTTCCCCCAACTAATTGAATATTAAATACTGTCCTAATAGCAATTACTTCATTCAGCAAACCTTTACTGAGTAGGTACCTGTTGTGTACTAAGCTGTCTTCTAGGCACCAGGGATTTAGGGATGAATGAATGAAACTGAGGAGCTTCTTTCACTCTTGGAGCTTCCATTTGAATGGGGGAGATAGATAGACAATTAATATGTAAACAAACATATAATACCAGGTAGAAAAGTAAAGCAACTTCTCTCTCCTATTTTCCCACTGGTGAGATAGATAATAAATATGAAAATGACCAAAGTATCATATCAGTTATAAAACTAAAGCAAATTCTTTTTTATTTTCCGTCTGATAAAACAACTAAACAGTCAAACACCTAGTTAACCCCGAGGAAGCCACCTAAGTTTTTCCCACCTTGGTTTCCTTATTTGTAAAGTATATTCACTCTGTTTACCTTGCAGTGTTATTTTAAAACAGACACAAAAAACACACAGAGAAGGTAAAATGCATGTAAAAGCCCTTTGTAAAATATGACTAAGTATAAAGTATTATTGTTTGTACTTTTTAAATGGAGTATATTTGTTGTATGTTAATATTTATTTCAGTGTTGTTTGCTATTTAATTATATACCACTTGAGAGTGGGACTCTTAGAGTTGTTTTACCTTTTAGGTCTGGTTTCGGGGACTCTCTGGTAAGATGCATATGCTTTAACGGTTGGTTGCTGTTGCTCTGTAGTATAGTAGAATGAATTGAGGGAAGGATTCAAGCATGAGATAGGTGTTTGGACTAAATGATCTTTAAAGAGCCTCCTAATCCTCATTTCATAATTCTAAAATAGAGTAGTTGAAGGAAAATTGTCCCAGCCTTAGTGGAACAGAAACTTTCTTTTTTGGCATGAATGTGGTTTGGAACAAAATAAAACCATAATATGTCAAAAGTTTCAGTCTCTATGACCAGATATCTCAGCTAGTATCTCTGTTAAGCGTAGTTAAGGCTGTGGTGGCAGAAACATCTACTCTACTTCACACCTACTCTGCTCTAGAAAAGCAATTTGTTTGCTTGTTCTTAACTAAACCTATTGGGAGTCTAGTTTGACTGTTGCCATGTACTAAAAATAACGTTTCTTTTTTCAAAGGTGCGCCAGCCTGTCATATGCATCAACAACCATGTATTTTGTTCGATTTGTATCGATTTATGGTTGAAGAATAATAGCCAGTGTCCAGCTTGCAGAGTCCCCATCACTCCTGAAAATCCTTGCAAAGAGATTATCGGTAAGGGCCTGTTTTATAAACACATAGAAATAGATTTGAAACAATCTCTAAGTAATGCATATTTGGAGGAAGACCAAAATAGATGACTTTCAATGATGTTGTTTTGCCAATATCATACTGGATGGATTGGTCATTTGTATAATCTATAAGTAGAACAACTGAGGAGCACAAGGCACTATGAGAAATCTTAGAGCCTCATGGAACTTACATTTTAGTAGAGGTGCATGTGGACCAAAATATTAATAGTTTAAAGCAGCAGAAGCTAAAGGCCAAGAAAAGGCCCACAAAATTCAGGCAAGAAAGTTCAGCTAGAAATGTCGAGAAAGGCTTTACTAATAGGTGGCCTTTAAGATGGAGATTTAAGGATGGATAAAATTTAAGTAATAATTAAGGAAGGTATTTTATGCAGCAGGAATAGCATGAACTGAAGTTTAGAGGTAGGAAAACACAAAGCTTGTTTTTGGAAATAATCAGTAGTCTAGTTTGGGTCTGACGACTGAAATGAGACTGAAAAGTTAATTGAGACTTTAGTGCAGAGAATCTTCAGTGACAAATAAAATCAGGGACTTGCTCTGTGGATGAAAAGAATGGTGAGGTACACATGATTGTGAGCAAGGAAATGGCAAGATCCAGAATATGCTTGAGGAATATTACTCAGGCAGTGATATTTGGTTGGGCTGTAGGGGAAAGATAGGATGTGAGTAGGTCAGGTAGAAGGCTCTTGCCTAGGTGAGGGAGAATATGAGTCTAGATGAAGGGTATGAAAGAACATTCAGTGCCATACCAGTACAGGTAAGAGGGGGGTTAAGACTTTAAGAGATCCTTGAAAAATAAAACATTTAAAGATCTTTTGGAATGTTAGGTTTTTGTGCTGTGCTTGTCGTATAAGTTATTTCTCTTAGATTGTAAAAATTGAAAATTTTTTTTGTTTTTGCTTTAGGAAAAATTGAAAGTAAATCTGTCATTAGCTATGTATAGAAAACAGCTTTCAGAAAACTTAAGGAGTCATTGTAATGGTTCCAAATTAGGGAAAATGGACTTAAGTAAGATTTTCACACTAGAAATGGAAAGAAAGATAAATGCTAGAATAAAAAGAACTAGTGGGACTTTGGAACTAAAAGATCTGAAGGAGGAATCGGAGATGGCTTTTGCTTTCTTTCTTGAGTACCTGGGTGAAGTCTGATAGAGGAATATTTCTCTGCTTGCTGCATACTGCAGTGTTAATCTCTCTGCCCCTAGATTTTTGCCCATACTGTATTTCACTGAGTCAAGTCTTTTGCAAAACATGAGGTTAGATAATTAAAATAATTGGAATATTTCCCCCAGCTTCTAGTCACATCCCTACTCCTTCCTTCATTCATTTATATCTAAGTGATATATCATAAATTCTTTCAAGTAAAATATTCATCTATCCTTGCATTTGGATAGTACATCCTGAAAAAGAACATCTGTAAAAGGCCTTTGCTATTATCATGATGCTAAGAAGTATAAAGAAAGTAAACACAGCATAAGTGAAGAGCTTTCAGGAAAAATCGTTTTTAGTGTATTTGATGAGTCATTACTAGCAGATAATAATTCTATGATTTATAATCCACTGTAACTGAGTTGTTAGAATCAGTGAAAAGACACATTAATCTGTTTAGTGTTACCAGTAACTAGGTATGTTTGAATAAATACATTGGCTGTAATAATATATATCAGAATGTATATATTATATATTATGATTTATAGGTAATATATATTTGGTGATTATCAAATATATGAAATATATATTGATAATGTTGACAATATTTATATAATTTGTTGGTTAATATATATATAATAATTGGTTTTGTCGTTTTTTTGTTCTCCTAAAGTTTATTTCTTCTGTTTTTTTTTTTTTTTTTTTTTTTGTCTATAACATACAAAGTTTGGAAGATGTAGAGATATTATGGAGTCTTATATATTTTATTATAGTGCTTCTGTATACTATATGATGTACTTTTTAAATTAAATTTATTGGGGTGACATTAGTTAATAAGGTTTTATCATTATTTAACATTCTTTGGTATTCAAAATTTGAATCCAAATGCGATAATAAAATATAGCATTTGCCTTCATTGAGTAAGATACCTAGGTAAGTAAACTCAACATGATATTTTATAGAAGGTATTTCTGTTACTTGATATTTATCTTTTTTCAGGGTTGAGGTAGAGAAAAGGCCAAGATGGCAGCTCCAAGTATGTATATAAGTAGAAATTAAGCTGGAGAACTATATAAAACAATAAGAAAAGGGTTCATTTTTATTTTTATTTTCATTCCGCTCAAATCAGAATGAAATGTTAGGGTTTTTTTTGTTTTTTTTTTTCCTGTAGGAGGGACCAGTGAAAGTGAACCTATGCTAAGCCATACAGTTCGTAAGCACCTTCGGAAAACTAGACTTGAGTTACTCCACAAAGAATATGAGGTAAATAATAATTAAAATTTAAAATGATGGCAGCATTGAATTCAAGGTGAAACTGAGCTATCTCAGTCCATGGACTTCTTAGAACACACATCTGATGAAATCTTATTTTAATGCCAATTTAAAAATACCTTATTTGGTAAGTACTTTTTTCTCTTTTTCTCTTTCCTATTTCAAATAGAGGAAAGGAACGGATGGAAGCATTTTCTTTTTTTCTTTTTTTAATTTAAAATTTGTCCTTAACAGACACATCATTTTGTAAGTGTTTACTCCCTCAGGAAACTGGGAGATAAAAGAAACCATCTTGTGAAAATCAGTCTTCCAACCCCACAAGGTACTATGAATACTCTGGTAAACAGTGACTAAGGTCCTGAGTCTGCTTTTGTTTCTGCCTGTAAATTCACTGATAATTATAAGCTTCATTGGTGAATATGCCTTTGTCGACTACGAGCAAAGAGATTTTTTGGGTGAATATGGTATTTCCTAATTGTTTTTTTACATGTAAACTTTTTAAATTTAAAAAATTGTATATATTTAAGGTGTACAACTGATGTTTCGATGTACATGTACATAATGAAATGATTCCTTCGGTCAAGCTAATTAACGTGTGTCATGTCCATCTCCTCACTTAGTTATTTTTTTATGTGTGTATGGTGAGAGCACCTTAAATCTCAGCAAATTTCCAGTATACGACACAATATTACCAACTGTAATTATCATGCTGTGTATTAGATCCCTAGATTTATTTATCCTACATAATTACAATATTTTAGCCTTTGACCCATCTCTTCACTTCTACCTCCTCACTTCCCGACCACCTCCCTGCCTCTAGTAACTACTGTTTAACTCTGCTTCTATGTATTTGCTTTTTAAGCTTCCATGTATAAGTGGGATCATGCAGTAGTGTTCTTTCTGTGAAGGTGATTTGACATGGTGATGAAATTTTTCCAGATTTAGCTTCATGCTAATGGAATAGATATACTTTTGAATAGTGAACATGAAGCTAAATTGTCATTTTATGTTGACTACGGGGGGGGGATATTATTGATCTCTTCTTTTGGTGCAAAATATCTTTAAGTTAAACTATATAAGTGAAAGTTACTTCAGCTGCCTCAAAAAATTTTTTTAATAAAGTAGGACATAATGACTGAATAAATGAGTTTACTGCTTATATTTATTAATATATTAATTCAAACAAATAGTGATTTTTCTCATTTTATAATGCTATTTAACTTGGTGTATTGTAATTTAAAATATTAAGAAGTACTTTCTGTGTTAATTTTAAAATGTATTCTTACATACTTAATGAATATTAATCATAATTAGGTACTAATCACGTTAATCTTTTAGAAAATCAGTGGCATATTGAGCCACTTGGAGTTTATTTTCTAACAACAGAATTTTTCAGTCTTAATTTAAAGAAATATCCATTTTAGATAAATAAATGGTATTACAGAAAAGGGTTTTACCTGAAAGTTTAATAATTGGATTTAAGATAATAAGCAGTTTCAGATGGGGAAATCTAATACTTGGAATGGTCACGATTATAATTGAAGGATCAGAATGTAGAAAAGTTAAAAATTAACTACAGATATTATTCCAAGTGGAAAGAGGAAGGAAATGGTATATGGTTTGAACTCCTACTTCAAATGCAGAACCAAAAATATAAACATCAAACTAAACTATAATAGATCACCTTCATCAACACTGTATTTTTAATTTCCTTCAGTAAAAAAATTAAACATACCTTAGAATTTTCTGTTGAGGAATCTATTTCCTTGTTGAATTCATGACTTTCGTTTCCTGGATATCTTAAATCAAAGGTTTGATATTTTTATTTTTTTAAACCACGAACTGTCATTGAATTTAAATGAAAGCAGTGGGAATGGTAGTTATTATCAAAGTCAAAATACATTTCAGGAATGTCAACTGTGTGTGACTTTCTGCCTACAAAATTATTCTAATGCATAAAGAATCTGTGTATCTACGGCATTTTTAGTATAAAATTTAAAAACACATTGGCTTCAGGTTAGCATATGTATGTACTTAGTGTCTGTGTCTACCTAATGGCTTTGCAATGCCTTTTCAGGACGAAATAGATTGTCTGCAGAAAGAGATGGAAGAACTCAAGAGTAAAAATCTCAGCTTGGAGTCACAGATCAAGACTATTCTGGATCCTTTAATCTTCACACAGGGCAACCAAAGTGAAGAAAAACATCCAGTTGTAGATAATACAAGTAAAATTGACCCAGAAACTGTAGCAGAGTGGAAGAAAAAACTTAGAACAGCTAATGAAATATATGAAAAAGTAAAAGATGATGTGGATAAGTTAAAGGAAGTAAGTTGTGGTTGTTTTTAAAATTCTATTATAGTTCTAAAATTTCTATTAAGTTATTTTTTAAATTCTGTAATATTGTTAAGTACCTTCAAAACTACAAATAGCCATATTATCTTGACTCATCATTAGATGATTTGTGAGGAAAGGACAGAATCCCTGGGGAACATTTATAAGCAGTAGGAAAACTTTTCTCCTTAAATGTCATTAGCTGCCAGGAAATATCAGGTGGTTCCATTTATGACTGTAATTAGAGACTCTAGAGCTTCTATATGTGTTTGCATCTTCTTGTTGGGGAGTGACATCAATTTAAAGAATATTTTTCCCCTCTTTGTGATTTACTTTAATTTTTTTAAGCTTATGTCAGTGACTGCTCTGTATACATAAAAACAAATGTGTCTATTTCCCTAACTGTAAAATGAAAGTCTTGGACCATATCTTTTATAGCAGTACCATTCTCTGATTTTTAATTCCAAGAGAGCTGTGAGTAGCCTCTGTAGACTATATCATACAAAAGAATATTGTAGCTTATGAGGTGGGTTCATTTTCTTCAATTCTTCCATCCATCCAACAGGATAGAGAAAGCATAGGTGAAA
The DNA here is from genome assembly GCA_003508835.1 of Eonycteris spelaea. Lineage (NCBI taxonomy): Eukaryota > Metazoa > Chordata > Mammalia > Chiroptera > Pteropodidae > Eonycteris > Eonycteris spelaea. Next base: position 24,903,183 of record PUFA01000002.1, on the reverse strand, counting down.
AAGCCAAACATAGGATTTTCCAATCTGAGAAAGGAGATGAGATCCATGAGATACATGCAGTCAGCACTAGAGATTAAAATCAAGTGCTGTGTGGCTTTGTTGGCCAAGCTTGACTTCAAGTTTATCCACAGTGGAGTCCTGTTGTGCTGAATGGGGATGATTTTCTGTATCCAGGTCCACAACCACCAATTCAACCTATGTGCATTCACTTAAAGTACTGTAACCATACTGAATTGCTAAATCCTGCCTCCTAAAATCATTGATGGGCTCTGTATGATATTTTAAAGTGCCACCACATACTGGCCCTCACATCCTCAGTAAGGTTAAGTAGCAGAGAAGAATCTGCAACTTAGTATAAATACTAAGACACTTTCACTTACCCACATATAAAATAAATGCTGTTTGGGCTCAGAAAAGGCCAAGATAAGAGAAAGAAGGGAACCTAGTGCTTTCAGAGAAAAAAACCTACAGATATAATTGCACTACATTTGTCACAAGTTTAAGGGAAGTATGTAGTTTCTTTGGGTATTGATGGCCAACATTAGCATGCTGGTTTGTCTAAGAAGAGAAGAAGACACAAAAAGGAAAGAGCTGGAAGTTGCAGTATTTACCAGTCTGCCATGTCTTGTTAACTTCCCCTTTTCTCGATCCATCAGGAAGTTCTACATGGTCTCCTTTATAGGTATTAGACCTCATTTAAGTTTTTGGCAAGCAAGCATAAGGCTTGACATAAAAACTACTCTGGTCTCATAAGAATGGTGTAGGGGATGTATGTCAAGGAAAAGCACATAAAACAGTTTTTCTCTACTCTTTTAAAGGTCACATGTTAAATTCAATACCCAAAGCTACCCTGAGACCTCAGAATTATTTGAGATATTTAATAAGCCTATTTTGTGTGCTTAGTGATGGTATGAGGTAGTACGAGACAATAAACTGAAGCATAAATGAAATAAAAATCATGGACTACAGAGGCAAAACTTGAAGGTAAAGAACAAAATAATAACACTGTAAATCAAATATAGGAGTTCAAAAGATTCAGAGTGAAGGACCACTTAGAATGAGTGAAATAGACTTTTTTCCGGATGTTTTCAGTACTGAGTAAATTTTGAACAATTATGAAGCCAGTGTCAGTATTGAGCATGCAAAATAGTTAGCTGAAGACTTCATTACTCTTAGATGCAAAATCTAGAACTCTGCCCTTTGTAATCTTTACCCCTTACCCCCACAATCCTCCTGAACTTGAAAATATATCCTGATAGTTGAGGAACTAGCCAGCCCATAAAGAGATTATTAGAGAGACCCAGGACTGGTGAGAGACCTTGAAATATAACATACAGTACAGAGGGAATGGGGAAAAGCAATATCAAATGAGTTTCTAATTTAAGCTTATCATCATCATCAGAAAGCATTTACTAAGTGCCTTCTCTTATGGTGCTATGCTTAAGAGCTTAATTCATTGTGTGTATGGGGAAGTAAATCACTTATATCTTCAGAGGGGCAGTAATGGTGTTTATCAGTCACTTAAAGAATTAACCCTTTACAATCCTGGTTGGTTTTGCAACCATGAAGTTAAGCAGGTGCTCAGAGCCCAAGAGGAACCTGCATGAATATAAGAGAGTTAGGCTTTGTACCCAGAAGGATGTTCTCTGCCTTGCTTCTCTTGTTATTCTCTTGGGCATTTGTGTGGGGTGGGCAAATAATATAGTCAGAGGTTCTGGAAATTTGTCAAAAACATTGGTCAAAGTTTTTAAATCCATTTTTAAGTCTTGGTTTAAACCTTCCTGTTGACAATAGTTCTTGTGACCCATTCACTTTGAATGCTAATGTTCTAGTTAAAGATTTTCTCTTGCTAGGTAAGTGAAATTTGTTTCTACTCTAGGAAGTCATATTTCTTTGGAATTCAAAAATGCAATTACTAGGGAATTTAAAGGAGTTAGCTGTTAAGAAAACGCTAAAAATTAGGCACACTACTTTTCAAGCTATCTGGAAGCAATATTGAGCCACTAGATTTTCTAGCAATTAATGTTTTGTTAGGCAATATTTAGGTACCATGCAATTAAAAAATAGTCGTACTTGGAATTTTTTTTTTTTAAATCAAAGGAGAATCCATAGAATTTATTAGAAGATATTAACTCAGTTTTGAGAGTCTCAGAAGTTATGAGTCAGGGCACTTGGGAAAGCCTTCTGGAGAAAGAAAGCAAGTGGTGTAATCATATTAAATTTGTTATCACTAAAAAGCTATTTTTAGGTAGCAACCAAAAATCGATCTTAAAGTCAAGAATTAACTCAGCATAAGTTTTGTGAATAATCACATATGACATAATGTTACCCTGCTGAGAGTGTTCAGTTATGTGAAAAATGAAAAAAAAATGCTATTAGTATAGTCCCTTAATGACTCTAGGCTGACTAACATAGTTCCTTTTATTTCCCTGGACAGGAGATTTACAAAGCGGTGGGGGATACAGATTTAAAATGCTTGGTTGTATTCACAGCTTCACAAGTCATTCCCAGTGGTGATTTTAAGTTTCCGAAGGTCATGCTCTAGCATTTAGTTTTCTGATACTCTCACTCTAAAAAAATACTGATGACTCATGTCATAATTTTTACAAGGCACTTTTATTTTAGCTTGTGCTTAATTATTTTCAACTCTTTTTTTAAGGCAAATAAAAAATTAAAATTGGAAAATGGTGGCCTCATGAGGGAGAATTTACGACTGAAGGCTGAAGTTGATAACAGATCACCCCAGAAGTATGTATTTTGTTCATAAAGCAATGTTTCAGGTTATGTCAGTGTTTTAGAATAAGCTGCTATTATTGATGTGTTCTTCATTTGACTCTTTCTATTGAAGTGTGTAGGTTTAAGTAGAATGTCTTGCCTCTAAAATTGAGTGTATAGTTATGTTATTGGTAGAATCTTGGTCGCAGTTATGGCTAATTTTGAAGAAAGGATTTCATTGTTATCCTTTTTCCTTCCCTGATTAGCAAGGGGATTGTTTTGTGACCTAAAACAGGTAAACTTTCACTTGGTTTTACATATAACTGTTTAATAGTACTAACAAAGAGTAGAGAGATTAAATAATGCCTTTAGAAGTTTTCTGAAATACTCTTAATAATAGTTAACATTCATATAGTGCATTCTTTTTGCCAAGTACAACAACCTGTGATGTAGAACTATTATTATTCTCCATTTACAGATGAGGAAATGGAGTTGTAGAGAGAGATTAAATTAATTTGTCTAAATCTGCACAGCTAGTCAGTCGTGAAAATAGGATTTGAACCCAAGTAGTCCAGCCCCAGATTCCATGTTCTGTTCCATTACACTAAAAAGCATATCTGAAATAGAATTTAAGGCTTTAGTCGTTCAGTTTTGGACTGATTTGAACTATACAATTAAGTGTTTTATTCTTTCTTTATGATGGAAGTTGTCATTCCATTACAAAATGTAAGAGATTGCAGGTATTGACCCGTTTCACATTCTGTTTAAAATTATAAGAAACAGTTGAGAGTTAAGAGTTGAATATGGAGAAAAGATGAGATATAGCACTTGAGGTTTGTCTTCTAGGGAAAAAAAATGAGAAGTGGGAAGAGAATATGGCCCGCATGCCTCTCCGAGGGTGGCATATCCGAACTCCATGCTTTCTTCCTGTCCAACCACTAAACTTCATCTTTTCCTAGTGGAAAAAGACAAGACAGGCATTGGCAAACAAAGGAAATTTATCCTACCAGAAATAGTCTCTACTTGTCATTTGAAAAGGAGAAAATGTTGCCTTCAGTAAAACCAAGTGTGGTATCAGGAAATGGTAGAAGTAAACCATAATTACTCAAAACAGAGGTAACCAACAGAAGGAGAAGCATAGCTTTTACTTTTAAATAGTTCCTTCCCGTGTGTCTCCAACCTCATTTTGCTTTCACTTCAGATAATGTCCTACTTTGACAAATTAGTGAAATAAGCTTAGGAAGTGTTGCTGTTAATGTGGTAGTTTTGAATCTCTGCTCTCTCATTTATTGGCAGCTCGCCTTGCCAGTCATAGTAATGCTTGTCCATTAGCCATTTCCCACAGCATGCTGAATGGAACTAAAGCTATTTTGTTTGTAGCTTTTATTTCTTGAAAAGTTGCCCACAAGATTTCAGATTTAATGCCAGCCGCAACGTGAGTTTTTAAATATCCATGGCTCCAGCCTGATAAGTAACTGAAGAATCTCACCTGAAGAAGCCTGGCCTCTGTCTTTTCTAATAAGCAGCCATACTATAACTTTAGAATTTGCTATTTTTAACTTGTTTCTTCCTTCCAGGGGAAGGGGACATTTTCATTTAAAAAATGATATGAACTGACCCCTATTTCAGATCAGTTTGTAATGCATTGAAGTATTAAATGCTTTGATTTGATTTATAGCCTTGTTTGCTCTGCATCACCAAACCCTAGTGGGATTCAAAGAGAAGCTGACCACAGCTGAAAATTCCCAGATCTGGTTCACCTGAGGAGAGCTTCTACTTATACTGAAAAGAATATGAAAATTCAAAAGTTTAAAAGTACAGCAAGCAAATAAAAACCATTCATTCTAATTTGTTCCCTTGATTAGGAAGTGCCTTGACCAATTATTTTTCTATTATCTACCTAGTTAGATGTCAAGGAATGCTTTTTATACATATGGCCTTAGTTACTGATGTATCCTTCAAGTTATACAGATATATTCTACAAATCTTTCAAAAAAAGCTTTGAATTGTAACCACTAGAGAGTTTAAACTAGAAAGGTATATTTATCAGCTTGGAGTGCCATAACAAAATACTCTAGTTGGGGTGGCTTAAACACAGGATATTTATTTTCTCACATTTCTGGAGGCTAGAAGACAGAGATCAAGGTTCGGCAATTTTGGTTTCTGGTGAGGACTTTCTTTTGGCTTACACACAGCCAGCCACCTTCTCACTATGTCTTCACATGTTAGAGAGAGAGAGAGAGAGAGAAAGAGAAGAGAATGAATGTGACAGAGAGAGAATGTGATAGAGAGAGAGGTCTCTGGTCTCTCTTCCTCTTATAAGGACACCAATCCTATCGGATTAGGGCCTCATCCTTATGATCTCATTTAACCTTAATTACATCCTAAAAGCCCTATCTCTAATTATGGTCACATTGGGGTTGGGGCTTCAACATATGAATTTGGTGGCGGGTGGGGGGGGAGGGGGTGTGGAGAACACAATTTAGTCCATACTAGAATTTATTTCTTTTCAAGACACTCAAACAAATATGCTAGTGCCCCCAAACTAGACTAACGTGTTTGGAAAGAGAACTTAAACACTTACATTGGTCTCAAGTAGATGGTGTTGTACAAAAGTAATATATTTCATAATCCACTTAAAAATAGTGCATTATCTTTTTAAATGAAGATCTGGATTACTTATTTCTCTGTTACTGTTTTCTGTTCTGTTACTCTTTATCATATTCAATCTTAAAGTGTACCTAGATACTTTTCCTTTCTCAGTTTTAACTTAAAGTCCTTTTGAGCAATTTGACAGATATCCTACTAAGCATGTTCTTCTAGATTTCAATAGTATTCATTCTATTCCTCATCAAAAGTTTATTGTCCTAATATCTAAACTGCAGTCAAGAAATTTGATCTTTTTCTTTGACTTTATCTATCTACACTTCCCAAATTCTTCTTTTCTTTTCTCAAATAATATATTTCACCTGGGAGAACCATCATTTTTTCTAACCTGGACTACTAAGAGAATCAGATTTGATGTTCAGAACTCAAGAAGTGCTATCCTTTAGCTTACAAGGCTGATATCTGAAGAAAACTCACCCTCCAGCCAACCCAGAAATACTGAATATTTATTTACTTAACACTGCGTGAAGTGCTTTAAACTGTACAAAGTAAATACTCTTCTGATCCCTCAAGTAGATTAGCTTCCCTTGCTGTAATTTCTCTTATTACTGTGTACTTGCCCTTCTTAGCACATATCACAGTTATTAATAATGTTTTGTGTAATTTCTTGTTTTATGGCTTTCTTCCAGGACTATAGTTGTATTCACTGTTGTAGCCGCTGCATTTCTGGCTCATAATTTGTTCCTAATAAATATTTCTTGAGTGAATGAATGAAAAACATAGCCCGTAGAACTATGAGAAAGCAAGCATACAATCCAGAATGTGGTACACTGAATAAGAAAAATAACTAGGTTTCTTCATGAAATCATTGGCAGAATGGGAGGGGGAGGCCTGCTTCACAACAAAAGAGAACTAAAAGACGTAACCGAATGCCATAGAGTTGAGCACTACGGGTTTGAACTGTGCAGATTCACTTATTGTGGATTTTTTTCAATAAATGTACAGATGGCTCACTGTATACCCAGGGTTTCACATCTTGGATTCACCCAACTGCATATCAAAAACAGCAATTTCCATCTACGATTAGGAGTCCATGGATGTGAAGAGCTGATTGTATGGATCGTTCCACACCATTTTATATAAAGAATCAATCCCCCATGGATACCAAGGGATGACGGTAGTTAAGTTTTGGGGAGTCAAAAGTTATTTTATATAAGGGAGTTGAACATCTGCAGATTTTTGACTATGCAAGAAGTCAGCACCCCTAACTCCCATGTTGTTCAAGGGTCAACTGTGTATGGATGTTATGTGGGTATTGATTAATAATGAAGCATGTCAAAGGACATTTTGAGGTAATTAGATGAACTTGAATACGAACTAGATATTAGATTATGCCATGAAATTATTGTTAATTTTGTTTAGGTATTATGGTTACTTAGATAGTATCCTTTCTTTTTTTAGAAATGCGTATTCAAATATGGACTATAGAATATTTTAACAAAAGAAAAAAGGGATATGTATATGTGAGAATGAGGCAAAATCTTGGTAATTGAAAGTGGGTGATGAGTATATGGGGATGTGTTATATAGTTCTCTCTACTTCTGTGACTATTTCAACATTTTTATAATAAAAAAATTAAAACCAACAAAACATAGTCCCAATCTCTAGGAAGCTCATAATCTAATGAAGGCAAGAGACAAAAATATAGGAAACAATTAAACATTAAACAGATACTAAGCCAAATAGCAGAGATAGCACTATGGGTTCAGAAAATGATGGGTGGGTTGTAGTGATGAGAGTCTTCATTGAAGAGGCAGGACTTGAGCCCACCTTTGAAGAACGGAGATTTCACTGAGGAGGAAGGCATTTCGAACCAGAGGAACTAGCTCGCACTATTAGGAGTACCGTGTGGTCCCTTTAGCTCCAGTCCCTCCTCACTAATAACAACCAGGAAACAACAGGAATGAGAAGCTGAAGAGAAGACGTTAGTGTTGCATTTTCACATTCTTAAATTCCCTTGGCTTCAATTACTATTCCTAAACTGTACCAGGAAATGCGGATACATTTGTCTCTTGAAGAGGTATGAAAAATTGACTCATAGAGCGTATGAAAGTGTCATGCCCTCTCTCCAAGTCCTCTGTGTTTAGTTGTGTCATGTTTTTGCTTTAGGCATGAGAAGCAGGGTTCACGCCACGTTGCCAGCTATTTTGAGGCTTTGCAGAGCAGCTGTTCTTTCACTCAGTTGCTAACTCACCTTAATAGCAAACTTGATAGGTCATTTCTATCTAACTTGGTTATAATTGGATTAATGGATTGCCTTTCGATAAGTATGTTCAAGATGTTCTGTGTTCTTATTGTGGCTTTAATAAGATCTATGGCTTTGATAGTGTCTCTGCATGCAGCGCTCTTTTCCCTGAGGCTTGTCACTTCAGACCAGGCTTCACCCATGCCCTAGCTCCTTCTGAGGGAAGGTAAAGGCTCCAGATACCCTCTGGACAAGGAGCAGTATTTCCTTTCATTAGTATATGAAAAAGAAGTGGTCTGAAGAAGAAAGAATAGACCTCATAGATGATGACGTGGCTTTCTTCCCTTTTTGCTGTATTCGTGTTCCCTGAGTCATCTCATCTATCCCAATAGCTTTAATAATAATCTACCTATATGTCAGAGGTTGCAAAAGAAAATTGAAAACTTTGGTCTCACATGTTTGTGGTGATGCTGGTGTAAACAAACCTACTCCACTGTCAATTGTATAAAAGTATTGCACATGCAATTACAGTGATGGGCTGTACCATCTAGGTTTGTTTAAGTACACTGATGTTCACACAAGGCTGAAATCTGCCTAACATCTCATTTCTCAAAACATATCCCCATCATTAAGTGGTGAATGACTTCACAGTAGTTCTCCCTGCCCTTATCTGTAGTTTTGCTTTCCACAGTTCTAGTTTCCCAAGACCAACAGCAGTCCAAAAATATCAAGTGGAAAATTCCAGAAATAAACAATTAATAAGTTTTAAGTTGTGTACCATTCTATGTAGTAGGATGGAATCTCGCGTTGTCCCACTCCTTGCCTGGGAAATGAATCATCCCTTTGTTCAGTGTACCCATGCTATACATGCTTTCCTTCCCTTAGTCACTAAGTAGCCTTCTCTCTTACCAGATCATCTGTGGCAGTATAGCAGTGGCGCTTGCATTCAGGTCACCCTTATTTCACTTGGTAATTACCCCAAAGCTATTCACATAAGTTTTATTACAGTATTTTGTTATAATTTTTCTAGTTTATTATTAGTGTTAATCTCTTACTATGCCTAATTTATAAATTAAACTTTTCCTGGGTATATATATATGGGGAAAATGTATATATAGGATTCAGTACTATCTGTGGTTTCAGGCACCCACTGGGGTCTTGGAACATGTCCCCCATGGATAAGGAGGGACCACTGTAAATGCTTAGATGTGGAGACGGAGTACCTGGATTCAAACTTCGCTGCTTTTGCTCTGCCCCTACCCAATTCATTTTCACCACCCTTGAAATTGTCTTTTTATAAAGTTTAAGTGAAATTATAACTAAATTTATACCTAACAATATCCAGTGATTTCCTGAAATAAAATTCATGTTCTTCACAAGCTAGTCTATACTTGCCTCCAAACTGTCATCTCATTCATCTCATTCTCATTCCTCAGCTCATTCTGCTCCAGCTATATTGGCCTTCTTCTGTTTCTAAAACATGCTGGACCTTTTCCCACTGCTTAGAATGTTCTGCTTCCAGATCTTTATGTGGCTATTGCTGTCATCAGATTCAGAAAGGTGTTTCCTGATCATTCAATCAACAGCACCTTCTACTTCCTTACTCTGTTAGTGATACCGTAATAATAAAATGGTGTGGTGAAGCTATACGGTGTATAATTATGAGCTCCTGTGCCAGGCTCCCTAGGACTGAACTCTGCTTTGTTTACTTACTAGCTCTGTGACTTGAGGGAAGATATTTAACCTTTCTGTATCTCAGTTTTTGTCTTCTGTGGAGTGGGAACAGTAGTAGTACCTACCTAATTGTAGTGAGGATTAAATGAATTAAAACTTGAAATGCACTTAGAGCCCATGACTAATTGCTCAACTAATGTTATAGCATTGTTATTTTCTTAGCCCTTACCAATATCTGAAATTATTTTGTTCATTTAATTGCTTGACCTTTTTGTCGTCTGTCTCCTTCATTCTAAACTTAAAACTCCAAAAATAAACTAATAAATAAATAAATAAAACTTGAAACTCCACAAGGGTAAGGACTTAGCTGCTATTTTCTTCACTTGCAAAGCCCTGGCACCTGAAAGGCACCTGATTCATACTTGTTGAAAATTAAGTGAATAGATAAATAACATTAGATAAATTACTTAACCTCTTGGAGCTATCAGATTTTCTTTATGCAAAATGTTATCCACATTGTGGATATTGAGATGATTAAAGGAAATAATTTTATGTCTTTGGCACAATATGCAGCACAAAGAACTGATAGAGGTGAGTGTGTAAATAATTGTATCCATTATCCATCCCATACAAAACATTGTTTATCCTATTGCTTGGTTGCTGTTCTTCCTAATGGCTTTACTACTCATCTGGTTGCCTAAGATAAAAACCTCGGTCTTCCTATGTTTCTCCACCCCTTCTATTCCCACACCTAATTGTTCTGTATATTCGATCTATCCTACTCTTAAATGCCTTTGTAATCCCTCTTCTTCTCTTTCCCACAGTTTAGATCCACATGCTTTCTTGCTTAGCCTATTTTAACAACCTTCCAACTTCTTGCTCTTCTTTTCCACACTTGATCCTCTAGCATCTGCTTTATTGTTGCCTACTTTAGAATATAAATTGACCATCTTACTCTCATGCTTAATGACGTTTGGTGATTCCCCATTGTCTGCAAATTAAAACTTAAATTCCTTACTAGCAGGACTTCAGTTTTAGCCTTCTTTTCTCCTCTCCAGCCTCTCCATTCTTATACTCTGCTTTGGCCGTGCTAAATTTCTCACTTGGCGCAGATCACCATGTTGTGACATGTCTTTGTACCTTTGCTCATGCCTTTTCCTTTGCCTCCCCTGGCCCTCCACATTAGCTTTTCCCTATTCCTTATTCTGCCTGGTTAATTCCTACCTATCCTTTGAGATCTAGGCCAGTTGTCACTTTATCTGTGAGGCCCTCTATGATATCCCTAGACAGAGGGAACACTTTCCTTTTGTTATTCTATCACAGTGTTTTAAGGATCACATTGTATATTGACCTTCCTGACTGTTGCGCTCAGTTAATCTACCAGCCCCTTGGAGCTGAGACATACTTTTTAAAATGCACACATACATGTATGTGTAGAAAATAGGTGTGTGCACACTGATGTACCTTCTCTGGGGTCTGGTGGAAGGAAGAAAGTCTTATATTCTAATACTCTATACTACCACTTGTAGGGAACTGACCAGGGAATTAAGATTTTGAACTTTCTTGAAATTTAAAGTACAAAAGGTTTAAGAGGGCAAGAAATCAGATTCCTGGCATTTTCTCCAGATGAGGAGAGCAGAGGGATTTCCTGAAGTTTTCCTAAGCTATACTAGAAATAGGAAAAGGAGAAGGCCTGCCTGGCTTCCAGATAAGATTTCTTCTCTGAGTCTCTTTACTGGGACTGGGTTTTCCTGCCCTTATCTGTCTCCATGCTGACTCTGAGCTGTAGTCCCTTCCCCTTTCATAGGTCTGCTCTTCCTAAACTGTGTTCTAAGACTTGCCTGTATCACTGGGACTACTGGCTTTCTGCTTCCCAGCAGCACCTCTGGTCTTGCTGGCCATGAGTGTTGTCCCTTTTTGACCTGTTCTGGCCTTTTTTGTTTATTATGATCCTGCTCTGACAAATACTATGATTCCTGGTATTTGACCCCAGCCTGATCCATGAGTGATTCTGCTATGCCCTTTGGTTTTCCCGGAAGGGGAACTTATCGACTGTCAGGGGAGCCAGATGATACCCTGGGGCCAGACTGTGACAGCCTGGTGTGCTTAGGCCCCTCAGCTGCCTGAGGAGCCCTTCTCTGGATAGTCAGCTAATTGGGGATGGACAGTTACTGCATTTTCCTGTCAACTCGTAAAGACAAGTTGTATTGATAAGATATTTTAGGAGCTTGCAGTGCATGCTAATGACTAAGCAATAAGGTTGTCAGAAAGATTATGAACTGCTTGAGGACAAGGATAATGTCTTTTACTCCTTTTGTTTCCCTTCTTCATAGCCCCTCAGCAAACATTAGTCTTCAATGACTGTCATCTGAGTAATAATTACCGAGTGGCTGGATCACAGTTTTTTGTTTTGCCTTTTTTTTCTTTTGTTTTCTTTTAGATTGTTCCTTGTGCTGAGAGATTGATTTAACTGTAATGGAAAATGTATAGATAGATACTAGTCCAGAGATTTTAAAGTATGCTTTTTTCACTCAACATTAGTTGTACTCTTACACTATTGAGATTTTGTTGTTATTAAGGTTATTGTATTTGGGGAAGAGGTATAAGTCCTTTATTCCTCTTGGAACTGTAAAAAGATATGAAATAGCATGTCTAAGGTTCTCTCCTTCCATGAAAGATTATGATCCCCACTGATGTCATACAAACTTGAAGGCTGATCTTTTCAGGCAGAAAATTAGGGCATTTCTGCATGGAATTGAAATGAAATATATTTATCAAGTAGAATTGAATCTATTCCACAGTAAAAAGAGTAGTCCACCTTCACAGTGAGTATATATATGATTCAGCCCTTTTAAAATACTTAAGCACAAAAGGGAATTGGTTCCTCTTCAATTTACATATGCTGCCCAAAACTCGGGTTGTTTCTATTAAGAAGTTCCAGGTATCTCAGCAAGAACTTTCAACATCACAATTTTTGACAGATGCCTGGTTAGTTTAATAAAATAAACACATGTACACACACACTCAAAACTTCCCTTAAAATTGTGTTTATGATATGAGCCATAATTTTTAAACTCTGCTCTCCATTTGAAAGCTTGCAAAGCAAACTCTACCTTAATTTTTAAATACCTTTGGGAGGTAAAGGGAGGAGGAATGTCTGCAAGAGCCTCAATTCTTTGTCTAGTTCCACTGCCCTTGTGATCTTCGTCATGAAGGAAGGAATAGTGTGTTTTTTAAATTATTCTTGCAAATAATGAAGCACTTTATGTTTTGTGATTAAACAAAGATGCAGTATGCCATAGCTTGTATTTCTTTATTTCTCAATATTAAACCCTGAAACCAAGTACATAGGTGATGTTTAGGCTCTAAAATTTTTTATTTAAATTTTTGCCTTTTTCACATAAATAGCATTGTTTCCTTATAGTTGAAAATGCCTGCTGATTATGCGTGAGGTAGGCAGGATGATCATGTAGACTTTCTATTCCTAGTGCATTAAAGATGGAGCTTTCAGTTCATAGTTCTGGTTTAGAACTAGTCTTCATATCTTTAGTTAAAATAGCCACCCTCTTTAGGTTGGCATTTGCCAGCATAATCTGTGCTGTAGTTTCCTGCAAGGCTACTGTAAAAAATGATCCTTGGAAATTTCAAAATATTCTTGACCTTGTGTCTGAAACAGAGTAGGTGTTTGATGAATATTTTTAAACTTTTACACACATATCTGTATGTCTTCTCACATCTTGTTTTCTTTTCTCTCCATGTTTCTATGAGCAAATGTATGTATTAATAAATATTACAATACTAGTCCCTTGACTGTGTATACAGACTTTGTGCCCAGTAAACCTAGCTTTAATTGTATCATTCTGCAGTATAAATAGATGCTAATATTACTCAAGAAGGGATCTCATGTTCACATACTTCATATGGGTTCAACATGGTTTGGACTCAGACTTGAATCCAAATCCTTTTCCTTCTATTTACTTTCTGTATAACTTTTTAAGCCTCGCATTTCTCATCTTTAAAGCAAAATAACATCTCCCTTCATAAAGTTGACATGAGAATTTAAATAAGAAAATGTATATCAGGCATATAGCTTGAAACAAGTAAACATTCAATAATTTGTGGTTGCTGCTGTTGTTACTGTCATCATCATTGTCAGTAGTTGTCACTTAGACTACTACAGGTTTATTTGTTACATATACTCTTGGTAAGTTTCATCCCAAAAGTTCACATTCCTCTTTTTTTTTTTTTAATTATGGGCCAGGGAACAAAAACTTTATCTGGAGCTACCAGGAGGAAGACTTTTTTCCTGTTCTCTCTCAGTATGCCTCACATTTAATATATTTTTATGGAACCAGCTGTGTGATTAGGATAGATGGTACAATTATGATTAAAAATTCTCTAAGAACATAGCATTTTCATAACTGAGTGTTTAATTTTTTAAAAAACTCTCTTAAACACTGCAAGTCATACGGCTCAGCAGCAGATAAGAATGTATAGGCCACTTTGAAAGCTTCCCTAGTAATTTAAAGACTGGCGCTTCCTCGCGTCCCCCTGACACCAGCACAGGATGAGCTAGATATGGGTAATGTACGAAAAACTCATTGGAAACAGGTGAGAGAGAAAGTCGTGTCCCGCCCCACCCCTTCCCCAGCCAGAGAGGTTTAAGCTCCCTACAGTCCTGGTCCCACCTGTCCTCTCTCCCTAAAAAATGACCCCTCCCCATCCTGTACACAGCACCCAAGGCAGTGCACACATTGAGACTGCTTCCTTTCCTCCCCTCTTCTATCAAAACTCAGGTTCCCAAGGAGGTCCTATTACAAGCTACTCGAGTTATGTGCAGTCAAAAAGAGGAGTTTGTGAATTGAAAGGATCTAACTGGTAGACCATGATTTAGGAGAAAATACTTAGGGAAGGGAAAGACTCAATGGAAAGTTCTTCCATCTGAAATTCTTCTTCATACCGCTTTATTTTAAAAGGAGAGACGAGAACTTTCCTACTGTCTCTGAAAGGGAATGAGAAGATATGCAACTACAGCTAAGTAGACAGATAACTCTACAATAAAATGCACTCTATGAATCATTCTTAGGGTAAATGCGGGAATTCTTGAAAAAAAATTTTTTGAGACATATAAGCTTACTTGATTTTCTCATATACCAGCCATTACTTTAGCATAGGTCATCCCGTGCCCCCTTTTGGCAGGACACATACTAAAATTGGTAAGCCTCACCTTGCATGGTTATATAGGACCATAAAAATGACCATTCACGCAAAAACCATACAAAGCATTCATAATAAGCAAAAGAAAGAATTGAATTGTTCTGTAACCTTGAACAATTTTTATCAAAACATTAAATCTCTTACTGTCAGTTATAAGTGTATATGAAAATGAAAAAAAAGTGAAACTAGTATTTAGTACACTAGTATTTATGTAGTACCGTTTAAAACATTAGAAACATTTCGAATTAAAATGTTTTCTTTTTTGTAAAAAACTCGTGTAGAATAATCTGAATAGGGCTTGCCACTTTATCATACCATTTATGATACGAAGCTCGCATATTTTCTCACGCCCTAACGAACTGTCATGCTCCTGAGCTTGCATCATTCCCATTCCAGCATTTCATCTTTGTGCTTTCAGTGTCATGAAACATCTCCATATTGCTGCAATGCGAAGTTTTTTGCCAGTCTGTCACTTCCTCTAGACAGCTTTATCCTTTTCGTCACAACCCCTTTTCTCATTTATGTCAGTAGTTTGCCTCTGACTAACAAGAGGTCTCTTGAATGATGACAGTTTCAACATCTCCATGGTCAGCTGTTCTTCTGTAACTACATTGACATTTGATTATAATTTCACTTCTAACAATCACGTTTTTTGCTGCA
Source organism: Eonycteris spelaea (assembly GCA_003508835.1). Lineage (NCBI taxonomy): Eukaryota > Metazoa > Chordata > Mammalia > Chiroptera > Pteropodidae > Eonycteris > Eonycteris spelaea. The sequence goes on along the minus strand of PUFA01000002.1, from coordinate 24,888,065 downwards.
CCTTTATCTTTGTTGGCTAATTCTTTTGATTATGCCTTTTTTGTAAAATATCGCGTGGCAGCACAACTACATGTTTTACTATCTGTGTGTGAACTGAATAATAGATGCTCAACGACCGGTCACTTTCAGACTTTGAAAGAAATGACCTGATTGGCCACTAATCGTGTTGCACATCTGTGATTTATATAGTGTGTTTTGTGACTGAAAAACTAGCAGTGAAGTTTTTACCTTATGCTGTTACTCACAGTCATATAATGTGATAAGTTTGAACCATATTGTTAATTGACTGGTATTATCTAATTAAATGGTGGTAACTGAAATTCATGCATATCAGAACCGTGTACAGCAAGGATATCAGATTGAAAATCTGTCAGGTAGGCCAGATCCAAAGATTGCTTTCATTTTGTTTCACTGTTACTTCAACTAGCAAGTAAAGAAAAGATAAAAAATTAAAGATACATGGGAGGCAGGTGAGCTCACTTCACCGGTGTCCCCCTTGTTCCTCAAGATGATATTTTTGAAGTTTGGTGGTCTCAGGAACCTGCTGGGCGTGCTGCATTTATCCCTTTTGTTGGGGATGCCATTGAGAACTAGAGAACAAAATTAATTGTTCAAGTTTTCACAACTAGTTAATGGCGACATAGCACTGGAGGTTAGTTCCATTGACACTTGGTTCTGGTATTTATTCTTTCTTCTGACCCCCTTCAAACATACATTCTGTTCCTCTTAAAGGATGCCCATGAGAAAATGTGATCTTGGAAGCTTTCCTTTGTTAGAGGTGCCCTTACAATAGTTACAGCACCTCAAATGTCAAACCAATAGGACTTTCATTTCTCTTTTAGTAGGGATAGGAATAGTCTTGTACTTCTGTAGCTTTTTGGACAAAGGGAGCCCTCAACCAGAATGTACATATCAGTCAACATTGAAAGATCAAAAATCCTTTAAGCTTCTCTTAAATTCTAGCAGAACACATTTCCCATATCAGTTGCAGCTCTCATACTGCTCTGTGCTGTCTTCTCTGACAAAATGAAGCCTTTGGCCATCACTGCTATTTTGAAAATCAAAGCCTTTGGTCTCTAATGGAATGTTTATGAAAATACTCCATTTTGAAATTTGCTCAGGAAAAGGAAGTACAGTAAATGATGTTAGAAGTCCCTCTGGCTTGCCTTGGCATTGATTCATTTAATGATATGTACTCTGGAAATTTCTGGAATTAGTGTGAATAAGAGTATTAAAACCCAAAGCTGAATAAGCTCTTATCTTACTTATCTCCTTCCATGGAAGTATAGCATTAGATATGCATCCCTAATTGTTATTTCTATATAATCAAGTAAATTTCCATTTGCCAAATTTAACAGAGGTATCTAGGGTAAGCTAAAAATCCCTAATACCTATGTCAAAAGTCTCATCTGTTTGCATTCTGTTGCTTACGTGAAAGTGGAAGATTTTTTGGATGGAACAGTGTAGAATGGCAAACCTATAGTAAAAAGATATCTGTGTATCTGTCATTCTCTGTTGCTTTCCTTGATGTCAGTAGGAAAAAAAAAAAGAAATAGTCAAATGTATGAAACATTTAGTTTCGTAATATAGTGAGTCATAATACTCACCTGTAAAAGAGGCCCAAGGACCTTTGGCTTATCCTTTGGTGTTGGCTATGTCTTGGTGTAAAAGCATTGATGTATCTTAAAGTAAATAACATTTATTCAAGAAATATTTATTGAGAGACTGCTGAATAACAGGAATTGTTCTTAGAAAGAGCTAGCAATAAATATAAGGTAGTCAAGCCTCTTGCTTTCCTGGAGCTTATACTCTAATGGGGAAGAAAGAGACAGAAAATAAATAAATTACATGGCTTGATTAATTAATTGATCAGTTTAATGGCTTTCACTATACATTTCTGTTTGTTGGCCTATCAGCCCAGCACCTTACTAGCCTGGTCTGATCACTCAAAGTATTATAGACTTATAAAGTATTGAAATGGAACTTTGGGGAATTGAGGGCAGTGACCTTTTAGAAAACAGACAGCTCTATCAGTGACTTCTGCTTGCTTGTTCCTCTCACATGCGCTCTGGTGCTGGCCTTTGTTGTTAGTTCTCAGGGTACTTCAGCTTTCTCTTGGAAATAACACACACACACACACAAATGGTTAGAGCTATCATTTTGACTTCAACTCAGAATCATTTGTTAACTTACTTCCTTTAAAAATAATTTAAAAAAAAATATAAGGAATATATAGCATCTTTAAATGACATTATGTTTGAAATTCCAGGCTAAAACTCTGAGTAAGAAGCTACTAATATTTTGGGAAATGTTACGTGTTTGTCCCTAGTCCCTAGCCTCTGAGTTCCCAAGGACATCCTTTGGTAACAGACTTACTTTCTAGTAACATTATTTAATTTTAAATCGTTTGCTATTTTTCATCTGAGGATATCTTTATTATAAAAACGGCAATTAAGAAACAACAAATTTTATCTTGGTAAACAAATTTAAGGCTGTCACTTTTTCTGTGTGCATTAAATAAATATGCTACATAGTTTTTCCATTTAAAAATATGAGTTATTTGATTATGCCATAGTATTAGAATTAAGAACTCACATTTTTGCTGAATGCACTAAACATCTTTGTCCACTTTTAAAAATTCTATTATAGAAACTACAGCTCTGTCAAATACTACATTTACAAACCAAAATATTTTTCTTTAACAAAGAAGGAAAAACTCCCATCCTTCGTTTAACCAGATACTCACAGTAGTAAATTTTTATCTTTAAAACAGGGAGGCCTGTTATTGCAGTTGCTTTTGTTTTTGTTATACCTTGGGTTTTTTGTTTTGCTTTTTAGAGGTTGAAGGATAATGCTCTTTCTGAAAGTCCAGTTAATTGCAGTGAGTAGATCAATATTTGGCAACGAGTCTTTTAAGGCCCTTTCTAACCCTGAGATTTTATGAATCTATATTTACCTTTGCCCCTGCTTTTTTCCCTTAGTGACGAGAGCTAAGATCATGTCAGGAGTAAGCTGGAGAGTGAATTGGGCTACAGTTTAGGAGGAGGTGATGGTCATTGAGTGGAAGTCATAAAACATATAGCACAGTTACTATTGGTTCCTTCTCCTTTATATATTTTTTTTAAATACTAGGCACATTTTATTAATTGTAATTATTTTTATTATTAGAGAGAGAAAAAGATAAACCTATAGATAAAACAATTTTAAGAAGTACCTTCTCGGGTACCTTCCCTCAAAGAGACAACCCATGAATCCTTCAAGATGGGTCAATATTTCATTTAAAATATGAATAAAAAAGGCTTTTTAAGTGAACTTTTGTGGGGAGAAATTATTTTTCAGGGGGTTAGAATGTAAGGCTTATTTTTTTGGCTCATTGAAAGCAGTTTCCTGAAAAACGGAATTTTCCTTGGTGGTCAGATGGAATTTGAGGTAGACATTTTATATCCCCTGAAGCTGGGACAGTCTTATGGATCTTTGTGTCCCCAGCTCTGGATATACCACCAGGCCATACCAGGTGCTCAGGTTTTTTTTGGCTGAACCAATACCCATTCTTAAGGGAATAATGAAAATTAGATAATCCCAAGTAAAAGGAGTGAATTTTTGATGTGTTCTTTTTCAGTTACTCTCCAAAATACTCCTTTTCAGAAATGTGAAAATGTTTTTATGTGTAAAATATTGGAACCACAGCACTGACCTTGTATTTCAGAGTTGGAGGAAATGAGATTGATGTTTCATACAGTTGTAAAATGCCAAAAATAAGTAGAACTGAAATGAATTAAAGCCCAGTGTTCAGAAAGGCCAAGTAAAAGCTTCAGATCAAGGGTGGCTATAATTGAAAGGTACCAAATAAGTATTTAAAACCATCCCTGCTGGGACGCTAAGATTTCTGAATTTCAAATTGGCATTTTATGTTTGACAAGGTGACACTGTATAAGAAATGTATTATAAAACACTGCTGTATGATAGGAAAATGATTGAACGTAAATATTTCAAGATGTGGACCACTGTTCAAATGTTATCATAAATCTTTGCCATTGTTTTAGGAGATAACTCTACATGCATATATGAGCTGAATTGATAGAGCTAGCCTGGCTCTTGGAAGGGAACTTGTCAGTGAGTTTCTGCCTCTCTGCTACCACTAGACCAATTTGACCACAAAAGTATTCTGTTAGATCTTTGGCATTATTATCATATGCTTATTGTCACATAGTGAGAAAACCCTTTTTTTTTTTTTTTTTTGAAGATACTGCATCTGGTATTGCATTTGTCCTCTGCATTGAGCGGTCTGAAATGTCACTCTCATGTGACATTAGAACAGACTGAGATAGTTGGTACTCTTAGACTTGGAAAAGGAAAGAAAAAGCTTGAACTACATAGTTATCTATCCCTCCATTTCTTGCAGGTTTGGAAGGTTTACAATAGCTGCTCTTCAGTCCAAAGTAGAACAGTATGAACGTGAAACCAATCGCCTCAAGAAAGCCCTGGAACGAAGCGATAAGTATATAGAAGAACTAGAATCTCAAATTGCACAGCTAAAAAATTCAAGTGAAGAGAAGGAAGCAATGAATTCCATTTGTCAGAACACACTTTCTACAGATGACAAGGGGAGCAAAGGCAGCAAGGAAGATACGCCCTCAAAGAATCAAGGTGATGGTGCCAGAAAGCAGCTTTGCTCAGCCACCTCAAGTTCTCACCTGCCACAGCCTTCTAACAGTTCTGCCCGGCAGGAAGGCACCAGCAAAACAGAACCAAATTCTTCTAAGAACAAAGACCTATATCAAAAACAGGTGGAAATAATGTTAGATGTGACAGATACAAGTATGGATACTTACTTAGAAAGAGAGTGGGGTAATAAGCAAGTGATTGTGCACCCTATAAAGCTGAAGAACTTTATGACCTTCCAGCTCCTTGTACTCCTTTGTCCCTTAGTTGCCTTCAGCTCAGTACTCCAGAAAATAGAGAGAGCTCTGTGGGAAAAGCAGGATGCTCCAAAAATCACTCAAACCATCTCAGAAAATTGGTGTTTGATGATTTTTGTGATTCTTCAAATGTTTGTAATAAAGAATCTTCAGAAGACGGCAGAAGTGAAAACGAAAAGAAATCAGAATGTTTTACTTCCCCAAAGACAGGGTTTTGGGATTGTTGTTCCACAAGCTATGCCCAAAGCTTAGATTTTGAAAACTCAGAGGCGAACGTGATAGCAAATTCTGTTGGAGAAATTTCTTCAAAATTCAGTGAGAAATCAGGCGCATGTTTATCCAAGAGGTTGAATTCTATTCGCTCTTTTGAAATGAATCGGACAAGAACATCCAGCGAAGCCTCAATGGATGCAGCTTACCTTGACAAAATTTCTGAGCTAGATTCTATGATGTCAGAATCAGACAATAGCAAGAGCCCTTGTAATAACGGTTTTAAGTCAGTGGATTTGGATGGGTTATCAAAGTCATCTCAAGGCAGTGAATTTCTTGAGGAACCAGATGAGTTGGATGAAAGAACTAAGCCAAATCTTTCCAAAGGTTCTCTAACTACTGGTCAGTTAGAAAATGGAAATGAATGGAAACCCACTTCTTATTTTTTCCTCTCTCCATCTGACCAGGAAATGAATGAAGATTTTTCACTCCATCCCAGTTCTGACTCAGGAACGATCGAAATCAAACCCCCAAGCTGTTTGTTTCAGACTGAGTTTTCCCAGGGTGTTTTGTTAAGCAGTTCACGCCGGCTATTTGAAGATCAAAGATTTGGGTCATCTTTGTTTAAGATGTCCTCAGAGATACATGATCTTCATAACCACCTTCAGTCTCCTTGGTCTACTTCTTTTGTGCCTGAAAAGAGGATAAAAACGTGAATCAGTCAACAAAAAGAAAAATCCAGAGCAGCCTTTCCAATGCCAGCCCATCAAAAGCAACTAAAAGTTGACTCATTATAAAGCTGTCATGTATGTTTTTGTCCAGAAAAAAATATCAGTTTTTAAAGTACTTTTTTCTCCCTTATAAAAGTTCTATATGATTTTGAATTGGTAATCTTTTAGTCAAGTGTCAAGTCAGAATGGTGGATTAGCCTGTACCAGAATACTTTTGTTCATTTTGAGCAGTTTGTTCTTTTTAATTTTCATTTGGGAATCTTTTTTATCAGAAAAGGTGGGGAGATGGTTTCTTTTTAATGAATAGTATATGTGTCTGGATTTGATATATTATGTTTTGAATCTTGATTTAACTGTTAGCTACAATGGCCTATTAATGAGCCTTTAATAGAACTTGGATTTCTTAAGTAAACTTTTTAAGTTTTGTCTACACACTGCTCATAAGACACTTGAGTTTCTTTAAAGCTTTCCCTAGGATGGATGTTATTTTGCCTGCCCCTTTTAATTTATGTTTAGTGGCAGCCTAGGCCATGATGGAAAATTAGCACTCTAACCCTACGCCAATATTCATTTACTTTTTTTTTAGGTTTTACATGTATATTTCATTTTTTAATACTGTTCAATTTTTGTAAAAAATATTTTTTTTGCTAGTGTGAAAGAATACATTTCTATTTGAAAATATTTGTTTTATGTCAGAACTTTCCTTTGCTCATCTTTTTGTGCATGTTGAAAATCAGAAATTGAAACTTTATGGGGGGAAAAAAAAGGCATGGAACAGTGGGTTTAGAGGAGCCTAAAATGGTAGCTTCATTGTTCTAGACTTAGAGTGCAAAAGCACTCACCGACAAGTTCTTGATCCACTTACATCCCAGGGGAGCTTTTTGGAGCAATGACGTTCTTCTTTGCATGTTCTGTTCTCTGTGAAGACTCTATGCATGGTAGCATTCTTGCTTGCACTATTTTTTCTTAAGAAAAAGAAGTTTCAGTTGGCTAATAGAATACCTTTTATGTAGGACAAATTTTTTTTTTTTAATGAAGAGTGGGTGAGAACAGGTCAGCTAAGCACAATTGTTAATTTAGGCTATGAAAAAGTATATTCTAAACATGTTTGGTAGGCCTATATAGGCTTTTAAGAATGGTTCGTGTGTCAATGACTTGTTTATCTAATGTGCACTGAACAATTTTACATTAATACTGTACTGTTTTACATTAATACTGCATGCTTTTCTATGTGAATTGAATAAAGGATGTCATAAGCACTCTTAATCTGTGATGTTGTCTCAGCTATTGAATTAGCCTATAAAGACCAGATAAACATCATTTTAAATCGATTTATGATAATAGGAGTTGACAGACTATGGCCATGGACCAAATCTGGCCTGCACCTTTACGAAAGGCCTGTGAACTAAAAATGGTTTTTACGCTTTTTATAGTTTTTAAAACCCTAAAACTAGTTCATAACACAGGAAAATACATGAAATTCAAAATTAAATGTTTCTAAATAGTCTTATTAGAACATAGCTATATTCATTGTTTACATATTATCTCTGGCTGCTTTTACAGTGTAATGGCAGAGTTAAAGAGTTGTGACAGAGACCATGTTGTCCACAAAGCCTAAAATATTTACTAGTTGGCCCTTCACAGAAAAAAATTGCTGACCCCTGTTATAACAGTTTCTAAGGATTCAACAAAACTATAAGAAAGTATAACAAGTCACTTTTATGATTTAGAGAATCATGCCCTCCACTTCAGAAGTAGAAGAGCCAAAATAAAATTTTTGAAAAGTTAACATAAAACATTTTTTGTTTTGGCTTATATATTTTCTAGTAAGTATTTGTACATTATCTTTATGACATGGTAAAAGCTAATGGATACTTTCAGAGATTTTAGCAGTTTAGATATCTTTGACAATGTAGTTATATGAAATTTTATTAAGTGTAGAAATCTAAAAATTTCCGAACTGATAGAGTAAATTTGGGGATAAGCCTCACTCTTCTGTAACTTATTTATCATGAATGTATCAGTTTTTAATCCAAATGTGTACCAGTATTATGCCATGGAAATCCTGATTTAACTGAAGCCTTCCCAGGGCGAGAGTGTCTGTTGGACCAGAGTGTTTCCCAGCTACTTCAGAAAGTGTTCCATCCTCCTCAAAACAATATTTCATAAATTAGGCCTGTGACATTCCTCAGTTGAAGGGAATAATCTGTGCAGGATGTGATTTTAATCACACACTCTCATTTGTCATCTTTACTATAATCTGATATGTCCTAACAAATATGGTGGTCTCATATCTTTAAATATATCTATTATACACGCACTAAAAAAAACCTACATATTGAAACCAAGTGCTTCGCTAGGCTCTATTCTAATCCGCTTTTCAGATTCTGTGAGCCAGCTATTATCCTCAGTTTACATATAAGTGAATTGAGGATAGTGGTCACACACAGCTGGAATGGAATAGAACTCTCTCTTAGAGCTGAGCTTCTGACTCCAGAGTTTATACTCTTCCTGCCCCATGCATGGGAGTTTACATTTGTAGGCCAAAGGAAGAATGGATTTGAAATTTCCAAGGATTCCTTTTAGAGTAGTAATTTAGAAGTAATAGTTTTTTTTCCCAAGTAACATTTAATTCCTGTCTGTGTTCCTGGATCTAACTCTACTACTAAGTGGAAGCTCAGTGATGAGTGTGTGTGTGTGTGCATGCACGTGAGCAACTTTTAAGTTTATAAAGATTTACATTAACTGACATTTAGGTGAATTTTAGAATAGCACTAAAGCTAAGTTATAAAAAAGTGCACTAGTGAAAAAGGAGACACTTATCAGTTCATGTCTTTACAAAAACAGCGTTTGTTGACTGCTCATCTTTCTAAAATGCTATGGCTGAGGGAATGTGATATGCTAGATTTTCTTTTTGACATGACCTTTAGTGTTTATCTTTTAATTTTCAAAATCTTCAAACCATGCAAAGTGACAAGTCTTTTACCTGTTTGAATGGATCAACTGAAACCAAAAGTGAAAATGGTAAACTTTAAGATTTTTAGCCCTTTAATTTCAAATCTGCTTTGCTTCCCTAGAGTCTCTCAATCTATTTACATTGGTTTGAAACAAATGAAGGTACCACTGAACAAGGGAAGAACTTTGGTCTTGAACCCTAAGATGTTTTAGGAACTTGTTTCTATGTATTTGAATGGTTTTCAATTTTTCAAAGTAACATGCATTGCTTTCCCCTCACTTTTGCACTTGTGACTGATATTTGTAGAAAACATCAAACTGAGATTAACAGTTTAATTTTATGGAGCGTAGCCTATTAGATTAGAAGGGTTTCCCAAAGCCTCCTAAGGTCTTTAATTTCTTTCATGGGTGCCCTACAACACAGTCTTTGCCTATCATGTAACACGATCCTTCTGATAATACTTGGCAGAGAGAAACCCTTTTAAGCAATGATCTCAGAGTGCATAGTGAACATTTATTGCCTAATTCTCGGAACCCCACTCTGAAGGAGGAAGCATCTACTAAATGCAGATTTCTTTTAAGAAGTCGGCTGGAACTAAGGCTAGGGCAATCTTCAATTTTATATGATAGAAGCTGCCTAGAATTTCTTGAAGCTCCACTTCTTTAAAGAAGGTAGATTCCTAGGTCTGCTGTCCTAACAAGGAGCAGGTTCCCTCTAATAAATGTTGGATTAACCAAATATGTAGACTAGTGCGCCTTCTGTGACACATAATTTGGGGGTGTAAAGATCCAGTCCCCAAAGGCAAGCGTTTGGCAAGACATTTACTGAGACTTCTGTGAAGGGGAAGAACCTAGTTCTGGTCCATTATAATTCATATAACATTGCTGAGTAGAAAAGTGCCCCTGCTGGGAATAGAATGGATCAGGGGAACCCAGAGGGCTTCACGAAGGCACTATTTGCTTTGGGTCTTTAAGGATGGGTCAAAGTTCTTTGTGGAAGAGGACATTTCTGCGTGTTCCTGGAGGGGGCGCCTATTCAGATATCATCGTAGAAGAGGTGTAGAAGGAACCATTCCCCAAACGCCAGGGCTCCGGATTGAAAAAGGTTTCCAGATTGCAGGCTGAGCTTGCAAGTTTGGCTTTGCCCCGCCTTCTCTCTCTGAGCGTCGAGTGAGACTCCCAGCTCGCTCTCGCCGCTAGGGCCGGCGGCCTGATGGCGAGACAGTGACTCCCTGGGCGCTGGAAGTCTCTGAAGGTGGCAGGACTGGCCCATCATCTGTCCATTAAGCCGAGGCTTGGCGCTCCGAAGGCCAGAAGGCGCGACCTTGCTTCACTCACAGGGTCATCTTTGTGTTGGGGATGGAGGAGTGAGGTCTGGCCCGCCGGCCTCGGCTCTGTGCCGTCTTTGCACCCTCTGATTCCAGTGAACCCAGCCTTCCCGGATTCCCGCAGCCAGTGCTGCTCTCCTTCCGCGTCCCTCCTCCCCGCGCTCTTACTCTCCCGAGACCACAGACCCGCCGGTGCCTCTCCCGCCGGAGTTTCCAGCGTTCTTGAGCGCTTTCTCACTTTGTCCCGCCCAAGCCCCCCTGCACCCCGCCAAGAAACAACTAGCTCTGCGGTTTCCTTTCATTTTATTACCACTCACGAAACCTGGCGATTAAGACGCGAAACCAACAAAGAGTTTTCTTTCCACCTTAACCTTGCACACAATCCTTTAACAAATTAATTAATCCTAATGAATTAACACTTCATTTATTTAAACGCGCTACAGTCCATGAATTAAATTTTCATGCAGTGATTAAAGGCTGTTAAAATATGCATGATTTCGTTAAAATTTTATAATAAATCAGGGCAATGTGTTACATGACAAGGCAACTATTTCCCAGTCCCTCGCAAGGGGCTTTGATTTGTGCGGGTGGCGGGAGGAGGGGCTGCTGGCGGTGGCGCCGGCAAGCGTTGCAGCCGGGCGACAGGACCCAGCTCCACACTCTGGCGTTTGGACTCGCAGCGTCGCGCTTTCTTCTGCGGCTTCTGGAGCCTTTGAGGAATCCTGCTCTTGCAGGCAGAGCTGAGCCTGCGGAGGGCGACGGAGCCCGCCTCTCTGTGCGAGGAACTGCACTCGTGGGGGGCTGGGGGTCCTCTGCTGTCCGTTTGCGCCAGCGGAACTCCCTCCAACCAAGACGTGCGTGCGTTCGTGCCGCAGCGGCAGGCAGACTACCTGGGGAGAGGGAAGGCGACAGAACTTCCATCTCGTCGCTTGGGGTCATGGATGGGGATGTCTGTCGTAGAGTTGTTTTGTTCGTTGTTTTTTATCCCAGAGACCTCGAGGCCCCTTCTCTGACCATCACGCTCTTTGAAGGTGCCTGGCTGGGCAGGCAGGCTTTGCTCCTCTGGGGACCTAAGACTCAGGGGCCCGAGGCCATATTTAGCGGTACAATGTTATTCCCTTGGACAGCAAAACTGGTTCTGGCAACTAGCGGGCGGGGAGGCGTGCCCGTTAGCATGGAGTTGCCTTGTATCACCCGTAAGGCTTTCACAAGGTAGGTGGGTTTTAAGTCCACGGAAAGATTAGGGTGGAGGTGGATACACAGATTTCTACATATGTAGCTCCATGAGTGATAGTGACCCGCGGTGCACTCTTACTGAGCCATCTGTAGGGGCGCAAGGGCATCAGCGACATCTCGGGATAGGGTGGGTAGTCCACATCCAGGAAAGTGTTCCCCCAAAAGGTGCATTTGAATTAAACGGCCAGAAGAAAGAAAACTAGGTTTTCCACCGCCTTACTCAGGAACCAGCTGGGACCCGGTCTGAATGCCGGGCTGAGAGCCTCACAGGAAGAGATCATCTCCAGCCCCGACAACTCACCCAGCCCGGCTTGTAGACCGAGGGAAACGAATTCCCGCGGGTACCTGCAGGGCGGGGTAGAAAAGAAGTGCCGTGGCCCCCAGAGTCTCCGGCCCCTACCAGCAAGAGCATGGCTCTGGACGCACGCCTTGGGCTTAGCTGGGCCCTGGGGGTGGCAGAAGGCAGAGGCACCGTCCAGGATAGGATGGGGTGGGCACCGCGGCCTTGCAGGTTGTGCGGGGAGGTCGGAGGGCCCCTAGCAGGGCCGGCGAGGAGCTCACTCTTTTCACCACGTGAAGGACGCGGCCGGAATGCGCGAGGGGTAGCGCTGAGACCGAGGATCAACGTAGCCCAGACGTGCCCTGGGAAGGCGGCCCCGAGGCGAAGCGAAAGTACCGCACCAGTCCCCCTGAAGCTCACCTCTCAGATTGGGTCCCAGCAGGAGCGCGCCGAGACCTCCCTAGTGCAACCCCTCTTTCTGAGAACCGACCTCTCCCCCCACCACGCCCCGCCGCCACACACACACACACACACTCAACACACACTTGTGGGCCCCTCCTCCCTGCCTGCCCTTGCTCACTGCTTAAAACAACCTCAGCTGCTTCTAAAGCCGACTGTCTCTGGACTTCGGGGGTCTTCTCCTGCAAAGCCTAGTTTCAAACTGGGCAACTGCCCGCAGGAAACTTGGCGCCCTGAGTCTGGGAGGAACAGAAATCACTCTTGGGCCCCCCAAACCCTAGGTGGCCCAGCCTGCAGGTAGGGAAGGATGCCCTGTTTCGGGCAAGAACGTGGGGCCGGGTCTCCTCCCTCTGTGCCCACACAACCCCCACGCATTTAAGTGGACATTACTCAGGGTCGAAACCCTGTGCGTGAATCCGAACAAATAACTCGATTTAATGGGCGTGGGGGCGGGGTCGGGACATGCAGGTAGCAGCTCCTGACTCCAGCGCTAACTTTTGCCGAGCCGCTCTGGAAGGAGAAAGGCAACCAGAGCGTGCGGCACCTGTCAGGCACGCTGTCTCGAACTTGGGTGTGTGTGTGTGGTGTGTGTGTGTGTGTGTGTGTGTGTGTGTGTGTGTGTGTGGCGGGGGCGAGGACGGAACGTAGTCAAAGGGGAGGAGAGTTCACCCACCAAAGGTGCCGGCCCATGCACAACGCTTCTGTAAGCTGTCCTCACTTCAACCAAGGAATGTCTGTTTCCTGAGCTTGGGTAAGAGGCGCTGCCAAAGGAAATGTGAAGTGGGGCCTGCCAAAGGAGGAGGAGAAAATTAATTAATGAGGGGAAAGAAATGTGTTTCTGATCCAGATGATAGACTCCCTATCCCTGGGGGCGGAAATTCCTTGAAAATCAATAGCTGCGCATTCATTATCCCCCTCTTGATAAAATGCAAAGCTATGAGATGAGGGGAAGGGGAAATCTGTGTTGGTCATTAAACAAGAAGAAGGGAAGGGGGTGGGGGAGAAACCTGCACAGAAATCTGTGCCAAGGCTCAGACCCCATGTGGGCATCATTAGCACAGGCAGAGACCAACTAGTTACTGCAGTTGCCAAACTGAGAAAACAAAGCAGTGACATATTGGTAGGCTGAGCCTCTGCCCACCACCCTTTCCTTTCACTGCCTTGGGGTAAGTAGGGAAAGGCTCCATGCAGTCCAAGGAACTGCTTGCAGATCCACCACTGAGCCCCACTCTAGCCTGGGGCAAAGGCCCAGCAGAGATGTGGACCGATAATTCTCCAGGGAGCATCCCTCAGCCCCCTCGGCCCACCCCATATTTCTCTACAACTCCCTCTCATCACACCTGTCACACCTGTACCATAAACACTTCTTCACTTGTAGCTGCCTCATTCCCAGAGACCGCCACCTTCTGGAGGTCAGATACCCATATTTTAGACCTCGTTTTGTCTCTAGTGTCTTGCCCTGGCCCAGACGTGCTCAGCAAGCATTTGAGGAGGGAAGGCCATGAAGAAAGTTAATGAGGCTGGAATGAAATAATTGACTTCTAAAAAGAACAGGCTGAAATCAAGATTTGCAGTTCTGTGTGCGGACATCACACCCCTCTGGTCCTGTCTCCATCTCCTTTTAAAGAGAGAGGAGCCCCCAGGGATTTTCCTTCTTGGCCCCATTAGCCCTGGCTTGTTGAACTCTCTCTGGCTTTGCTCCTGGCCCTCCCCATAAGCCTATTCTTCCTTCCAACACACATGTATTGTTTTATGGGGGCATTTTTATCTGGGACAAGCACCGTGCTAAGTGCCACAGTGGACATAGATGTGCCCCAAACGGACTTCCATTGGTTTGGGGATGGATTAAGAATTATACTTACAGCTCTTGTAATATTTAGCCCCAAGGAAAAGGGGGATATTCTGGACAAAGGTCTGCTCCACCCCAAAGTGAGAAGAGACCGGTGTGCAAAGAGAAGAGTCTAAGCAAGAGTGGAGTCGCCGCAGGACGTTGAGCTCTTCACGTCAGGCCGGATGCCCTCACGCTGGGCTTACCGGCGCCCTCCCAGCGTCGGAGGGGAAACCAAGAAGAGCTTCGGGGAGGTGGGTTTGCCTCGTTCTCCCGAGGTCCACCTCGGTCCAAACCAGGGCTGTTTGTGTTTCTGCCCCACCCACTACACCCTTCGGGGTCCCTAAAGGCCAGGTTTTCCCTGAGGGACGGGCAGGACCCAGGCGCTCGCCCACTGCGGAGCCCTTCCTTCCCCTAAACGAGAGCTCGGGGAACCGCTTAGAAGGGTATCAGGAAGGATTAGGTTAAGCCTGGACACCCGGTGCGACGACTACGTAGGACTCACTCGCTCCCTCCAGCGCTGTCCTCCATTCCTCGTAGAGATAAAGTTGCATTTAGCACTCCCAGGGGACCGCATAATGGATGGAAATGCGGCTCCTTCTCGCACCAGCAAATGAACATCATTCTTACTCCGCTCTCGAGCTGCAAGGCGGGGCGGGGGGGGGGGGCGGCGGTTAAAAAGAGGTAGAGAGAAAAACAGAAACGCATGGGGACGCCTGTGGGCTCCTCTTGGAATTTGAGTAGTAAGTGGGTATGCTAAATACACGCGCGTTTGTCCAAAGAAAAGATGAAATCAACGCGGACGGAAATTTAGGTTTATAGAAATGAGATCTGCTCTTTGGTGGAAATATAGATCTCTTTGGTTGTACAAGAGACCAGAAAAATTATTTATCTAATCCCTGCTTCCCATAGCAGTCCCTTGCCGCTCTCCAGCTCTCTCACCGCAGATGTGATGACATCTGGGCTGTTATTATCACCCCCCGGGCAAGAGCTTCGTCTCTGGGGACTCAGGCACCTGAACTTGGTCCCCGGGGAGGCCCTTAATCTGCTTGGCACCAAAGGGCCATATAATAGATTGAGTAATTGATTTATTCTTCTTCTTAGGTTTTGATTTCACAATAAAAAGATAAATAAATACTAGGCAGGCTGGACCAGAGCTTGGGCCTCGTTCTTTAAATTGATTTGAATTAATATTTTAATCATCTTTTTCTATAAAATTACTTGATCTGTCTCCTACTGAAGAATATATATATATATACACACAAATAGAGATAAAAGAGGAAGAAGCCAAAACGATGGAAGGGAAAATGAAGTTCTCTTTTGGACATTTTATTCCCTTTTCTCTGAAGCTTTTTCCTTCTCCTGGAGTTTCCAGGATAAAGTGTGTGTGTGTGTGTGTGTGTGTGTGTGCGTGCGCGCGCGCACACGCACACACACACACACACACACATTGAGGAGAGGAAAGGATCCCAACTACAGCCTGTTAACTATTTTTCCTTTTGTTTACTAGAAGCCTTAGATCATCCGGAGCTCGTTTGAAACGTGGGTTTGTACACAGTTAAAGGAGACAAACAATAAGAGAAATGAACAATTTCAACAGCCATTCCCGAGTAGAACGCTCCTTATGGCTCCTAAGTGGCTGTCACTGTCGGTGTCTGACACAGTTATAATCACAAAAACAACAACAACAACAACAAAGTATGCGGAGGAAATTAAATTATATGGAAATCAATAGCGCCTGACTGCTTCAAACAAATGTCTGTCATCACGATTATTCTTCAAGAATCTATTTATAAACCTTGAAAGAAACAGGTTCTTGCAGCAAAAGACAGCATCTTCTGCATTTCTATGTTGTTATTTATACTGTATACAGAAGAATGCGCGGGCATAATTTAACATACAAATGCTCAGCTGTATACATTATATAACAGCTTGTTAGACATCCCGGAGAGGCGGTGTGCCTAAGTAATGCGCATATATTCAGGGCTTGCGCTGGGGCGGATGTTGGGAACAGAGGGGAAACCTCAGCGCTTCAAGCAAACATCTTGTCTTCTCCTTAAAAGATGCCTACGCTCAGACAATAGCTGGCCCTTTGATCTTTCCAGGCCCGCAATGGGAAAGGTGAGGCGTACAGTGCGCATGCCCGGGCAGCTACAGGTGTATCACCTGCGCTGTCCTTGCTGGTGGTCACTATAAGAGCGGCTCCCACGCGCAGGTCCCTGGCTGGTGAGCGCGCGCGCGCGCAGACGCACGGCGCCGCTGAGAGGGAGAGCGCGCGTCAGACAGACGAAGACAGCTGATGCCTGTCAGCACGGCGGGGCCGCGAGTTCTCGCGAGAGCTCCCTGGGCCGGCCGCGAGAAGTGGGGCTCAGGTGTTAGAGGAGTGCATCCCGTCAGCGCGCGGGGCTAGAGCTCTTGGAGAAGTGGGATCGCGAGGCCGGCGCGCCGCGCTCTGCGCGGTCAAAGGGAGCGCGGGGCGGCAGCGGCGGCAGCAGGAGCAGCAGCAGTCCCACACGCGGCCGCCGCCTCCGCGCCGCCAGCCGCCGCGGCTCAGCCTCCAAAGGGAGGCCAGGGTAGCCGGCGTGCGCACTTTCCCGCGGACTTTCGGACTGTTTGTGGATTTATATGCCAAGCCATCAAGATGATGTCCATGAACAGCAAGCAGCCTCACTTTGCCATGCATCCTACCCTCCCTGAGCACAAGTACCCGTCGCTGCACTCCAGTTCCGAGGCCATCCGGCGGGCCTGCCTGCCCACGCCGCCGGTAAGCGCCCCACGCCCGCGGTCCCGGCCCGCGCACCCGCCCCCTCCCCGTATACGAGACGCTGCATGTCCGGTGCTGGTGCGCGCAGAGGTCCGGTGCGGGGATTTGAGGGCAGGAATTTTTAGAGGAATCCCGCTGCTTGGCACGTTTCGTACAGCGGCGCCAATGTCGTGTTCCTGTAGCCCCTGTTTCCGTGTCAGGCGTCTGCGATCAGAGTGGGGAGCGCTGGGGCCATGACTCTCGACTTTCCTCCACTTTCTCTGTTAATTCAGTGCCTCGGAAGGGCGATCTCTGCGTGTTCGGGGGCGCGACACGGGTCCCCAGCTGCGAGTTACATCTCCGATTCTTCTTTCCCCCTCTTTTTTCGTCTCCCTTACCCATTCCTGGAATGTATTCCTGTGTTCCCTTCTCCCCACATCTCTTTCCCTCCCCACACTCCTGACCCTTCTGGTTTGTTCCCCTTTCTCATCCCCAATGTGTCCCCTATTCCTTCTTTCCCGTTCTCCACTATCCCCACCCTGCTGTTTTGGTTGCTTTGTGTTTGTCCTTTGCTTGTTGTGCTTTCTGGCTTGTGTGTGGTTTTGTTTTGTCTTGTGTTTTGCTTTTTTGGTTTTGTGGTTTTTTTGGTTTGGTTTGTGTCGCCTGCAGCTGCAGAGCAACCTCTTCGCCAGCCTAGACGAAACGCTGCTGGCGCGGGCCGAGGCGCTGGCGGCCGTGGACATCGCCGTGTCCCAGGGCAAGAGCCACCCGTTCAAGCCGGACGCCACGTACCACACGATGAACAGCGTGCCATGCACGTCCACGTCCACCGTGCCGCTGGCGCACCACACCACCACCACCATCATCACCAGGCGCTCGAGCCGGGCGACCTGCTGGACCACATCTCGTCGCCCTCGCTCGCACTTATGGCTGGCGCGGGAGGCGCGGGCGCGGCGGGCGGCGGCGGTGGCGCCCACGACGGTCCGGGGGCGGCGGCGGCCCGGGGGGCGGCGGCGGCCCAGGCGGTGGCGGCCCCGGGGGCGGCGGCGGCGGCGGCCCGGGGGGCGGCGGCGGCGGCCCGGGCGGCGGGCTGCTGGGCGGCTCCGCGCACCCGCATCCGCACATGCATGGCCTGGGCCACTTGTCGCACCCGGCGGCGGCGGCCGCCATGAACATGCCGTCGGGGCTGCCGCACCCCGGGCTCGTGGCGGCGGCGGCGCACCACGGCGCGGCGGCAGCGGCAGCGGCGGCGCGGCCGGGCAGGTGGCGGCGGCGTCAGCGGCTGCGGCGGTGGTGGGCGCCGCGGGCCTGGCGTCCATCTGCGACTCGGACACGGACCCGCGCGAGCTCGAGGCGTTCGCGGAGCGCTTCAAGCAGCGGCGCATCAAGCTGGGCGTGACGCAGGCCGACGTGGGCTCGGCGCTGGCCAACCTCAAGATCCCGGGCGTGGGCTCGCTCAGCCAGAGCACCATCTGCAGGTTCGAGTCGCTCACGCTCTCGCATAACAACATGATCGCGCTCAAGCCCATCCTGCAGGCGTGGCTCGAGGAGGCCGAGGGCGCGCAGCGCGAGAAAATGAACAAGCCTGAGCTCTTCAACGGCGGCGAGAAGAAGCGCAAGCGGACTTCCATCGCCGCGCCCGAGAAGCGCTCTCTCGAGGCCTACTTCGCCGTACAACCTCGGCCCTCGTCCGAGAAGATAGCCGCCATCGCCGAGAAACTGGACCTCAAAAAGAACGTGGTGCGGGTGTGGTTTTGCAACCAGAGACAGAAGCAGAAGAGGATGAAATTCTCCGCCACTTACTGAGGGGGTGGGGGGTGTCGGGTGGGACGGACCGGGGGAGCTGAAGGGGCATTTGTGGAGGCTTTTCCCTGGCCTGCTTCCCCCCGGTTTTGGAGTGTCCGTTATCCTGCTTGCATTTGGAGAGTCGCTCCTCGGGCGCTCTCTTCCGCCCCCTTTCTGCTCTCCCTGCCCTTACCTTCCCCCAGCCTAGACTGGGGTATTGGGTGTGGACACTGGAAAGGATGGCGGGGAGAAGAAGGAGCATTTGGATGAGCGGAGAGTGGGGTAAGGAAAGCGGAGACTGGAGAAGAGGTTTCGAGGAGCAGGAAGGTTCTAGGGGTTAGGGTGGGGGGAGACTCGGGAAGGGTAGGGAAATGGACTGTTTTGGACCAGAGACACTTATCAAAATCTCCTGGGGACCAAGTATCTATGTACAAAAACAAACCTACCAACCACCAAAAACTAGACGAATAAAGACAAACTAAAACAAAACAGAACAAAGGCAAATGAATATGCTTTAGAAATTTAACTCCAGGGAGCCCTATTCTGCAGCTTCATTTCCCCCTAAGGAAGAGAAAAAAAGAGCACTACCATTATTATTACTGACCCAGCTCGACACACACGAACTGAGTCAAAAAACGAAAACCAAACGAATTGGAAGGCGAGGTTCTGGGTAGCGAAGCTAGTAGTTCCGTGTGTTTAATTTTTCCTTCGAAGTCTCACCTCCAACCCATCCCGTCCTCTTTGATTTATCTTCTGCGTTCCAATGAGACTCCGAATGCTGCTTTCCATTGTCAGAAAGTGAGTAGGGGAACAGCTGAAGGGAGGAGGCTTGACTGCCCATTTAGGTAGACTCCAAGTTTTCCAGTGACCTGGCCTGTACTCCAGAAGCCTGAGCACATTTGGGTAGGGGTGTTTAGGGGGAGAGAAGGAGTCTGAGCTGACAAAAAAGCAGAACTTAGGAGCTCCGAAATAAATGTTATTCTAGGAAAATAAAACAATCTAACAAGATTTTTCTTTTTATTTTCGCTCTTATATCTAAGATCTAGAAACAGATTATTTCAAAAGCAGCTCCTCCTCCCTCCGCCCCCCACTCACAGAACTTGCTTACCATCTCATTTATTTTTCTGAGTGTGGTTTATTTTAACCTACCTACTGAATTTTATTTCCTATTGATTCAAATAGACTGACGGAGTGGAAAATACTAGGGGAGATACTCTGTCCCTTTTTCTCCACAGAACAAGACCCATCTAGATCTTCTAGGTCCCCTTCTCTCTTGGAGAAGATGAAATCATTGAAATGTTGAGAAGTTTCTGCTTTCAGTTGCAGTAGACTTGGCTGTGAGAAAAAAATCAACTAAATCCCAAATGAGAGGAAGGCAGTTGAAAGTCCTTCATTTGCTTCAAAAGGGTCTGCATGTTGGGTGGGTGGGGGGAAGCAGAACAACTGTGTTTCATTATTATTATTATTAATTATTATTATTATTCAAAAGTAATTTATTGCTGGGGATAAACATTGGGTAGCAAAAACTTTAATTTGCACTACCAGTCTCCCAAATAGAAAATCATGTATAGTATTCATAGTAATAATCAAGGTACTTGATGAACTGCTGATGGATTAAAAAATGAGAAAGACAGTTGAAGGTGGTTAGGTAAAATGCCTGCTTGGTGCATAAGACACTCTTTTGATCTTGTGCATGGAGATGGTTTAGTGCCATCTTTTAATAAGAACTAAAAAATTGAAAACAGAAGAAATGGGAAAAGAAAAAAACCTGCCATTTAACAAGACTGAAGTCATGCATGATCTGAAAGGTACAGAAAGAAACACAATTAGGTTTCACTCTGGTTAGATATTATTTATTTAATTATGTGGTATATCATTGTTTGCAGCGCAAACATTCTATGCATTTGAAACTGAGCACTAAACTGGGCTAGCTTTCTGATAGACCGTTTTGTGGATAGTGTGATTCACAGTCTACTGCCTGTTTTCACCGAAAACACAACATTCTTATCATATTCTTGTATTTAGAGGAAAAGTAAAAAAGGAAGATTATTGTAAATATTTTCTTTAACACACACACTCACACAGTGCTTATAAACTGCCAGTGTTAATCCTGAAATGTCTTATGGGTTGATCTACCTGTCCATGTATGTCTGCTGAGCTTTCTCCTTTGCTCTATTCTCTTTCCCCTCCCCACTTCTATCAGAATCATTTCTGTGCGCCAAAATACAACAGGGGGATGTGTCCCAGTACACTTACAAATAAAACATAACTGAAAGAAGAGCAGTTTTATGATTTGGGTGAATTTTTGTGTCTATACTGGGCCAAGTCCTGGTGGAGAGGATCAGCAATGAGACAGTTCAACCAAGATACAGGGGAGGATGTTGAAAGGGGGATAAGAGGAGAAAGGGTGAGAATGATGGTTTTTGTTGTTGTGTTTGTTTTTTAGGGTTTGGGTTTTTTTTTTCCTGAATCAATTCACATTCAGATAACTTGTGAAAAGTGGTGCTCTGACTAACATGAATTCTATATTAGTTGCCTGTGTTTATCAAAGTTTTTTTTGTAACTGCAGAAACTCTTAAGCCCTCACTTTAGAGTGGTGGAAGCTATGAAATAATCAGGCACCCCAAAAATATATAACTAGCGGTTCAGGACAGAGATGTTTGGAGATTTATAAGTGTTGTTTTAGCCTAAAAATGTTTCTTTAGTAATGTTGTATCTAAATGACTTTTCTTTGGAGGTTAATAATTATCAAAACCGTCCACCAATCTGTCCTGCCACCAGGTCAAATGCCTCTGTTCATTTGGAACATTTAGTGTGCCATCTACTGCTCCAGAGGGACCAGAGATTCTTTATTTTTTGGTGACCTGGGACTAGATCAGATGCCAAATGTACAAAGTTTCTTAATAGCTGGGATTATATCTTCTGAAGTCATCCTACTTTAGCCAAATCTTTTAAATTTCACCGGCAAATCTGTGAAACAAAACACTTGATGTTCAAAAAGAATAGTACATTTAAAAAGCTGTGATTTTAAACAGTTGTTAATGTTTTAAAAAAAGCATTTAGAGGTATTTTTAAAAATAGATCTCTTCCATCAAAATTGATTTTTTTGTTGTTATTGACTTGAAATGTCATCAAAGTTTTTAATAAAATGCATTTGTAAAAAAAAAAAAACCCACGTTATTTTATAGAAGAGTATGACCGGATTTCATTGTTGGAGAACCAAGAATGAACAGATGAAAAGATTTACAAAGGCTGCTTTTAAAAAAAATATGCCCCAAATGAAATATTGCAGGCAAATACATTTGTGTTATGTAATGATGACCAATGTATGTAATAAGAACCTTAAGCATTTGTTTTGTATTAAGTAAACTTACCAAATGAAAAGACAATATTAATAAAACATTATGAAAATACATGCTTTGCAGAGTTTCCTATTTTCTGTAGTAGGAAACTGTGCAAAACAAGAAATGCTTTGCTATCTGCTGAGTGAATCTGCATGGGAGAAGGAATAAGGCTATTCTAAGACACCTTTAACTGTCAATTCAAGCAAACAAATCCCCTCTTAAAGAGAATGCAAAGGCTTGCCACTCAGCAGTAGTTTGCCTGTCAAAGTTTTCTGGTTCTGAAGAGTGTAATTTCAATTTCACGCTAAGTGGATTCACAGACCAGTGGGTGGAAATAGCAAGATGTGTGGCTCCAGCTCTTTTAAAGAATAATTTCAAAATAAGTTGGAGAGTGAGAAAATTTTACTCCATTTGCATTTTACCTTCTCAGGAAATCCAGGCGGTGGTGGAGTACGAAGGCAAAAGAAAAATAAGCATAAAATGCACCTGTCACGTTTGTGCCATCCATTCGTTTTAAATTTTCTCGTTTCCCCAGTCCTAGCTCCAGGTCCTTCTCCTTTTGTAGGTCTAATAAATGATGTTCTCAAGATACACCAACTAACTTCTGAATAAATTTTTGTTTTATGCGTGTTCTGAAATCGCTCTCAACTTCGATTACACTCACATAAATAAACCATAGGCACCCACTGCCGTGATTGTATCGATTTTTACTTTGTGAAAAACAACTTCGGTCCCGTTCCTACAGGTGGCAGCGCCTAGAGAGGACAGGGCCCTGGCTCTAGACCTACCTGGCCAGCTCCCGCCCTTGGCCCCAGATTCTGTCGCCCGGGCCTCTCCCGCCAACCCTGAGTGAAGCATCCCCCGCCCCATCTTTCACGTGGATGGGCTTTCATAGTCTAGACGGTAAAGTTGGAATGGTGACTTCTGACCCTGTTTAAAAGCAGCGTTCCCCACCCCATTCGATTGGCCTTGGTGGCCAGCAAGATGATAAAGGTGATGACAACAATTATCTGGTTTGATTCTGCTTATCGGTGTTATTGCCTCGCAGTCTTAGCCCCACGTCGAGAGCCACACAGTCCTTGCGGGCGGTTTCAAAGGAGACCGCAAGCTTAATTGATTTTTTTAAAAAATAGCAGCCGAATTCTAATTCTCACCGGGGCCTCTTTTCCACCTGCGAGATAAGCCCTGTCGCAATAATTACGTTATTTAATATTTGATCAAAACTTCATGCCACAGAGGCTGTCGGCGCCCGGCCGGCTCACGCCCTCCGGGGCAGCTGGCAAGCTACGCGGCCCCCGTCAGGCCGGGAACGTGCGACCGAAGCGCGCCGCCGCCCCGCTCGGGTTGGCTTGCCGTTTGAATAATTCATGGCTTGAGAGTTCTGGAAATTATCAAAATGAATGGTAACAAGAAGCTAATTAAAAACTTTCCTAATTGTTTCCAAGTAAGCTTGATGGGGAACAGGCAGCCCTCCCTTTTCCCCGCCCCCAAATCCGATGGATTTACAAGGCTGGGCGCGGGCTAGGAAGGGCCTCGAAAAACTCGAGCGGCCAAGTGTTCCTCGGACTCCCGGAGCTATTTCAGAGGCGACCTCGGAGGTCTGCCGCTTCTCCAGCCGTCGCCGTCTACGGCTCGGTTGACTCCGCAGCGTGACTTCGGACTTTGGGGTGGTGGGTTGGCAGGCGGGGACCCATCCTCCCCCAACCCAGGCAGGGTGCTCGCTTTGCCATGGAAACACCCACCCACCCGGGGCCGACACGCGGGTGATCTCAGCGCCCCAAGAGTGTGAGCCGCAGTCAAACGGCCGCGGTGTGTGCGGTTTGCGCCGCTCCGCGGGAGACTCGCAGCCTGGAGGCTTCTAGTTGAGGAGGCTGCAGTTCCTGACAGCGACCGAACTGCCGGCTCAGGCCGGGACTTGACCAGGCCACGGAGGCCGGAGTTTGTCGACCGCCTGAAGCCCGAGGTCTGGCGCGCCTGCGCGCAGGTGTGGCCAGAGGGGCGCGGACCGCGGGGAGCGCGGGGCGGGAGGGGCGCGCACCGAGCGTAGGGAGCGCGCCAAGCCCGCACATGCGCAATAGTGCACCGATGCCCCTCCCGATGAACCGGGGTTGCGCAGCTGGTAATTAGGTGATTCCGAAGGTCATCTCCCACCCTGTAAGTGCCTTTGAGTATGTCCTGAGAGCAAAGGAAAGGGACCGGTATTTTACAGAGGTTAGAAATACTCCCCTCCCTACAGTTTGCCCAAGTCAACAGACGCCTTAAACACCACAAAACTTTCAAAACTGGTTTACATTTTTTTTTTTTTTTAAGAATTGGGAGCAAAACGATCTTGGCTTTTGTTTCGTTGTTCAGGTGCACAGCACCAAAGCCCTGCTACGGATTTGAATTTATTAGAGAGGATTTATACCCGGGACGCTGGCCGCTGGGCCTTAGTCCCTTAGAAGTCAGGATCCTGAATCGCAATACGGAGGTTGAAACTCTCGGTCAGAGAGAAGCTGGCAAAACACACGTAGTGAGAGCAGCGTCCTGCTCCTGCAAACCCAGGGATGGGACGAAAAGTGCCCGCGTCCTCTCCCGTGCGGAAAGCCCCGGTAGTCGCATCTCTCTGATTCAGAAAAGAGACTAGGAACAGGAGAAGGGAAGCTGAATGTGCTAAAATAGAGTCTAGAAAAGAAATGGTAAAGGGGGTGGGGCGGGCAGGGGCGGGCAGGAAGAGAGACAGACTCCTTGCATTGATTAGGTAAACGAATTACGAACAAAACTTCGGTAACTTTGACTCTTGGCTTCAGTGCAGCATAACGTATACAAACTTTTGTAGGCACAGATCAGAATAAAACCAAGTGTTGACAATTTTTAGCCGTGGAAATTCACTTACATTAGTCGCCCCCTTCCGATCCGCCCCCGCCAAGTGTTGACAATAAACATTTAATGAAGGCAGGGACCTGGCTGTCTCCAGCCAGTGTCAGAATACTTTTAGCAGACCATTAACACGGCTTCTTCCACTTCAAACATCGCGCGCTACGCTCAAACATTATATTAAAAAATACAAAGTGTTAAGACAAATAATATGATTATACAGATACCTTAAGTGGTTACAGTAGTTTTGATACCCCCTGTACTTAATAACAGAAACAAACTCATTGTAGATTACTCGCGCTTAAAAAATGTTAAATACAGTTAATGCAATATTAATCGCCCTTTGGTGATATAAAATGCAATATTTTCAGGCAGCTATCGAGCTTTTCTAGAGGAAGAGCTGATGAAAAGAGTCACAGCTGAATAGTGGAGAGGAAAAGCCCGGTATTTATTGCTTTTGTTTGGCTTTTGGCTACAGAGACAGGAACATTCTAATGGGGTAAGGACATTTATTTTATCTGCAATCTATTGCTGCTAAAGCAGGGGCGGCAGATGGGCTGGTGTGATATTCACAGTGTAATTTAGACCAAATCCTAATAACTAATAATGATTTATGTTAATTTTGATCACTTATGCGACTTTACCAAAGCATTGTGATGAAAGAGAAAGAGAAGCAGAATATGACCAGGAGCTCTGAGACTGAGATTGGAGCTCGAATATCTTGCTTAAAATGTATTTTATGAATGAGCAGTGGAATACAGGCATTTTTAAAAGCAGGTAGGATCCATTTGACGCTGGGCAGAGGTATCTCCCCGCGGCTTGCATTTCTTCTGAAAATATACCTAAATGAGAGGAACCATGAAGCCTTTGAGCGGGAGTGTCTTTTATCCCAGTTTTAAAGAAAACAGACATGTCTCAATTGTTTCACCTGCTTTTATTCAACTAAGTGTGCGCGAACGCGCGCGCGCGCGCATGTGTGTGTGTGGGGGGGGGCGGGGGCAAGAAGGGAAAATCAAGTGTGTGCGAGGCAGGAGTGCGCGCCGGGATCCTCCCTCCAAAAGTGTAACCTGAGCATGAGGTTTGAAATCAGCCTTAGCGCCTAAAGGCTGGCTCTCGCGCACCTCTGCCACGCCTTACGCAAAAGTTTTATGACTGGCTGCTTAAACAAGTTGTGGTTTCTTAATGTTCATTTCCTTTCTGATATTTGTTTGCCTAGAATCAACTTTTGGGAAGCTTTGCCTTCTCTACAATCCGTCTTTCCCCTCCCCCAAAGGGATCTCAGGGCTTTTAAACTTAAAAGTGCCTTCTCTCTCCTCATCCCCATGGGAACGTGGTACGGGTACAGAACCTCAGGGACTGCTAACGGGACGCAGTTCTGCACAGGAACAGGAGATTTTCGGCTGCCAAGCAGGGCATTGCAGAGGGTCGGAGTGATTTTGAAAGGGAGGGTGCGCCTTGCTTGTGGCAATGTGCTCTATCTCTTACCTTTTGCGCGTTTTAACGCCTCAAGGCTATAGTTTGAAAGTAAAACAGCATCAAAGTACCTCCTTATTAGCTCTGTATTTGAGAAATCCAAAGATGAAACTACCTAAAAGGTTTAATAAGGCGGAACAGCATTTATTTGCTAAGCAAACAGCCAGAATACAGTTCAAAAAAGGGAGGGTGTGCAGGGTTTATCAGCCAGGAGATTAGAAGAGAGAACGCTGGGCAAAGCGAATTTCAAGCTTCAGTTATGTTAAAATGAATTAAATAAGCTTCAAGTGGGATGTCTGCTTTGATTTTGAGTATTATCTTCCTTATCAAAAAGTTACACATACATATATACGTATATTATATATGCATATATGTACATCCAGGGGCTTTTTCTGCATTTCAGGAATTGCCGTTAAGACCTTTGTTTGTAAACTTTCAGGTTTTGTAGAGCAAGAATAGTTACCTCTCCAGGGATTTGATCTGCAAATATATCTAAAATGTGATCAAATCTTTTAAAGTTAAACTTTTCATTATTTTCTCCTTTTTCTTATTTTAAGGATACAGATGTAAAAATTCACTTAGTTTCTTCTACTAGGGAAAAACATCAAGTTACATAACTCAGAATAGTTTCTTAAACATTACGCTACATTTTGTTTTTGCTTTTGAATCATCTCTATCAGTAATTGTTTTCTACTGTTAGTATTCCCGGTGTAAAGAGGAGTTTAAACAAAATAAATCCAGGCACATGACGTTAGCTGTTTACTGATAAATACTCAGAAGCTGGTGCGCATTTGTGAGCTTGAAGCTGCTGCCTCCATGTGCATATCCATATACAAACAGATGTAAGCACAATTTTCACTGTTGTTGGTGAATGTAACTGAATCTTATTTCTCAACTTTATTCTGGTCCTGTCCCAGTGTTTCAGCACCAGAAGCAACTCCCTTAAAATTGAAGAGTGGTGCATTATTGAAACTCTCTATCAAACAGCTCTGGGGTGCAGCCTTTCTGAAAACACCGGCTCGGCTCTCGATGAGGTCTGACTGTCTGACTGCACATAAGCCCCTAATATGTTAATGGCCGTAGGGGATGCCTAAGGTACTATCTCAAGCTGCTTCGCACACCATATGTCAGGCCGTTAGCCACATGGATCTATTAATCAAAAAGAGCTGGAGAGGGAGAAGAGGGTCTTCCAAAGGGGGAGAATGAGAGTGAAGGGGGAAGGGGAGGATGAGAAAACATTTTAAACCCCCATCATTCTCATTTATTTTATTTAAAAATTTGAATAAAAAATAGCTAAAGAAGATCCAACTAATACAGATTTCTATCAAGTTAAAGACTTCATAAACCTCCACTAAAATAATTTGAATAGTTCCTGGTGCTATTAAAATAGAAGGAACTTCTACCTGGAGGGTCCTGTTCAGGTTTCTCTATTGAAAACTTTTATAAACAAGACTTTTTGATTAAAAAAAAGAGTTGTTTTTGAAATGTAGATTGTTTTATAAATGAGCTTTATTAAAAGTAGTTGGGAGGATTGGGCAAATGTGTTTTTAGAGGATGTAAGGGGGGACATGAAGGGAGGCCCCTGGAGGATTTGTAATGAATATATAATTTATTAATATATATCTGCATAGACAGTAGAGTTTTTAGCACCTTTAGCTCTTCAGATAGTAAATGTAAAGTCTTTACATTTTTATCCCTTTCTTTAAACTGGCTTTATGATAAATGAAACTACAGAGTCTCTAGGATGCAAAAGTATTTAATTCTATTAGGAGAAGAAGAAATGAGAAAACATTTAAAACCCACATTTTTCTCATTTCTTCTTTGTTAAGGAGTATTTCTTGCCCTTCTCTAAATGTTTAAAAAATATTCCATTATATAGTTTAGAAAGTTTGCACAACCTTAGAAGTGATTGTGTACTCAACATGGAGATGGCATAAATAAGTAAATACATTAAGTTTATAAGAAAAAATGGATTCTTCCATGAAATGATGAATATATTTGTTATATGCCTTAAACTCACTATTTTTAGGGAAATCAAATGACAGTACTGATTTTAAAATGTCAGAAACTCTCAGAAACAGAACGATGAAAGGAAAATATATGGGCACTTAGATTTAAAAGTTGCATTCTTTTCACATGTGGTGCTACCTGGGGATAAAGAAAATATAAAATCAATGTCAATTTAGATTTATTATTGTTTTAATAGGTAGTCAGAGATGATGAACCATATGAAGATTTAATTTCTGGGTTATCAATTTTCAGTTTTAAAATCTATAATTGATGATAACATTTAGGAAATTTAAAAATGATTTTTAATGTCATTAGTAGGCATGATTTTTAATAGTGTCATGACAAGTAGGCTTATACTACAGTAGTTAATTTATAGGATAAAGGAATGACTGAAAAGTTTATTGATGTTAGGATTTTAAAAATATATATTCAAATGATTGAATATATACATATATATATATACATACATATATATATTTGAGAGCACAGATTATTCATCCACATCACAGACCCTCTGTTACTAACATAGATTCACAGTACTCTATTATATTGGACTCATAGAAGGGAAAGGCAGCAGAATGTTCTTTTTATGATTTAAAAATACATTAAAGAATATAATTGTGAAACTGTGCTCAATGAACAAAAATTATATAACTGACTTCTGTTAAATTATTTACAGTATATAAGTGGAGTACTTTGTACTGTATACTAGTGGATGTATTAAAATTTTTTAAATTTTCACCAAGGCATCTATTTATATTTATACAGAAGTTCTCAGTTACCAGGAAATGTTAGCACTGGTAGGTGCCTGTAATTAAAAACACCAGTATATTAGATTGTTTGGTTTGGCTGGAAAATCCTCTGTAACTCTTTTAGAAAAAAAAAAAAAGCTTTTAAAAAACAAAGAACTGTATTGCATTGTAGAGAACTGCATTGTCTGTAAATGTGAGGGGTTCTCACATTTACACTATATTTCATCCAGGAGATGATGAATACATAAAGACAGAATCATCCTGAATTTCAAGAGTAGCTGGGTATAGAGAAACATTTATTATCTTTAAATTTTGGTGCATGCCACACTAGCCTTTATTTCTTCCTCTGTAGTTAAAAGGTAGCCCATATATCTGTCGCTTTGGGTTTCCAAAGACTCGTAACTTAATTCCTTCAGGCTATTCATCAGCACAGTAATTAAAC
The DNA here is from genome assembly GCA_003508835.1 of Eonycteris spelaea. Taxonomy (NCBI): domain Eukaryota; kingdom Metazoa; phylum Chordata; class Mammalia; order Chiroptera; family Pteropodidae; genus Eonycteris; species Eonycteris spelaea. The sequence goes on along the minus strand of PUFA01000002.1, from coordinate 24,858,714 downwards.
TAGCAAATGGATGTAAATAAAGTGAAATTGGTTTCATGACAGATGAGGCGAAGAGGCCTCTGACATGAAACAAGGCAGGACAATAATGATTTCGGTAGCATCAAGCTATGGAAGGAACCCCAGCTGGATTTATTAGGTGCTCCAAGTGATTTGCTGGAAGCGGGCAAGACATGAGCACTCTTTAATTTGACAGGAATTTTGCATCCTAAAGAGCATATTGAAATATAAATCCAGAAACAAATTCGGGCAAACTGTAAACAGATGCATATTGAACTGAGTGTACTATTTAATATTAAAAAAGGAAGACAAATAGAGAACTACACCCCCCCCCCAGGTAGAGGGCTTCAATCGCACAATTTATTATTTAATCTTGGAGAGTGGCAAAACAATTATGAAACATTCCTTTATATTTATGAATTATATTACTATTTTAGGGTTAGAAAATTTGTATTTCTAGGTTTATTAACTTGGGAAAACAACAAACACATTAAATGATTTAAAAACCTGCATGATGAAAACATCTATAGAAATTATGGGTATATGCATACATGAGATGGGAATATGAGAAACTGAGAGAAAAACCAGGATGGACAACTTATTTTACAGAGTGCAATTATTACTGAATTTAAATAAAATCTGGGATAAAATTTAGTACCAGCTTATTGCCTCTAGTAGTCTCTGCCTGGACTCTGAGAAAGCAAATTTCTAGCTCCAAAGAGAAATCGTCTCAAGCCCTTGCTGGCACAAAGACTTAAAATCAAATATAGGTATGTCCTTTCAAAATAAGCAGTTCTGTAAATTAGAGGGGAATAAACTGTAGCCGAAAATCATGGACTAAGAGAAGAAGGTGGAAGGAATGAATTCTTGGCTGGCTCAACAGGACTTGAATGAAAATTGAGTCTACAATTCCACTACAATAAGGAAATTACATATAGAATAAATAAAGGCACACTAGGAGCAGATTAGCCCCTTTCTCTACGAAAAGATGAGAAATAAACTGCTTTCTGTTTAAGTGTAATCTCAATTATTTTAAGCCCTCTTTCATGAACAGCAAAAGCCTCCATGAGTGGTGCCCTCCCTTCCCATAAGATTCACGCGCAATTTTCAGCACCTCGGCCAGCTCCCAAAGGTTGAGTATGGCAACTGTAGTGGGGAGGAGGGTAGCCATCGACCCAGGAAAAGTCAAATCTAAATATTCCAGAAATTCTATAGGCGGTTCAATTATTTAGCAATGGATTCGGATCCATTCGGGGCACTAAGATGACCAAAATCCTCAAATCCTTCAGAAAGCGGTGTTTTAAAGGAGGGGGCGGGGTTAGACAGTAGGTTATCAAAAACTCTTAATGAAAGTAAGATCTTCAAAAAACTAAATTAAACCCCCACTGTATGTTCCCTCCCATGTAATAGTGGATGACTTTCAGGCCACGAAGGAATTTATAATGAAACTCAATTGGCTTTCTCCCTGAGCCTGTCCTTTTTTTTTTTTTTAAACCAGAAAAACATGCCTAATTATTTTAAAGTTATTTTCTAATCACAAGGCATAGGCAAGTCCTTTAATTATAATACAGTCTGAATAGGGGGAGCATATGGAGGAGAATGTCAAGAAGAGGATGCCAGGGGCAGATCCTCAGAAATCTGTATTCATTTCTGGCTCTTATTTGTTCAGTAATCTCTACCATCATAACTAAATCTTGAAGCACTGATGTAGTTCGAGTTGTTGTTGACTTAACGTCAAAATTCAATCACTGGGGGTTTTGCATCAGCCGGGCTACTTATTTGTCTAATAAATCCGTCATTTTGTAAGAAAAATATTTGAGCAGCCGTACTTGACCTCTTGGTATCCACAAGTCACATTTATTTCTCCCAGTTTACAAATGCAAAATCGAGATGATCATCTAATGCCTGGAGGAACTATGTTGATTTCTGATTGGATTTTAGATGGGAATGTCTATTTTAAATACCTTGTGATTAAATTGTACATATAATAGAATCCATGCATTTTAAGCTGATTCCTGCTTGGAAACTTAACAACCTGCACTGCTAGTCACACATTTAAACACACACACACACACACACACACACACACACACACACACACTAAACCCAGTCTTTCCAAATAAACAGTTAAATTCAACCTCAATTATAAAACTTTATTAAAACCAGTCTTATTTTTTAAATCTTAAAATAGTTATTTTATGGATCCCTCCCCCACCCCCGCCATGTTCTAGTTCCTGGAGAGTATGGCTTTTTATCTCAATGCCAGCGACAACATACACCAGAGAAATCATGGCTGACACTGCAGTTCAGGGCTGCAGTGTTGAGTCTACTGCCAAACTGTAACTCAAGTCCAAGGAAACCCATATCACCATTCTGATGACTATTGTTAAAGAAGACAATGTGTTATGTTAGAGTGAGTTATTTTATTCTCTAGTATTTGGAGATTGTTTGAAACTCTTTGTTCTACACCTCTTGTACCCCTTCTCCTTTGAACACTACTTTATACTAAAAGAGTGTGAAGACCCCCTCCCAACTCAAGAATCCTTCTGAAATCTTTGGCTAAGGTACAATAGTCCATTTGAGACTTTCCCTGTGTAGCGTTGGGAAGAGCCACCGCCAGGGCCCCATTTGTTGTGGCAAGTGCTTGATTAAAAAGACATTTTCAGAAGTCAGGCTGGAGAACTGTTTATGCCCGTTGACCATGAGACTGGACTAACAGAGGCCTGGGGAACCTAAATGACCAAACGCATGCATTTATTGTCCTCATGGGTGCAGTTCCTCCCACTTGGAGGGGCGGGAAGTGTGGAGATGGGTAAAACCCTGGCTAAGAGGGGAGCAGGGCCTGGCAGTTCACTCAGATTTGGACTCCTGCCCCTTTATTTGCTTTCTGCCCAAGGGCCGTGTGTGTGTGTGTGTGTGTGTGTGTGTGTGTGTGTGTGTGTACTAGTCAATAACTGGGGGATGTGTGGAGAAAGAGTTGCTCGAGCTCGGTTGTATCTGGAACCACTACGGTGGTTCCACCTCACATACATGAGATTTCGAGCCAAGCCAAAGACGGCATCGTACAGGGAGGGTCCGTGAACCCCAGCTGCCTCCGGCCTCACTCTGCGCTGGATTCATTCCCTCGGATCCCCTCGTCGGTTCCACCTGAGTTTGGTGTTCCTATGTTTTTCCTCTCCTGCTCAGTTTACACTCGGGATAGCAGAAACTTCGGCCTCTTTATGGTGGTAATGGGAGGTTTGTTCTCTCGACAGGTCTCTGTTCTCCCCTACCTGCACCGCCCAGGGCTCGTCCCCGCAGCGGGTCTCTGGCGCTGCGTCTAGGCAGGGCAGAGATGGTGGGAGGCTTTTGGTGCTCAGTAATGGGACATCTGGCTGGGGCGACCCTCCAAAAAGAGCTCAGCTCCTCGCGGGGGCGGGGCGAGCATCCGGAATGTGCTCTTGCGTCAGCTTGTGTTCCCTGAGACCTGGAGGAGTCGCTAGTGAGCAGCAAACAGCCTACTGCACAGGCACTGGAGGGGTAGGCGGACTTCCTGCCTCAACTTGATGTGCGCATGCACTCTCTAAGCTTCGTAATTGCCTGTTACTGACCAGGCCCAAGGGAAGGTTGCTGGGATCTGGGAAACTATATGCATGATATTCATTTCTGAGCCTTTCTCATAAGCATTTATCTTCCATTTCCAAGTTGGCTTGCCAAATCTGATCACTTCATCCTCCCCCCCCCCCACACATTGAACCTTAAGGCATTTAATACATTGGAGAAAGACAATGAAAAAAACACCTCAACTCTAGGCCCACACTTCTGTATGAGGACAACAATCCACATGACACTACTTCCAGTCCCAAGGCTGGCTGAGGGCGAAAGGATCAGGTCATATGGTTTGTGGTTTCTGCCATGGATCTGGCTGGATTTGCAGTTCAGGTATGAGGAGATGAAGAAATAATTTTTTAATATGTGACAAAACCAGTCAGACTGAATTGGCAAATTTTTCCAATATTTGTTTTTGTTACAAAAATGTACTCATGGGGCTTTCAGAGTCATTAATCCATCCTGTTTTCACTCCTTTCTTCCAACTTCTTCTTCGGTTCTTGATAGAGAAACAGGGGAAAGAGGTGTTCCTGGATTTCCTGGACTTTAGTCAATTCTCCGCTTTGCCTTCAGATGGAGATTTCTGAGGGAACCTTATTCCTTGAATGTGGTTAGGATGAGGAGAGAAGAGAAGTGTCTGGGAAGATGCAACTCCATGGGCTTCGTTCCCCGGCAAAGTTTGCTTGGGCCTCCTCTTGTCTTTGGGATCCTTCTTCACCTCCCTGCAATGTTAAGGAAAGGACTTCTGCATTGACATTGATTTCCTTTGGTTTCCCAGAGTCAGTCACTCAATTGGAAGCTGGTGTTACGTGCAAGGACTGTATCGCCAGCCGGGAAGGCTATTGTGGCAGGTGGGATAGTTAGGAGATGGAGGAGGGCAAGGTGTTTCAGAGACAGATATATTTTTAAACTCAGACCGATCCTAAGTGTACAAATGCATTAGACATCATTTCTTGGAGAAACCTTATTTAAATACTCAAAATTTTCACCAATAGGGTTTTGAAGTTAGCCTTTACCTGCATAAAGTAGTTACAAGTCAGTGAATTTTAAAATGAGAACAAAATGAGTGAAAAAAGGGCTTTGGCAGTTTAAAAATATTGATGTTAGCTTGTGGAAATAGATGTACTACGCTATAGTTATTAACAACTTATAAAATCTTAAATCAATACAAATTAATTAATTATGATTTGTAATTGCATTATGCATGATCAATTTGAAACACTACATTAAAAATAATTAGAGCTTGGCGCCATCACTCCTCACTCTCCTAATAGCTTAATGAAAAGGAATGTCATGTACCACCTTTGGGTTAAACCGGTAAATTAGGATAAATGCTTGTTTTTCAATAAAAATGTGACAAACTAATTGTACACTTAATAGACATTTTTATGACTCAATTGTGAATGTTTAATAGATTTTTTTGGGAGAGGGAATGGTATTATTATTTTTTCCATGGATCTAGTTAAGTATTTATTAGGGTTGATTGAGCTGTCAGTGTTTTTTCAGGATCAGACCTCGAGGATTTGAATGAAGACTAACTTTTATGTAAAAATATCATGCTGTCCTCGAAGCTTGTGCCAAGAGGTCACTGCAGACGGAGGGCCTAACTTAGCATAATGGGTTTAACATTTCCATGACATCATCAGGGAATCTGAAAAGGAGTCTAAGGATAATCAGAGTGGTCATTCAGAAGAACAGTAAATATTTTATGAGGATATATAGACGACAGGAAGATGGTCAGAAAGGTGATTCTAAGCTCCTTAGAGTTCAGTGAAAGCGGCTCCTCAGTAACTCAGTTAAAAGAGCCGCTGCATATTATTATATTAGTGAGACACATTCCAGGTGCTCAGAATAGAACCCAAATTAGGTATTAGTTTGTATATGATCCTTTTCATTTCCTGAGCTCTTCGTATTTTCTCAAGGCACCTGTATTTATCCTTTATATGCTTGTAAACAGGAATACAAGTTCATTAGTCCTGGGACTACTTTAGTTTGCTGGTCCCAGTATTGTCTAGTACTACATGACAGGTTCTTTACTTTGAAGATGATAATTGAAATTACCAGAAGCATATTATAGGTGCTTGTGAATGAGAGGAATTCAGTAAGCTCTATTAATTATTTGTTTTATTTTCTACCCTTTATTAAGTAACATTTGAATTCTTATATTACTACAGGTGTTTTGTCAGGATTTACTTTTATCCACCATCAGATTTCCACCTCCAACTCCAGGCAGCCATTGAAATATATATATATATATATATATATATAACTATGTGATTCAGAGTTTTCAAAATTTCTTCAAAATTATGATCATTTTATTTCCAGCCAGATTTTACATAAATAAAAATAACCTTATTTTGTTACTTATAAAGTAGACATCTTTTTGTTAGAATATGTTTAGTTACTCAGGTTTATTACTATTTTTAAATCTCACTTTGTATTAATTGCCTGAAATTAACTATTAAAATAATTAGTTAGGCTCAATTTCAGAAATGCTAACAAGAATGAGCACTGAGTCCTTCTAAAGTTATTTATTATTATAAAAATTATTTTAACATGAAAATAAAAGAACTCTTTTTCTTCTGTTTCTCTGCAGAAGACGCAAAATACATTACATATTGGAAATGGTAGACAAACTATCTTAAACTGTAAAATTTAACCTCTCTCCCAATCTTGACCGTTCAACGTCTTACCTGTCCTTAGGAGCCTAGATGTTCTCATGCCATGTGGCCACCCTCATCTCCCAGACAGGAAGACATCCACTTGTGAAATCTTAGGTATGTTCTTCTTCTCCTTTGTCACTTACCTCACATTGCCTTCTATTGTGTTCCTGCCTTTCTACCACAGTAAAGGCTTCTCAAGAGATTTTATCTTTTGAGATAAAATGTCTTTATACTGCCCAGAATGTCTAACATAGTATTACATATAGAGGATAATAAAACTTCATGAATACATGAATTAAAGAAGGCACACAATCTCTTCCCCATTGCCATATTGAACACCTATGTAAATAATGCAGTTTCTTGCTCCTTTTACATAGAATCCCAATTTACTCTGGTAGCTGGACAAATGGCAGTACTAACCTTTTCAAGACAGCATTATTCTTTTTATATTTTATGTTAAAATTATGTTGATTAGTTAGAACTCAGTCTCACAACGACACATTATAGTTTTATTTTAAAGGAATTTAAAAGAAGTTAATATTTTAAATGTTTTAATTTTCTTTATATGATTTATGGAAACAAAATGTGTGCATTTGCCTCATATCAATGCAATTGGTTATGGATTCTTTTCATGATCAAAAGCCCTGATTCTTTGCCTAACTCCCCAACATACTCCATTATTTGCTGCATCACAGGCAGATCTTGCCTTAAGAATTTGGCAGTTCATGGTTGCCAGATATTAACTTGAGAATATCTCTGCATGATTTATCCTTTCTTTCCCCTTTGCGCAGTCACTGAATATTGCAATGCAATGATTTCTGCAAGTGGACCAGTCAAAAGTCAAATAAATCATTTCTTTAAAATGCAAAGTTTAAAGTGCCAGTTAGCAAATTTTGCTTCTTGGTAATGGGGCTCAGCAAATTTTACTTTCTGACACATTTTATAACCCTTCAGCATAGGTACAATAATTACAAATGAGTCCACCACCACCACACTCCTATTGGTGCCAGGATCTGCTCTGTGTCTCTTTGAGAATGCTTTTGATTGCAACTGAGCAATTTTTAATTGATGCTGAGATTTGATCAGTGCATCAAATATTGCAGTGTTATTTTATAGGACTCTGATACCGATTGGTTTCCAATATTGGAAGGGATTATTAATGCTCTTAACAAAGGGAAAGATGCTAAGGATGGGTCTTAGTAAAGAAACATAAGTGAGGTCGACCATTAGTGTTTTTAAATATCAAATCCATCTTGCATTTGAAAACACCAAAGATATTTTATTTGCATCAACTGTTCTAATTCTTGTTCCTGAACTGAGAGACTATCTCTCATGCTCCAAGTTTTTCTTTGTTTGGAGGGACAAGAAAACACAATGTTTCTAGGTTCAGTCTTTTTCACATTAAACAAATCCGAAAAGGGAAAACGTACTGGTTCTAGGCCTGTACATTACATTCTATGACTTGCCGCCATTGAGAACAAATCTTTTGTTAATCACACTCCGTATTTTCTTTATGTTTTGAGCTGTTTGCCAAACAAAGAGAAGGAAAAACTTCACACTTACACATTTCTACTTTAAACGTAGAAACATTAAAAAATTAGATTAGGAAATAGATGAATATAATGACCTTACTCTCAATCATATGCTGCCAGCTAAGTGTTTGAGACTGAAAAATTGCACTAATGAAGCTATTTGAAGGCTTTTGTGGACAACTGCTTCCTCTTTGAAGATTAAATGAATGATGTTGATGTGATTAATCTTAGTACAGGGAGTGATGCAGCAGCTAGAAAATACCTTGGTGATTTTCATAATTAAACTGAATCAACATTTCAAAGAAATGCCAGTGTTATCACTTGTATATTAGAATTACATTCATTAGATGGAAGAAACAAATAATTTGAGCAAACAAGATTTTCCTTTTGGTGTACTGAGACTTCTGTCATGTCTCAGAGTATCTTACTATAAATCATCATTGCTGTTTAATTTTGTCCTTGCCTTTTTAGCTGTTTTTATCTCTGTGTGTATGTGTAGTGCTGTTAATGATTTAAAGCATCTGCTTCTCCTTTACTTATTTTCAAACCTTTGAATTTTATCTTTTCATAACTCCACTTCTAAGGTAGCTGTCTGCTCACTATGAAATTAGATAGATAATATTTAAGCAATCTGATTTCTAATGAAGACTTCTTAGAATAGCTTTGGTTACCTTAAAATAATTGAGGAAATTATAGCGCTATCAAAGATATATCTCCACATATCTTTGATGTATTTAGATCTCACAGTGCAATATTATCTTGATCCATTTATTCGTTGTAAATTATTTCTTTAAAAATGATTTCCTTTTTTTAATAGAAGAGTAATTTCAGCAGAGAATCATAATTTTTAGTGCTTTGTGGGTAACTTAAATGAGAAAATCATTAGTACCATTCTCAATCAATCAAACTATGGGAAAATGCCTTGGTAGATCAACAAAAACAGTTCTACTGACTTTTTAGTGCAAGTACAAGTTAGGTTCAAGGGTTAAGGATTACTGCATCAGTAGAAACACAGTGTGTTACTTGTTCTATCACCACTTTAAATTATTTTAAAGGTTTCTAGGTTACTCTTGGTAACCCTGATATTTTCAGTGTTCTTCCAGCTGTTACACAATTTGTCCTTCCTGGTTGTTTAATAGAAATAAAAAGTGCTTTACTTAATGTTCTGAATAAAGGATTGATCTTTTTCTTCAGGGACCCCAATTTGAGCTCAACTTACTATCTAAAAATGAAATGAATTTGATAACTCTCACCAAATCAGTGCAAAATACTCAGCCCCAAACTTGTTTTTCCTTTGACTTTGTAACACTGGAAACAATCGGATGCCCAAGAGCTCTGGAACAAAGCTTCTAAAATAAACAATGTACCAGAATTTATCCAAGGTGCTGGTATGTATTCCCTGCTGGAAGAATTCCACTAAACCATGACCCAGTGGTCTGTAATCTGCTGGCCTTCTTCATGTAATTGCTCAAGTGTGCTTGAGAGACCAGACAGTCACCACCTGCCTGAAAGTTGCTTGCCAGTTAATCATGCCAGCAGATGAAAAACGAGACCAGCTTACCACATTTGAGACTCTAGGATGTTCAGATGAAATAAGCTTTTTAGCACTCTCAGGCTTTCCAAATCAAATCTGAGTAATTACTGAACCAAAAGCACAATTTCCCCTCAAATCCTTCCTCTAATGCTTGTCGGCAGTAACCACAATAGTCACAAGAAGCAGGGAAGGAGAGGAATAAGTGGAGCGTAGGGTTGCTGGAGTACAAAGAGACCTATGAGAGGAGGAGAGCCCCCGCCAACCCAAATCTCTCTTTTGCAGGGTATTTGCAGATGGGGAAACCAAAAGAGCATGGCTGGAGGAGAAGGAGGGAAAATGGAGCAGCACATGAGGGATTGGTTTACTTGGGCAGCAGACTATCCAGTGAAGAACCAGTATGAGGAAACAATGAGAAGTGAGAAAAGGGAAGAGGGACTTTAGATAAAAATGCAGGACAGAAACATAATAATATAGTGAGGAGTGAGGTAAATAGTCTTAAATAAGTGGAGTGTGAGCAAGGAGACAGAAAAGGGGAAGTTAAAATTACAGAAACTGTGCAGAAAGTGAAGCTGCCTCATGACTAACTGGAAGGTTGTGCATCCTTGAGAGAAAGCTCTTCCAGAGAATCCACAGATATAATGCACCAGACTTGTCTGCTGTCCAGTTCCAGAGAGCTGAGGGCGGAAAGAGATAATTGCTCAATAAATCATTCTTATCAAGCATACTTTCTCTTTTCTGGAACACTGTAAAGAGTTGGAAAGATTGAGAGGTTATGAGATTGCTCCCTGCTCTCCTTCCAATATGCTGGCCATGCTCCTAAGCTAGCCTACTTCACCCGCTTTCTTAACTTTTCTGATGACACATTTAGACACCCTGCCTTCTCCAGTTTCATTCTGTTTTTGGCCAGCTCATCCTTAGTATCACCTTTTCCCCAAGAAATGATTTAGCCATCTCCTCCCCCTCACGTCCCTTTCTGCTTTTTGCAGGCAGGGCACGATTTCTCATGGCTTCTTAGCTGCTTTTCCTTTAAGAATCTTCCTAAGAGATCTTCCGAAGACAAAATGACCTTGAGAAAATGTCCCTCAGTCTGCTTTTCCTCCAGATAGGCCTCATGGCTCTAATCACATTTCAACTTAAATGCCAGTCTGATATATCTCCGGTGGACAGAGATCACAAAGACTGAGTCCAAATCAAAATGTTGGCCAGCACTGATTACTCTGGCTCTTTGGATGCCATTCTCCCATGCTACCTAAAAGTAGACATGCATTGACCTTTACCTCACAGTCAGTATTTTCCCCTGTTAAAATTTTCCAATTGTGAAACAATCATTTAGAGATCTCTACATCTTGAGAGAAGCTTTGTTTCTGTTGGAATGTAGCAAACTACATTTTTGAGATAATGCCTTTTAACCAAATTTTAACTTTACTCTGCTGGGAATTCAGTTTTCACTAGAAATGTTCTGGATTTCCATCATGTTCCTTGTGCTAATTATCTAATCTAATTTCTCCTCATTCCCATCCCTGCTGCCAGATTGGCTTCTTTATTGCCCTCTGGACACTCCATGCTCATGGTTCGTCTTCTTGGCAGAGCTTCTTGCTTATTGTTTGCCCATGGTCTCTTCATTTCCAAAGTTCCACTTCTATTCTGCTTTCTTCTTGAAGCCTACTGCAACCTCTTTAGCCTTTGTTATCTTTAAATTAAATGTTTCTATGAATTCACATAACACTGAACTGTTTTGAGGGCCAGTAGAACATGTTGGTAAGAGCACAGATTGGGATATCAGAATGTATGGGTTTCAGTTCTGGCTTCATAATTTATTAGCTGTGTAACCTTAGGGGAAGTTATGTAAATTCTCCATGCTTCACTTTCTCCATTGGTAAAGTGTAGATAATAATATAGTCTACTTCATTGCATGGTGGGAAATTTAATGGGTTAATATAATCAAAACACAGCATATTTAGAATAAGTACCATGTGTTAGTCATGATGTGTGTTTTGTATTTTTGTCCAGTCATATGTTAAACAATAGAAAAGCAGAAGCCATCTCTATTCTCTTTAGCTATCCCAACGGTGTCAAGAGTGAACTAAGAACAAAAAGGCGTTTACCCACTTGCTAAGGAATCATTATGCCACTTAAATTAAAATGCCTCTTCTAATGTGCTAAGTGGCAAGAAAAATTCACCATGAATGTCAGCCTAAGAGTTGTTTAGACTAAGAAAAGTGTATTTGAATCTTATAAACATCCTTTCGCCCTAAATAGAAGTCGACAGGAAAATGAGCATCTGCACAACTCATTGTTTCAGAGACTCAGAGCTTTTGTATACAACTCATACTACTGCCACCAGATGGGTGATGCCACACCCATTTATCTCTGATTTTGTCTTTAGGCTTTCTTCTTACTATTGAAGAATTCAAAGTCACTTGTAGTAACTAGATAAACAGAAGGTGTAAACTCGAACCACAAAAGGGGGTTGCAATAAGATAGGAAAAATTCAGCTTTGGTACTTGATAGCAGTCATTACTTTCATTTTGTTTCATTTTCTCTTACATGTTCAAGGATTTTGTGGTCTTTGCCTTTGTATCCGAATTACAAAAATTTCACACTTTGAAATAGTTTGATATGTTATGATGCATCCTTGTTTGTCATTCTTTTACAAAAATTTCAGATGAAAACTAAGTTTTATCCCCATTACGAAAAAGAGGTAAAAGCAGCCCTTCTTGATTATTATTATTTTTATATTTTAATGATACTTTAAATGATTCCTTATCTTTCTGAATTTCATGGTTCCAAACATAGGAGTAGAAATGTACCATACAGATGTAAACATATTTTTATGATTCTCACAACAGGTCGCTTTGACTATGGTTGTAACATTTTGATACTCTGATGTTACTCTTTGGTGTACTTTTCAGAAACAGGAAGAAATAATCCAGGTCGAGTTGCCTTTTGTAGGAGGCCCAAACACGTGCAGTTAGTACCTCACCATCAGCAAACCCTCCTTCTATAGGACCACCTAAAAATGGGAGAATGAGTGAAAATATGAGTTGGTTAACTTCTATAACTGCGAAGTTGCATGGATCTTCTCCTGTGTGAGGACAATTGATGTCCTTTTCTCATTGTCTTCATGATGGGGGTGGAGAGGATTAGGGGTGCTTTAGACTCTAGAAATGCAATAACCTTGTAGTCCTTGAAAGATTTTTAGAAGTCAAGTACAGTGTATAGAGGTGATCTGGCCTGGTGTGAGTGGTACATGTGTCTGAGGCAGGGGTTGGAGGAGAAGATAGTGGTGATAAAGGAATCATAAGTTGGAGTGAAGGAAAAAGAAATAGAAATTTAGTAACACAGCTACTAGCATAATCATTTAAATAATTCCATTATCTGAAGACAGCTATTATAACAGTTCCTTCTACACAAGAGTAGCAAGATTACACCTAAGATACAGGTTGAATTTACATGATTCTACTCCTGTATTTCTCATTCTCACTGAAGAATTAAGTACAATTTTGGTTTTATCTATAAGGAAAATTATTATATATGTAAAATGGGTAATAAATATAAAGATGAATGTAAATAAAAATAAATGTTTGCATATATTTGATAAATATATATGAAATAAATGAAATTATGTACATATACATATATAATGGAAAAAGGAAATCCCAGTCACTCCAATATGGCTTATGTTTTATTGAATACATTAATTTCTATACCTTTATATGGCTATTAGAAAGAGGAGGCTATGTGGAAGAATTAAAATGACTTTACGAAGAAAGTTTAATTTAACTGAATGATGTAAGACAAGCCTCATTTAAGAAAATCATACTGCTGCCTGTCTGGTGCATTGAATCCTTTTTTCAAAAGTTTATTTCCTATAGACCATGTCATAGAACCCTCAGATACCACAACATTCTCAATGTAATTCCATTTAGATCCAGGCTTTTTAATATTGGTTTAACTGTAGTTCAGAACTAATCTCATTTCTTTTTTAGCAAGCACATAGCGAGACAATTTTCTATTCAAGCAGCTTCTAGAGGTCACACGACAAATTCCGTCTCTGCTCTTTCTCTCCTTGCTCAACCTTGTTCCTCGACCTAAATACATTCCTGTTGGACTCTAAGATTCAGAACATCTGTCTACAACCTTTTGCAGATTCCCTCCGGAGGCCCAGTTTTGCTCTTTACAGTATATTGCTTACTACAACAGAAGCCTTGAACACATCTAGTTTCCCTGCAGGTCCCAGATTGCCTGATTGTCAGTGACAGCACTTTATGCTCTTCTGACCACTCACTGCCATCACACATTTAGGTTTTATTGTACAAACTCATGGTTTCAGTGATGTTTATGTAATTCAATTGGGTAAGCAACTATTTTTGTTTTATAATTCTTTATTCAGGAATGTTTTAATCTTGAAGTTTTTCAGAGTTCCAGATCCCTGAAAATCATGCTTGTTATGCCTGCTTATTCATCTCAATTAGATCAACAATGTCACAAACTTAGACAGATGTGCTATGCAACACCAGAAGTATCTCTTATGTGGCATTTTATATAGCCATGGAGATGTTGAATAAATAGAAATATCAGTGGAATAGTATACTTGCTCTGTAGCCGTCACCTTATCATACTAAAATATGATAGAAACTTAAGTGAATTCATTTTTATGTAGCTAGACTAACAGTATACTATGTTATTATAATTCTCCTTAAATTACTTTAAAGGGCCAGCTCTGACGTAGGACTCAGGTATCTTGCCTCCATGACTGTTACTTTGTCTGCAGACGCTCCCATTATCTGATTTCAACACTATCTGGAGACAAGGAAAGTTCGAATGTGAACAATTGGAAGAGGTGCGATTTGGTTTGGTGCATGGAGATAAAGCCCAGAGTCCTTCAGTGTGGAAGGAGCCGTTGCCAACCACAAGTGACTAAACCAACGCTGAGCTGATTACAAGCCCCCTAAAGAGCAAGAGCACATCCAGTGTGACTTCCTGAAGGTGGGCTTCTGAGGTTTGAGTAAAGCATAGTGTGTTTGGGATGACAGAGACGAGGCGTAGAACAACTGTGTGGTACGATAGTTAAATGCTGCAAGGCAACGACGAGGCAGGGAGAAGCTGAAGCGGTTAATGCTGAAACAGTTGCAGAGTACAGAGAGTTTTGTCAGTAGATCAAGGGAAACAGAAGTTAAAGAATGAATTACATCAGTAGGTTTGCGAAATCAATGACGATTCTAAACTGGCTTGTTGAACACAGAGAAAAGGAATAATCCCTAGTGAACAGGAAAATGGACAGATGCTCAGGTAAAATGGATTCTTTTATTTTATCGTCTGTTTTTACCTTTGTGGCATAGGATGGACAACCTAATGTTACTCTGTATAACTGTAAACTGAGTCTAAGGGAGATATTGACAGTCCAGTGCTTTGGACTGAGGGCACATTTAAGTGCGTATTCATTTAGCATGGTGTTGTTCCTTATTTCAACAAAATAAAACAAAACCCAAATCATTAAAAAAAATGAGAAAGAATTTTCAAAGATATGGAAATAAACAACGAATTTCAAAACCCTTGAAGGCAGAGGCTGTCTCCCTGTGCAGTCAGCACCAAGCCCAGTGCCCGGCACATCTTAGACACTCTGTACGGTTTATGAATTTGATGAGAAATTATTTTGTAAATGACAAAATTAGGTTCTTTGGGGGGAAAAATGGATTTATCAAAAGTATCTCATAAGAGGAGTTAGTCATGCTGAACATGTTAATTTTGTTTCATCTCATTAGAAATAAATTCATCTGTCATTGTTATGCATTTTCTAGAGTGATCTAAGTCAGGTATACAATGTTATTTAAGACCCTGGGGTGGGGGTTGAACCTAGTGACTTGCTTCTAATAAACAGAATATGGGGAGAGTGCTGGGATATCATTTCTGAGATTAGGTTACAAAAGGATCATGACCTCCTTTGTGGTGCTTTCTTACACACTCTCTGGTATCACTTGCCCTGGGGAAAGCACCTTGCCATGTTGTGAGCAGTGCTATGGAGATACCCACATGGCATGGAGAAGAGCTGAGGCCCCTAGTCCAAACAGTACTTGAGGCTCTTCAGCCTGGCTACCGGGCGTGAGTTAATTTAAAGGCTAATCCTTAAGTGCTGGTTGGCATTTGGGATGACCACAAATAACCCCGCTGACAACGTTATTGCACCCTTGTGGAAGATCTTAAGTTAGAGGGACCCAGTTCACCATACTTACATGCCTGACTCAGAAACAATGAAATAATCAATATTTGTTATATTAAGAGGCCAAATTTTGGGGTGATTTGTTATGTAGCAATAGATAACAAATATACTGTTAAATAAAAAGAAGAAATGCTTGGGTAAAATGTTTTAAAAAATATTAAGTTGCTTTATTCCTAATAGTTTTTTTTGTTGTTATTGTGAGGGCCCTAAAGACAGAGAGAGGAGAGGAGAGGAGAGAGGAGAGGAGAGGAGGGGAGGGGAGGGGAGGGGAGGGGAGGAGAGGAGAAGAGAAGAGAAGAGAGGGAGGGGAGGGGAGGAGAAGGGGGTGGGGTGGGAGAAAAGAGAGAGTGTGACTCTATCTTTCCTTTTACTCCATAAAGGACTCTAGCTTTGTACCTTCCCTGTCTCCTAAGATAGCAATCTTGGAGAGCTGAATTGAGTACATATATGCTTCCAAACATATCTTCATATATATGAAGTTTGGTTATATAGAATAATAGAAAAAAAACTGAAACAGTATAGCATCCTAAATCATCCTAATAGATGGCATACGAATATTTTTAAAAGTATTTAGAAAAATGTGAAAAAAATTAAGTAAAACAGAATAAATATACATTGTTATAAAATGTGTTTAATTTCATGTCATTTTAATATTTTTATATTTGTTTGTTTAAACTAATGCAAATATTTGCTAATATATGTAAACTTGTTTCTTGGTTCTGTTTTGGAAATCCATGTTGCATTTCACCTGCTTGTATTTACTGTATTTTGTATCTCATCATAGTAAATAGCACTATTTTGCAAGCTTTGGTGATACCAGGGAGTTAAATTATCTTAAAAATGATATTTTCTTTGTGCATATGTCCTGATTAAGGTTACACTGAATTTTAGTAACTATGATCTGAAACTTCTTGGGATGGAGAGAAATATTTTATTTTGTTCTTTATTCTTGTCACATATAGTAATTTTCTGAATTCATTATTTTTATAACATTCCATTTAAATATGAATATTTAGAAAGTTAATTGCAAAGATCATGAATGTGATAGCTGTGAGAGCACATTGAAGCTCGATATACCTTTTTAATCAAAGATAGAATCTGAAGAGAATACTTTTTTCTTCTTCCTCATGATAACCATTGAATATCTATTATTACCTATATATTGTTACATGTACTAATATCTGCATACTATTTTTATTCATTTAATGAAATATTTCCAAATTCACCTATTCCATCAAGATTTAATAGAAGTATTCATCATCGATATCATCCCTGCAACTTGTAGAATACTTTATAGCTCACGAAATGTTTTCACATGCATCATCCCATTAGTGCCTCATAATGACCCTGGATGTAGAAGGACATTTATTATTATTCTGAATTTATAGAGGAGGAAATTCAAGATAAGAGAATTTAAAAATTCAAGCTAAGAGAATTTAAGTGACTCTCCC
Source organism: Eonycteris spelaea (assembly GCA_003508835.1). Lineage (NCBI taxonomy): Eukaryota > Metazoa > Chordata > Mammalia > Chiroptera > Pteropodidae > Eonycteris > Eonycteris spelaea. The sequence continues at coordinate 24,841,729 of PUFA01000002.1, read as the reverse complement.
AATTAAGGAGTTAGAAAGTGTCACACTTGGGTCCTGAATCTATCTACCAACTCTTAGGCCAGCGCTCATATTTATACATTCCTGTCAGGTACAATCATATCAAGTTTATGATTAATAATAGGTGTTGAAATGATGAATGACTTAGATAAGTACATTAACTCTTGAATGGCTCAGATTAAGTGTGAAAGAAAATGCAACCACTTAAACTAAGAGTCTATGTTTTACTCGACATGCAACTATTAACTAAGCTTAGTGAAAATATGCAAATCCACTAACAAGATACATTCCTGGCACATATTTCCACTTGAATTTATGACCCAACTTTCTCAACAAGTGGTAAATGAAGCACCTCTTGTTTCAGCTCAAAGTCTATTTAGTATTGGAGGAATTGGCATACTTATTATCTTATACAGGGAAATGTCTAGTTAGAATCCAATCTAGGGCTTGATGATTGCTTTATCTGTAATAGGAGTCATTTTTCTTTTTCTTTTCTTTTCTTTTTTTTTTTACAAGGATGTACTTGATACTGACGTCTTTGAGAGATCTGAGGGCCAGGCAAAGTCAGGAACCCACTGGAGACTTGGGTGCTTGTGTAGTCCTGCCCTGGCCACCACCTGGCCCTGTTAGGGGTTAGATGTGTCTGTAACATGACTGGTTGACTTTGAGTCTGTGGTTTAATTCTCTAGTGAGGATCACGGGTCCATAGGACTTTGATCTTATTACTACAGTATTTGTACTACCTGAGCTGTAAAGAATTTCCTTCTAGTGTACACATTCTTGCTGTTCAGAAAATATTTTTAAAAATAAATTAATAAATACATACTTCCATAATTGCAAACTTTTACAAACCAGAGAAAATCTGGTTTATATGTCCTCAGAGCTGAGCCTGTTATTTTCTTTATCAGAATTTTCTTGGAGTTGAAAGTTCTGTTAAGCATGAGCTTAAATACTCTTCACATTTGGGGTCCCTGTGTCCTGATCAGCAGTAGAAAAGCAGCTGCAGTTTGGTGACAGGGTGTGAAAGGGCTCCCCATGGGTCTTGGATCAGTCATGTTTTGTGCAGGGATTGAATTCTGGGCTCAGAAATTCCTGGGTTAGCTAATGGTTTTGATCGTTTACCCAGGAGGGAGTGATTGAGTGGGAAGCGGCAAGGTTAACTTGTTGATTAAAATTATAATCTAGCATTTACATTTTCAAAGTACTTTATGATTGCTAATGAGGTGTTCCTCCAAGTGGGCCTGGGAGGAAGGTCAGCATCGTTTTCCCCATTGTACAAGTGAGGACTGAGGCAGAGATGTTAAGTGACTCACCGGAGGTCACACAGCAAGTTCACTGAAGAAGCTTGATTGAACTTTATAATTTGCTCTCTACAGTTGGGCTTAGAGTCTCCGGAGTCTTCCCCAAAGGGAGTTCACTAATCCTGGGGCTCTGTTGTCTAAATGCAAGGTGATGTGAGTCTGAGATCGTCTAATAAAATAATCACAAATATTCCCATTACTGAAGGATGTCAAGTAAATGTGCTGATGTTTGGAGAATAATCCTGGGAATGCACTACTCTGGCCTGTCCTGGGCTGTGATGGTGCAAATTCTGCTCATGAAGATTATTTCCAGGGTTTCAGGGTCTTTACTCTCATTCTCCAACAAATCTCCCAGGAAACTTTTTCCTGCAAGCCGACTCTTTGAGATCAACCCATGTTCATATTAAACCCCTTTTTAGATTCTTATTTATTTAAACAGAATACCATACACTCTTTTTTCTTGTTACAAAGAAATGAAGCAGCTGTTTATCCCTAATCAGTGCTTATGGGAGATGCAGACCTTCAAAAACTTGTGAGTCATGGTGCTGAGGATATTTCCTCCTCTGAGCTCTGCAAGTCACTATGCAGACCTTTATTTTTGCATCTACAACATTATAATGGATGCACTTTCTAGGAAAATGTTGACTACTTTGTCTCTCTGAGATCTTGCACCATACCTACCTAATCATAGGCATTTAGTGTGAAATGTTTATTAAAGAATAATTTCAGGTCCTTTTTTTTTAACAAGTGACCAAACTTTTTGGTTCTTTTGAGGAAGGAGTAATAGCAGTAGAGTAAGAAAGAGGAAAAGAGGAGAAAGAAAGACAAGGAATTGAGATAAAGAGGAGTAGTCCCAACGTGCAATATGGAAGCTAATGTACGTACTATCTTACATAAACTCATGTGCTCTTACTAATAGCTCTATTTTGTAGCTGAGGAAATAAGAAGGGGCAGAAAAAGGGTGGGGTATAAGCAGATGGAGATTTTACAGTTTGCCCAAGTGCAAATATGTCCAACGTTTGTAGTTTTAATTATAATAAAGCACAATTAGCTTCATGCAGAAAAAATAAATCATCTTTCTCCCAGCCAAGTTCTGAGAATGCCAATGCCAATAGGGGATTATCTGGAAATTGTGTAACTGCTGGTTTCAAGAGACTTGGTCTCATAATTCTGGATGAGTCAATATCCCATTCCACTCTCCCCCACCCCACGGGCTTCCCAAATGTTTCAGTGTGGTTTTTAGTTACTGGAGTTGAGGTGAGGAATGTCATTCCTAATTCCTGGCCAACACATCACCTATTTTCTATTTTTTATTTATAATAGTCCAAACCCCACAGCCTACCCTGGGACCATTTAGGTACTGGTTCTTGGAATTTCCTAAGATGAGGCTTATCACAGTTCCACAGCAGAGGTACTTCAGGGCAAAAACTTTTAGCAATTAAGGAGCAGTGCAGATAGATCCCTCATATCAACTGAGGCTGTATATTATGAGGTAACTGTGATATATTGGCTACTGTGTAGAAATATGAGTCAGAGATCTGAGTTCCATGTCTGTATTGCTACTTAATAGCTATGCTGAGCAAGTTACTGAACTTTTTTGTGCTTTAGTTTCCTCACTTATAAAATAAGGATGATATTATTTACTTCAGAGAAGTTATGAGGACTAAAGATAAAATCTTAAAAAGTCATCAAATTATGGAGGAAGGAAAACAAAACAGAGCAAAATTCTTTTTTAGGGAAAAATGTCAATTAATAAAGATGGAAGAAATGATAAAATAAGAAAATCACTATTTTATAGTCCCCGGTGTAGTAATTGATTCAGGTGAGTGTAATCAGTGAGTGCTAAAGTCATTGGTGAAAGGAGATTGAGGAACACGATGTTAATGGTCCAACTGAAATGGCGAAAATGTAAGTTTACAATGGAAAGGTCAGATGGTCACCACCTTTACCAAATGATCAAGCTCAGCTGATTCCTAGAGGAACAACCTGACATCATGCGCTACTTTATAATAAAATGTGAAGTATCCAGTACCACCTATGAACTATTCGAGCTAAAAATGTTTAATGTGAATCTAATCAAACCTCTAACTTTTAGTTTAAGGAATATAAGAGATGGAGGTATGAGTTAAAGTGTGCCATGAAACAACAACCAGTTAAATCCAGAATGTGGGATGTTCCATGTAAGACAACTGGACCTGAATGCTTTAAAAAATTCAATATCATGGAGAAAAAAAAAAAAAAGGAAAGGGAGGAGAATGATCTGGATTAAAAGACAATAAGGAGCTATTCCAACTCCATGAAATATATAAAACAGCAATGACAATATCAATAGCAAAAAAGCTAAGAGAGGACATTTTTAGGGGGTCAGGGCTATTAGGAAAATATAAATATCAAGTGGGTATAGGTGCTATTTATGGAGTAATTTTATTCTAAAATAATTCTATAATAATTTTAAATTTTATAAGGTTTAATAATATTGGGGTATATTTGAGAATGTATATATATGTATGTATATATATTTATATTGCACACATAGAATAGTAAAACAAATATGAAAAATACTAATAATTATTGAATCTAAATGTAAGGCATATGAGTGGTTATTGTTATTTTTTTCAAGTTAGTATTATGTTTGGAATTTTTCATAAATCAAAAACATTTTTAAAAATGTAAGATACTCAAATTATAAATCTATGATAAACTATAGTTAATTTGTCTGTAGCATCCATAATGGCATGGGAAATTGTTGACTAATATGATAACATTATCTCCAATACTTTTAGAAAATCATGAATCTAAGGGCCAGAACTTCCCAAAGCAAAAAGTTTTCAAATAATTATCATAAGAAATACCATCTTAAAAAATGAAGTTTGATCACATTTATCCAGAATGATCAGGCATGAGTGCTACCACTACACAGGTGAATTTTCCAGAAAAACATTTCGGTGGCCTGAACTTTTTAAGCAGATTATCAATTTAAATAGAATGCTTTAAATTTTTTTATGTAACTCCTTTCATATGCAGAATATAGACTAATATGTACTTAATGATTCAAGGTTATCATTACAAACAGAATACCTTTAATCCACAAAACACCTTATGGTTTACAGATCATCTTTATATACATACCTTCTCATTTGAGCACAGCTTTATGCCATAGGTGGGATAGGTATAAATATTTCTATTTTACAGAAGAGGGAACTGAGGGGTGAGATGGCCCAGTGACTTTCCTAAGGATGTTTCCTAAGTGGCAGAAGAAGAAAGCAAACAAGAGACTTCTGGCTTCAAGCCTAGTGCTCCTTCCCATAAACAGCATTGCCTCTCTGGACCAGTGATTACACAGCTGTGTTTGCGAAGATAATGAAGTGGTAACATGGACCATTTTTTCCTTACTCTAAAAATCCTCAGACTCCTAAGGTTTTATGTTCTTACATTTGCTTTTTATAGTTTTTACGGCAGAGTGCCTGACATATAATAAGCATTTAGCCATTGTTCTTGTGAATCTGTCTGCTGCCTGTTGTGGCATACCTGGCACTGGAGGCTTATATTCTTATTAATATTCATTAATTTGTTAATTCATTCATGTATTCATTCATTTGTCCATTCAACAAATAACTATTGAGACTGTACTATGTGCCCGGCCACTGGACTAGATGTGGGGATAAATACTGAATCTATGAAAAGGTTTGAGGTTTAGGAGCTCACATTAATCACATTGTCACTCAAATGTCAAACTTCTATTTCTCCTCAAAAGAACCCACTTTAAATAAAACAGCAAGATTATATGCATTCATTTGCTATGGCAGTCATAACAAATACCATCAGACTGGGTGTCTTAAACAGCAGAAGCATTTTCTCACGGTTCTAAAGTCTAGAAGTCCAAGATCAAGGTGTAGGCAGGTTTAATTCTTTGGACGCCTCTCTCCTTGGCTTAAAGATGGCTGCCTTCTTGCTGCTGCTTCACATAGGGTGCCGTCTTTGCATGTGTGCCCCTGATGTCTCTCTGCGTGTCTAAATTTGCTCTTTTATAAGGATACAAGTCAGATCAAATTAGGTTCTACACAAATGACCTCGTTTTACTTTAATTATCTCTTAAATGGTCCTATCTCCAAATTCAGTCACATTCTGAGGTACTGGGGGTTCGGGCTTTGAGCATATGAAATTTGGGGAAACACAATTCAGCTCATAACTATACTAATTAGTTTCTGTGACAAGCCTATTATGTATTAGCATTTTGTAGACACTTCCATCAACAAGAATCCTGATAACATCCCCATAAGTTGGGGTACAGCTGAAGACATGCTCTAAGTGGTGAAGTAATTTGTGAGAACCATAGCTTATATGTGGCAGTGCCTGACTTTGAGCCCAGCCAGTCTGATTTGACATTTTTTGATATTTATTTGATGGTGTAGAAATCTTTTCTTATTCTGGTTCTTGCCTTTCCAGGTAACTGAGCTGTTAGGATATATGACTTCTAGGTAAGAGTTATGTTGCAGGACAGCAGAATATTAGCATGCACTTACTTATAAATTGTCAATCTCACTTGTTCTTTTTAAAATTTCTTGCAGAACATTTTTTTTTCAATCAACAGGCATGTATTGTGTGCATAACATGTGCCCAACAAGGTATATGATCTCTTACAGGCAGTGATGACAGGAATAGATTTGCTTATTTCCCACATTAGGCATTATTTAAGTGATTGGCTATCTGGCTTTAGTTTCTTCATTGCAATGATAATTGAAACAATCCTTCATAATCTATAATCCTCATCTCTGTGATCTAGGAAAAGTAAATCAAAGTGTGGGAAGAATCAATAAATGTTTGTGAGATGAATTATGATCGAGCAGATTTTCCATCTTATTTTACTTAGCAGCATATATAGTCTTGTTATATTTTATAAGATGTATTTGGGGAGTTGTGTAGAATCTCAGTATGCATTATAGTCACAGAAATGTGGTTTTAAAGCCAAAAGATGGAGATTTCATCGCAATGTGAAAGAGGAAACAACAATTTAGCTCAATTAGTAAATATTATTTAAGCACATTCTATGTACCAGGAATTAGACAAGATTATTAGGGATACAAAGATGTCCCTGGCCTCCCCTAGTTCAATCCCTTATCATCCTTCACCAGACTGTTTCCTAGTTTTTTAACTAGACTCCCTCCCTCCAGTCTTGGCTCTCTTTAAGCCATCTGTCATACTGTAGCACAGTAGCCTGTCTAAAATGTAAATATAATCCACAGAAAGTCCAAATTCTTCAGCATCATAGCTAACACCATTAATACACTGCCTCCCTTTTTTTTGTTTCCTGTCATTCTTCTCGATATTTATGCAGAAATGTTTTCTGGTTTCTGCATAACACTGGACCTCATCTTAGTTATCAGATGCCACAGAATCATTCACATATTTATCTCAATTTGATATGTCTATTAGACATGCTTCCATTTAAACAATTATTTTAGACTCTATGAATAACCACAGTATTAGCACACATAAATATATGATGACTAATTTTGGTTGTTTACCATTCAGTTCATACCATAAATTCAGGCCATGAAGAAATATTCAGGGCAAAATAGTCTGTGATGTGAGCAGAAACAACTTGAAATGTTTATTTTACTACATAATACAAATGTAACCTAATTAAATTATCTAAGATTAAAAAAAAATCAATAAACATTTTGAATTCAGGGAGAATGTTAATACATCATTTTATGTTGTTGGATAATGTGAAATCTAATATGCTTGGCCATTTCCAGGAATTCCTCCCTGGGCTCCCCTGGAGGAGCTTGGTTATTCTAGTCTGATGGGTTGACCTGAAGCAATATTGTAGTTGGCTAGTGGCCAGTTGTATTTCCTCAAACATCCTCCACTCCTCAAAAACATTTCTCCAATGAGCTACATAGGAAGTAGAAACTTGTCCATGATGCTAAGAGAAGCTGTCTTCTCAAGGAACACTTTGGATTGTCCTCTCTCTTCTGTCTTCCTATCTTGATATTTATTTGTATATTTTACTGGATTTTAATAATTAGAATCTTAGAGGTAGTTGAACCTCTCTGGTAATTAGCTAGACATTTTCTTAGTTGAATTAGCAAATCATCTAAGTACACATAAAACACTATCGTCAAACCTCAATGAGCGGTAATGCTCAGGAAATGATTAATTGATTTAACTTGTGGTAAAACAGAAACACCCCCCCCCGCCCTTTAAAAAATATCTCTGGTTTAACATTGTGTTTAAAATATTTTGTATAACTTTCTCATGTACTATTCATAATAAATTTATAGTATATATATATATATACATATATATAGTACATACATAGTATATGATAGAATATTTAAAAAATGACTTGTCTATTCAGGATCTTTGTTCAGTCTAAACATAAATTGTTAATAAATTTCTGTGGCCTGACTGGCAGAATGAATGAGTGGAAAACTGAGGTAATACGTAGTTGACTTTGATTTCTCTGAGAACACAGAGAAATCAAAGTCAGCTATGTATTACTCGGTTTTTTAAATTTGTTTTTAAAATTAAATCCCTGTTATGATTGGGTTCACTCTTTCTAATATAAGTAGATATCAGGGAAAAATTAGGTTGATTGCGGTCATTTATTTGGACTTAGATGATAGTATCTGAGATTAGAGATTGGAATATAATGGCCTGATTTTTCCACATACTGTGTAAACTTGAGTAAATTTTTAACTTCTCTGAACTTTCCTTTATTTATTGTTACAATGGGAATAAAAAAATATCTACAAATAGGGTTCTTATAAAGATTAAATGAGGTAATGTAATTAGAGGTCTTAACTGGATGCTGTCAATGAATGGCTCCATGCTGTTTACAGCAGAATTTAGTGGGTTTAGTCTGTCCCTGTTTCGTTTCCTTCTTTGTTGAACATTGCCTGGAATCCTGGTAAATGCTGCCAGCCAGCTCTGCTCCTCTCTCCTGGGCCAGGCCCAGGCCCAGGCCCAGGCGGAAGTCAGAGCTCCCCCCACTGCCTCCTGCACTTCCTCTAGAAGAGGGGCGTTGACTGGGGAGACCTGCTAGATTCAAATCGTTCTAGCAACCCAGGAACTTGACACATAAATAGCTTTCCTGGGGGCAAAGGGTAAAAATATGAAGTTCCTTGTATTCCTCCCAGTATAACAAGCTTACGCTCTCACTCTGACTGAAAGAAAGATGAAGAAAAGGTTCTATAGTATCTTCCTTATGATTAATTATATAGAATCCAGAGACTACTTTTTATAGTCTCACATTTTTTCCCCTCCAGATTAAATCATCTAATTTCTCAGTGGCCCTGTTAATCCCCCACTTGTGCTGCCCTCCCTCCCTCAAATTTGCTCTCCAGTTAAAGGTCTGGAATCCTAAATATCTGAGTCACTTCTAGTAAGAGAGGATCTTTGGTACTGTTTAGAAACACAGTGCTTTAAATTAAGTTAAGTCCAAAAAAACTAATCACGAGTGTGGAGGAAAAAATAAAAGACGCTGAACATATAAACCACACACAAGTACCATATTTCCCTAGGCTTTTCTTATATCGTATACATCAAAGTTAGGACACAGAGAGAAGCAGCCAACATGCCAGTTCTCTCCTTTACAGGAGACACTTTGTGACTAGGAGTCAGAGAGGCGAAACCTTTTTCCTTACCTCCTATTCTCTCTCTGTAATATCACTGGGATCAGATTCTGGCCAATTAGAGTTTTAGTTATTTCAGTTTCTTGATCTATGTGAGGAATGGCAGTAGAGTAAGCATGACATCTTAAAAGTGGATTTGGGAATAAGAAGGACTAGGGTGTGAATGTTAACTCCTGTGTATTATTTTTTTGTTTCCACGTTCGTGAAACATGAACAACAATCCTTGCCCCATAGGACTGTGAGAATTAAATGAAACAATGGCTAGGCACGATAAGTCCATCCATCCACCCATCCATCCATTTATCCCGTCATCCCTCCATCTATGCATCTGTCCATCCTTCTATTTGTTCAGTCAATGCTATGACAGTTTCCTTTCACCCGGCCTTGCATTTCTGCAATTAAAATCCAAAGGTAGTCAGAGAAATAAAGCTTCTGACCCTGGAATAAGGAACAATGTTCTAACTAGAATCTGCCCTTTTGCCAGGCCCTATGCCTCTGACAACCCTGGGGAGAGCTGACAAGCCTTCCTAGTTTTAGTCACAGGAATTGAAAGTTTCATGTGTTATCAAAAATCCTCCCTCCCCCAAAACCATCATCCACCTGAGGCCAAAGGATGGACTTGTAATTGAGGGTACATCAGCAGATCTCGTGCTTACCCAGAGGGCTGAGACCGGGGAAATAAGTACGTGACCCTCGGTGAGCTGATAATCCTGGGGGAGGAGCTGTGCAAAAGCATGAAGCTTTTAGACACATCTGGCCCGAGGCAAAAAATAGAATCTAACTGAATTGTCTTCTACCTGCCGGCCTCTGGGCCTGGGACCCTTCTTCCTCCCCGCAGTGTCCACTCTTTCCCCAGCTCTCACGAAGTGCCGCCTGTCATCCTTTGTGGTGCCCAGAAGAAACTGAAAAATGCTTCCTCTCTTAAGCTGTGCATTTTTAAATAGGCAGCAAAGCCAAAGTTAATGAAAAGTTCACCTTGGAAATGGTCTGCAGGATAAGGCAGCCTCTACTGTGGACCGGCTTGAAATCCAACCTTCTGATACAGGTAGGAAGGCTAAATTGTCGAAGAAGCTAGGACGAGAAGGATAGTGTGCTCTCCACCCTCCACCCCGTTCTCCCATCACGTGTGGCATGGCACAGTTTAATCCTGCGCTGGAATTTACATGGTCGTTCCCTCCTTTTGAGACTCATTCACCAAGTTCCAAAGAGCGGTGGCTACCGCCCCAGGCTTCTTGGGCCTGCATTTTGACTTCCGGGAAACACTGAAACAGAAGAGCAGAACAAACGCTACTCCTGGACCTTGAACGGCTCTCTGTGCAAAATATCGACAGAGCTATCTTTAAATACATCACCTTTTCTTCTTTATCTGAAACAAAATCGTTTCATGAAATTCTATTAATAAAACATTTGATAAGATATACCAAATTTCAATGAGATCTCTCAAGAACTTCCACTTCTACTCTCAAACCATCCCTCCTCTATGTTGGGAAGAAGTATTTAATTCTCCACTTCACATGGAAAGGACAACCCAAGGGACTAATAGGTTTTATAGTCCCCTCACTGTGCTGAGTAACATCAGTGTGTGACGGTGGCTTCTCCTTAAATGAATTTCATTAAAACAGATTATTAGTTAAAAAAAAAAAGAGTCCAAAGAAAGGACATCTTTTTTTGAGGACTCACTTGTGGTTTAGAAGTGTGCTTAAAATGGTAAGATCACAGTAAGTAATTTAGCTGAAGTGTAATAATTGGGTTCCAAGTGTTATGATTGATACATTTCATTGAAAATAGCACCCTGAGGTTTTTCCAAATTAAAGATGAAATCTAAATAAAACCTTAAATAATCCATGTGAAAATAGTTTATTGTAGTTAATAACCAAGCAAAAATATGCTTATTTTTTTTTCTGTAGACTCATTCCAACAGATTATACCTATTGTTGCTTTCATTTGAAAGGCATCACACTTGGCTTATGTAAAAATAATAGCATTCCTAACTATTAATAGCAAATCAGAGAGACATTTATGGACATTCATACATCATTTATAAATGACCCTTATGAATAAAGTGTTACAATGATTTCCATTAGCATAAGTTCCACAATTATGCCCTGCATAAGAGATACATTTTTCTTTCTTGAATGCGCATATGAAATATTGTCCTTTACTTTGTTGAAATTTTATCCATAAGGCTTCAATGTATTTCTATGCTCCAAAAGACTAGATTTATAGAGAGGGATGTATCCTATGGGTATGTGGGGAATCTGTGGAGCCCGTAAGGATGTACCTCACATCTGGACCCAGGGGCATGGCCATGTTTAGCGATGCAGTTTAGAACAAACTCAGGCTTCCAGGGCTGGCTCGGACAAACTACTAGGAAATTAAAGCTCCTGATGGGGACCTTGGACCATGTTTTTCTTTCCCTGGCATCTCTCAATCCAGGATCTTGGGTACTAGCTTTCCCCTTTGTAATGATGTCTAACTTTGGAGTGAGTTACTTATTCCAACTTCCAATGAAAAGGGCAAACTGAAAGAGGTATTAACTGGGTTTTACATTCCCTTCGCTGTGCCAGGTAATGTCAGTGTGTGACAGTGGCACCTTTCCCTTAAACAAATTCTATTAAAACAGATTATTAGTCTGAGAAAAGTATTTATAGCATGTGTAGCTTTGAAGTATGCTTTAAATGGTAAGATCACATTGAGTAACTGAGCCGAAGTGTAATGAATGGGTTTCCAGCATTATGATTGATATATTTCATTGAAAATAGCACCCTGACATTTTTCCAAATTAAAGAACTCTAAATAAAACTTTAAGCATGTAAACCTTACATACTTAAATATTCCAACTTTGGAGTAAGGAAGCATCTTCCCTGGATGACCAGGTGAGAGAAGCACCTCTCTGTGGTCGGAATCACATGAGAGCTGATCCTTATTGAACTCCTGCTTGTGACAGGCACTGTGCACTCGGGATCTGGCAGATTCCTCATGACCACCCGATGCCAATGTACATTTTGACAATGTATCTATGAGGTATGTTTTGTTATGCTTTTTGGGGGGGGGCGGATAAGGAGACCAGGGCTCAAAGAAATGGCATATGTTTCCCAAGGCTACGTAGAGCACAGCAGGAGGGGTTTGACCCAAATCCATGCTTGTTGCACAATATACATCTCCTGACCCTTTGATTCTGTCTGAGATCAAGGTACCAGGTCTCTAGAGCTCTTCCCATTAACTCTCTGAAGATCTGGAATTACTTTGAGCAGAGGTGTCCTTTATGTCCGGCATTATCATTAATTTAGTCTCACAATGCCAGGAGACTGCCTGGGCTGAGTTTGAAAGTCTGACCTGAGGACAAAGCCAGTGAGGAAGTAATAGTGAAGCCTGTCCTCCAGCTATTGATTTACCATATACTGTTATCCCGCATCATAGTCCTGTATCTCTTTAGCAAGGCCATTTAAAGTGGGCGGGATTTTCTAGCTGTAGCAGGATCATTGCCCGCAGCTACTATCATGGCCGCATTTTCTCTATTTGCCCAAAATTCTCGAGCGAGGAGCGAGGAAGAAGGTGAACCAGCCACAGTGCCGCTTCCCCATTTCTCTCAATGACATTCCTACACTCCTCCCACCCTCTCCCCAAGGTGACTGGAAGTATTTGGGCAACAAAAAGTAAGTAGTTCCTCCATAAAAAAAAAAAAAAAAAAAAAGTTGGGGAATCCTCCTCTGAGGAGTGCTTATAAAAGTGAGGAATGAGGGTTTTTAGAAGTGGAAGGTGACCGTTTGTTCTGCCATCAATATCTGTACAGAAGAAACGTATTTGTGGTGGTTCGGGTTAGCTACCCTGAGTTTCAGGTTCCTTGACTCTGCCCCTCACTAGATGGGCGACTTCAGGCAAATAGTTTACCTCTGCGCTTTCAGCTTCTCATCTGCAAAATGGGAAGGATACGGTTCTTGTGAAGATTAAATGAGATGATCTCTGGGTCAAAGAAGACTTCTAATAAATGGTAGTTCCCACGATCATTGTTATTTATTAGTGTGACTAAGACCGTATAGTTAGTTCGTAGCACTTCTCGCGTTGGTGCTAGAGCCCAGGCCTCCTTATTTAGACGGATTCCTTTTTCTCTCTTTTACAATGCAAGACAGATCAGTACTTTCGATATCAACATTGATACCAACTTTTAAGATCAACCAATAAAATGTTGATAGCTGACCAAGAGGAATAGGCTAAAAGCATTATATTACTCATTTTTGGCTTTAATTAGTTGTTGCTTTCGAATAGACTGCCAACCTACTATCAATTACATCAGCATTCAGTCCACTTTAGCAAGTGTCTGTGGCTATATGTATTACTGACCATTAACTGAAAAAAGGAATCAGTGTTTTTCGTTCTGTTCTTTACTTTAATGCAACATGTGAGCTTGATGCATCACATAATTCTCTAAGAGTCTGTCCTTATGAAATTGTATTTTTCCCTTTGAGGACAAGGACAAATTAGATAATGACCTGGTCTATGAAAGCAATTGGAACATGAGTACTGATGTTATACTTTGCAGTTGGAAAAACCTTGCTGATATTTACAAAATAAATCCTAACTTTACAAATAATTAACATTTACTTTCTTTTTTGGATTATCAGCCTTCGCCCTTAAAATTTATTCCAAGGAAATTGTGGTTTTTAATGAGAGTAATTTTTTCTCCATGAAATTTATTGATGAATAAGCTCATGAACAAAGAATAACTTTTTCCCCATAAAATATGCTAATTTACTTCTTTAATGTTTTCAAAACACCTTCAACACAAATGAGTCTTAAAGCCAAAATACCTTTTTTTTTTTTTGCAAAGAAACAGGAATCAGAATAAAATTTTAAGGTTAACTGTGTTTGTATGCATGACTGATTATTGTATAAGGATATTAATAATAAATTACAGAGATTTATAAATAAGTTATCTATGGTAAACTAAACTAGAACTTCTAATTTCCTCTTTAACTTGGTGTACATTGAGCTATCATTTAACTATAAGCTATTTGGCAATTAACTACAGACGTTTCTGCAATTTTATGTATCTCTTCTGAAGATAAGCAAAAGCAGATATTAACTTATCTATTGTAGAATATATTAACTCTATAACCTTTATTTTATAACCAACAATTTTTAGGGATTGCTTGGTTGTTTGTTAAAAATTATATTAGGAATATATATTTATGACAGACATATAATTACATTCAAATACTTGAATCGGGTAATGTGAAAGCCCTTATTTTTCAAAGATCAAGGCAAACTGCATGTAAATCACACCAGACCTTCAAATAGTTTTCAAAAACCATCAGACCTGAAAAAGACCATCTACAGCACATAATTGAAATTGAACTGCTTGTGTTAACCTGAGCCTCCCTTTTCCTCACTTGTCCCGATACCAACATCCCTAAGAGAATACAAAAGACTGCCTGCCTCTAGCATATTTTACTAAATCAGGATTTTATAAAAACATTCTGAGGGATGGAAAATATAAAATACTATAATTATTTAAGTCCAATGATCTGATACTTATTAGGTCTACTCTGACTTATATTAGTATATTGCACAGAAGGGCAAATACTTATTGTTATACTTGGATTCCTTGATTAGACAGAGGGTTGCCAATTTTGTAGTCAATTGAGTATGTCAAAGATTTGGACGGGGGCCAGTATCAGAGCAGGCACAGTGTTCTTACCGCAGGTGAGAGGAGACTAGACAAACGTGCATCGTTTCTGTCAGCTCTATGATAATTAATTTCAACCATATTATCTGAATTAAAAAGTGACATTTATTCCCTGGACTGAGTTCCTGGAACCTTTCCAATTTTCCTACCCTATTTTGGAAAAAAAACTTGACTAAAATATGAACAAATCATTAAGGATTGATGCAGATATGATGTACCTACTTGTATAAGAGATGACACCTTCAAACATAATTTTTAAACAACATTAAGCAGAAAAGAAAATGTGTGTGGGACTGGACCATAACTCTCCCTGGCACAGCAGGAGGACCGTGTGATGAAAAGTGAAACGAGTGAACTATTAGCAGACCTTGTGGGCTGGCGATATGGATCTGTTCTCTGTTCCTCCCGTAAACCTGTGTTGGCTCATTTGCTGATAGCTGTGATTGACTGTTGGGTCGCATTATTCCCTGCTGTTCCCCCTCCCTCACTTCTGGGGATATCAACAGCAGGAATCGTCAGTCAGGGCTCAATTGATTATCCTCAAAATTTGCTCCTGCTATTGACCATAATGGGGGAAAAAAATCGTGCCTCTGAATTATTCAGAATGAAAATATACACAGAAGAAATCGATAAGGCACATCTGATATTAAAGACAAATTAAAACAGGCAGTAGAAGGGAGCTTGAGGCAGAGGCTACATACAAAGAGGAAGGCATTTTGAAGATTAAGAAAAAGTGTTTTTTGCTTTTGGAAAAAAGATGTTACAGCTTTCAAAGCTTTTCAAAATTAATAGCTTTATTAATAGAGGCATTAGGGCTTCCTGGCCAAATAGTTCTTTGTAACTGTTGGAATTGTGCTTGAGATGCCAGCTCTGTAATTTCTTCCTTATGTTCCCACAGTCTTTTTAACTTAACGGCAACATGCTGTTCGGGAGGGATAAAATATGAAAAAAAAGCTCAGGTCAGAACTAGAATACTAACAAATAACTAGGGCGCGGTACTAGGTTTTGATAAAATTTGAAAGGAGTTAGAAATTACATGAGCCGAGAAGAACAGGCCCTTTTCACTGTCACAGTTGTGAGAAACCCTCATACTTTGTATCATAGAAAGAAAGAGCCAGGCTCTGAGGCCGTTACAAGCAGGTGGGGGCAGGAGATGGGTAGGGAATCTCTGGGGTACAAACTTTGCCCAATTTAACCTGGATTTCTGAGGAGAGAGGGATCTATCCAGTTATTGCACTAGCACTAAAGTGGACAACTTGCAACTATTTGGAAATGTGATTCCCGTAGCAAGCTCCACAGAGCTTAAAATCCCCTTGCCCTTTTGTCCTTCATTAACAGGTGTCTTTAGTTCCAAATGATCAAAAATAGCTGTTTACTTTCTCCACCACACACTGTCTGTGAGGTTTTAGTCTTGGTTATTCTTCTGTTCTCTGCAGGAGACACATTTAGCCAGTAGCTCAGGATACTTGAGACCTGTGCCTCCCCCCACTAACCCCCCCTTCCCGCCCCCAAGGGTCAGGGACCAGCTTGAAGAACAAGGAGCTTTATTAGGTAGGCAGTAACAATCTCCCTTGACTCTTGGTCGAAATGTCATTCAATTAGGAGTCTTCCCCTGGACTGCTGTGTGGAGAGAGGCAATTCTCCTGGGATGCTTCTCTTTTCCAACCCTGCTTCTGAGGTGAGGCCCGCTAGCTGAGGGAACACTCCCTTCCTCTGAAATTAGCAGGGGCACTTAAAATCACAGGGCAGCGCTCGGTGGACTCAAGCTGGAATTTTTCAATTTTGTTTTCACCTCTCCTCTTGGATTTTCTATTTGTAAATAAAGTCACTCATGGAAAAGGTTACGTATTTTAAAAGTATATAATTAAATGCATGTATCTGTGAAATGTAACGTGGTCAGCTCCAACAGGGCAATGTGTAGCATAATTTGACTTCTGTTTCATAGCAGTTGCAACAGTTCTGAAGGTAAATTGGTCAATATTAGGTTTGTGAAGATTTTGGTAACATTTTACGGTGATACTAAAACTGTAGGGATGGGCTGTGCCATTGCGTCAGGAACGTTCCTTGGCATGCGTGGCCTGCAGATTGGAGTTACCACTGTGGATAATGACCAGAAGAGAGAAGAGTAGGCAGAACGTCAACCAGTTCACCCCTGCATTCCCAGCAAGCAGGCTTTCTTCCCCATGTGCACGCTAATCACTTTCTGGCACCTCTGATGCTGCCGCCAATCCTTTTCCTACTCTCTAGGTGACCCTGTCCCCCCTTTTCCGTCTCTTCGAAACGCTAACACTCCTGCAGTTCTGCTGACATCCTCACTCTCATCAGTGTCCTTGCTTCTTCCTTTCAGGGAAGCATCTGAAGCCATCGGACCTCGTTTGCGTATCTACCTCAGTGCCCTGGCTGCATTCTTCCACTTGCCCTTCCTGCAACAGGCGAACTAAGCTGCGTTCCCCTTTCCCTCTCCCAGGACATGGCTTCAGTGATGCTGTTCTCTTTCCTGCATCTTCAATTGTTTTATTTTTTATTTTTATGTTTCTATCAGATGATTTCCACTGGCATACAGATATGGTGTCTCTTCTAGCTTAAAAGAAACAAAAAACCAAACCAAACAGACAAAAACCTTTTTCGATCCCATTTCCTCCTCAACCTACCATACATTTTCTTACCTTTTCATAAAAACTCCAGGAAAGAGTTTCCTATACTATTACCTCCAATATTTCTTCCCATGTACTTTCCCCAACTTTTTATCCTGAAACAATTTTAGATTTACAGGAAAGTTGTAAAAATAGTACAGAGTCCCTATATACCCTCCACTTAGCGCCCCTTAATGTTAAACTTTACATAACTGTAGTGCAATTATCAAAACAAAAAATGCCCATTAGCTCTCAAACTCACTGCAATTGCACTTTCTTGCCTCTAGATAAAGTCACAATGACCTGCACATTACTAAATTCACAGGCCAACTCTTACACCTTACCTTACTGGACTTATCAACAGCACTTCCTGTGTTCGATAATTCCCTCCTCCTCAACACACTTTCTTCCCTTGATTCTGGCTCACCACCACCACGCTTCCCTCCTTTTGCTTCATTTTCAACCCTTGCCTCTTCTCTGTGTTCTTTGCTAGTTTCTCTTAATCTTTTGACCTCTTAACGTTGGATGCTCCAGAGCAGAACCCTTGGAGACCTTTCACTTTCTCTACTACTCAGATTCATTTGGTGACCAATCAACTCTCATTGCTTTAAATACCATCTATATACTCATGACTTACACATTTTCGATCTTCTATTTGGACTTTCTCTTCAAACTCTAGACTCACATTGAGAGAGGAGAGGAGGCATCTGAAAGTAAAAATAGATGCAAAGGAAAGGGCCTGCAGAGATAACTGACTCAGCTGGTTAAAACTCTCTTTTCCCCCATTCTGCCCTATGCTCTTCAGTTAACATGTTTTCCACAGTTGCATCCCCCACCTCAAAGATTCTCCAGCCCCTTCCCTATCTCTGTAGCTGTATAGGAATATCAAGACTGTGGAACTGTTTGCTGTGTTAAGCGAGAGCTCGGCCTTTGGATGAGGAACCCCCTGAGCAGGTGCAGACAGCAATGAATGCTGCTCCCTGCCTGTAAGCCTAGGAGTGCTGTCTCTTTGTTTAAGAATCCAATAAAGGTGCAGATAACACCAAGGGTCTGGAA
Organism: Eonycteris spelaea; assembly: GCA_003508835.1. Lineage (NCBI taxonomy): Eukaryota > Metazoa > Chordata > Mammalia > Chiroptera > Pteropodidae > Eonycteris > Eonycteris spelaea. Next base: position 24,823,416 of record PUFA01000002.1, on the reverse strand, counting down.
ATTCCTTCCCCCTCTGAGTAAGGAGGGACATGTAAAACCTCAGACGAAGGAATCACGTGCCCCTTGCATGGACACTGTGAGGGTATATATGCTATAAGAAATCTAACCAAGGGGAGATCATGCTTCAGGTTTGTTGAATCCCCCAGGCTCTCCACTGGCTTAAATTCTCCTTCCTTTAACAAAGTTGTCTGAGCGTCTGAATTCCTCCATCGGATGTCACTTCCTGCAACAATAGGTCCAGGTGTCTTCTTTTAACCTTAACTCAAATGTTTAACAGCATGTCAAACATAACCTTTTCAGAACTGAGTTTCTGTTCTTCCCTATTCCCCCAAATTATTTCTCACACTGTATTACCTGTGCCAGACAATGGCAAATTTATTTTTCCAACTGTTCAAGACGAAAATTTTGAAGAGTTGCTTCTTTTTCTCTCATATCTCACATCCAATATTTCAGACAATTCTACTGGCTATGGCTTCAAAATATATCCAGAATCCAGTCATTTCTTATTATGTTTTCTGCTAGGATCTTGTCCCAAGCCACCGTGCTCTCTTCCTTAGATTATTTTAATAGCTAATTCACTGATCTCCTTCCTTCTGCCTTTGCCCCTCCTCTATTCTCTACCTATAATGATCTTATTAAAGTATAAAACAGATCACACAACATTCCTATTCAAAATGGCTCCCTGTCTTCAGCGGCACCGCATCTTAGCCAGAGAAAAACCAAAGTCTCAACAGTGGTATACGAGGTTTTCCATGACCCTATCATCCTCTGTTACCTGTCTGACCTCGTCTTTTAACTCTCTCTGCATGCCTCCTGTTCCAGCCTCACTGGCTTTCTTGTTGCCCTTTGGACAGCCCAGCCTTCTCCTGCCTCAGGACCTTTACACTTGCTGTTTCCCTTTTTCCGAAGTGCTTTCTTTTGAAATCAATCATGAATGCCTCCCTCACCTTCACTCAAACTCACTTCTCAGTGAGGCTTATTTTGATCACCATATTTAAAATTACCTTTCCTCCTTTCCAAGAATCCTTGCCCTCCTTCCTGTTTATTTTTTTAAATTGCACTTATAACCATCAAAGTACAATTTATTATTCTCTCTTTCTACAATAATGAAAGTTCCGCAAGGGAAGCCATTTTTTTCCCTTGATATTTATATCCCCAGTTCTTATACATTGCCTATAACAAAGTAAGTCCTCAAGAAATATTTGTTGAATGAATGTATGATCCTCCTATATTCTATGAGACAGGCCAGGCAAGTATTATTATCCCCACTTAATGGTCGAAGTGGGGGAGGAAAATAAAACATATAGAGGTTAAATAACTTGTCCAGAGAAAATGAGAAGTCTGAAATGAGAGACTAATTCTCTCAACTCCAAGTGCTTGGGCATTTTACTACATGTGACATTTAATTCAGGAGACGCTATCTATCTAGGATCTTGATGAACTTTGTTAGTCAAGGGTTGTAAGAACAGACACCAGGCACAGAAGTGCACTTGTCACTGGTGGTCAGCCAGTTAAATTCTTTGGATTCAGACTTCTTTTCACAAGAGAAGAATTCTAAGTAAGCTTTCACTGCAGGGTGACAAGAAGGAACATTAATCTGCCAGAGCAGCTGTTTGCTCTTATAAAATACATCAGTCTTCATAATAATGGAAAATCCAAGAGGCAGCTTTGCTGATTGAATTGAAAGTCAATGGGAATCAAGGAATTGTCCATGTTGAATTATTAAGTAACTATTTCTAAATTAAGCCTTTTGGATGAGCAGCAAACTGGACCGAAGCTTGCACAAATGTATGTTTTCCTCACTCCCTTATTAAGAGAAGTTACATTAGATGTATGCCAGCACATCAATCAAAGACCTCAAAACAGGTGTGTGAAATGACCATCCATCAAATGGGATCTTTGGCCCCTCCATAGCGGAGTGATTTGGAACTTGTTCAATGGATAATGCACAGGAAAAAGGAGAGGCTGTGCAGAGCTATTAGTTGAATTCAAAAGAGCACGGGAAAAACAAATTGATGCTGGACTGAAATCAGAAGATGTACTCAGCAGTTTGCTTATTCTGCTTTAGATAGCCAGTTTGAGAAACGGAAGAAATAATTCAGGCATGTGTGGAAAGAGCCTTTTTTTTTTTTTTAAATAAACTTTCTTTTAGAATACTTTTAGATCTACAGTAAAGTTGCAATTCCTTTATACCCCATCCCAATCTCCTCCATTATTAACATCCTACATTAGTATGGTGCATTTATCACAATCAATGAGCCAGTATTGATACATTATCATTTGCTAAAGTCTATATTTTATTCATGTTTCTTTAGTTTTTACTTAATGTCCCCTTTCTATTCCAGGATCCTATCCAGGATACCATATTACATTTAGTTATCATGTCTTCTTAGGCTCCTCTTGGCTGTGATGTTTTCTCAGATATTCTTTGTTTTTGGTGACTGTGACAGTTTTGAAGAGTACCAGTCAGGTGTTTTGTAGAATGTCCCTGAATTGGGATTTTTCATGATTAGACTGGAGTAATGTGTTTTTGGGAGAAAGGCCATAGAGATAAAGTGCCATTCTCATTATATGTCAAGAGTACATACTATCAATGACTTATTATTGCTAATGTTAACTTTGATCACCTGGCTGAGGGTATATTTAAGAGTTCTTAACTATAAGGTAACTGTCCCCTTTTTTCCACACTGTGCTCTCTGTACAGAAGTCTTTATGTGCAGATTTCACTTAAAGAGTGGGAAGTTTCATTGCACCTCCTTGAAGGTGGAGTATCTGCATAAATTATTTGGAATTCTTCTGCCTGGGAGATTCTTTCTTCCTTCCTTCCTTCCTTCCTTCCTTCCTTCCTTCCTTCCTTCCTTCCTTTCTTTCTCTTTCTTTCTCCATCTATTCATCCATTCATTCATTCATTCATTCATTCATTCATTCAGTATGGGCTCAGAGATGTTCATTGTGTACTCAAGGTTATATCCAATACTACTTTATTTAATTTTTTAAGCATTTCTTTACTTTCTGGCACTATGAGATGTTTCAGGCTCATCTTGTATATTTCCTGTCTTATTCCTGGTTCCTTCTATTGGAAAATGGCATTAGAGACTAAGACCTAGGTTCTAGTTATGCTCATTGCTACTGAGGTATAGTTGACTCCAGACCTCTTCAGCTGACAGCAGGAAATATATGTGTGTGTATCTACATGTATATCTATATGTATCTGCATTTAAGCTAAACATATGTTTATACTGATGTATCTAGTTCTAATCCATTACCATATGGATCATTCTAGTCTCCTCTCCTTGCTTACCTGTAACCTTCCATTTCAACAGTGAGAAATTTGGCTTTCCCTATCCTTCATTAACCTAATTGTTCAATCAGTACACGTGCATAGTGTTTTTGGAATTAACCCAAAACCTGGTGTGGGAAACAACTCTGTCAACTAGAGTACAGTGCTTATACATAATGTTTTTGGCCTGTTACAGACTCTTCTCATTCTGAAAATTACTTAGTTTAGCAGCTTTTTATCCCCAAACCCTTCCATGAGGTTATTTTTTGCTGATACATTTAGCATTGTATTGCTAATACATTTAGATTCCCTTTTAACATTTATATCTTATCCTGACATTTCTCAACCTCCTAAATCATTTTTTAAAAAGTCATATAATTGAAGTCTATTCTTAATGCTATAAAGTTCTATGGGTTTCGATAAGTGCATAATGTTATTCATCATTATAGTATCATACAGAATAGTTTCACTGCTCTAATAGCCGAATAGCTTTACCAATTCAATCCTCACTCCTCACACTCACCTTCTGGTAGCCATTAATGTCTTTACCATCTCTATAGTTTTGCCTATTCAAGAATGTCATCTAATTGAAATTGTATAGACTGTTGTCTGAAAGACTGCTTATTTCACTTTGAAATGTGCATTCAGCATCCATGTCTTTATATGACTTGATAGCTCATTACTTTTTTTAAACTGCTGAGTAGTATGGCACTGTGTGGATGTACCACAACTGTTGACCCTTTTACCTGTTGAAAGATGCTTTGGTTGCTTACAGTTTTGGGTAATTATGACAAAAGCTGATATAGACATTTGTGTGCAGGTTTTTACGTCAACATAAATTTTCAAATCAGTTCAGTACATACCTAGGAGTGAGATGGCTGGATTATATATTAAGACTATGCTTATTCTTAGCTTTGTAAAAAGCTGCCAGATTATCTACCAAAGCGGTGGTACCATTTTGTATTCCCATTAGCAATAAATGAGAATTCCTGTCACACAGCATCCTCACCAAGAATTGGTGTTGTCAGTTTTTTCTGGATTTTAGCCATCCTGAGAGATGTGTAGTGGTATATCATTGTTGCTTTAACTTGCATTTCCCTGATGACAAGTCACGTTGAGCATCTTTTCACATGCTTTTTAGGAAAGGGACTCTTTTTAAGGATCCCAAACCTCTTATCTGATGTGAACTGGCTTTCTTGTGCCTAGACTTTATCACTATTTAATCTAAACTTCTAGAAGTTGAAAGATGCAAAATTTTAAAAGGAAGTTTTTTCCCTTATAGTTTCAAAATGGCTGAAATTATGCCTGATGTTATTACAAAATGAGTAATTAGGAGATGGCAATGTCCTTGCAGACAATGAGTCCATTCTTTGCAAAACTATTTAAAATAAAGTTGATTTGTGTTCCAGCTAATATTATTTTAAAATGTTTAAGTAAAGAATATGACTTTTCAATGACTTCCCCCAAATGTTTAAAAAAATTCTGCCTCACCCGATTACCCTTATTTTCTAATTAAAAGGCACTGGACAATTGCAAGGACCATCTCATAGACTTCCAATGCTTCTGGCTTTAATATTCTGTGCTAGATCCACAGAACTCTTTTACAGATGCTAAGCATTCAATTCTGAAGGCTCCACTTCATCATCAGGTAATTAGTATTTTCATTAACTTGCTTATTGTCAAGGAAAATGAGCCTTGATCATCTAATTTTTCCTCAATGAGTTGAATATTGTAATATATCTATAATTAATGTGCTTTATGCCACAAACGTGTAATGGAGTGGAAATCTGAGGCTGCTCCCAGCAGTCACTGTCAGTAAATGTTTGATGAATAAACAGAGACTTTCTAATGGGAAATGGTGGCGACTTTTATAAGCAGACACAATAAAGACTTTATTAACATACTTAAGAAGCATTCTGGGAAATAGAATTGAATGCATTATTACTGTAGGCTTCTTTTGTGAAAAGTAAATTTTACTGTCCCCCTAACAAATGTTTACTTGTTTGATGCTAGTTGTAGTATCAGTATTTTATGGTGTATTCTACAATTTAATACAACGAAGCTTAAATTAGCTACATATTCCTTATGGATTTGAGGTTGAGAAAAAAAGTACCATAATCCTGTCTGTTAATTATTTACAAACCTAGGTTACATGGAAAGAAAACTGTACCTATTTCAAGATTTTTAAGAGCCCAAATACAAATTTCAAGGTATTTATGCTAGCTAATAAATAGAAGTCAATATGGATATGTGTTTAGTTCCACATATAAGGGGTGCAGTGTTTAAATGGCAGTACAAAAAAAATAAAAAGGACACACATTAAATTTTAGAGTATATGTCTGCATGCTCTAATGCAGAATCCATACAGATGAATTTCCTTGTATAACATATTTTTATTTGTTTGTGGAACCACATAGTGATTTGACTTAAGAATTGTCCTTCCTTCATTATTTGTTCAGTAGAATCAGAAGGGCATAAAGGAGGCTGTTCATTTGTTCTGCCTTCATCCTGGAGATGAGGCATCTGAGTATGAAGATTTTCAAAGATTTTCTCATGGTTTTATAGTCAGAAAGTGACAACCAGAGAACCAGAACTCAAATGACCTCACTTTCTCATTGCACACTCTCCACCAGGCATGGATTTGTAAGTGGTAACCCCCTTCATCATTTTCATTTGAACAAATCTCAAAAAACTGTCCCCAGTACCAGGGGGATGGCAGCCTGCATCTTCTATGGATATACGCGTCATTTCCAAGTCTGCCCTAGCTTGGCCCGAGACCTGGTTATTAGCAGTCGGCAAAGATGAAGAGAAGAGAAAATCAATTTGAGCAAAGAGCAGGAAGGGAGCCAATCTGTCCTTTGCATTGTAGATGAAATGGGTTTTCCAAATGAAAACTGGATCATGTCATCTCACTGCCCAAAACACAGTGGCTTCCCATTGTTCTTGGTTTAAAGACTAGACTTTTTATGAGGTCTATGCCCTCTGCCTGCATCTCCAGCATCATCTTACAGCCTTCTCTTCACCCTCCATTCCTGGTGCACAGTCCCATGCTTTATTGCAGTTACTCAAACCCACCACGTTCCCTCTTACCACAGGGCCTTTTTTTCCTACCGGTCTTCACCCACCCCCTATTCATCCTCCAGAATTTGGTTCAAACATCACTTTCGTGGGAAAACCTCTAGAACAGCATCTGATTTCAAAAGTGTGCTTAGTTGAGTGAGGTCTGTCTTTGCTAACTAAAAAGTTTTTTGAGCTGAATTTGTATTTATTTTTGCTTACTATTATATTTCTAGCACCTAACACAGAGCCTGGTTCATAGTAACCACTCAGAAGCATATCTTTTAAATAAATACAGTTTTTTATACATGAAGTTTTGGATTACAGGCATTCTTCTTTAGACAGAGTATTTAAACTACAAAGATATTTATAGTTCAGGCTGCTACTAGTGTATGGTGTTTGTGAAGAGGTTCTAATGACACCAATTCTCCTCTAATATATAGAGTGAGAAACTATTTGAAAGGGAATGTGATGTGAACACAGGGTAATGAAAGAGGGAAGAATCAGCTCCCTTTACTTTAAAGGCCTATGAACATGCGGGATTTTTTTTTCAGAACAAAGTATATTAGGCTGGTTATTCAACACACATTCATTTGTGCTCTGGATTCTTACTTCCAAGACACCCACCTACACATATCTGTACATTCTGCAAGCAATCAAACTCCGCATCCTGAATTTATTGCTTTCTCTCTCAAACCTGGTTCTCTTCCTCTCTGTGACACAAAAATTATCCTCTACTCTCCCCACCCCGCCTCAGCTTCCAACACCAACCCAATTTTGAAAATTCTTCTCTTAAATGTTCTCTTTCCAAACTGTTCTCTCCCTTCCATCCTGTCATCAATAACCCACATTTGAACCTTTAGCAAGAACTGTTGCCTCAGCTTTCCATTTGTTTCTCTGCTGCCAAAGACCATCCCCACCAATCTATTCTCTATACCACCAGAATTTTTCTTTCAAAAATCAAATGTGAGCATTTGATTTTTCTTATTTAAAATATATTTTAAAAATATATTTTTTCTTGCTAGCTATGGCCTCCAGGATAGAGTTCAAATGCCTTAGGACTGCAAATAGGCCTTTCACAATATCATCATGACTTATCTTTTCAGCTTCATCAACATCATAGTCATCCTGATAGTACACACTAAACTCCAGTCATTTTTAATTGTTCTTTTTTTTTTAAAAAAAAATTGATTTATTTTAATTAGTTTCAGGTATACAGTACATTGGTTAGACATTTATATAGTTTATAAAACAATCCCCCTTTTCTTCTTGCCCTTAACATAACATGGTCTTTCACTTTCAAGAATCATGACATTTCTTGAAATTCTTCAGTAACTTCCCCAAACTATCAGAATCAAACAGATCTAGAGATATTTTATTTTTGTAAAGATTATACTCATTGGTAATAAATAGTTTAAGTTTTGGGACTTTTGAAATAAAAGGATGATATATAAAATAGAAGTGCTTTACAGTTTTTGATTGATTAGACTTGATTATAGTTTCCAAGGGATAACATAACTAGTATAATAGTTGATAGGATTAGCTAGCGATCTCAAAGGTAAAAATACTGTTCAAATTAATTTCCTTTACCTATGATGCCCTTAAAATAGTACAATATTTTATAAAGGCTCGGCATTATATATATGTGATTTTGAATTAGACAGTGTAAGTTAGGCATCTTCCTTCCTCTTGCTTATGACCCTGGTCAAGTTGCTGTTTTTCTTGATCTTCATTTCTTCATTTATGTATGTGGATAACAGTAATTATTGTGGATGTGTTTCGAGGGTGAAATCATGGTATAAAGTGCCTTATAAATGAATTTATTCATATCATGTGCTTGCGGTATCTCCTTTGATTTTTCTCACTTGTTCTAAATTCCAGACAATAATTCATCTTATTTTTTAGAAGCTGTAGTATGCTTTTGGTAGGTGTATGTATGAAATGAGTCAAATGATGAGAATTTCTGAATTATGCTGAAAATAAGTTTATAAACATTTCAATCAAACAATTAGAAGCTAGAACTTCCTTATTTTGGACATATTTTACTCTTGGTCTAAGTTTTACTGTCTTATTTATTCTTCATCAACTTTTCGGTCAATGTAAGCTGAGTATTACTTTTATTTTTACTACATTTCCAATGTGTCCCTGACATGTTTACATATTCTATAGAACTTTCAATGCAGAGCTGAACTTAGTGGAACACAAGATTTGTTTGAACTGAATGGAAATATTATAAAAATATTCATGAGTGGAGAGTTGCTGGGTTTGGGATCAGGCATTTACATTTTTATTATACTTTTTTTCATATCCAATAAATACGTTTTTATACATATGCTTACAGACTCAGAATATGAGACAAAATACAGTAAATAAAGAGTTTAAAGGGCTCATAACTTGAGTGGTATTTGGCCTATAGCAGTTTATTTTGAAAACTTTTACTCTTTCCTCAAATGATTCATGCAAATTATTAACAAGAATTATGTATTACTTTTTGCTATTATTCTTTATCTTGTCCACACTGTTTTCATCGAAAGCTGCCTCAGAGCATTCATTCACATCATGAGAGTATTACACTGTAGAAAGGCTCAAATATACCCAAGTTAGAGGATCGTGAGAATTAAACAGAATATGTGTCCTGTGCCTTGCACGTAACAGGCCTTCAGTAAAAGTTGGATCTAGCCTCAGGATATTTGAATTTTGATCTCCATCAAAGCCTTAAACCTTAAACCAGTAATTAAGCTCTAATATTAACTTCTTAGAGAGTAGATGGCTGATGCCTTTTTGAGCGTGAGATTGAGAAACTACCTTGAGAGGCTGAGTGACTGTGTGACAGCTGGTTTGGTTAGGGTCATTAATACCCTCCAGTCAGGTCCTGTTGAGATGAACCAGAAAATGGAGAGAGATAATGTCAGCTCTGCCACTTAGCAGCTGTGTGGATTCTGATGTTTTGATTGCTTTTCCTGCGTCACTACTTCTTTAAATGCAAAGTGAGACAAGTGACAGGGTTTATGGAAGCATTAGCAACAATTTATGTAAAGGGCCTAGCACAGTACCTAACACATAATCACTTCTTAATAAATAATAATGAAGACGATTATGATGATGGCGATAATAACAATGATAATAATAATAATTAATAATAATGTGTTGCTCCTCTTCCTCTCATTTCTTCCTTTCTCCTTTTACTCTTCTTTTATCAAGAAAATTATGAGCAAGTAGGAGCCACAATTAATTTAACAACTTAAAAAACATTGATTAAAAAAAAAAACAAGTATTTAAGGCACCTTTAAGAGAAATTAGAGATATTGACAAAAATAAACAAAGGATGGTACAAATGTCTGTAGATTTTATGTCTTTCCAGTTGTGGCTGGAAAATCAAATTATTGAGCGAGGGTCACTGCCATAATGGAACTTCAAGGAGCAAGATAAAAGTCAAAAAAAGGGGAAGATATTTTTGTATATTTGCCTGCTGGGTAGTGATGCAGTTTTTGCCTTTCAAATTAAGAACTAGATTAGAAAATGCAGCGAATTTGTTCATTAACTCAATTATAAAGTTATTAATAATACCCTACTTAAAATTCTTACTTCTTTGTAAATATCCTACTAACCATAAAGAAAACATTTTACTTTCAATTAGTAATAATAGATCATCATTTCACCAAAAGAAATCACTAATTGTCCTGTTTCCCTGAGATTCTACTCAACAATATATTTCTGAAGTGACTATAAAAGAATTAGAACAGAATAGGCAAAAGTTTCAAAGAATGTAATTTAGTGACATCTAAAGAAAATCATGCTGTCTATATATATAGAAAATAGAAAAGTCATAGTGATCCTCACATGACAAAAAGACTATATGTGACTTATTTTCTTTCTGTATTAATTCTGAGTAATTGTTCCCAATTTTACTGATCATGTTTTTCTATTTTAACTTTCTATTTTTAAACAAGTTCAGTGACACTAACATAAAACCCTTCAAGAGCATAGTACTAAATAGAATCAATTTAAAGTGTAAAACATAATAATTTTTAAAAATATCTAAAATAAAAGCATAGGAAATGTGATTATTTTGCTGGATGAAGACAGAGGGGAGAATAAAGTGGGCAAAATAATCCATGTAAAGAAATCTGAATCCTAAGGCACACTGACGCTTCCCTAATGGACAACGGTGTACATAAAAATAATTAATCATGTGGAGAAGGCATTGCCAAGGTTAGAACTGAGGTCTCTGGTTTTTAATGGAAATGTTCCGTGTGCGAACTAAAAGAACAACTTTCCTGGCTCAAGCACTAGGGCATCTATCATACTTAACTCAGAATAGTTCAGGAGTTCAGTAAAATATCAGATAGAGTTCAGCACTTTTATTTCTCAGGGTATTAAAACTATATATAATAAAGAAAAAAAGGGGTTGTGATGAACTACTCAACATGGAGGGTAGAACATCAAGAGATTAAACTTAGAATTTCTGAAATCTCAGGGAAAATTTTTTTCCCCTGCTATAGCTATTTCATTTGGTAGGATTTTTGTTGTTATTTTACGTGTGCTTGTGAAGACATTGAGAGTACATTAAAGATACTTTAAATACTTGTTTTTTAAAATTAAAAAATTTTAAGTTGTTACATAAGCAAATACATAAGGAAAAACATAAACTGACCTAGAAGAAAGAAGGCTTGAATATGTTTCATTGCTTAATTTAATAAACCAGGTTAATGTATTTACTCTTATTTTTGGCTCCTGGAGAAAGTGTAGACATGCCAAAGTAGATCTTTTGGGGAGTGGGGTATGTGACTGATGGTGAAATTGTGTAGCTCCTTTCTCTGTGGGTAGGGGTTGGGTGGCTTTTCAGTGAACAGGGGCTGAGGAAGGAGAGAATGAATTCCTGGGAAAAGCACACTCAGTGCTTCAGGGGCCAAATGCACAGCTTAAAAGACTGGATTTCCTTGGTCTATTGAAGATGAAGAACACACTGCATCACCCAATAATAAGCTTAATTCCTTCAGTCTGTGAAAGCACTAATTCCTGAGAGTCGTTAACACACGTGCAGTTGGAAAATTTTTGCTTAATAAGCAGGCTCTTTGCAGGAGTGGCCAAGGTTGGGATGGAGGTGTGAGATCCATGAAGGGCTGGTGGTGGTTCAGGATCTTTGTTTGAGAGGCTGGGAGTGGAGTGTATGTAAATACTGAGACACAGAGGTTAGAACATGCAATGAGTAAAATGTTATTCAAAGTTTTGAATCTACAAGCACTTTCACTCTCCCGCTTCATCTTTAATTTTGTGAGCACCCCACGGCTGGATGACAATATTAAGACCTTCGGGCCTTTCCTGGACAGGGTAGGGTAGCTCTGCCCTCCTCCTTTCCCTCCCACCCCAAAGGGAGAGGACTAAAAGGGGATGGCTGGAGCTTGTCTGGGGCCACACTGAGGTGCGAAGTCCAGCTTCCCACGGAGCCTCTTTGCCAAGAATGGTTTGAACCTCTGAAGCTGGAGCCTTCTCCTTTTCCTTTTGGGTGTCCATCTGCTCTGGATTCTGCTTTTGTGGTTTGAGATTACCGATGATTATCAGGGGAAGGGAGAGTGTTTCTTCTCTGAATCGAATGCACACAGAGAACACCACATGATTTGCAAATACTTTGATTTGTTGAAATAGCAAGTCCCAAAGTGCAGCTAGGGAGAAAGTGGGAGGAGGGTGATCAATCTTTTTCATCCAATAAGCACTTGTATTACTAGGTGCTGTGACTCACTATATGACCTGATCCTCTGCTGGGTGGAAGATTACATATTAATATCTTGAGAGGGCTGGAGAGATGTAGTTGAGTGATCTGGGAAGAAACACGAGAGGAATTGCCCTGACTTGAAAAGCCTGGCTCTTTGAAATACTCTGAATTTTCCAAAGCATCAATTAGCTCAGATAAAAATGCAAATCAAAGAAAAACTTTCTCAATCTTTTAAAATATAAAATCATAACTTCGTTTCCCGGCCCATCTTTTTAGGTGCCCCCACCCCTACTTCCACCATAAACATGAAGGTTTAAGTTTACCTATTATTTTTGGAGGATGGCTTTTGGAAAGAAAAACAAAAAGCTATGATTTAAAATATACATGTGCCAGAGAATTTTTGAGAGGATTAAGGTACACAGGGTACTCATTTATTGAAACTTTATATAAATTTTATTAGCTCAAACACTAAAGTCATACAGATATGGGATTCAAATATTGTCTCTGACACAATAATTTTGTGACTTTGAACAATTATCTCTGTAAAACGGGATGATTATGGAACTGATTTCTTAGCATTGTTATGAGATATAACTAAGATAATGCATTTTAAATGCCTGGCACTGTCAGGAACCTGAGAACATTTTACAAAATGTTAGCTATTTTTATAATTTTTATTATCACCGTCATTTTTATTCCCCAGGTTTGTTTTATTTTCTTCTCTATTCCAGAATTTTCTGTGGTTGGGTCATCAAAGAGTAAATTGAATTGATTTGAACACAGAAATATCATGTCCAGTTTCTATCTGCAAAATCTGCCGTGATCCACACTGTTACTTTCACAAATTTCTGCTCTGTCACTTGCAAATCACAGAAGTACATGGAAAAGCCCCTGGAACACTTGTCACCTACAGATACGAACATTTCAATTTAAGCAACTTGCTTGCTTTTTCTGGTTTCCTTCATATTCTTAATTTTGAAAGTTTTGTTTCTCCAGTGCATCTTTTGATTGAGTTTGTTTTCTATCATAGTTTTATGGGATCTATAATGAATATTTAATTGCTTCACCCTTCTTTCATCTGAATTCTATTAATTAAGCTTGTATATGTTTCCCTTTTCCCTGGTGTTCCCGAAGCAATCATTTGACTTGTAGCTACTTTCCATTTAAAAAAACCAATCTTCAGTTTCTTCTTCCGCTTCGCTCTCTCTCCTGCTTGCTTTTTCTCTAGGCCACAAAGTAAAGCAGTGAAAGCCCTTTGCCTCTTGGCTGCAAACCACCAGGCTGTGTAGGGGCCTTCCCACCATGACAGAGTGGATCGCCAGAGACTTGTTCTAACACAGCACAATTCCTTGTAATCCTTTCCCATGCTGTAAGCGTACCGAGTACATTCTCTGCCTTCTTTGGGCACATAATTACTTCCCCTTGTGTGGCAGAGCTTCCTGTAGGACAATCAGAGAGCCATGGTGTTTTGAGGCCTGCTGAAGAAGAATGCCTGCCAGCATCTTCCTTCTGTGAGGCTATTATGCTGGAGGAAAGGTTTAGCTGCCCAAGCATCAGCTTTCAAATGTCAGGTTCAAATTCTGACTTGGCCATTTGTCCTTATGTAATGCTTGAGCCATGCTTGTGTGGTTGTGCGTTTGGGGAGAATTGTTTTGCTAAGCAAGAACAGGGCTGCAGGTCAGTTTCAAATTATCCCAGGGCCTAGGGAAACATTTATATTATCCTTGTATCATGGATGTAATAGCTTTTTTTTTTTTTAATGAAACAATATTCCATACATTTTAGAACTTCATGTTTTGGGAGAAATCCTTTGACTTTTTTTTCTCCTGCATTTTCCTTCTGTTGAAAATGGAGGTAATACCATTTTTGCCAATTTCTAAATTGATCTGGGGGAGATCTCTTACATTTTTCTAACATTAGCAGGATATAGAATAAAAAAAAATGCCTTCACAACCACCATTAACTGATGATTTATGTTGTTTTTGTGGCATACTTCTTTACTTTCCTGTTGAAGTAACTTCATAAGGTCCTGTAAGATGTAGCTGGGTTGGACTTAGCCCCTGTATGGTCTTTCCATGTAGCTTCTGACATGCGCTATGGAGAGAGAGTCTGGCTTCTTAGGAAACTTCTACGGATTCTTGCTGTAGCTCAGTGTTGGTCTTAGCAGAGCCAGAATCGAGGTCGAAGCTTGCTCCAGCATGAAAAATATCCTGAGTCAGGGATTCTGCTCCTACTTTGAGTCCTGCCCTTTCTAAAGACCAAAACTACTTTTATTTGCATTTTAGCCTTTAAGTTAATTAATGGGAATTAATACATGTGTAAGAACTTCCGAAATTTCCCAAAGGCTCATTATAAATTTAGCATAAAAAGAGCATTGGATATATTTTTTTAAAGACAGGGCTTTCATTAAATTTTTAGGTTATTAATAAAAACATTTTTATCAGAGCTAAGTAATGTGAGTGCTAGGATGAAGATATCAGTTTATGCACTTCAGCCGTATTCAGTTGACTACAACAAGAGAAGCCATATGGTGTGGGTGCATGTGTAGCAGAGAAAAACAGCATTTATTGTATGTAAAAACAGAACTGAGTGTCCGCTTATTTGGGACTTCATATCTGTTTATTCATTTATGATCGCCAGCCAGGTAGCCGACCAATGATAACAGGAAAGCCTTATGAGGAATGCTGCATGCACCAGCTCCACTGTTGCCACAGAGAATAAGTGCATGAAACAACCTTAGTACGAACAGGAAAGTGGCTTAACTCCCGCTTTCCCTAACTGTCCTTAAATACGGGCTTATGCTGGTTGCACCTCGGTGACCTTCCCCCTGACTTAGCATCAGTGCGTTTAGAGCCCGAAGGCACCGTAAAGGCACCAGTCTTCCATCGCACTTTCCATTTGGGCCATGCTGGATATGCTTGCAAAGCCTGCCCTTTGCTAGGGAGAGCCTCTTTTTAGTAGACCTGAGAAGTGGCATGTCTTTGTCGGAACACATCTCACCTCGGGGTGAAATGTCCCTACAGCTTCCCCTTGCGCATCCAGTCTTGTCGCTCAGAACAGTCCTGAACTGACTATCGTAGTTATTACATAACACTTTCAAAATATGTGAACTGACTCTTGGCTCTCTCAAATAGCATATTTTCCTGGGTTAAACAGCTCCATTTTCCTTAATCATTCTTTATCATACGTTCTAAGTTTTAGAATTCTCAACATCCAAGTTATCTCACCTCTGAAAATCCTACAGTCTGACAACAGATTTCCCCAAATTTGACATCCAGAGGTGGCACCTTAAGCCATATGAGGTCCATAGCATCACAGGGTAGTGTGATACCATCACCTACCTGTGTCTGGAGCTTACATTCAGCCGTTGTAGCAAAAAGTAAGACTGTGAATTCCTTATAGGCCAGAACTGGCCATAGGCACTGTAGGCAGAGTAGAACATGAATAAAGTTGCATGAGCTCTTCCAAACAATGAGGACCTCACTTCACAAATGATTAGTAAATCACACTTCCCCTTTCTTTTTGTGGTTAGATGATTCCCTGGACCCCAGCAGATGTTCTGTCTGCCCTTATCAGTTCAAGCAGCATCTTTTCAGCTCCACCCTGATGTCACTCAGTCCACCTGAGATTACTCCACAGCCTTTTTGTCTTCCAGAACTCCAGGTACTACACCTGGATCTATGCCACATGCAGACTTGAAAAGTACATTTTCTACTCTTCACACAAATTATTGTCAAAGGCATTGAATACAATAGATCCTTACATCAAGCTCATCAATCTACTGGGCTACCTTTCTCTTCATCTCAGTTCTGAAACTGATTAATTGTATTACCACAATCATCACATCTGCATGAGAACTACAGCAGTTTGTAGTTTTCAATATTTAGTCATTCCTTACATTCTGAATTTACTTCCTTAGGTATTAATTGAGCCTCTCTTAAATATCATGCATTATATTGGGCATGTGGCATATAATGAGTTTACATTGTGAGGACCAAAATAAACAAAATAATTACAATTGTTCCTGGACCTAGGAAGGAAATAAGTAGAGTAATGAGATAGAGAGTTCTAGGTGGAACCTACTTTATACAGACCAGGCAGGGCCTTGAGGTGTAATTACAAGATGAGAAGGAACAATGATGAAGAGAATCTGGGAAGAGTATTCCAAGCAGAAGGAATAGCCAAGTCTCAGCAACTAGAATGGGATTGGTGTATTCTGGGAACTGAAAAAAGGCAGTAGGACTGAAGCAGAGTGAGCCTTATATAGTTTTTACATGAAATGCAACAGAAAGCCATGTAAGAGTTCACACAGAGGGCAATATGGTTTGATTTGCGTTTTTTGAAGGACTCTCTGCTGTATGGCATTTGGATGGAGAGGGAGGAAAGTAGAAGAGGGAATATCAGGTATAGAACTCTGGCAAAATCTAAGTGAAGAAAGAAAGGATTTGGACCAGCTGGTATAGTGGAGATGGGGAGATGGATTCAAGATATACTTTGGATATATCCTGCTTAAAGATTGAGTGTGAGGGGTAAAGGAAAAGGAGGAGCAAGAGCGACACTAGCAACTGGAGTTAGGAAGACTGGGAGAAGAATCAGTTTGGGAGGGGGAAATGTCAAGAACTTTCATTTGGATGTATTAAGTTTTAAGTGCATCTGTGACAAGAACATAGAAAACAAAGGAAACAAACAGATAAGATAACTTTAATTACCAAAATAATTTAAAATGTGCAGGAAAGGAAAGATAATCACTGCTTATCCCATGGCTTAGCCTTGAATAGTAAGTACACAGGGTCAAAATAACGTTGATGCTAAGTATTAATTTAATCAAACATTTATAAATACATACACTGGGAGAATAAGGCATGAAAAATGGGCATCTGTGTATGATGGAGACAAAGCAGGAAAGAATTTTAGGTGCTAATATTCCATGTGAGAAGTCAGTAGATAATATGCAGAACTGGAAAATGAAGAAGCACCCAAATAAGCATGTTATTTAGAAATACAAAGGTAATTGCTAACAGAATCAGCTACAAATATTAAAAGTGGTTACCTCTGAAGGAAAGGAACTTGGGGGTCATGAGGGGAAAGGTTAATGACAGCTGCTTGTTAATAAAACGTGTAGACCAAGGTGACTCTTTTTAGTATATGCTTATGCAGATTTAATAAAAATCAAAGCTTCCAAATTTTAAGAGAGCCAATCATCAGAACAGCCAGCCCTATAAGCATACCTAAATCCCAGGGTTAAACCAGAACTGGTGAGTGCAATGTTGACAAGAAAGGTGCTGTCATTAGAAATGCTCCCACAGATCTTATAGCTCATTTACTACTAACAATAGTCCTCTAAGATAGATATTTGTGTCATCATTTTACAGATGAGACACTGAGGCACAGGGAGAGTCAATGACTTGCTTGAGATAATGGTTCATTCATTAGTTCACTTTTCAATAAATATTTATGGATTATTTGCACCAGCCAGACTAGAATCTGGCCACAGACTTTTAAAAGTCTAGAGTTTATATTCTTTCCCTCATATCATTCTGTCTTCCGTGAAAACAGATCCCTGAAACTAGAGAAATCCCATGGACATGCTCTTTAAAAAATATGATTTTAAAAGGAATGAGAGGTTTTTAAAAATATATAATTCTGACTATGCATGGGAGACTAATTTAAGTGAGAAGGAAATGAGATTGAAGGTCAAAGTACTCAAAATAGCTACAAAATTAATTCCCTTATGAGCTCAGATTTTTTAATATACCAAATAAGCCAGAAAGAGCTCATGACCAAGAAAAAGTATTTAATATAGGCACAGACCTATAAAGTTTGAGTCAGAATGGTTGAGATCAATATAAGGTAAAATTTTGTAAATGTTTGAAATTGCCAAAAATGGCTAGAAAAGATGTAGAAAAGGAAGCTATGTGTCTTCTGTTCAAAGATATTGTGATATTAACAGATACCAAAGAAAGAGCCAAGTTATTCTTAAATTTAATTTGTTTCTATTTTCCTTCATTGAGGAAAGTGGTTTTTAAACAGAAAAAAAAAATAAATATTGCTGAAAGGTGACTGAAGACCAAAACATGAGAAGATATAGTGAGTTAATACTCACTATAAGAATTTAAATAGATTTAATTCCCAAACCCATGCATGAGGGCTGTTGAAGTTTTTTTTTTTTTTTTTTTTTTGTATGTTTGACCATGGAGTCATCTATGAAAATCAATTGATTCAACCCAGAGTCCTGGGACACAGAAATTATAATTAAATAATGAGTAAAATTGTAAAATGCCAATACATTAAGATTCAAGAAGCATTGGTTGGCTAAAGCTTTGGCTGAGAGAAAACACGGCTTCCTAGAAAGATATGAATTACTTCGACATCAGGCATCAGCTGCCACAGCATTGAAGGCACGGAAGCAGAGCTGGCACCTGCGGATGGCAGAGATCTTTATCACAGAGCCCTTGGTGGCCTCATAGCACAGTTGCCCTTTGGGTTATCTGCAGCTAGGAGATGACCAAAATGGGAGGTGCACCTTGGCAACCAGGAGGAGGAGTTCCTGAATCACAACAAAAGCCCCCTTTCGAAATTCCAAGAGCTATTTCAAGACATTTTGAAGAGATTTGGGGTTCTTAAGAAATTGGTGGGAGAGAGCCATGAACCTTTTATTTGTCACTGTTATTAAGTCTTCAATCAAAAATACTTCTGGAAAATCAGAAGTATTATTGTTCTTTCTTGTGAGCCTAGGAGGCTGATAGCTGATATATATTAATATTACAGGTAATTTTTACATTGTAGCAGAGCATTCCTATGGGATGTCTTGATCTAAAAGGGATGAGTTCTTTATGGTAGAAATTTAGGCCCTGCAAAATTATGCCTTAGCAGAGGACTATTTCTCTGTCCCTCTTATATTTCTCATAACTGGTGTTCTGTCTCTGCTTGTCATATATTTTCATAATGTCTCTTTGGATCCCCCATCTCTTTCTCTTTATTGGGATCTCTAAATTATTTTCTGACGTCCGTAATGGCATGAGCCAATTGAAGTAGGAGTTTATAGATGCACTTGTAAGGTCTAGAGACACATTCCCTTCATACTATTTAAAGAGGTGCAAAGAACACACTAACCAGATTGACTTCATGTTTCAGATGTTTAACAAATGCTATGAGCCGGAGTGTGCATCTCAAATGTATATTTATATAGTTGAGCACCATAGAATGTGTCTTGAGGGTACTATTGTAAACAAGCTGTCAAATCTAACTGGGTTATCTTGGGGGAAAAAAACAACCCTTGTTGCACATGCCGTTTACAAACCTTGTAAGAAACATTCACTAATCGAAACGATTGGGCTATTTTAAAAACATGAAGTACTGTGCTATCTCTTCAGAATTCCAAACCTTAGGCCTTTGTCTATTGAGCATTTGACACGTTATTTTTAAAATTAAAATTCAGTCAATTAAGAAATTTCCACAAATTTTTTACAATTTTTTACTGTTTTCTTATTTTGTTTTTTCTTAAATTGATTTTTTAAATCAATCGATCATAGTAAATTGATTTTTAGCCATTATATAATGTTGACAGCAAATATCAGACTTTTAGATAAAGTTAATATATTCCCTTTCCCATTCTTCTGCTTTTATTAGAGAATAAGCAGCCTTAAACAAATATTCCAAATTTCTATGATTAAATAAATCTAAAGTCACTTTCATCTTAAACGTAAAACACTGGAATTCCCAAAATAAAATTTTGTTTATTACATTTAATTTTAAGGATTCTTTGTGAAGGGAATTAATGGAGTAGAGGATCAGCTTCAGCAGGAGCAGAGTTTAGAGCAGGGGAGACCATAACCAAAGGTATCATGGAAGGCATCCCGGGGAAAGGAAGATTTGAACTAGGCCTTGAAGAATAAAAAGAATATCCATTAATGGATTCCATGAGGACATTCAGGAAGGAGGAAAGGATACAGAAAAATTTAGGCCTGTCTGGGAAATAAGGACTAATGCAATTTAAAATAAAGTATATGTGTGTAAGCAATGGATCCAATGAAGGACCCCTCACAGTGATCAGGAAAGAAAACGAGGTAGAGGCAACATATTCTTTCATTTATTAATTCATTTGATCAGCAGCTGTTTACTGAGCGCCTTCTACATGCCAGATGCTGCTGTAAGCAATGAGAGTGAAAAGGAGGGGTGGTGTGAAAAAAATTATGAGAAGCCTTTGGACAGAGCACAGTGACATATTAGTATAAGGTAGGTGGGAGGGTGAAGTCTCGAGCATTCAGAGGAAAATTACCGATACACAGATAAGAAAGTGCCTTACACTGTTATTAAATAAGTTTCAGCAGAATAAAACCATATAGCACTGACTTTCATTCAAGAATTCTACGTTTTTATGGAGCCCCCTACTCTGGGCATAGCGCCATGCTAGCAGGGGAAGGAATTGTGAGCTGTAGAATGGACAGTAAGAGGAATAGTGTTTCCTCTGAGGATGTGTGCAGCAGAGAGCACAGGCCTGTCTGGAATGGTTGGAGCTCAGGGCACAAAGGGCATGAGGTAGGAAGCTCTCCAGGCTCTGGTGGCCCTCAGGTCATCATCATGGACATCTGCTATCTTTGAACTCCAAATTTGCAGAAGTGCCAACTATTAATAGACAGTAGAAAGCAGAATTTACTGTAAGAGGCTGATGAATATAGATCTGAGATATCATTATCCTGCTAATTTCTCTTCTGCCCGCAAAAGCTTTACTGGCCTTTGTGCTTCTTCAGCTATCTCTGTCTGCTGTTCTCACTAGGACAACTGAACACAAATGACTGAGTACAAAGCGTATTCTGTCTGGGTTTGTTGGCAAACTCAAACAAGTCACAAAATAAGAAATAAATTATTATTTTAGGCCCAGTTTTATATTTTTATTTATTTATCATCTGAATTTTTAAAGGACCAAACAAATTTCTTCTCCTTTCTCCCCTCCGAGCAGCCTAGAGTATGATTTACAAGCTTCCTCTTTGGGAATTTTGAAGCTAAGTCCTTCCTAATAAAGAATCCAGAAGTCATGTCAGGAAAAGATATATTTTTGTTTAATGGAGCAATAAACTGGTTATGGAGTCTCCTTAGAACTTTTTAAAAAGGCTGCTGTAGGCAATAGTTTGAATGTCTTCCAAATTCTGAGCATGTCTTTTTCAGTCTTAAATAATTATAGATTATAATCACATTTGTGTGATTATCCGGTGATAGACTCACCCAAAAACAGAGCAAAAGGCTCTTAAAATATTGTCCGTTATGCATGTGGTTCTTTACATGCATTAAAGCTGAAATAAAATAGTTCAAACTTTAAGGAGTTTCAGCTATAACCTGAAAAAATATCCGTGTGATTCTGTGTCTCCACTCATGAAAAAATTGAGATAAATTTCAGATATGTTTTTCAAGAGTAATATTATGGAATTTAAGATACTGTGAATGCAGAGATGTAGCATTGTGGATTTTTTAAGTGAATAATAAATGTCATTTTACAGTTTCCACTGTAGTGTTGAATTGCTTATGTAGAGTAAGCCATGATGGAATTACGGTTTGGGACTTCTCCCTATGGATCTATTTTCTATCACTTCGATTTTGCCCTCTACTTTGTTACAAAACATTCTATTTTGTTTTCCTCATAGACTTCCTTGCCTGAGGGTATTTTATAAGATTGTGGTAATATCATCTTTCCATGGTTTGTACTTTTTTATTTTTAACCCTGAATTTTAGGATAATTTTTCAGTCTTTAATTAGGTAAATCTATTTTCTTTATCCATTTACATAATGCCAGAGGATTCAACTTGCAGTTTTGCTTTTCTAATAATGCATTGCGAAACTAGAAGATATAATTCACATTGCAAGTGTGAAAATACATCAGAAAACAGAGAGAAAACAAATGAATCTGCTGTTAAGGATGATGTAAAGAATATTGTATTTGTTCTATTTGTTGTCAGTGTAATCTAGATTTTGTGGGGTTTTCCCCCAACTTTATTGAGGTATAATTGATAATATAGATTTTTGTTATTATATGTATCTGTAAAAATACTGGCTGAACTGGGTAAAAATCCAAAAAGATAATATATTGAAGTTTCAAGCCTTATTTTTTGACAGGCACTAATATTTCTGAAGAAATGCAGTTTGAATAATAATTTCTCCTGTTTATCACAAGATGACAAAGTGCCAGGCATTGAGAGGATGCTGGGGGTACCATAGTGAACAAGATAAAATCTCTGGCTGTAAGGGCTTGACATCTAGTGGGGAGAAAACCACCACAATACGGTGGGATAAATTTTATGATGAGAAAATATAGGACATGAGAGTCGGAGAGTGATTCAGTTGTAGGAAACTGCAAAATACTCTTAAAGGAAGTAATGTTAAAGCTGATGTGATAGGCATAACTCAAAATAACCCCTAGTGAACCATGGCTGTATATAATCACCTCCCTTTTAGTGAGGGTGGGACCAATAATTTACTTCTATCCACAAATATAGCAAAGATTATAGGATATTACTCTGGTGATTATACTATGTTAGATTGCAAAGATGGAGGAATTTTTCACATGTAATTAAAGCTCCTAGTCAGTTGACTTAAAGTTAATCAAAAAGAGTATCTTGGATGGGCTGACGAAATCAAGCGAGTTCTTTGAAAGAGACTAAAAGTAAGGGAGATTTGCCTTCTAGCTTTGAAAAAGCAAGTTGCCATGTTGTGAGAGGGTCTGTGAGTGAGCTCCATGGTGAATTGTGTGGGCCTCTGGAAGCTGAGAGAAGCCTCTGGCTGATGGCCAGTAAGAAAGCAGTAACCTCAGTCCAACAACCACAAGGAATTGAATCCTGCCAACAACTAGGTGAGCTTGGAAGAGGATTCTGAGCTCCAGAAAGAAATGTAGTCTCGCTGACACCTAGATTGCATCCTGGTGACACCCTGAGCAGAAGACCTAGCTAGGCTGTATTCAAGACTCCTAATACATGGAAACTGTGTGATGATGATGTATGGATTAGATAGCTAAATTTGTAGTAATTTGTTGTGCAGCAATATAAAGATAATACAGCTGAGACGTAAACAATGGTACTTAGATGGGGAAAGTATGTTCCAGGATTATGGTAGAGTGGCTAAAATCACACTCTTTCTAGTCAAGATTAACTTGGCTTCTTGTTCAGTCAGGTGATTCTGAGCAGTTTACTTTACCTCTCAGTTTTCCTAATCTGTATAATAGACATTATCATCACCATCACTATCGTCCTCCTCTTCACCATTATCATTATCATCACCACCACTCATCATCTTCATCTTCATCATCATCATCATCACCATTGTTGTTCTTCCCTCATAGTGCTATCGTGAAGCTTAAGCTGTTGAATGATTTTAAATAGGAGAGTTGACACTAACAGAGCCAGGATTCTACTTTGTCTGTCTGACCTTGAATTTCAGAATGCTCTTCTCAACTGTAATTTATATTGCTCTACTCTACTGTTATGAGCTCAGGCTCAGCAATCTGACAGATCTGAGTTTAAAATCCAGCTTTACTTTGAGCAAGAAATTGAAGTTTTAAGGCTCCGTTTCCTCACTTTATAGGGCTATGGAGATTATGTGTATGATGTGTAGCAAAGTACACACTGAAGAATTTCTTAAATTACTGAAGATTCTTATGCATTATTTGCAGACTTCATTCATTGTATATATGACACACAAAGTAGTTATATCTACACATGTATAAAAACCTTCTCTGTAAAATGAATAGATTATGGAGGAAAATTATAGTCTCTCTAGAGATCATTGGAACTAAGACATATTTTAATTGGTTTGGTATACTTTAGGTGAGGTAAATACTGAAAATTAGTTATGTTCGATGTTCTGAGATTATGCTTCCAATCATTGTGTTTCTTAATTTAAAAATTCTTCACTGTAGTTATTTCCTGTGTATGTGGATGTAGCTGAGTGAACTGATTATATACCTCAGGTCCTCCTTCAATGATTGTATAATTATTTGTTCTTTGACAAAGGCTGAATCATTGCTTTATATTTTTATAGCTCCTATTTTTCAGAAGAGCTTGCCTTGCTCTGTGAATAAGTCTTAGTGATATTTGGTTGGCTGAAAGCAAGCTTTTCCACATAATGTGGCTTATTATTACTATAATTTTCTAAACTTGGCTATCATCACTGCACTAATCCCGAACAAGTTGAAAACTGAAAATGATGGAGCTTAAGATGAGGAATGAGAAGATTCGTTTTATTTTCTCATTGTGTTAATGCAGTCCTTCCTGTGGCTGCTATGCTTGTTTTATTGCTGCTTTTGCTTCCTCTTTCTTTCTGTCTCTTAGGTACAGACTATGTTTATTGTTGTCTTAAAAATTGTCCTTCCATTTGGCATTTGCTGTTGCTAATTGCCTACTAAGTTTCTCCCCATTTGAGTACTGAGTGGTAATTTTACATCCTCCTCCATGCAGATATTATGGTTTCTTATCATTATTACACTGCATCCATTTTTCTCTTATACTCATTTGACTTATCTGTATATAATGCCTTTTTTACATGAAGGAAGCAGAAACCATTTATATTTATAATTATTCCATCTTTTCAAGAGCACAGCAAGAAAAGTATATTCAATGTATTCTGTATAGCTATTTAGATTAGGGAACTGAATTACAGTTACTAAAATTTTCAATAAAGTTTGAAAATTATGCAATTGTACAAACATACCCGAGCCTCTTTATCACTTCTGTCAGGGCAAGGGAGCCATATCCTGTATTTGCTTTAGGAGAACTGGTTGAGATCCCGTGTGCCTGTGTGAACTGACAGTTTAGTTGGGACCCCTTTATCGGTCAGTCACGGGCACATTTCAGACTTTCAGCAGCGGTGCCCACTGACTGATAGTACCTCCTTTTTTGCTATAGTTTAGACTATTGAGAGCCATGAGACAAAAAACAATAGAGGGCAGTGTTCTGCTATAGGAAGATTACATAAAACGTGATAAAGTTACTATTCTGTGGCTTGTTTGAACATACATTTCTACCCTGATTTGGGATAGGAGACTCCATAGGCATCCTCCAGAGGGTAGCTGATTGCTACTATGATTCCTGTTGACAATGCTGCTAGTTTAAAGTTTCTCTCTACTGAATTGAAATGATCTCCCACTTCTCTTAACTCCAGGCTTATCCCTTTCCAATCCACTCTTCACACAGCTGCCAGAATTTTCTATTTTAAAGAGAAATCTGACTATGTCACCCTCGTGCTTAAAAACCCTTGCAATCTCCCAATAGGAGATAATGGTTAAGAGCACAGCTTTGGAGCAAGGGAAACTTAGCTGGACAACACTGGGTTGTTACTCTACTTGAGCCTGAGCTTCCTTCCCTGAAAGGGAAGGCAATGATACCTTCTGCATAGGATCACTGCGTGCATTAGAAATAATATGTGAAGTATTCAGTGGACAATGTGGGCTTTCAAAAAATGCTAGCTCTTTAGCTATTATTTTGACAAGTATGATTGATTTAAATACAGTATTCCTTTCAGAAAAAGAGGAAGCATCAGGAGAGACAGTTTGTGTAATTTGGCCTCTTCCTCCAATCTATCAAAACTTATTATAATTCAAATGCAAAGTAACTGTAATTCACTGCTCTGTTTTTTCAGTGCCAGGTTGTTTTATATTCAAGTGATCACGACTATTAGAAGATTATTCCATTTTTAGAATCTGATTTTAGAGGCTTGACAGAAGTGTCAACATAACATGGCCAAAAAGAAAAACATAAACAATCAGATCAAAGAGGCTCAGCCAGAAGAAAATCATATCCAGAGCAAGAGAAAAAAAATGTTCAGAGAAAAATTAAAGAGGCTGACAACAAATTAAATATCGTTGGCACGAACATTTTCATCTGGCACAAGATGCTTTGTGGCTTCTGATTCCTCTTTTGAAAATCCCTGCTTGTATGAATCCCTTTGCGTTTGCTGGCCTTCTGCCTGGGATGACCTCAGAGTCTACCCAAAGTAACATTTTTGCCCATTTCACATTTCACTTCCCCTAACTGTGCCTTCTCTCACTGCTCCATCTTAAGGAACTACTCCAATTACACCCATTTATCTTTACTTACTCTACATTATTTTTCTGCATAGCACTTTTCACTGAAATATGAAATATTTGTGTATCATCTGTTTCCCTCACTAAATGTACACTGCCCAAGGGTATGGTGTAGTATAGACTGAATGTTTGTGTCCCCTCGGAATTTATCTGTTGAAACCTAGTCTCCAATGTGATTGTATTAGGAGATGGAGACTTGGGAGGTGATCAGGTCACCAGGGTGAAGCCCTGATGAATGGAATTAGTGCCCCTATAAAAGAGACCTTAGAGAGTTCCCCCATCCCTTTTGCAGTGAGTATGCAGTGAGAAAATGAATATCTGTGAATCAGGAAATGGGTTCTCACTAGACAACAAATATGCTGACACTTGATCTTGAAACTGTGAGAAATGAATTTCTGTTGTTTATCAGTTACTCAGTCAATGGTGTTCTGTTTGAATGCACTAAGACATAGGGCCTTCGTGCTATCTGAGTTATACCCTGGTAGTGAGAATAGAGCCTTGTACCCTAAGGGGTTCTCAATAAATACTGTGGGATGAGTAGGTGGCTAGTAAATTTAAAGTCCAAATACCCAAGGGAAAAATGTTTTCAAGGCCTTCTCCTACTTTGTTGATTGTCAAAAAGCCAACATCTCATAGAGTGAGACTTCTTTCTAAACAAATCCTGAGTGAGGGAAAGCTGCTTGGGCACCTATTTTCTCTGCAGATAATGAACAAAATTTGCATCATTTTGTACATTATCTGCAATAATGGCATATAGTGTTAAGTATTAATACTTATAAGTATGATGGATTAAAGATGAGGTTTCTACTCAAGAATATAGTGCGCATTGCAACAACATGAGTACACTCCTCACCAGGGTGTTTCTGACCATCACCTTCTGTCAGCCCTGAAGGACCACAAATGGATTTATCAGTGTGAACCAGGAGGGAGATGAACAGTTAGGGCCTTACTGTCAACAATGATAGAAGCTGTGTTGCGTGACACAAGCAGAGCTCATAGCCACTGTGTTCCTGAGGTCCCTTCCTGCTCTGAAATTCTGAGCAGTTTCAGTTGACAGAGTTTTCAAAGTTTCCTATGTTTCTTCATCATCTACGTCAGACAATTCACAGCTGTGCTCGGAGAGGTGCAGAAAGAGGAGTTCAGGGTCAGGAGATGTGGGTTCCTGATTTAGTGCTGTCACATTCTCCTCCTCATTAAATACAAGTTTATCTTCTGGTACCTCAATTTCCTCATTTATAAATGGGAATCATACTGACTTCCCTATAGTACCCTCGTGGAATGTTGGGAGGGAAAAATGAATGGCAGCATGAAAGTATATTGACCAATATAAGCACAAGAATCTTCAAAAAGCAATACTTAGCACAGTGTATTAGCCTCTCTCTTGTATCACCAATAGAAACAGGAAAAAAAAAAAAACAACTCTGCTCTTATTTCAAAATGCAGTTCTCATTATCTTAAGGACACTCAGGAACGGTATCCTGTGTTAAATATTAGCTCTACTGGTGTCTTCAAACTGTCATTTGCTATCTATTTTAAAAGTGTAAATATGAATGACAGATTACAAAAAAATAAGGACTAAGCCAAGGGTAGAAACAAAAGAGACGCTGTGAATATGTACATCTCAATTTTAGTGTATGTTAGCTAAAAAAAAAAAAATCATCAAAAAGACATTTGTGTTTATAACATGTACCATCCTCTTTTCTTTTCCCACCTCCTTTCTCGTCTTGATTTCTCTATAGATTTTCTAAACTTTTCAGAGCCCTTTCTGCACATAAACTTAAGTCAACTTAAAACACAAGCACAAACGACCCTGCTAAAACATTTTGTTCAATGAAAGATAAAGTACATCACTTACCACATTATTATTTTTGCAAAAAGCTATTATGTAAATATACAGGCTCATATGAGTTTAAATAGTCTGAAGCAAGAGTGCAAAGAGAAGCCATGCATACACATCTGCGGAAGCGATACTCATGGTGGCCTGGTTTTAACAGACAACTGCATACTCTCACTTAAAGGGCCAAGAAGAAATCATATGTCTATTTTAGTGACTCCATCCTGAAATGGTGCGCTGATTCCTTTTATTATATCTTCAAATAAATACATATGGGACCCGTCAGATGTCAACAGTGGCTCAGAAAAGAGTATGAATTAGTCACGCTGGCACACAGGGCTCAGGAACAATGAACGGTGCTCTGGAAGACCCTTGAATACAAGCCTATTTGCCTCTTAATCCAAATGAATAATTAATGATAATTATCATGCTGCAGTTATTATCTGTGATAATAATATATCCGTAAGGTGAATAAATTCAATCTGCTACTATGCAGAAATGGCAACTCATAATATTCTTAAGAAATACAGATATAATTATCAGTATTAATGGTCAAGGGAAAAAAAAGATTTTTATGTAAGGAATTATAGCAAAAGGTCTACAGTAAGGTGGAAATGAATCCTCCTGATAACATTGTTTTCACAGCCATCACTACCATGGCTCTGCTGCAGTGATGTTGGGGTCTTTACTTTTGTGGGTAAGTTCCATTTAAATAAAAGCTTTACTATGCACTTGTGCACTGCAATCTGCCCCAAACGTTTCCATTATCACCCTTTAGGAAATGACTCTGGTTAAGTTTAAGATTCTGTAAAAGAGCATGTAAGACATTAGGTCAGGCGGGGGTGGCTGGGCCACCAACCTGACAATTTAACACTTACAGCAAAAATCTAAACCAAATAAAATGTGAAAAGCTTTGTTGTTTTACTGGGGATAAAGGCAGGGCAGTGCTGATTCATGGTGATTGTGATTAAAAGTTTTTCCTCTTAAAAAGCCTAATGGAAAATAATCGACTAGTGAAACAATGCAATTGTGATACATGACTTAAGCCTTCCTGTCAGTTCTTATCATTGGAAGGCAAGCTTCTCAGCCATTATTGTGTGTGTGTGTGTGTGTGTGTGTGTGTTAGTGCAAGGATATACACACACTCACATACATATATCCTTTTTGTAAAAGCCAGGTCTACTAATGTATATTTACATCAATTAAAAATTACCCTTTTAAAATTTATAATTTCTTAAGTTTTGAAAATAGTAGACAATCATGTTCTCGCCATCACAATTTAGATATAGAATATTTTCATCACCCCCCTAAAGCCTCTTTTATGTGCCAATGTAATTAATATCCTTTCTTACTCTTGACCCCTATAACCACCAGATCTGTTTTCTGTTCCTATATTTTACCTTTTCCAAAATGTCATATAAATTGAATCATACATAATTTTTGTATTTGACTTTTACTTAGCATACTGCTTTTAAGATTCATCTATGTTGCTGTATGTATTAATAGTTTGTTGTTTTTCATTTCTGAGTAATATTCCATTGAATGGTTGTATAACAATTTGTTTATCCATTTATAGTTCATGGATAGTTGGATTGTATTCTGTTTTTAACAATTATAAGGCTGCTATAAGAATTAGCCTACAGGCCTTTGTTTGGACATATCTTTTCATTTCTGTTGGGTGAAATCAGATAGAAAGATCAAATAGTAAAAGTGTGTTTGGCCTTATGACTGCCAAACTGTTTTCTAAAATGGTTGAAGCATTTTACATTTCAGCAACAGTAGACAAGAGTTCTAGTTCTGCATCCTTACTGATACTTGGTATTGAGAGTTAAAATTTTTTGCCATTCTGGTTGGTTTATAGTGATATCTCATTGTATCTTTAATTTGCATTCCCTAATGACTAATGATGTTGAACATTTTTCATGTGTTTATTACCCTTAATTCTTTTGTAAATTGTTTGTTCAAATCTTTTCTATTAAAAAAATTGGGTTGTATGCCTCCTTGTTGAGTCATAAGAATTCCTTTGTTTTGTATACAAGTCCTGCATCAGATACATGTTTTGCAAATACCTTTTCCCAGTCTGGGGCTTATGTCATCATTTTGTAAACAATGTCTTTCAAAGAGCAAAAGTTTTTAATTCCTTAAGCCTGTCTGAGTTTAGCAAGCAAAGACAAATGGAGAGATTCTATAGATTAAGACACTCCCCTTTCCCAAATAAACCACTAATATTTTTTAGCACTAACTTCATATAAGGCTCTAGGTTTAGCAGGAGCCTAGAGCCTTATAAACACTCACTTAAGGAAAAAAAAAAAACAGTAGCAATAGTAATTCAGTAGCTTCTCTAATCTTTACCTAAGAAAAATATCTAAGAGCATATGTATACCATGAAAGCAGTGTTTTCCTTTGATAAAATATTATACATTTATTTGAATTCTATCATTTATAACCTTTATATACACCCTTGGAATTTATAATCAGAAAAAGTTTCAATATTAGGAGGGATTAATATATTAGCATTGGAAAAAGTATCTTTTTATTTGACAGCAGTGGAATAGGTCTAAAATATTAGAGGGATATAAGACCATTAACTCTAGAGAAACTTAACAGCCAGATTTTAAAAACCATTTTTTAAGAGAAACATTTATAAGGAATTACTACCAAACTTTCAAGGTTTATACTCAAAGATCTCAGATTTTTGGGTAAAATATTAAGTGTATTTCTTCATTGCCAATTAGTTAAACAAACAGGAAAAATTATCATGCCTATGTGTTTGTAGCAATTTTTAAAAGTTCTCCTTTTTGCTATCTTTTTGTACTGTTTCTAATTTCTTGTATTTATTTGGTCTTTCCTTGAATATTTTTTCTCAGAGCTTCTAAAGGTAGTCCAATTTCTGTCTTCTAGAAATTAAAGTTTATAGAATCAGATTTTTTTTGTATTTTTTCATCTAAAGCTATTTCACTATTTTAAATATTTTGTTAAAAGGTATAAGTATTTAAGAAATCGATAATATCAAAAACTAGTTTTCACACTGAAAAGAAAAAATATATCATGTCTTTTAGAGATATTCTGATGAAATATATACAGTTTTTACTCCTCTCTCTCTCTCTCTCTCTCTCTCTCTCTCTCTCTCTCTCTCTCTCTCTCTCTCTCTCTCTCTCTCTCTCTCTCTTTCTTTTTTATACCTACAGCTCCTGGTATTCCTAGATAGTCTCCCAGGCGCAAACTTGCTTAACTTCTGAGATCAGACATATTCAGGGTAGAACAGTTCTTAGTGCTTTTCAGAGAAAAAAATCCCATAGTAGAAATGCTTGTTAGATGTCTGGGAGAGAAATAAAAAGAGAACATGAGTTTCTCCTTATTTGGGGGGAAAAAGATTTAAAATATTCTAAAGGAAAGGCTCCATGGTGACATATACTTATTTCACATTTTTTTTTTTCCAGTTGTGCCCCGTTTGTACCATTATAAAATACTCTATTTCACTGGTTTAAAGTGACTCAGCAGGTTTGGGAGAGAAAAATATGTCATTGGAATCAGAAACTCTGATTCTCTTTTAACAAGTGTATATTTTTGTAGTTCAGGACAAACTAAGTTTTTACAAGGCATAACAAAATTAAATATTTATTTTAGAATTATCGATAATCAAATTTCAACATTGTGGTGCCTTTCAATTGAAGAGTTCCTGAAACTAAGAGATCATATTGGATATTTGATATTGAAATATCAGCTTTACAGGAGAAAAATTGCTTTTTTTCTAAATTGTTGAAATAATTAATAAATCAATATAGAATCACAGATAATCAAGAATTGACTGAACTAGAAAACTAGAGAAACCATCTTACCCATTCCTCTCTTAGGTACAGAGAGATTTTAAAAAACTTATTTTGAAAGATCTTTGAAAGTAAGTTCTTAATTCACTTCAAGCCAGATAATGTCTGAGTCCAATGCCTGTGGTTTATACCTTATACCTCACTTTGAGTCCATTCTTCCATGCCATTGTACTCTGTGTGGGCGCCCCTCACACACTCGAAGCTAATAATTAAACCTCCCCCAAGCTTTCCCCTGCACTTTAATCATCTTGCTGGCATAGTTCTGAATCTTCCCCGAATTCTCCATTTCCCTTTTACAGACCCTAATACAGTGCAATGCATCTTGATAAAGGTCTGACTAGAACTGACTAATATGGAATAAATGATTGCTTTTGTGCATCCTAATATTTGCTTTTTTCATAAACATTACAACATCATGTTATTAACTTACTGCTAGTTTATTATTCTCTATGAGGCTCTAATCATTTCTTCTCTGCTCTTATTTAGTCATTTGCTTTCCAGTGTTATTTTTTGCACTTGAAATTCCTTATTGATTTCTCTCTCTTTCACTCATTCAGGTCACTCAAAGTTGGATCCTATTCTTTGGTGTGATGGAAGGTGTTATGATTTGAATGTTATGTCTTGCCCGAATTCACATATTGAAATCTTAATGTCCATTGTGATGGTGTGAGGAGGTGGGGTCTTTGCAAGGTGATTAGGTCTTGAGGGTTGGGCTCTCATGAATGGAATTAATGACCCCATAAAAGAGACCCCAGAGAGCTCTCTAACTCCTCTGTCATGTGAGGATATAACAATATGTCTGCTACTCATCAAGGGAGCCCTCACTTAACCATACTGGCACTCTGATCTTAGATTTTCAGTGTCTAGAACTGTGAGAATAAATTTCTGTTGTTTGTAAGTCATTCAGTCTATAGTAATTTGTTATAGCAGTCTAAACAGCCTAAGAAGAACTTGGTGAGTTGGCAGAATTTTCATTTTTTTGCTGTAAAATCTTTCTGTTATTCAAAA
This sequence comes from Eonycteris spelaea, assembly GCA_003508835.1. Classification (NCBI taxonomy): domain Eukaryota; kingdom Metazoa; phylum Chordata; class Mammalia; order Chiroptera; family Pteropodidae; genus Eonycteris; species Eonycteris spelaea. The sequence goes on along the minus strand of PUFA01000002.1, from coordinate 24,790,632 downwards.
TCATAATATGGGAACTAAAAAACTAAAAATGCCGGAAGAGGTTCAGAAACCACCTAGAGTCATTGAGAGTGGTGAGAAGGAACCAGATAGCATTATGCCCTAAGTTCAGACTGTCCATAATCCGTCTATACGCATAAGTGGAAGCAGGGGTTCTATTTGTGATGGAGAAATTTGGGGTTCTGAATGATTATGACAGAGATATTTAAGGCAGATAAGCTAACCAGGTCAATTTTTTACTTGCAACTTTATGCCCTTGGATACTTCTAAATTATAATTTCTGTGAATAATAAACTTAAATTCTAGATATATATCTGTGTAGAATATATTCACATAGCAAATTCACTTGTAATATTAAGACTAAGTAATATTTCCTTAATTTAGCTGGAAAAAGATATGTTATCTTTTAAATATAAATGTTCCATTGGTCGAGAAGTGAAAATTTGCAAAAATACTTTGTGTGGAGTTAAAGTAATAATTATGTCATACCAAGATATTTTCATAAATTGGTCTCTTTGTTATCAGGTACTAAATTTGTGACCAAGTAAATCTTTAAAATGTCTAACTAAATTAATGGAGTCGTTGTAGACATGAAAGATTAAATACATGGAAATGAAATTCAGAAGTTTGTAGAATATTTTTATTTTAAAATTCTATGGGAGACTTCCTGATTTGCATCTTTTTTTATGAGAACCCCTGAGTTTATCACCTGATCGGACACATTAAAAATACATATACACACATACCATATTTACAAATATATAACTGTCATATATTTACATAACAGGGGGTGGTCTGATATATGGCATTGTAGCACATATTCAGAGGGCCGTGACTTGTTTTCGTATGGAGTGGCCTAAAGCAAGATGACCTGGTTTTGATTTTCACCATGGTTGCCCCAAGTCAAAACTGTGTGATAAGTGAATTTGTATCTAGCTCTTTTCCATCCTTTTTTCTTGAGTCCTTTCCTTTTATCTGCCTGACTCTGTGGTCCTTGGTTACTTAGTATTCTCAAGCTGTTTACTGGTTACTTATAATCTTCCACTAAAGCATCACCATTTGGCCTGTGTTCTTTCCCAGGGCCTTATGTGCCACATTTTTCTTTCTGCCCTGTCCCAAAGGATGTGCCCTGTGTCCCATTCTTAGTATTCTTAGATGGCAAGAGCTAATATGATTTTATTTTTTAAAATGTAAGCCATAAAATTCTTCACCTGTGGCGATTAGTATTATGGGATTTTAGATACTAAACTCAACGAATTCAATATGATTGATGCAAAGATATTTTTGGATTAGAAAGTAATTTGGATTTGTGTATGTCATTCCTATAAATTCAAATACTTCCTTCCCACATTTGGCTGACTCAGAAGTGTGGCTGGGAGCAAAACAGGAAGGACAGCTGATTTCCCAGAGCCCATGGTGCTGTCTTCCTCAAATGGTGTTTTTAAAAAACATTTTTAATGTTATAGTCATTGACTTGGTAATTTTTAATACCATTAGAAAAACTTTAGAGAAAGCAGAGTGACAATAAGTGAAGCCAACAGCCTGGAAAGGGTCAGTGTTTTTGCTTCCTCACCAGCAGGGTGAGCTCCCTCCCACCTGGCTCCTCCCTGAGAGAGGCTTCTCCTGGTGTTAGAGCCTGGAATTGGTTCTGGCTAAGTGCCCATCCAACCTATTAGAACCTGAGTTGTTTTAGGAACTCCTTGTAGCTTCTAGAACATTCACTTCTGGCATTTGTTAACTCCATGGGAAAATTCACTGACTAGGAAAGTTTACCTTTTAATACACATTATTGGTAGAGTTAAATTTCTATTGACAAAAGAGAGACATTTTTAGGCACTATTGCTAAGGAACTATTAATTTAGAAAGGGAGGCAGGGTCTCTAGATAATTCTGGATCTTGATACTCATTTAACAAATTTTAATAGAGCATCTGCTGAGTTAATGTTCCAGAGATAGAGGTGAGCACAAGAGACATGGGCACTTACAAAGTGGCACAAGAGCCCTTTGTAAAATTTAAATCACTATATGAATTAGTTTTTGTCATAATTTCCTATAAATAGTCATCCAATAAACATTTAACATGCACCCGCTGTATTCTAAACACTGTGCTTGGTGCTGGGGAGACTGGAGAATATAAAGGTGTTTGAAATATAGTGTCTATCCTTGAGGAGTTTGCAATTTGGAATAGACAGTTATTTAAACAAATAGCCCAAATGTCAGGAATTAAACTCCATAAGGGGGACAGGTACATTAAGAAAGACACTCACTGCAAACTACTTGTGAAGGTCTAGGCAGGCCTCTATCGAGGAGGTGGTATTTGCTTTGGATTTGAAGGATGACAGGGAATCCACAAAGTGAAAGATAGTCTGGGTAGATGGTACTTACAGAAAATTAAAGATAGAGAAATCCAAGGTTAGGGGGAATTTCCAAGGTCTGGAATGCTTTGTGAACTCATTCATATACAAGTATAGATGAAATTAACTTTGCATGTGAGACTCACCTAACTACATAACTATCCTCCAATTAACACAATGGACCAGTTAGTTCTCTTTATATCTGGGCTGATTCTGGTTATAATACCTTGGCCTTCACAGGTATCTTGCTTATTCTGCTTATTAAAAATCAACACCTTCTTTACATTTGCATAAAATATCTCTTGTCCGAAATGTGTTAAGAGATCAAATGTAGTCACCAATAATGAGTAATAAATAATGTATAATAAAATAAAATAGGAAATGTTTAAATTAATTTAACAGGAAACTATATCTTTAGAAGATAGATATTATGACCTAGTCAAATTATCAAAATACTCAAGGTACTTAAGGGCTCCTATGCCCTTACGTATAACAGCTTTATCTCTATATTATCCTTTCCAAATAGCTTCTGAAATTCTCGCTTATGTTCCTATTTTATGCTTTTATTCTTTGAGGATCTAGATATAGAAATCCAAGAGCACAGTCAGTTCAGAGAATTGGACAGAAATCTCACACAGTGGCACATGACACTCCACCCAGCAAATTATGATGGGCTGGCAAATGTGAATTCAAGTTGTAGTAGAGACATGCGTGCAGAGACTTGCAATCTATTTTGATCACCCTGAATGTCACATTTCCTTCCCTTTAGAAAGAAATAATTTTGTCATTCAACAACTATAAAATTCAGGTTCTTAACATTCTGTGATCTTCTGACTTTGTACTTGGCACAATTGGAGCTTTCCATTTCTTCTCTTAAACTATAGACTCTTCATTTCTTCAAACTCACAATCTATGAGTCTTTGTCATTGACATTCTCTCCTCATAATGCTGTTTCACGTCTTCATTATGACCTTATCATTCTTGGGCTCCTTTACCTACAATTTGCCCCTTACGATCTCCTAATTTCTCTTCATCCATATTTTTCCATTCATTTCCCTTTCTTTCTCATGGTTTTATAGACCCTGAACTCCTCTGCTTTCTCATCATCCACTAATTAGCATGTCTCCATGGTAACAGACAGTTGCAGAGGGGGAATCATTCTCTGTACCAGCTACTGCTGAGTAACCTCTGGGCCTAGCAAGGAGGGGCCTTGACCTGATTAAGATAGGAAGACTTTTTCTCTTCTGGAGAGGATCCATACATTTCAGAGAAGGCTCTGTTTCCTAGGGGAAAGAATGAGTCAATTTGGTTGAAAAGGAGTGTATACTTGGACTCAGGCATGCAAAATCAAAGTATGAAACTAAGAAATATTAAAGAAGATGTAGGAAAAATATCTAATGCTGATGCTCTGCATCTAGCTTGTAAAGATTAGCAGTGCTTTGATTGGGAAAATACTTATGAAGGAACAGGTAACAAATATTTGGTAGCATTTACCTTCTAATTTTACATGTGCAATTCAAGAAATGTGCATCATGGGCCTGAATCTGAGATAAAGATCAACCCTACTTTCAGCTTTTTAAGGTTTCTTTATCATTATTTTAAAATTTTATGTTCACTATTTCAAGCTATTTATCCTTCCGTACTGATCTACTTATTAAACGGTTGTAATGGCATGAATTATTATAGGAATTTACTGTTGCAGGTTTTTTTTGGATAAGTTATATGGCATCATACAGTATATATAAGAACATTTATATATTTCCTAGGGTTAAAAGGTTAGAAAATATATTATTTTTTTTATCATTTATTGAGCATCTATTATGCTTTCAGCACTATACAATGTGATTTGCATATATTGTCTCTAAACCTCATGACAGCTTTTCAAGGTAAAATATTATTATTTCAAGTTTGTGTATGAAGAAATCGAGATTCACAGAGGGTAAGTTAATGTTCTTAAGGTCAAAAAAGAGTAAGAAAAAGCCTGGAATGGGACACCCAGATACCTGAAACCAAGTCCATGCACAAATATGCATTATCTGTACATTCCTACATAAAGATATTTTTATGAGAAGTAGAAAGCTTTAAAGATACAAAGTGCAGACTCCTGTTTTCATAGGAAAACAGTGATCAATAAGAAGGGGAGGCTGAAATGTGAGTTCTCTTATGTTGGAAGCTACAGTGGCTTGAGGATGAAGACGTGAGGCAGGGGCAGATTTTACTGGATGTCAGGGAATGAAATGTTGTAGAACCTAGAAGAGGAGGAATTTATTATTTGAAAGCATGTTGATCATGATATAAGCTTATATAAACTGGCTGGAAACATTTTGTCGCCTAACCCATAAATCTGAGCGTCACATTGCTATCCTAGGAACTCTGCTCTTGATGGTGAAGGAGATGGAGAACCTGGTTTGCTGGAAGAGTGCTAACCTTTTATCCTCTTCTCTCCTCAATGTTTGTGATGAAAAGCATCCCTTTTCCAAATTCGAATGAGACGTTACCAATTTGGATACTGCATTTCATAAACTGAAGTTCAAATTACATCTCAAATTTAATTGATACCATGAAGACTAAGTTTTCATTTAACCTATGAGTAAAATGTCGTCATCGAGAGTATTATTGGTTTATCTTCTATGTACCAATTCCGTGCAAAGTTTTCATATGCAGTTTGGTGGTGGCTATGAAGGTACATTTCTCTGATCTCCTTTAGCAGGGAATATAATTCTGGCCCAGCTGCTCTGCTCTGAAATATTTTACTAGGTTCATATGGAGCAGAGGCTGAAAGGTTCTTTGGGTACTACTTCTAACGTGTGTGAGTGGAGCTTCCCCACACCATCAAGCAATTCTTGGGTGTCCTAAAAGTCAATTCAATTCTGATATTATTCTACCTGAAAGTAGCGTCAGATCCCATAGGTTAAGGGTTTCAGTTCTTCATGACCATTTCCCTTACCATGCCAACTTCAAATGCCAGTTGCAAGCCCAGGTTGTTACCTGTACTTCTGACTGAGTGGCTATAAATCAGAGGTTCCAATGACTCCCTCCTTGGATTTGATTATTTGCTAGAGTAGTTCATAGAACTCAGAAACATTTTATTTACTTTAACTGATTATATTTAAAAGAGATGCATTGGGCAAGGTATTGGGAAAGGTTCAGAGCTTCTGTCCCTCTCTGAGTACGCTCCCCAAATATCCACCTGTTCACCAATGAGAAGCTGTGTGTGCCTCTCCTTTTGGTTTTTATGGAGACTTCATTATATAGGCATGATTGATTAAGTCATTAGCCATTAGCAATTGATCTCAATCTCAAGCCCCTTTTCTCCTCTGGGTGGGGGAAAGTGAATGGGACTGAAAGTTCTCCTCTAATCACAGGATTGGTTGGGACCATGCCCTCATTCTTAGATGACTTAGGGGAATTCCAAAAGTCATCTCATTAACATAACAAAAGACATCTTTCTGGCTCTCATCATTTAGGAAATTTTTTCTGTGCCAGAAAACAGAATGAAAACCAAATATTTACTTCGTGTTATAAATCATAATATCACAAGGCCACACTTCCCACAGGCTGCTCCCAGCCAACAACTGAGCATGGCATATGCTCTGTTTCTGGGAGATGGAGAATTCTCTGCGGAGTGACTGAAGCTTGGGTACTTCCTGTTTACTGCTGAACTTTCTTAGAACTATAATCAGGCCCTTCCACCCAGCCTTCTTTCTCTCCCTCTCTTTCTTCACAGGGCTGGAATGTCTTTCAGTCTGCGGCCTCTCCCAGCCTCACCTGCTCCCGCCTCATTTTACCTCACACGTGTTTCTCCTAAGGAACTTTTGATGCCTGCTTCTTGGAGAATCTATATTAACGGTCTAATTCGAGCTTCCACATTTTATGAGCTATTTTATGATGATAAGAAATTGAGCCTTTTTTAAGTACACACTCGGTCACCCGGTAATTAATGACAGGCTTCAAACCCACTTCCCTTTGCTCTCATGGTCTGCTGACTCTTCTCGTTATACCCCATTGTCTAGGATGCCTTATTTTACCTACCACTACTTTATATGTTACTTTGCCTATTGACAAGTTCTATGGTAAAAAAGGGAATAAGTAAAAAATATTTACCCTTTTTCTGGAATAACTCATAGTAGTAAGCTGTCTCCTATGTGTCACTGACAGGGAGCTGTCTGCTACATTAATATGTTTTTCTTTTCCCTTACACTCCTTTTTAGGTACATCAGAACTGAAAGTGCTGTATCTATTTTTCAGAGATAACGTGAATTTGTGACAATCTCTATGGAGTTAGAGGTCTAGGCACCAATAAAGAGATCACAGTGAAACATGAGCATTAGGTTTTCAAATGCTAGAGTAATGATCATCTGGAAGGCTGAGCATTATTAAAAGGCAGCTCTTCTCATTTGGATCAGGCAGCAGTGTGAGTTTTCCAAAGGCGAGGAGGCCTTCCCAGCGTGGATGAAAGCTGAGTACAGAGTGGGGCTGCAGGCTGCTTGTGTTACAGTGGAGGCCAGCAGCAAAAGCCATGGCAGCCGGCTTCAGGTGAGCGTCAGCAAGTGCGCCATTTCTTAATGAATCGAAATCCCAGTGGGGAAGTGAAGAAAACAAAGGGAGACATGTTTGCTCCACCTCTCTTTTTTTCATTCTGGGTAAAAAATAAAAAGTACAACTTGCTGCAATCCACTACCAAACATGGAGAGGGTTCAGGACAGGAAGCCCGAGGATCTTCACCTGAATGGCTTCTTGAAAGATGCTGTGTCTAAGATCTTTGTGCCTGGAGAATGCTGACTCCTTTACCTCTTTACTTTGCGGTGCGTCCTTTCATGTGATTTAGGAAGCTTTCTTCTTCTTGGAGTTATGCCACTGGTATTGTGGGTGCTGTAGCTGATGTACAGACCCCTGCTGCTTATCATTCTCTGTTTCTCTGGTGGGGCCCCAAAAGCAGGTAGGAGCTGATTTTTGTCTGATCTATTTTTTCCTATGAGTCTACCATAGAATCTTAGCCCCCGCCGTTGGTCTTATTCTGCCTCAACATTTTTTTAATGAAAATTATTGAGGTGACATTGGTTAATAAAAAAATAGATTTCAAGTGTATAATTCAATAATATGTCATATGTGTATTGTATTGTGTGTTCACCACCAAATGTTAAATTTCCTTCTGCCACCAAATATTTGACCCCTTTACCCTTATCTACCTTCATCTCCCTCTTTCTCTCTGGTAATCACTAATCCTCTATCTGTGTCCAGGAGTCTCTGTTTGTCATGTTTGTTACGTTTTTTTATATCCCACATATGAGTGAAATCATGTTGTTCTAACATTTTCTGTCTGACTTATTTTGCTTAGCATCATATTCCCAAGATCCATCATGTTATTGCCAATGGCAGTATTTCATCTTTTCTTGTGGCTAATATTTCATTGTATATATGTACCACATCCTCCTTATCCAATCATCTAACATTTCTTTGAACTTGATAATGCCCAGCTACCTCTCCAGGTTCATCTCCCATGACTTCTTCCCATCAAAACAAGGTGCTTCACATGCCAAAACAACATGATCTCTATACTAGAACCTCCCTTCTCCCTTGTAACACGTGCCTTTGCCAACGCGGTTTCTTTCACCAGCAGTGTCCTCTTGCCATCACCAACGCCCACACTCTGCCTGTTGGCACATGTCTCCTTACATTAAGACTGAGTTCAAATGAAATCTCCTTAGTAAAGCCTTCCCTGACCTCTTGAAACTCAATTACTTACTTCATTCTCTGTCTGCTTCAGTCATTTTGTTAAACAAACTGAAAGTAATTTTGCTTCTTTATGAAGACACAGATTCAACGTCAACGAATCTCCTCTGGAATGATCACTTTCATATATCGTGATTCTTGAATTTTTATTTGGCAGAAGGGTTAGAGAAGAAGATGATTCTTTTGGATTGAGATGAACTCGTATGGCATTCTGAAATTACTGAACTGTTGACCCTTAACAAGATAGATGAGCATAGGGATGAGGGGCATTTTTAGTCACTGTCCATGATAGAAACAAAACAAAACAACAAAAGTCAGGTCTCTGATTTCCTTAGAAGTTTTTGGAAAACGTTTTGGGAAACTATAAACTCTCATCCTTCCAGTGACCTGCTGCCACTCTAGGGCACACATTAATAATCTGACTCATAGGTCTTGTTGAAAGCTGGATTATTTTATCATACTTATTGTGAGCTCTGGGAGCCTCCAATAAGTATGATAAAATAATCCAAACTCTCTGAGTGTTACCAGGGCACAAGCCTGGCCTGGTCACACTCTACATGATTCCTGAGCCACGAGCAACTCAATCTCGGTCACTCCTTGTCAGCTTGTAGGTAACCACCAGCATATCTACACAGTGCAAGAAATGTCACTATTTAATGTCTGTGGGATTTTCAATCCACTTAAACTCTGCTCTAAGCCATGAGGATAGGTGGTCAGCTCCACAAAACAATCAATAATCTGAAAAACTTTTTTTTCACTATTATGACTATTAAAAATGTCTTTTGAAATTGACAACTCTGCTTTTAATTGACAACATAGACAATAGTCCAGTAAACCACAGCCTATGGTCCAGATCCATCCTGCTGCTTGCTGTTTTCTTAAATAAAGTTTTAGTGGAACATAGCCAAGACGTTAGTTTACATATTGTTCATGTCTGCTTCCACATTATAATGGCAGAGTTGAGCACTTCATATGGCCCGCAAAGACTAAATTATTTACTATCTGGTCCTTTGTAGAAAAAGTTTGTTGAGCCCTGACATAGCAATATAAGGTTTTGTCAGAAACCATAAATGCAAACTTTCCAATATCCAGTCCTGATCAAAAGCCTGACTGAGAATATTTTCTCTCAAGTGTTAGTATCAGGACAGTAGGGCTTCTTCCAAAGCCACTGGCGAGTTTGTGATCTCATGGGTACTCTCAATCTTACAGTGGATTGTGCTTCTTTCTCTCTTAGCTTTAGTTACCAGGATGTCCTGAGTGAAAATTGCTGTCCTTCTCCGTTGGTGGTACTTATCTGTACCCATCTTTAGTTTTCCCTAGTCTTAAATCCTCTTCACTTGAATTTCCTATTAATTTTAGTCTGATGGCTTCCTGTGTATTTACTTTTTGGAAAAAGGTTAGATGTAAGTAAATATGAAAGTAATATGTGCTCTTTGTTCTTCTATAGTCTACCATGTAGAATTCACTGCTTATATGTCTGCCTCTATTCTCTAGTTTAAAAACTATTTGGGGGTACTGACTATGTCATAATATGCTTTACACATAGAACATACTCAGTAAATGTGTAAGGTTTTTGTTTGTTTTTTTTTTTTTGTCGTTTGTTTATTTGGTAGAAAGTTAGTTTTAGAAAATGTTTGTTTCCCAGATTAGTGAATTTTTAACTTAATTGGCTGCCATTTGGATAAATAATAGTCTCCACGAGGTACCTGAAATTGATTCCTTGGTTAAAAAATTTACTTAGCTTTTATGCTTTTATTAATAAAAATTATATGATAAATTTTACGCTTTATTAAATGCCTAGTATTCCCAGTGCTTTATGTGTATTGTTGAACTTATTCCTCACAGCAGTGTGTGGAGGCCTTGGTATTCCCATCTCCCATAAGATTGTGAAATGAGACTCAGACATGCTTGAGGAAACATGCAGAGTTATGGCCCTCGATGCCTGCCAGAGTCTGGCAAGTGATCAGTGAATGAAGGGATATATATAGTGTGGAGTTGTGGGCACAGGCTCTGTCTAAAGGGGAGCTGCTTCTCAGGCCCAAACCGTTGCTTCTCTCAAACGTCAGCTTGCTGTTGCTTGAGTTTCCAATTGATCAGGAATCAGGTATCCAGACTTTCAATGAAACATTTTGAATTTAGAAAACACTATTACACTATTCAGGCATGAGGAAACATGCTGTGGGGCAGGTTTGGCACCTGGGCCACCAGTCTTCAAATTCTGGATGAAGACTACAGGGGTTAGTGCAAACTGCTTGGGTCTGAATTCTGATTCTACCACATTTTGTGCTACTTTGAGCACCTTTACCTCTCTCAGTCTCAGTTTTCATCAAATGAGACTACTAGTGGTACTGACTTAAATCTAAGAAGTCCAGGAAACTTAAATGTTACAATGCATATGCCAATATCAAAAATATTGCGGCAATCAAGAATGTTGATTTCAATTCTCTTTTGACTTCTTAATGAAGTTATGGTCAAATGTTTAGTCCATGCCTGTCATATAGCTAGTAATTTATATCTAGGATTTGTAACCAGGTCTTTATAATCACAAAGACATATGCTTTCTCCCCATGTAATCCTGTTTCTCATAATTCAGTGTTTTGTTTTGTTTTGTTTTGTTCCTAACTCGTTCTCTAGTCATTTATCACAAAAAAAGCAGACCAAAATATTATGAACCATATAAGCTTTTTTACTGAAATGTATAACTGATTAAATAAATTATTGCTTTTAATTTTGCTCAAAAAGTCCTTTTCAAAAATTTTTCTCTATTCCCTCTAAACTTAAAAGCTGAATTTCTTTTAAATGCACATTTAGTTCCTACTGATTTCAGTGGGAGTCAAGAATCCAGAGATAGAATCTAGCCTGAAGAATTTAAATTTTCTGTTTATTTATAGCAGGAGATAATAAAATGATGTGTTTGTTTAGAATATATCAACATTAAGTATTCTTGCTTGCTGGGTCAAGTACAGAATTATGACTGAAGTTCAGAGGAAAGAGTTTCTGCATTTCACTGGTAGACATGAAGATGTTTTTTTGTAAATGAGCAAGCACAGCTGTAGGCATCAAAGATGAAAAAACAATATTGAGTAGCAGAAAGGGTTTCAGTGAAGTAAAAAAGAGTAGCTAAATATGCAGTACAGCTGATAAAATAGCTCCTTGTCTGTATCTTTTTCATCTGATTGTTATTTTTTTAAGAGAAATGATTAGTATAGTAACATAATATTTTCCTAATAAGAGTTCTTATTGCAAAGTTTACATACTCTACCCACAGAGTTTTTCTATCCTGAAAGAGATGGGTAAAAGTCAAGAACCTATGCTTTCACTCATATGAGGGATATAAACAGAAAACAACAAATGAACAACCAAAGCAGACAAATGAACAAAAATCTCATATACACAAACAACAGTATGGTGGTTACCAGAGGGGAAAGGGATCGGGGGAGGTAGAAGTGGGTAAAGGGGTAGAATATATGGTGATAGAAAGAAACTGACTTTGGGTGGAGAACACACAATGCAATATACAGATGATATATTATAGAACATAGCATCCTGGTTAACACTGGCAGTATAGAGCAAAGACTGGGTTTGGAAATTAAGGACATTGGTTCTAGTCTCAACTCTGCATATAAATAAATAACTGTGATTTGGGGCAAGTCACTCCCATATGATGATTGGAGATAATAAACCTGAACTACTAAGATTGAGAATATTTGTGGAAGCACTTTGTTTCTAGATAAAAGTACAGTAACATTGTTATAGTTATGTTTATATGTGATGATATTTATATACAATAAATATTTTTCTACTAAGGAATTAAACAGTTTCGATTACTTTAAAAATAGACAGACACACTTTCAATTGTATTTATTTTGATTTTGGCCTCACAGAAATAGTTAAGTTGTAGTTAATGTTTTTGTTTTTATTTTTTACCCTCAGAAGTGAGAGTAATTTGGCTGATGATAAAGAAAGTAAAAATAAAGGGCTTGGAGAGACAACAAGAAGGTTGGAATAAGTAACATGATGAATGTAAAGTGAAGATGATTGGGTATAAGTAAATAAAATGTTAAACAGACTGAAGACCCTGATTGTGTATATAATACAGGAAGCTCAGTTAGCTGATTTCTTTTTCTTTCTACTTAATTACCCCATGGTCTGGGCACAAGAGCAGAGAGAAAAACAATATGCATTCATATAGTACTGGTATTTGTCTAGAAGAATTTAGCAATGGAAAAAGAAGATAAAATTATTGATGGTCTTGGAGAGAGAATTCTTTACTTGATAGACAATGTGTTTAAAAAATAATGAGAAAGAAAAGAGGTGGGGTGAATATCTAAAGGAGATTGATTATTGTGGAGAATATGTATATACTTTAATAATTGTTTTTTTGTGTGTGAGAGTCTGCGGGTAGTAAACTTAGTCTTTTGATGTCTAAAGATTTTTTATGATGGTGGTTATGATATTTTAGCTGGGTATAAAACTGCAAGTTGATTTATTTCCTTCTAGGAATTTGAGAAATGATATTGTATTCTGACATATAGGTTGCTAAAGAGAAATCTGTCTAATTGCTGTTCTCTTGTTGGTAGATTGTCTTTTCTCTAGTAGCTTGTAAGAGTTTATCTTTTTCCTTGATATTCTGCAGTTTTTCTATTATGCTTAGGCATAGGGTTACTTTTATTTACCCTAGGAATCAGGTTTTTCTTCAATTTTTAAGTATATTTTCTATTATTTTCTTCTTCTGAAATGCCTGTTAGACATATATTGAAGACTCTCATTCTACCCTCTGACTTTTTACAGTGTTTTTTTTTTGGTCTATGATGTATTAAAAGTAATTTTCACAATATTATCTTTCAATGAATTATGTCTTGTCTAGTTCTTATCTCATTTTTTCTTTGTGTTTTAAAACAAATTTCAATGAGAATTTTAATTCTAGGTTTTAACAGGTTATTTCTATATTAATTTGTTCTTCTTTCATTTCTGCCTGGTTTTATTTTATAAATTCCTTTTCATTTCTAAACTGTTTTAAAAGTTCATACTGCACAAATGTATAACTCAGTTATCCCAAGCAAACACTTCTATACCCCCATGAAGGTCAAGAAATAAAACTTTGCCAGAATTCCATAATTCCTTTTCAGGCCTCTTCCTAATCACTGTCTTCTCACTTCTCCACAAAATGACTAGTATTTTGAATTTTGGCACCATCATGTAGATTTCCCTGTTCTTAAAGTTTATATAATCGAAATCATATAGTATATATATTTTAACTGTTTCTTTCATTCAGCATTATGCTTATGAGATTATTCTATCTTGTTGCTGAGAGCTACAGTTCATTAATTTTTATTACTTACTACTTAGTATTCAATTGTATTCCTGTACTACTATTTAATTATCCATTCTAATGTCAATAGACGTTTTATGTTTTTCCAATCAGAATTTATAATGAATAATGCTACCATAATCATTCTTGTACATGTCTCTTGGTGCACATGGCATGCACTTCTGTTAGATAAATACATATAAATGAAATTATTAGCTCAAATAATATGCATTCTTTAGCTTTATGAGACAATGTCCAATTGTTTACTAGAATAAATTTATGAATACATATTTCTATGACAAGCACTATATGAGGAATATTCTCGATCCACATCTTTGCTAACATTTGGTATTGTTATTGTTTTTAGTTTTAACCATTCTGGTAGCTATACTGTGGTACCTACCTCATTGTGAGGTTGGTACTTTTACATAAATTTATTAATTCTTTGGATATCCTTTTTTATGAATGTGTTCAAGGGTCCTACCTCTTTTTCATTGGATGGTCTATATATTTTTCTAATTGATTTCTATGAGTTTTTATGTATCTTGGTTATAAACTCTGGGTTGGTTAAATTGCTGAATATATCTTCTATGTTTTGGCTTACTTTTTTCATACTTTTTATAGCATTTTCTTCTTCAATTAATAGTTCTTAATTTTACTATAGTACAGTTCATTATTATTTTCTTTATTGACATGTTTAAGAAATTTTTCCTTCCCAAGTTCATAAAAATATTATCCTATACTATTTTCCATGATTATATCTACTACTACTACTACTACTACTACTATTATTATTATTATTATTATTATTATTATCCATTCATATAAATGTCTACAAATCTATTGGAATAGTTTTATGTATGATATAAGTAGAGATAATTTTTTCTGTGGCTATTAAGTTATGCCAGCACCATTTACTGAAAGACTTTTCTTTTTCATTGCTATGCAGGAGCACTTTTTAAAAAAATCAGTGTCTGTATATACAGGGACACGTTTCTGTGCTCTTTTTCTTTCATTGGTCTATTTGTCTATCATTGTATCATCACCACAATATCTTAATTGTTACAGCTTTATAATAATCATTGATATCTAATAGAGCAAATTCTTTCATCTTTAAGTTTAGTTCATCTTGGTTATTTTTGACCTTTGCATTTCAAATTTAATAATACATTTAGAACCAACTTGTTAAGTTCCATAAACACACAAAACTGTTAGAAGATTGAAATCACATTGGATCTGTAGATCATTTTGGGGAGAACTGACATCTTTATAATATTGACTCTTCAATCCATGGTTAAGGATTATCCTATAGGCATTTAGATTTTTTTAAATTTTTCAATATTATTTTGTAGTTTTCTACTTAGAGATTTTGTATTCTCTTATGTTTATTTCTAGGTATTTGACATATTTTGGTGTTATTATAAATGATATTTTTAAAAATTTATTTTTTTGTGTCTCTAGTGTATACATATTCAAGTGATTATTATATATTGACTTTTATCCAGGAACTCTGCTTCTGTTTTTTTTTTTCATTTATGACAGGAATTTACAAACATATAAAAATGTGTAATAAACCTCCATGTGTCCATTATGCAGCTTTGACAATTGTAATTAGCTTTCTGAATCTCCTAACCTCATTTTTATCTTAATAATTTTCTATAGATTCTTTTGTAATTTTTTTACATGATCATACTATTTACAAATAGTAATAGTTTTATTTAATCTTTCAAAAGGATTATTTATTTACTTACTTTTCCTGCTGCTTAAGATATTCTGGAAAATGTTGAAAAGAAATGATAATAGCTTCTTACAGTGTTTGTGAATCTGACCATGCCTTTTTATTTTCATCAAATGACACTTAGGAAAGAGAGATTTTTACGTAATTGAGCATCATAAGAATCAATGTTTTAACTAAGTAAAGACACGTTTATACTTAAATATTTGCACAACTCGAGCGATCCTAGTCATAACTATAATAAATTCGCAATGGGTTTAAATAAATACTAAAGACATGACAATATGTAGTTCCTGTGTTTAGATGTAATTGCACATTTAAACCTAATTCTTAGCATTTACTTCATGGTCACTGAAGTAGTTTACTTAATGGTTATTGAAGTTTTATTCAAAAGGTAAGATATGGTCCTCTACAAATTAAAATATTTATTTTTCAGTTTGTGAAAATGGCTTTCACTCATTTATGTGGGGAACAAATTTCAACTCTCACAGTACTCTGCTTTTCAATAAATCTTATAGTTCTCAACTGCATATAGGAACAGCGAATATGAAAGAATATTTAACTATGAGAATTGAATGCTAAAAAAATGTAGCAGTTTATTAGACTGTATTTTATTTAACAATCGGGGAAGTTCACAGCCCTCAGCAGTCCCAATGTAATTTCAGGTGCAGCTGGGAATTTGGCATTCTCAATGGAGTTGTTAGTACAGCAAACCTTGTAGATGAAATTTAATAGCACACATGACGGGATCTTTTAAAATAGACTTCGATGGCTTCATTTTTACATCCAAATGGGGTAACTCAACATGGCTCTTATTTCTGTTGTTAGGGCATATTTTTATTTTATTTTATTTTTATAATAAGTTTATGACTGTCAGAAGATATCAACTTGATATATAAGGCATTATAGGCTTCACAATCTCTATAGAATTTTTGCTCTGCATCTGTATGTTCTTATGAAATTCTGTTTCATTGCTCTAGAACTTCAATAGTTTCTTGTCAGCCTCTGCAGCTAGGTCCTTGTGCTCTGCCACATTCCTACTACAGGGTAACCCCTCCCTCCTTTACCCTGTGTTTTTAACATTCGTATGCATATATTTAGAGTGGAATTGCTGCATCCAAGTGCGAATGTTGTCATCTTTACCAGAAGTCAGATTTGATGGTCACTGTAGCAACAAGGTGAAGGACAAAATCGTTGGTGAGCAAGAATGGAAACAAAGCCACTGCGAATCTTGGGACCAGTATTTGTGTCATGGAAGTGGAAAAGGAAAGAATAATCTTCTGTATCACCAGGAAAGCTAGGCTAGAAATCTCTGAATCCACTTTCTGACTCAGAATTCAGAGGACTAGGGGTGTGTGAGAAAAAGCTACAGGGAGATATCAATTAAACTAAAGATGTTGATGGATCTTATTGTTAATGATTTAGGGACATTTTTTCTAATGGAGTTGAAATTCCCAAGAGACCTCAATTAGCACCTAGATATGGTGCAGCAAGATGGGAACAGGATGGGAGGAGATATAGGGTCAAACCAAAATACACACTTGAGTTGGCTGTTGTCATGAAGAGAGGACTAGCATTGTGTACTTAAAAGATTTACAGTAATGGTAATAAGCCCTTAGGAAAGGAGAAAGGAAAGACGATGAGGGGAGAGAGGAAAGAGAGAGGTGAGGTGGGGGGGAGAGAGAGAGAGAGAGAGAGGGGATCTAACTAGGCCAAATAAAAGTGAATATTTGTGTTCTTCCAAATTCTTCACAAAGCTGAAAGAATTTATGGATGCATGGCTTGGCCCTGGGAAAGTTATCCAGAGTGTTGCTCACTCATAATACTTGAGAGTCTAGAAAATGGAGGAATAATGACAATCATGTAAGAAGACATTCATGCCTGTTTTCAAAATAAATAACAGAATTCTTCTTTCATCAAGTTTGATTTTGTTTAATATATTATGTAACAGCTAGCCAGATATTATATTTCCTTATAATTTAAATAAACCAGAGTTGAGAGACCAAGGAGACATGATCTTAAACTACCTGTATATGGAACTTTCATTTATTCATTCCTCCATTCACGCATTCATTCATTCATTCATTCAGCAAATATCTATTAAGGGCTTATTAAGTGCCAGGAAGTAACCTAGGCCCTGGAAGTACATCAGTGAGCAAAATCTTTGAATTCAATTTGTAGTACATGAGAGTAGTAAAATGAGAAAATAGAAAAAGTGTGTGTACTTTCAAAAGTCTCCCAGTAGTGGTGGAAGAATAAGAACTAGGACCAACTCCTTTAATCACCAGTTATCTGGCTCTTCCTTCAACTAATTCAGTTTCAAAACAAATATATTGAGCATATATATTAGTTTACATGTGACTGCTAAGAGTTGGGAGATACAAAAATAAAGTAGGATTCCAGCTCTTAAGAAACAGATTTGAAGCCAGACAGACTAACAATTACAAACAAATTGTATGCTCATGGCTCTGATACAGCTGAATGCAGGGAGCTCTGGAGCATGTAGTAGATATCATTCTCTGCACTGGAAGGGATAGAAAAGGCTTTGTAGAGAGGACCCTGAGAGCTGGCTATGGAGGGACTGGAATGGGCCAGATAATTGGTGAGGAAATAAGATCCAGGCTGGGGGAGAAGAATGTGCAAAGACCTTCCCTAACATTGTTTTAGAGTCATTATCTTGTTAGAATCTGTCAATCCCCTATTCCCATCTTCAGACTTTTCTGCAATTAAGTTCTCTCCTTTCTAGGTACACTACTGACTTTTATTTTCACCAATTTCTCTTGTTTAACAGAAGGCAAAACAGTAATCAACTTTGAGTGTAGGTATATATTGACTGGAAGAAGTCAGAGGAAGCCCTATGGAGTGCTGGCATGTTCTAGATCTTGATCTGGGTGTTGCTTGCATAGGTGTATACATATTATATGTATGCTAGACTTTAATGAATCAAGAAAGAACTCCCAGCATAAATACTCTTACTCACATCAGTCCTATGATATTACTTTTATATGACAAAATTTAGCACATGTTGTCAGATGTATTCTTTTGTTGTTTTTTATTCTCTGTTCATTTCCTATATGATAATTTTTTCAGAAACAAAATTATAAATGCCATTTGAGACCTTGATTTTTTCTTAGGCTCATGCTTGTCTTCTGATAGGGAATCATCACTGTCTTAGGTTGGAAATACGCAAGTCCCATACAGTGGGCAACTTATTTTATAATATTTTAGAAGCTTCTTTTGTATGTAACTGTGGCACATGTGTTTTTGTTTCTCTTTGAGTGTATTGCAAAGAAGATAATTTTACTATTTTTCTTATAGTGTCTAGGAGGGTGATCTGTGCATAGTCTGAATACTCAATAAATATTGTGGAGAGGGAAAATGTTGTTTTTATTTTGATTTATGAGCTCCTTAGAAAAGAGAGAAGAAGGACCTAAATAGTATGCTTAAAGAATCTTATTTCTTTCCTACCTACCTGAAACAGATTAAAAAAGAAGAAATTAAAATCTTGAAAGTTGAGGAATAAAACACCCACAGAACAAATTTTACTTATTCAAGTTTATGAATCTCCGAATAACAGGTTTAAGTAGATTTGCTGGAGCTTAGATGTACATGTCTTCCAAGCAAGACAACTTTTAAAGAAAAAAAGTTTTTTGCATTTCCTCAGGTCAAAAACTGTGCCTGTAGCTTAGCTTTTGCTCTTAGAAAATATCAGGTAAAAAAGGAAAAAATGTCATTTATGTAGTGATTATAGAACAATTTCAGTAAGAGATCTAATCTCAGGCAAAGCAACTCACAGATCAGCTGAACCTTCATGTAAAGGACAAAGAAAACTAAGCCTGGATTCTTTCCATGTTGCTCAGTCTGGGTGATATTTGAGGCTAGCCAAGGCAAAACTCATTGAGTGCTTTCAAAACCTTTCAACAAAATTGTATTATAAACATAAGATTGCTAAGTGACTAGATGTTAAGTGTTCCCAACACTAGAAAAAAATGCTAATTATGTGACAGGATAGAAATGTTAGCTAATGCTACAATGATAATCAAATTGCAATATAAATGTATCAAATCCAGTATGTTGTACACCTTGAACTTACACAATATTGTATGTCAAATGTAACTTAATCAGAAAAACAAACCAAAACAGAAAAGAAAAACTCTTCTAGGGCTCTCTTTCTTGGTAACTTCTGTGCCCAATTCCCTCTTCTCACTAGAGCTGCCAGGGGGCAGATCTCACAATGATCCTCTGCTTCAGAACCCCGGAGCACTGTGCCCACCCTGGGCTGTGCCCATGTTCTCCAGGAATGCTCAGTCAAACCTTGTCTATCTTTTGTCCCTTTGCCTTGAGATTCTGACTTCTGTCATCCAAAGGTTACCTGTTGATCTCAGATCCAAACTGTGCAGTTATATTTTACTGATGCAATCTTACTAATGGGTGATGTTATTATATCACATTGCCTCCTTTTATTTTCATCAATCAAATGTACATTAAAATGCCTTATTGTAGAAAACTGAGAAGACACAGTAATACTTCTTTACTCTCAAAAGTGAGTTAGCATAAATTATGCTAAAACAGATGTGTTGGGAATGATTCTTATTCTGTGATTGGCAAACTAGGTGTGATGCCTTTGACTCCAAATAAATATTAAGGGGATTAAGTAGAATGTTGGGTAATTGTAAGTCAAGCAGTAATATGGACAGCAGAAGAAACCTTACTGATCAGAGCCATTTTTTTTTTTTTTCGGGGTTTGTAACAATTGCTGAAGAATTCTTGGGGGCAAAAAAGGTGTGACATTTTCATATTTATTTTGAAAGCAAGACAACCAAGCGTACATGATAAAATATTAAAAATTGGTTTGATTGGTACTACTTATAGATAAGAGGATTAAATATATTACTTTATAATTAAAATTTTTCATGTGACTTTTCTAACGTTAGTAAAAAGGATCCGAGAATAGTATGTGGATTAATAAAATGATTTAATCATATTTTTATATTGTTCTTTACCAAGAGAATCTATATTAACTGATATTTCAAACATGAAATTGCTACCACATGAAACTATGGGGATAAATGAAAACATGGAGCGTGTTCTTTTCAAACAAGGGTTTCTTTAACATCTGAGAGGAAATAGGACAGTGATTGTCTTCTGGTTAAGGATAATACTGAGAGGATTGACAGATCAACCAAGAGACCTGGAAAGGGGGCTGTTGGAACAATTATAATGAGGAGAAGAAATTGCTTTAGAAAGCTGTCTGGAAAAATAATAAAGATAATGATAGCAAATTATTTTCAGAGTCGATATCAACGTATGACTCAGGTATCAAAAAATTACTAAAGAGAAATAAAAGATACAGAGATTTTATTAAAGGAATTTGGACTAGATTTCAAGAAAAACGATTTGACCTTGAAACATTTCCATTCATTTAGCCATTCAGTGTGAAAGGCTCCTATACCTTAGTACTATATTATGGAAGATATTCTATTGTCAACTCTGGTGAATGTAAGGGAAATGGCTTGGTACAGAAAAATTCAGTGTTTTGTGGTTTTTTAGAGGGAAAAGTAAAAAGAACAGGTCCTTATAATATCAATTTTATAGTGAATTAAAAATTATGATTCTCTGCAATCCCACTACACAGGTAGGAATATAAGCTGCAAAAGGGCATGTAGTTCTGGACCTCAGACTGCACAGTAAGCTGACATTAACCTCACTATCGATGTTCATCTAGACCCTCATTAACCTCTGACCCATGATGAACATGCTTCAGGTGAAAAAAAGTAAAGATTATATTGTAATATGAACAAATTACCCTGTTAAATATTTAAATGTTTACTAGAAGGACATAGGCCATGGTAATTCACACACAGTAGTTAGGCATTCAGCTGCTATACAGTAGCCTATTAACTACAAAACGAGTTTGACAATAGATTAATTTTTAACATTTTTAATTAACAAAGAATGAGCAAGATAAAGCTGAAAAATGAAGAGCCACACTGAGCTGAAATAGTGAGCAATTTGGAAATAGTAATTCACTGTTTATTCTTTTCCATGTATGCAAATGATCCAGCATGGTTAGACATATTTTACTTTTTAAGATTTTTCTCATCAGAAGTGAAACGCCCACATTTATAGAATTGTCCAGTTATGCTGTATGTTAAGATGGAAAGTTTATAGTAAATATTTTAAAACTATACCAGCATATAATAAATTTGATGAATAAACAGTTGGGTAATGACAGAGCCCTATTAGCAATTTTTAAAAGTGAAGAACGTCTAGTTAGAAAACCTTCTCATGTACGAAATAGGCTTTCCAGTTGCCCATGGATTTTTTTATTAGTCATCTCTTTCTTGCTTTAGCCCAAATCTTAATACTAGAGATAAGATGTAGACTTTATACACACACACACACACACACACACACACACACACACACACACACTTCATCAAAGTTAGAACAAATTATGCTCAGCCAAAATAACTATAGTCTTCATTAGTAGAAATTTTAAATGGTTGACATTTAGATATGCATCCATATAATTGCTTTTAAATAGACAGTTACTGTTAAATGAAATTATTCTTTAAATTAAAAAAAGCAAGGTAAACATGACCTAAAGAGGTAACTTTCAATTTTTTCCTTGCTTTTAATAAATCTTAATTTTGAAAAGGCAGATAAGAAGAACTTGCCACCAATTAAAAATGGTTCACTAACATATTCATAAGTTAGGATTTATAGTTATTCTCATAATAAGTTCTTATTATAAAAATCATTGAATTTTTTTTTAATACAAGTTGGCTACCTCCATGCACGATGAAGGTTGGTTTAAAAATATGTTCCATAGCTTCATCTCATTTCCATTCTCCCTTAACTAATTTTGTGGGTCTAATGATTGCTTGATTCATGGTACAGTTTTTGTACCTTGATGACAAGTCAAAACTATGACTTTTTAATTTAATTTAATTTTATTTTTTACTAATATTCTTTGCTATACCTATATAAACTTGCTTAGGTAAATAGCTTATTAATAGCTTATTAAAAAAGCATTCTCCTTCTCTCCTTCCCTCCCTCCATTTCTCCAATTTTTTGAACATATTCCTCCTCTTGTTCATTTTCTTTTAAATAAGTGCTGTCCCCCTAGCCTTGTTTAATCAGATTTTAAAAAAATATTTCTCAGCATGTAAAATGACCTTTTAACAGCTGGGTAACCTAAAGTCCCTTCCAACCTAAGAGTCTGATGTTTAGATGGTTTGTCTTTTTGCTCCTTTCTCTGAAGTGACTGAATCTGGGGCTAACCCTCCTCCTGGAGAGGTTAGGTAAGGTTATGACTCCAAATATTGGCTCTGCCAGTGGGTTGTTGTATCATCACTTATTCTGGTCCCTAGTTTGTTCCTCCGCCACCCTCCACCTGTCTCTGTCTCTCTCTTTTTTCCTATTTTGTAAAATTTCTTTCCTTTTCTTTTAGCTAAAAAAGTGATTTTTAATACCTTATAAAATGGCAAAACTGTCCTAGCAATCTTGATGCTAATATCATTCCCCACACTTCTGAGAACCAATGAGCTAAATAATCACTTTAGACAAAGACTGATAGAAGTGAATGTACAACATGGCAGGGGTCTTAGTATAGCTCAACTTTTGTCCAACTTGTGAACCTTGCTGAGGTTCATAGATGTGTGAGCCTGAATTGGCCAGCTGAATTGCTGGCGCCAAGCCTGAGATGCTTGACTCTATAACAGCACATCAGAAGGGAAGGATGATTCTGGGCATGTCTCAGTGGCAGTGTCTGTCAGCCCAGCAAATTATTCCTCCTCCCCCAATTGTACTCATCTCCGAGGCTTTGCATTAAAATGGAAACACTTGTTTGGCAAAGCTAAGACTCCGGGCACAGCACAGTGTTTTGGCTGCAGTCATGTGACATAATGTAATACACAAGGAGAAAGAGACATTCTATTCACTTCAAAAGCCAACGGCCACAATATTAGATGCTCATAGGGTCAGGCGTATTAGCAGTGGTGGGAAGCTGTGGTGTACGTGGGGATGGCAGTGCCCAGAGAGAGTGGCAGTCCTGCAGCACGGTGCTTGGAAGATGGAGCTGTCCACACTGTCCGGGCAGCGACAGGTTGCAGAGATGAAATAGCGTGTCTGAGAAGCCAGCCGTGCTGCCTAGCGGGTAACCGCACTTATTTGGGAGCCAGTTGGAGATACCCTGAAATATGTGGATGTGAAGAACATTCCTGAGTTCTGAGCTATTGGAGGAAAACAGCAGTGATATTTGGAATATTACTACAAATTGACTACTTGGTACAAGGGTGACTCCTAAAGAAACTCAGGCTCACAAAAACGGCATATCATAGCATGGCCATGCCTCGATATTTTAGTCTCCAAACTGATTTGCATTCAGTCTACTCTTTAAGAAGATAGAAAAATGAGAAAAGACATCGCCATTTTGATGAAGAGGATGAATTGCAAAATATGAGGGGAAAAAGTCCTGGAATTAACAAAGGGCAATTAAGGTAAACGCGAGGGAAACTGATTTTCACATTACTACATATATTTCAATTAAGCAGAAAAGAAACTTATTCACAATATATGTATTTACAGGGGGCAGAAACAGAGAGCAAAAATAACCATGAAAACTGACACTGGAAATTAAAGAAGTGGAAATAGAGTAGTTAATTCTTTTACTCAGCCTAGTTTCTTTTCAAGCCGAAAAAAATGATGGTGGATTATATAAGCAAAGCTAGAATAAAATTACTGTGAAATAACACTAACTTTTAGCATTCTCCTTTACGTGCATCCTTATTATTTGTCAACTAACCTGAACACTCATTTTTTTCTTTGTGAACTGCCCGTAGACTGGGCATCTTAGAGCACGAAAGCACATGTTTCTTCATGCACCAGTGCATGCTGAATAGGGTTGTCCTTTTTCTAAATTATCATCTGCTCGCCTGTGCAATTTCCGTGAGCAAATATGGATATTTGCACATGCAGATGGAAATGCATGAAAATAATATGTGCTTGTATTAGTGGGCCCAGACAGGGTTTGGCTTTTTGGAGTAAAAGCCCAGGAAATGCTGCACAAATTTCTGAGAAAGCTTCACTTAGCAAGCACAACCTAAGAGCCTAGGCAAGGAGTTAAAATTCCATTAGCCAAATATCCACTGGTGAAGTGTGTATGTGTACACACGCGCGCACACACACACACACACACACACACACACACACACGCACATATATTTAAAATTTCGAGTTGTAGAACATTTTAAAAGACAACATCTTACTAGGATGTTGTATGGCAAACTTTTAGCTCCAAAGTATTTATTAATACCTATGGTTTGAAGTGTAGTAAAAATATTTTAATTTCCTTGTAAACTATTGCTTTAAAGGTTATATAATTAACAAAAGTGGGAGCTGAACATTCAGAGTTACATTGCCAAATAATATCTCAAAAGCAAAAGATTACAAAAATTAGCAAAGATTAGTAATTATACAGTGCCAACTTCCTCTCAGAGAACACATAATATTTCAATATTTTAGGGAAACTACCATTTTACTAATGCATTATTCTAATGCATATGTCTTAGACCTATACTTACGCACATACTCATACCTTGAGAAATCCAATGGTAGCCTCTGGTCTGAAATCTTCCAGCCATGGCTAGTGAAGAGCCTTTGGATGCCTCTTACTACCCTAGAATCTTTTAAACCTGCCCCACTTACAGATGCTTAAGCCTGAGTCTCACCTTCATGACACAGACACAAATCCTAAAGCATATTTTTCAGTTTGTATATCCACAACATAATTTTCTTGGTCAAGATATTCTGAAGCATCATTTAGGAATTTCTACTTCCTTATTACATTGCTTCTCGTCAGCATTCAACGTACAACCTTTTTAAAAAACAAAAAAAAAAATGGTATTTTACAAGGGAAATAAAAATGTTTTACTAGATCTTCAGGATGCCAAACAACCTACTGAAATGTGAAAAACGAAATCAACCAACTGGAATTGTTATATATTACGATGAATAATGGTTCAGATGATTTTTCCTCATTATTCATTGTCAGCTGTTTTGTGAATGCATAGCGCAAACTGCACTTTCCAAAGCTCGGGGAGCACTGAGCAGCTGCGTGCACTCCTGTGGCTGCTCAGTCTCCCCTTGGGCATGTGCGTGCGTGGGCACGTTGCGGTGGAGGCTGGTGTGTGTGTGTGGGGGGGAGCACTGGGAGTGTTCAGGAGCATAGCTGCGACTTCCTGTCTCGCATGCTCTTCTAGAACCTACTACCACTCTCTCAAGAATTGGAGTCAAATTCTTTTCTTGGATTTGGGCAAGCTTGTGATTTGCTTTTAACTGATGGACTGTGGTTCAAGTGACATAGTGTGATTTTTGAGGCCTGGTTATAACGGACAGTGCCGCTATGCCTCGCTGGCTGGGACACTCCCTTTTGGAATCCTGGCCCACCGGGTAACAGTAAACACCCTGAAACCTCCATACTATAAGGAAGCCAGGCCACAGGGAGAGGCCACGTATAGGTGGTCCTCCCAACGGCCCCAGCTGAGTCCCTAACAGACAGCCGGCACTGACCACCAGGCACGAATAAAGATGATTTCAGCCCCCAGCTGTGGATTCATCCTCAGACATTGAGTCTTCTAGCTGGAAACCCACACATTGGAGAGCAGAGAAAAGCCATCCCCACAGCGCCCTGTCTCAACTACCGGCTCACAGAAACTCCCTCTTAGCATAATAGATTGTTCGTTTTAAGGTCCTAAGTTTTGGGTTAATTTCTTACACTGCAATAGTAACCAAAACTGTCAACAAGTTACTTGAGGTATTATTGCAAAGTATTTTTAGGATAAGATGTTGGACTATATATTTCTAAAATCCAGCGATATTTAATAATTTTTCAGAAGGAAAGTCACTGGTTAACTATTTTAAAGTCAATATTCTTGAGTTAAAAATAAATTATATCTAATACTTCAAAAAATTAAAAATGGATCTACCTTTTGACCCAGCAATTGCACTTCTGAGTATTTATCCAAAGAAAACCAAAACAACAATTCATAAAGATCTATGCATCCCTATGTTCATGGCAGCACAATTTATAATAGTCAAGATATGGAAGCAACACATGATTGTATAAAAAAGTTATGGTTCATATATACAGTGGAATATTACTCAGCCATTAAAAAATGAAATCCTATCATTTGCAATGACATGGATGGACCTAGAGGTTATTATGCTGAGAGAAATGAGTCAGACAGAGAAAGATAAATACCGTATGATTTTACTTACATGAAGAATCTAAGGAACAAAGAGACCAAACTAATCTGAAACAGACCCACAAAACAGAGGACAATCTGGTGATGGCCAGAGGGGAGGATGTTTGGGGGACTTGAAGAAAAAGACAAAGGGTTAAAGAAATACAAATTAGTAGTTGGTAGAGGACCAGGGTGGGGAGCACAGCATCGGGAATGCAGTCAGCAGTAATGTAATGGCCAGGTGGAGGGCCAGGGGAGGGAGGGAGGGATTGTTTTGTAAACTATAGAAAGGTCTAACCAATGTACTGTATACTTGAAATTAATAATAAAGTTAAATTAAAAAATAAGTTATGTCTAGAAAAAGTATATGCAAACGTCTATCTTGAAAAGACAATGTTAGTCACACCGAGTGATACGTGGCAGAGGGTGTTCTTGGGACACAAATAATTTGAGCTCAGCCAGCAGACGTTTGTCAGTACCTGTAAATAAGCATAGCACTGATCTCATTTCCTTTTCACTCTTTTCCTTTCACTTTCTCTATTTTCCTTTCTCCTAGTCAGCAACCTCTTACCTGGCGTGCTTATGTGGTGTTGAGTGGTGAGTGATAAAATGTGACATGAAAGTGATTTATCCTCAGCCCCTTTTCATGCACATTATATCACGGGAGAAGATATTTATATGTGCTATAAACATAAACCTTCTATTTTGCCCCACAAACCATAGTGAGAAATCGCCAATAAACTCTCTTTACAAAAGAGAAATTACAGTGCCTAATGCTAATGATGGACAGATCCATGGCTAGAAAACCCCAACAGAAAAATGTAGTAATAATTTTGACTATTATGCACATATTAGTGGAGGAAAAATGAATTCCAAGATGAGTAAATAGTCTGGAGTAGAAAACACAATGTAAGATAAATAAATAAACTGCAGTAGAAAATGTTTTTGTAGTGATAGCTCCTCTGTTCCTGGTAATCCCATGTACACAGACAGGAGGCTTGTTTCATCTCAAGGCTAACACACATAATAGTAAGTTCCAGGCCCATGTGGTCCTTCCTTTTGTATTTACATAGCACCGTCTGAGTAGGTCTCTGTGCCACTTCAGCATTACACATTTTACATTACATGCTGATTCCTTCCTTTATAGTGAATTTCATCTCAGGGAGAAGTGTAGAGAGTGGACACCATGCATAATGGTACTGGGACTGTCAATTCCTGGTTACTATATAATGTGGACCAAAATGTGTCCCTTTCTGGATAGCCCGCAATCTAAGTGATAGTTAAAAAAATTAAATTTGTCCAACCCTTTACTGAGAGGTCATTGCCCCTTTTATGTCCATTCCAATCCTTTTATTAAGAAGTAGGACAGGTGTGGGAGAGATCATAACTGCGAGAGACACAGCAGATGCAACTGTTTGCTACAATTTCATCTTTTATTGTGTCAAAGGCATCACTTCCATCATCATTTCCACATGGCTATTTACAAAAGCATCCCTGACTTGAATTTAATTCCTTCTAACCATGTCACTTAATCTTTGGTCCAAAATTTCTACAGTTTCTCCTGTTTGAGAAGCAGTATTTGCATGGAAGAAATGCATAAATGTAAACCATCTGTCTCTGTTATTACCCTGTGATTAACCAGAGGGGCTGATTACAGTTAAAAATATTCATAAATATTTTTTTCCCTTGAAAATTTGTGTCAGTCTTAACCTTAAACCCCTTTAGACAACTAGGCATTCTGCGATTAGGGTAGGAAACAGAAAACAAAATAGTCAAGAACTATGAGTTGAGTAAGTGCCAGTTTTTGGTCCTAGAGAACAGGAAAAGTCTCCCAGGATTCAGACAGGTAAGCAAATTAGTCATGCAGGTAGACTTTCATTCTGTTTCTACACTATGCTGTGGATGAAGGATTCTGGGGCCCTGAAGTCTTTGTTCTCCGAGAACAGGGGCTGAAGCCTTGTCTGATCACTCCCTCCTCCTTGTGCCTTCTTCCACATGTCTGCTGTGGCCAGTAGCTCCCGGAGTTTGGGAGCCAAAGCAGAGGATGGACAGGGAAGAAGCAGAGCCTAGAGGTTGGAGGTTGAGGGAAAGGACCTAGGAGAAGAAAAGTTGGTGGACCGGAAATGTGGAGAGAGAGTCAGAGGCTGGATGGATAGCAGAGTTGGGTGTGGAGTGGTGGTTGGGATATTACAGGTTTATAAAAGTATGAAGTGTACAAATCTGGCTATGAATAATAGGAGATATAGGAAGTTTAGCTGGATGATTATGAATGGAACTCTCAAGGGCTTTTGAAAAACGAGTAAAAATTAGATTCCTTGTGTGTTTGGACTGAATTTCTTCAGAGGAATAGCTATGGCTTCACAGAATTACGATGTGTTATAAAGGGTTATAAATGAATGAACATCCTTTATAGGAAGGTCCGACCTTGCCCTCTGTCTGCCAATTGCTAACATTGGTTGAGGTTTACTCTGTTCCAGGAACTGTGCTAAATACTAATCAGAAAACCAATACTAATAAGAAAACTTGCATGATCTTATTTAATTTTCATGGCAATACTATGAGGCAGAAATTATTACTTCATTATACTAAACAGAAAAACAAAGCTGAGGGAGGTTAGGTTACTTATCCAAGTCATGGAATTTGAACCCAGTTGCATTCAATGTCCAAGTCCATATTCTTAAATGTTATGTAATACTCTTTTTGAAGATATTAATTGATGATTTTTTTTTTTTGTAATAAGCTTCTGGAATCATGAAAGCTCCGGGATTTGATGTTCTCTGTTGTGATATGGTTATAACACAAGCTTTTATCCTCGGGGTTCATCAAAATATATCCGAGATATCAAGGACACATTTATACAGGTTGCCAGCACACTGGTAAGTTTTCTGGATTCTGCCCTATAAATGTCCCAAAATATTTGTGAAATCCCAAAACAATGTATCTATGAAGTAGACATGAAAATCTAGCTCTTTTCCATTAAGACAGATGTTAAAGAAGTTGGAAAACTGTTAAAAATACTATTCCTCATATTTCTTCTTTGGAAAATGTAGTTTTTTAAAGTAAAAACATGTTACTTGTCTTACCATATGATGGATTTATTTTTGTTTTAAATTACTTAATACATCAACATTTTAATAATTTCTCAGCTTTAATTTCCAATACTGTAAATATCAACATACACAAAAACTCTTTGGGTTCTGAGATGAACAGTTTTGAGAACCACAGACTTAGTTGTTTACAAATCCACACACGGCACACTTTTTGAAATCTATTCTGCTCCAGCACGGTGCTAGGTATTGGAAAGAAAAAGATAAACCTTACACAAGCCCAGCCTGGAAGTAGCCCCAAAGTTTATGTGTCATTGCCAGTTAAAAATAATTACAGGACCCACAGTGCTGCTATGGCAAGGTTACACACAAAATGCAGCCCATCCTGAATTGCATTTAGTTTAGAATCCAGTTACAATCTCCTAGCACCTGAGGTGTTTCCAACATCCCCATTTTATAGACAAGGACACTGAGGCTCAGAGAGAAAGTGATGTGGCCAAGGCTTCGCAGCCAGAGTGGCAGACCATTTCAACAGACAGGGCATGTTTGGGATCATTCGGATTGCTTCACCTTTTTTTCTCTCGTATCCTTGGATTGTATAATAAATCTAAGTCTCACAGAACTCAACTTGTTAAAAAAAATTATACACACAACTCCTTTTTGAGGACAGCTTATACAGTAAATTAGTGATCCTTATTAAAAGTAAGCTAAGTCACTTGGTATTAATTATATTTGTTACTTATGTAAGATAGCAATATATGAGCTTCCCTTTTTGTAGGGTAAAGAAATATTTATTGTTAAACGGAACATACATCATATCTTAACTAATAGGATATTTCTATTTTTATTCAATTTCATTAAAAAAAAAAAATAACTAAAAAAGAATCAACGTCTAAATAAACATACAAACAAATAAAATAAAATGCAATAAATCCTCTGGGAAATCCTTATGCCAGCTGATATTATTTTTACCCTGTGCAAAACCATGTCCATTTTAGAAGATTCTCAGTGCAATACGTGTGGATCAGTGGAACTTATATTCAATAAGTAAAGCTTTGCAAATTCAGACCTTGTGCATTTTACTCGACCTGCCATAGAAGTGCATTTTGTTGAAACATAACTTTTAAAAGCTTATGCAGACATTCTCATATATTCAGAAATACCATTCTTGCAGGAAAAAAAAAAAGCAACAGTAGCCTGTGAATCTTTTAATCATGAACATTAAAGAAGATCTGTTCTGAGATCGCAAGGCTGCTGACTAAAGGTAATATTTTCTTGGCTTGTTTCTGGGCTGCTAGCTATCTTTGCATGTGCATGAGGCTGATGTAAAATGACATTTGCACCTGTTGTTGCCATCGTATGTTAATTAGCATAGTGCCCTAAGTAGTAACTGGGCCATCACATCCAAACAGAAACCATTAACATATTGCAGCTGTCATGACTAAGAAAGGTACCGGGGCTGGGAGATGCATGCATCCCTACATACCTTGGCTCAGTTAGCTCTCCCAACTGGAGTCACTTGGGAGAAGAAAAGAAGCGTGGAATGTAGCCAGTCAGGAGTGAAAGAATACATTTTACTGCAGGTTTACTTTCATGTATTATGCATAGCCTTCAAGGTCACTGCATGATCATTTATAAGATTTTAATGAGATATCAAAGTGAAAAGAATGGAATATAATTAATGGAATCTTATTGAAAAGTTAGACAGGTATAATAAGAACCCCCAAATGCAAGGCAGTCTTCTCAATTCTAGAACTAAGTAGGAGACCAAATATCAAAATCACACTTGTAGTGAGGGGGCAAGTATTATCATATTGAGATAGTGCCTCATTATTAAAGGTCTTGAACTTTTCAGAAATACAGTTCCAAAAATTACAGAACATACAGAAGTTTCTATAAGAGAGTAATGATAGGTACTTGAGTTAGAATACACAGATCTTTTCTAAACCCAGAGGAGACAGATGACCTATTCCAGGACTTCAAGAAGAAGAGTTTCTATTAAGTATGGATATCTTCTATGAATCATTGGAACAGGGCACACAGGTCAGCTATCTTATGTCAGTGAGCACTCCATTCCCCAGAAGGTGTTTTGTTCTACATACAGACAGGTGTCTTTGAAGTTAGTTTGGTTCTATATGTTTTTTCAACTTATAAAAATTGCTCAGCTCATACAAGTGTTGGTTAAAATAGAGACGCACAGTATAGGAGGTCTAGATTGATGAGTACCTAGTTAACCTGAAACTTCACTCAATCGACTTTTTGTTTGTTTGATTTTGCACTCAACCTATGAGAAAAAGGCAAATGAAAAGAAATTAAGTGGTCTACATAGGTTAATATAAAGCAAAACAACTTCCAGGATACATCCAGGGGTTGATATCCATGCTACTAAATTTTCCATAACTTTATACCCACATTTTTATTCAGGGAGAACTAATGTTAAAAATAATGATCCCCAGGCCCAAAGGACTTTGAAGTCTTTCATGATTCATCAAAGAAAAATAGATTCCGTTCAACACACTGTTCCAAGGCAAGAATGTGTGGTAGTGTTTGAAAGACTTCATAGCTAATAATCTTGGGGGAAGAATAAGTTTGTTTAATCACTTAACCCCAAAATCTAGATATTTAATTCCTTAAACATTCTGGCTAATTTTATTCAGCCACAAATTCTGTCTTTTAAGAGGCAAATTGCTTAATGTGGGTAAAAAAATTTTTTTTCAGGATATTAAAGAATGAACCCTGTACTGACCCAATATCCAAACAATTTAGTCAATTTCCTATGTATGTAAGTATGTGGTAGAGGGGATGGGAAACAGGTAAACCAATTCAATTGAAATATATCAAATATCAATGGCTGAATGGCTAAATTTTTAACTCTTTGGTAATGTAGCTTTAGGGTAGAAGAGAAAAAACCTTTATGTATTTATAAGACTGTCATAAACCAAAATGAATATTAGTATTTAAAAAAATTGTTTGCTGATTGTGAAACAACACAATCAAATCATGGACTTTTATTGATGATACAGGAATTTTCATGTAAATATCTCACAATGCTTTCAAAATTGTATTCTGTCTTCTGATTCAATAGAGGAATTAGCTATGCCATGTTCGAAGGATACTAAAACAATGAAAGATGAAAAAAAAATCCTTACTTCTGCAGATTTCATGTATACAATATGTGGATACAGAGAAATAACTAGAAATAATAGCCAGATATTTTAAATTTTCACTAAGATGTTTTACCTCATTTAATCAACTCTACTACGTAAGTAAATAGCTTGGTTAATACCAGTGACAAATTTGAGAACAGAAATTTGTCCTTACTTCCCATTCAACACTGGAGTCATGAGAATGCTATTTTTCTTAGCTACATTGTTTCACAAGCCATTACTAATACGTCTCCCCCTCAGTGTAGCCACAAATACCGGCACTATGATTTACATTTCCCCCAATAATGACTCGACAGAATTTGGTATTTGGGGGGAGAAAGCAAATAATCATTTTAATCTAATCAATGATACTAGACATATGAGATAAAAATAATTTAAAATTCATGAAGAAACCATCTTCCCATTTTTAAAAGGTTAAGTTCCCCTAAGCTATGAAAGAAAAACACCCTCTGAAGACCCAGGGAAGCAGTAAACACTGGTGGCAAGTGACAGGAATTGATCCTCTTTGGCTGCACCTGTCATGTCTCTAAATTTTATTTCCACCATCTCTAGAATGCTGTGGAAAGAGAGAGTGGGTACTGGACATAGCCTGAGGGCTTGGTACCTAGGTCTCTGAATTTTTTCAATTAGAAAGCCTCCCTGCTTGATGGAGAGATGTGTGTCTGACTGAGGGCTTGGACAGTTGCAAAGTATTGATTAGCCATAATGTGAAGTCAAATCTGAATAAAAAAGCCCATGATCAAAAGGCCTTCATCGGAGACAGCACGCCCTCTAAGTCAAGGGTCCAGAGATTCTGATGAGCTCTGTTTCCTTTCTGAGAGAGAGAGAGAATTCCAGTTTCTTTATAAAGGCTCTCTTGATAAGAAAGTCCAGTGGATCTCCTGTCAGAAAAGCCAAGGCTTCAGATTTGACAGGCGCTTGTTAGTTTTTCATCCCAGATCACTCAACATTCAGAGAAGAGAAGAACAGAAGATTGCTGGGCGCTACAAAAGCCAGCCTTGCACTTGCACTAGGAAGCCACTGCTGGCTTCTTCTACATTAAAGAACACGAAACCCTACCTGGCATGGAAAGTATCCCTTTCTACAATGCGGGCCATGCCGCAGTTTGGCACATGGAATAATCACCAATTAAAATATTATACAGATCATTAACAACCAATTCATGGCTTTTAACTGAATTTTTAAAAAATTCCAGAGGAGAGAAAGAGCGATTAGGGGGATCATTTTATAAACTATAGAAATATTCAACCAACGTGCTATATACTTGAAAGTAATAACAAAATAAAAATTTTAAAAAGTATTTCAGGTACTATATACTTGAAACTAATAATAAAATTAAATTAAAATATTATTTCTCTTTAAAATAATACCTTTGTCTTCTTTTAGATGATCACTTACTTCAGACCTTTTTAATTAAAAATGTCTTGGTGCCTTTCATTTGTACTCTGTTTTTAAAACAGTCTTATGCATCATCTACCTTGAGCTTTACCACAGTCCTGTGAAGTAGAAACTCCAAGTGTCATTCTTCACGTGAAGAATGCAGAAAGAAAAATGTATACAGAGGCTATGAGCTCGTTTAAGGTTACACAGGTAATTCATGGTAGAGTCAGGATTAGAATTTAGATTCCTGATTACTAGTTTGTTTTTCTTATCACAGCACCAGGATTAAACCAGTCTGACTTCCAAATGATACGTTTGTGGTAATGACTATGTGTTCTACAAGTAGCCTCATCTTAGACTTACCATACTTTAATGACCCATTTCAGCAGCTATTGTATTTCCCTAAAGTTAACAAGATAGAAACAGTGTTTTCTGCATTCTTTCTTCACTTAGCAAACTATTATTAATTGGTGACTAACCAAATTCATATTCTTATTACGCTATTCTCCTTTTCTTTAATAGTATCCTAATATGCCTATATGTATTAATTCAATCATGTATTCTCCTAGATCTAAATTTCCCTGTGTTTCAAGGCTAGGCTTTTTCTATCCACTGTTATATACCCTAACCCAGCACGTGACTGGTCCAAGCAGATGCTCAGAATATTTAGAATTTCCTAGCATAGTATAGATCTTTTGTGTTATTTATCCTAAAATGTGGTATTTTTTCTTATAGTATTCAGTCTCTCTAAGTAGATTTTAAGCTTCTGGAGAAAAATGGCTGCTAAATCACTAGCTAAGAGTTGTGGGTGTGATTAGAAAATTCTGAATTTAGGGTACATTTTATCCATTAGTCAAGAGATGTTTTGGTACACTCCTAATATAAACTAATTTATGAAAATGACTTGTATGTGTTCATTTAGGGCTATTGAGTATTTCCATTATAACACACAGAGCATATGAAATTTCTATTATAATACCCAGAGAATATGAGGTAGGATTAAGATACCATTAAGCATAGTTGAGGCTAAAATTATTAGAGTTGTTACTTTTTAGAGATTTCTGATGTAAAAAAATTATTTATCAGCTCTAGTGCCACAAGTAAAATTATTTTCTTCTGACATATGTCTCATTTCATTAATTAATCATTGGTGATGTGTTCAAGCTCTGAAAATTTTAAAAAGAGAATGGTAGGAAGTGAAAAAGAGAGTTTAAATATATATTAGCACTTCTTTAAAAGCAGCCAATATATTGTCTGAGGTTCAAAAGCATGGGAGCTACTTCCCAAACACATGTATATTTGATATATTTGATATTAGACCAGACCAGAATGTCAGACCACTTATGGCTCATGGGAGATACTGACAATCCTCATGTTTGCCTGAAACCCTCTATTTGTCTTTATTTACACAGAGTATCTTTTATCACAATATTTTGGAAAACTTGTCTTCCCAGATGTTAACCCAATGATAATGCATGGAATGTCAGTACAAATGTCAATTTAGTTGCGTTTCTATTTGAATTGCTACCAAGAAACCCTTTCAAAAGGAAACAATTGTGTTTTTAAAGCTTCCTTGGCTGTAGCTAGTTTGACAGCCAATAAGACTTGCTGTTCTAGATAGTCTGGGTCAGCTTCCTTAGTTGCCTAGTAAAGATATTTCAGGAGTACCCAAATATAAGAAATTTCACATTATGAGATCTACTTATTTAGTTCCATAGTTCTCAGCTGGGGCTGATTTTTGTCTTCCAGGTGATATCTGGCAATGTCTGGAGACAGTTTTGATTGTCATGACTGGGAGTGCTACTGGCGTCTAATGGGTAGAGGCCCACGGATGCTGCTAAACACTGCATGATGTATGGGAGTCTTCCTCGCCCCCACAACAAAGACTTATCTGGTCCAAAATGTAATAGTGCCATAGTTGAAAAACTCTGCTTAGCTTAAGGCCTCTGGCTCTCTACTAAAAAAAAGGCCAGTACTCTTAAAACAGAGAAAATTAATGCTCTAAATCATATCAGTCATTTACATTTTAGTGTATGTTTACTCTTACCTTGGGCCACAGAAGTTTTTGATGAGGTAGGGGTGGGGCTTCAGGGGAGGGAAGAGATTTCCGGAGACACTGCATGGGAGAGTGGTATCATTATAGAAAGAGACAAATGAGGAAATAAGAAGCTAACAGTTAACAGCAGTACATTTTTTTCTTCACACACAATTTCTATTATAGTCTAGGAAATAAAGAATAGGGGTGAATGCATACTGAATATTAAACAAATACGCAATTGGATAATAGCATTCTAGTAATCAGAAGGCAGCGTAGATATGTTTGAGGCAATGGTACAACCCTTAAGAATCTGACCTGTACCTACTAGTCTAAACTTTCCTCCTATTTCTCGCTTTTGTGATTTCTGCTTTCCAGCCTGAAAATGTTTTGTGAACATTATTGCTTCCACTGGGCTTACCTTTCTTGCTTCTGCCTGAAATGCATTCTACTTTACTTTCTGTTTATTTGTATCACTGATAGCAAATAATTTTACGTTACAGGCCAACTCTGACCAACGGGAGTTGATTAATCCTGTGTTGAGAGGCATTCTGAGGCTCACTTTGGGCTCAGTAAGAAAGACCGCCATGGTTAACTACATCTAATGTGAGCTGGGAAGGAGTTGTGACTTAGTCATGGCCAAGCATCTGCCATCCCAGATTGAATGTTTCCGTGCTAATTTATGAACTTCTCATGAAGCTTGTCCTAACTAAATCAGCTGTCCTCCCAATTTCTTTAGCATACCTAGTCTATATCTCTCATTTGGAACTGCATTCAAAGTGTGGTGATATTTCTCTTGTAGTGTCCAATCTCTCTAACTAGGTTTTAAGCCAGTGGGGGAATGATGACTCCCAATTTTCAATTCTGAATCTTTAAGAGTTAACTCCTATCCATACTGGCCACTAACTCCCACTCTAAATGGTAGCTCCTATTTGCCTTTCATGCCCTCTGCCAATGACTGGCTGTACAATCAGCAGGGGAGGTTTTTCAAGAGATACATCATTGACACCAGGCTTACTGACCTAAAAATCTCCATGCATGTAGTTTGGGCGTGTGTTTATATGTAAGCGATTTATGCTCAATCCTGGCTTAGAACCATCTCAATGCTATTGGTGACAATTTTCTCTTTTTGAGTTCCAATTTTCTTCTCCTATGCAATTACTAATGTTTTTTTTCACCCTCCTGAATTGCTTTCCACATTTTATTGCCTTTAAAACTCCCATCGTCCTTTCCAAAACAAGCTCAGAGGCCACATTTGTTCTCAATATTCCATGGTCCATTCAGGGTAATACCCTTTTGGTTTACTTCTTCTGAACTTTTCTAGCCCTTAAAGTATGTATAACATGACTCCTATATAGTGGTGTACACATCTTACTCTTTGAGCTGTAATCTCTTTGGATTCAGAGATTATATCTTATAAAGTGATCAATAAATTTGGCCAAATTAATTTAGTGTTGTTATAACCTCTTTTTTTTTTTTTTTACTGTTTTGCCAAATAGAAAATATAATATCACAAAGGTTGTCTTTGATGGAATATTCTAATTCATATTCTAAGTTAGAGATAGTTGAAAAATCTACTTCACAGTGCCTTATTTCTGAGTCTAATGCCTCACTTCTGATTCCGATGGCCTAGCCAAATTCTAGCCTTGTGTAATCACTTCTTTATTTCGTGTCTTAAAGGATACTTTATTCCAAGTACTTTTCTAGTCAGAGGAGATGCAAGAATTAAAAAAAATTCTTAAAGCTACTTATAGATTAATAGAGAAGACAGCAGTATGATTAAGCATAAAAGATACACTTCTAGTCTAGTGGGGCACAGTGGAACACAGGAATAGAAGAGTTGATTTATTTCAGGAGAAAAGAAGTTTAGCAAAGACTTCATGAAGGACATGGCACTGACTTTCAGTTTCTTTCAATGTTATACATATATTGAAATGCATAATATGGGCCTGGAACGGTCCAATATGGGCCTGGAACTATCCAAGGTTCTGCAGATAGAGATAAACAAGGTATGAATAGTAGATTACAGAGTAAGAAGTTTAAAATTGGGAATTGTC
Organism: Eonycteris spelaea; assembly: GCA_003508835.1. Taxonomy (NCBI): domain Eukaryota; kingdom Metazoa; phylum Chordata; class Mammalia; order Chiroptera; family Pteropodidae; genus Eonycteris; species Eonycteris spelaea. Next base: position 24,752,568 of record PUFA01000002.1, on the reverse strand, counting down.
TAAGGTGGGGGATGCTGAAGGAAAGGGAAAGGCATTCCAAGCAGAAGGAATGGTATTGAGCAAAGGGGTTGTGCTATAAAACGAGATGAAGCATCTGTATCTTTAAGTAATTACACATGATAACATTTGTTCATAGCTAGAACAGAGGATATTTGGTTGTCCTTTTGTAGAAGAATCTGTCAAAGTAGCCAGAGGCCAAGTCAGGAAGAATTTTACATAACACATAGGGGGTTGAGACTTGTTCCCCTAGGCAATGAAAAGACAGTGAAGAGTTTTAATCATTAAGAACATGATTGGGAATGTGTTTTAGAAAAGTCACTCTAGTGGCTATGAATAATCCAGTTTACTATTTTTAACATTCAGATATGAGAGACCCTGATGTTCCAGTGTACACCTTTGAAGAAAGGCAGGGATATTTTCGAGAAAGAATTTTAGCACTAAGGTGCAATAATTACACCTAAAGAACAGAGACAAGAATTGCACAGAACCACAGAAAGGGTTCAGAAAATGTGTAAGTAAAACCATATATTGACATATATATAGTTTTACAGAACCCAAGATATCAAGAACTTTCTTTTTTAATAATGCTCTTACCAAATATAATTGCCATATTGATGTTGGTGTTTTATTATCAGCACTTGCATTTGCATAGCAGATTTGTGAACATGACTGGTACTGTGTGGGGTGTTGAGACAACTGGATCAGAATAAGGAAAGTGCTGACAGTCACAACATATGTATCTTCATACCCAAACTCCAATAACTTGCTATGAGGAAACATGCCATTTTTGAAAGCTCTTATTGAAATCACTTTTTAATCCGATATTTACCGAAGAAGAAAAAGTAGCTAGGCCAGGTGTTCGATACTTAAAGTGAATGGTTTTGTCATTTTGCCTACTTGTGCATCTAGGAATAATACATAAAACCGTGGCATTCTGTAGGTAGGTCAGGAGGGCAAATAATCCTCTTTAGTTGCAGACATCTATGCTTGAAACACATGCAAAGACCTACTGTTTACCTTCTACTACGGTACTGCACACCCCTCATTTTCTTCCTACTTCGTCAGTTGCTTCTTTTCAACCTCCATTTCTGGTTGCGTCTACTCTGCTTGATTCTAAATGTTGTAAACATCTAGGATTTGGCCCTAGGATCTCTTCTCTTCTACATTTTAAAAGTCCAAATTTATGTTTTTCCACCCTGCCCTATTATTTTTCCTAAATATCAGTAGCATATATCTTAATTATTACTTATTTTCTTCATGAGGTTGTCTAAGAAGCAACTTGAACGCAACATGGCCCTAAAGAAGACATGATTCATGCCCATAAGCTCCTCTGTGCTTCACCTCAGTGAACTACTTAACAAATGATCAGACAAATTATGATTTGTTTCTTATTTCTTTTTACCATAACCACTTCTAAAACTCTAGCAAGTCCCTTCAGTTCTACAGCTAAAGTATGTCCTGAACTCTTACATCTCTTTCCATCTTCATTACTCCTACCTTAGTTCAAGTCAGGATAGGTTTAGTAGTGCCTGGATTATTGCAATGGTTTCCTAAATGGCTTCTATACTCATTCTTAACCCCAACCCCTTGCATAAATAATCCTCCACAAGGTGGCCAGATACTTTTTTTTTCTTTTGGAAAATAATCATAAAAAAAACTCAACTCTGCTCAAAAACTTTTAAGACTTCTGCTTACATTGAGTTGTCATAAAATCCAAACCATTTTTGGCTTCTGCCCTCCTGGCCAGCTTCAACTGGTACCACCCCACCTCATTTTCCTCCCACTTTAGAAATTGCTTCTCCTCAGTCTCTTTGTCTGGTTTCTCTTTACTGGCCACACTGCTCTTCTCTTCATTCCACCAGGATGTTCAACTCATGAAGTCGTAGATCCTTCCTTCTATGTGGAATGTTCACCCCCAGATCTTTCATGGCAGCTTGCGTCTTAGAATAAATGTCAGCATCTCAGAGTTAGGCCTTTCCTAACCATCTAATATAAAGGGGCCTAACAATTACCTAATATTTTCTTGTCTGATTATTTATATATTTTAAATCTATTTTACTGCTTTTCTTCACCAGAAGAAAAAAATCTTATTCATTCTTATTTAACACAGACTCCCTGATATGTATAAAAGGGTCTGGCACATAGCAGGTGCTTAATAAATGTTGGTGTTTAAATACTGTTGAACAGCCATTGGTACAGATGATGTTTGGCAGTAAACACACAAATTACCCTCTTCAGGGAATACAGTGAAGTGATCTGTTGGCCCTTTCCTAATTAAGGTTCCAGACTTTTAGACTCACAGACAGCAGGAGAAAACCATTAGTGTAGTCTCAGTAATGGTCTCTTTGCCCTCAGGTCAGGGTGCTATAGAGAATGGGCTTAACCTAAAGATTTCCCGCCTATGCTCCTGCTAATGGAAGATGTAGGGTTTGATCTAAAAATTAAGCTAAGGATAACTGGCCATAAAGCTTTTCAAAATTATTATAGGATTGGGAGATGGATGATGAGAATAGAAAGCATGTATTGTATTACTTATGAAGCACTTGGGCTATTCTGAGCTCCAGACATTCTATGTTATGCTCAAGAAATACAGTGTCTTTCCTCTACCTTCTGGATGAAAAATGGACCACAGCTGGCATCAAACACATGTAGCATCTTGCACTATTCTTCTTATAAAGTTAATCAAAGTGTGTGATGAAGATCAAAGATATAATACAAACAAAAAGTAATCATGATGTTGGTGATTGATGGGTATACCAAAGAGTTTGCCAATAGCTAACAAAGGAACAATAGCTAAAATGATGTCATTGCTTTCAGTAAGGAAATTTACACAGGTAAGAGGTTTCACTTAATTTTATTTGAGTTTCCTTTATCTTGGTAGAAGTAAAAAAATTTTCAGCCAGACCAAGTGTATTTAGTGCTGTTCTTGAGGACCCCAAATCATCCTCTTCCTATATTCTTCACATGTAGTAAGATTAGAGAAATAAATATTCTTTACAACCAGAGTATACTGTTTTCTAAGTTAAATAGGTATAGAAAAGCCTCAGCATCAAGGCTGCTCTTAGAAAAAGAAAACAAGGATGTTTCATGCCAGTGCTGGGTGGAATATTTGGTTTCCCGGTAGGGTTGGTTAAGGAAACCTTATCCAAGAAGTATACACTATAAAATTTTCAACATAAGTAAAATGAATGGTCACAATATAGAGGTTTTGGAGTTTCCATGACTTTAGATACTAGAAAACCTGCTGCCTCCACAGTTTTCACACATTTTCCTCAGCAAAATGTTACACAATTGTGCTGAGAACACTTGTGGCCTCTAATGGCCAGATAATGGACCACAATAAAAGTTATGGGTCCCCAGCTGGGTCGAAGCTCATAATGGTTGGCAAGATCCATTATTTCACCATTAGGATCTACAGAAAAGGGAGACAATTGCCAAACAAAAAAAAAAAAAAATGTCATTGTAGATATTTCTCTTATTTGAGGGAAAAAAAAAACTAATTCCCTAAAGACTTGGTGGTGATTTTTCTGTGTATACAAGTTTCTATATACACATCTTGCATGTATTTTTAGAAAGCTTTCAACACATAAATGCATTGTATGCCAACTCAAGTTGAGGATTGTGATTATGACTTCATACTAGATTTCAAAGTAAGTAATTACAATTTTCAATGTTTTTAAGTAGATGGATAAATAAATAACACAAGAGAAAAGATAAAGAACAGGTTTGGTTCAGGGTAAACGCATGAATAAGTTTTCTCCTCCCTCCCCAATTCGAGTATGTTTCACAACACAACATGCAATAGTTTTAACATTATCATATATTCTAGAGGTCTGTCTCTGCTTTAGAAAGAGCCAAGACCTTTCAATTATGAGGGTGGTAAGTTATTATTCCAGTATTTTAGTAAGATTTATTTAGAAATCAATAAATACATCTTTGGCCATTTTGTTTAGCCTTGAGGGACTTTGGTATTTTAGCTGTGTCTTCTAGTGACATAATGGTGGCATGATATCAATATCCTTTCATTTTAAAAACATGATGCATTTAGTTCTATTTTCTCATCCCTATTACCTTCAAATGAAACCAGTCAGTGTAGGGTAATCCATTACCTGGTGTGTGTGTTTGGGATGATGGGAGGGTGACAGGGGAGGTTAACATGACTAGCCACATTTTGTGGACCTTAGGATATATTAAAATTTTTAAATTGTCCCTCTTGAGAGATTGAGAAAATCACCTATTTGAAACCCTTTCACATTAAAGGAAAGTACGGTCTGATCCTAAGGTAGCTCAGCATTGACGCACTTGCATACTGAGCCTCAGTTAGCTAATTGGGAATATAAATTTTAATACAATATGTTTGAAAATATAAACATTCTATCTAAAAATGATGTTACTCTAACAAAATTAAATGATGTGGTGAAATGTTTTTAGTACTTTTCATAGTTAAGCCCAAATGAATGTCCCCCTTTGTGTCACATAAAAAATGAATTTCAGTTCTTAAAGAAGCTCAATATTGGTTCTAAGATATCTAAGGTAGTTATGATCTGTTTGTTGTGTTCTTCGTGCTTTGTGGGCTTGGTGATATTTAAATGAAATTTGTCCCAATATATTTATTTATTGATGATTAAAAATACAGTGTATTTCTTTTATACTAAGTTTTTAATGTTTTTTCATTATTTTATGTTCAGAAATCATAGTTTTAGCTCTATGATAATGCTGTTATTTTCAGGATTAGAGGCTCATTGTTTTTATATCTAGAACAAAAAAGGCTGACCAATTGTTCGAGAATTTGAATTGAATAAAATATGTGAAATAATACAACAATACCAATAGTTTAATTTTCATAAGTTTTTTTCAGGATCCAAGTCATTTTACAAAGACCAGTTTTTATCATGGGTTATGGTTGGCATCAGGGAGTACTGAACAACAGACTTCTGGTGTCTAGCATGTCATAGCACAGAAGATCTACTGAGTGTTAGTACTTCATTATTCTGAAAAAGCACCGCATGTACCCTTTATAGAGTAGTCCACTATTTTGTAGTCATATTTTTGCTTGTTTATAAGAATTTCGATTTACAAAGTCAGAGGAGGACAGTTCCCTGAAACAACTAATTTGAGTTTAACTTAGCGACTCTGGGCCATGTATACTGTGAATTGTATAACTGATCATGCTTTTCACTTTCTCTTGGCTGCTAGAAGCTTAAAGCCATATTTGTGTCTGGATTTTAACTAGCGTATACTACTTATGTATCTTTAAATAGTGCTTTTAATCTTTTTTAGAGAAAGACAATGTTTTCATGATTTAGGGCTCAGGCCTATATTGCTCACTGTTGTATCCTTAGCATGTGGCATGCACAGACACAGAAGTAAGAGAAAGAGCGAAAAGAGAGGGGGAAGAGAAGAAGGAAAAATGAAGGTTCGGAAAAGGAAAGGAAGGGCAAAATGACAAAATAAAACTCTTTGCGTGTTTAATATCTACAACTGTACTATCTATAATGGCAGCCCCTAGCCCCGTGTGCTTATTGACGCCCTTGAAAAAGGTTGGTTATACACTCGAGATGTGTGTAAGTATAAACACAACGTTATTTTGAAGACTTAGTATGAAAAAATAATACAATATCTCATTAATAATTTTTCAGATCATATTGTTGAAGCACTAATATATAGATATGGGTTAAATAAAAGATATTTTTAAAATTAATTTTATCTTTATTTTTTAAAATGACTTCTTGAACATTTAAAATTATATGTATCTGAGATTTATAACTTGCATTATGTTTTCTTGGACAGAATTATTCTGTAACAATAAGCTGGCGTAGCCTTAACAGCTTTTAGAACAAATTTTCCTGTGACCTCATACCCTCTCTCTCTCTCTGTTAGCTATAGGCAAATTCTATTTGTGACAAAACTGAAGTTGACAGAATCGTTAACTTCCCAATTTTTAGTTTTTTCATTTTAATAATTATCTTTCAAATTTTCCATTGAAAGCTTGATATTACCTCCAAAGGATTTGGTAACGATCACTCATGCTTTAGGAAGAACTGCATCTTTCCTGTGCATATATATACACCTTCAGTTTTATGTACTTGGAAAAAATAAATATGGTGAATTGTCTGCTCTACCATAAATTAAAAGTAGAGTACATAAAATAATCTTCTTTTCTAGAGAATAAACAAGCCAAGGATAATATCTTCCATATTTTTTTTTCTTAGCTCTAAAAGCTTAGAATCCTACTGTAGAAAATTCCAGATGGATAAATGTGTGAAACAAAAAATATTCTGTATGAGAATGTTTTCTCAATTGGAATCTACAACAGTTTGGTTTGGTTGCAAATGAAATTTATTATCATTAACTTTGAGGCTGTAACTGCCAACACATTGTTCTGTAGTACTTAAATACATGTGGGTGAGCATGTTGAACTGGATAATATGCTCCCCCCCCCGACTTTAATTATTTCATTTGTTTGGTCATTTAAATATGAATGAAGATTTTCAGGGACTATTTAAGCACAGACCTTTGAGGATGTCTCAAAATTATTTATTTACATATTTTACTTTGGGGTCCCATCCTTTCTGTCCAGACTCCTGTAAATGACAGCAAAAGTAATTCCCTGTGGGAGAAGGTAAAACTCCAAGTTCCCTCTGCCTTCCCCACAAAGCTCATTGCCAATTAATGCGATTCCTTGGGGTTAAGGCCTTGTCTGCAGAGGGTCTAGTAAATTGTTCCTGTTAGAGAATAAAGCTGCTGTCATTGGTCTTGGGGAATACGAAGACAAGACAGTCTGCCAAAAAAACAGCACTTAGGCAAAGAGCAAAAGAAAACTCCATTTTAGAATAAATTTCAAGGTACCGGAAAATGTTTTGCGAGTAATATAATATTTAATGTTTTCATGAATAAGATATTGGTTTGTAATACATTTTAAAAAATGTGAATGTGATGACCAGTTTAAAATTCATGCATCTATTTTTCCTCCAGAGTGATCAGGGGTTCTTGATTAGGACGGCAAAGATGGGTTATAAGACATGTGCCATTCTGCAGAACTGCTATTGGAGGCCATGATACCAGTAAAATTAGATTAAGGTTAAGGCAGGAATGTAAATTTTGTTAATAAGGTTTCTATATTTTAATTCAAAACCAAACACCCTGCTGGCCTATTGATAGTAATCCCATTTAATCTTGCAAAAAGGTTTTCTGATATCAAGGGATCCAGATCAGTATTACCCTTTTTTACCTGGAAAATGAAGAATTTCTTAAATTTTCTCCTCTAGGTGGATAAATATAACTATAGATTTTTGATGACTTTATATCATATTATTATCTATAACCTTAAATGAGTATGTTATATGCAATGTATGTGTTATATGTAAATGTCTCATTCATAAATAATATATTCATCCATTAACAACTCAGCATTTAAAATTACTTTACATGCATTTAAAACATTTGTGCTTAATTTACACATGCCTTTCTGAGGTGGTACTTTCTGAAGTGGTAAGAGATAAAAATGTTTTTAAAAAGCACTTAAAAAAATTAATTTGAAGATGCAGTACTAGAGTCCTTTGGCTTCTCATTTCGGTAAACAACTTCTCCATGTTGGAGGGGTTTTGCCATCTACTCTTTCACTTTTATTTCAGTGCTTTCTCTGATCTCTTCTGACGGGGCCTTCCCATTTCAAAGTCTCTGTCAGGGCCCTCATGGCATGTCCCAAATGCTTGTTCTCTTTTTTTCATGTGTGCTGCCTGCATCCCTCTTGAATGAGACAGCAAACAATTCTGTACTTTACTTACATATGTGTATATGAGTAAATGTATATCTACATTTACATGTGTATATACACATATATGTGTATGTTTATAAAGTACAAAGGAGGATGAAAATATATATAGCTATATCTACCTGTCTACTTATATCTTATAAAGTCTCAAATGTTGAAATCTTTTAAAAAATGTTAATATAGTAGAGTAGAAAGGACATAAGTTTTAGAGCCAGATAGATATATAGTGTTCTATTTCTTTCCCTTCACTTAATCAAGGCACTGCACCTAAAATTGCCCTTTCTTTCTCTCTATCATTTCTTCCGTCATTCCATCAGTGCATAAAATATGTAATACCACCTCACATGTTTAAAAAGCCCTAGTACGTAACAAGTTCATTGGTTACAAAAAAATGCTCGATGCAGATAACAAGATATCTGTCTGTCTTATTCAGAGCTACCTATCCAGCACTTCAAATACTGCTCCCAGTGTTCTAGCCATATTAAGTTCCCAGAAAATAGTTTACAAATGAATAATGAATGGTGAATGAAAAAATTAACAATACTTGGATCATAAAATAGACTCAGTCAATATTGGTTCTTATTATAATGAAATTTACATTTTTTGGAGTCTGATATTTGTTACAAATGACAAGAAGATTCAGAACAACTACACAATAAAACTTGTCTAAAAGTGATATATTATTAAAGTCTGGAAGATTTGCATGTACACATTTCAGTGGTCATCTGATTTAATGTGTTTGACTTTTTTTTGAAATTTTACAGAAGAGTCTGCTGTGAAATCTTAGAACTTTCTTTTTTTATCATTTATTTTTTTCTTATTTTTTATTACTGCCATTTTATTTTTTCCCTTCCACAAGATTCCATTTATTTATTTGTTTGTTTATTTAATTGAAGAAATAATTTAAATTGTTTTCTTTATTTTTTTTTCTATTTCACTTGTCTTCCTATTATTGTTTGAACATGGTATACAGTTTTTGTCTCCCTAAAATTCTAGTACACAACAAATAATAAATACAAATTTATACAAAGTTCTTTGCATAGAATATATTAAAGTTTTTCAACACTAGAATTGGCTTAATACAATTATCTTTTTGACTTAGGAAGTGAATAGCAAATGCTATAATCGATATATAGAAAATATAGGACATATCGATGTAGGTTCACTAATTGTAACAAAAATGTACTGTTCTATGGAGGGTTATTGATAATAAGGAAGGCTGTGCATATGTGAGGGTAGGGGAATAAAGGAAATCTCTGTACTTTCCTCTCATTCTTTTTTTTTAATTGAGATATAATTGCTATATAACATTATATTAGTTTTAGGTATACAACATAATGATTCAATATATGTATATATTTTGAAATGATCACCACCGTAAGTTTAATTAACATCCATCACCTCCCATAGTTAAAAAAAAAATTTGTAATCTGAACTTTTAAGATCTACTCTCTTAGCAACTTTCAGATATACAATACACTATTATTAAGTATAGCCACCATACTGTACATTACATCCCTAGGGCATATTTATTTTTAGAACTGGAAGTGTGTATCTTTTGACTACTTCCTTTTAGTTTTGATGTGATCCTAAAACTGCTCTAAAAAAAGTCTTAAAAAAAAAAGAATATACAGAGCATGTAAACAACTGTAACTTAATATCTTCCAATAGTAAGTTAACTTTAAAACTTTCATGTGTTCATAAACCCCCATATATGTGGGCAAAATATTTTCAACAAAGGAGCTAAAAACATACAATAGACAAGAGAAAGCTTCTTTAATAAATGATGCTGGGAAAACTGGAAAGCCACGTGCAAAGAATGAAACTAGCCTGCTATCTCACCACACACAAAAATTAACTCAAAATGGATCAAAGACCTAACTCTAAGACCTGAAGCAATAAAATACATAGAAGAAAACATAGGTACTAAACTCAGGGACTTTGGTCTTAGGATTTTATGAATTTGACCTCAAAGGCAAGGGCAGTAAAAGCAAAAATAAATGAATGGGATTCTATCAAATTAAAAAGCTTCTGCACACACACACACACACAAATTAACAAAACAAAAAGTAAACCAATTGAATGGAAGAAGATATTTGCAAACAACACCTTTAATAAGGGGTTAATATCCAAAATATACAAGAACTCATAGACCTCAACAACGACAAAAAAATCCAACTAAAAAAATCAGCAGAAACATGCTCCACTTCACTAGCTATTAGGGAGATACAATCAAAACCACAATGAGATACCACATCACACCTGTTAGAATGGCTATCAAACAAGGCAAGTAATAATAAGTGATAGAGCGGTTGTGGAACAAAAGGAACCTTCATACATTGCTGGTGGGAATGTAAATTGGTACAGCCATTATGGAAAATAGTAAAGATGCCTCAAAGAATTAAGAATAGAATTACCAATGACCAAGCAATTCCTCTTTTGGGTATCTACCTGAAAAATTTCAAAACATTTATTAGTAAAGATATATGTACCCTTATGTTTACTACAGCATTATTCACAGTGGCCAAGACATGGAAACAATCAAAGTGTTCTTCGATACATGATTGGATAAAGAAGATGTGATACATATATACAATGGAATGTTACTCAGGCATAAGAAAAGATGAAACACTGCTATTTGTCACAACAAGGATAGAGCTGGACATTATCATGCTAAGTGAAAAAATCAGATAGAAAAAGCTGAGAACCATATGATTTCACTCATATGTGGGATATAAAACTGAAAGCAAAAAATGAACAAGACCAACAAACAAACTATTGAAAACTCATGGACATGGACAACAGTCTGGTGATTATAAGGGAAAGGGAGTTGGGGGGAGATAGAAAAGTGTAAAGAGGTCAAATATATGGTAACAGAAGGAGATTTGACTTTGGGTGGTGAATACACAATGCAATATACAAAGGATATATTATAGAATTGCATTCTTGAAAACTATATAATTTTATTGACCAATATCACCCCAATAAATTTAATAAAAAAGAAAACAAACAAAAATACCCACAAAACTTTCATGTGTTCTAAAAGAGAAGTAAAAATGAACAATATGGAAATTCTTTGATTTTTTTTATTTCGATCACATGCATTTGATAATATATATAGATAACCTCGGATGAATTAAATTTTAATAAATAAACACTAGTGTTCTTTGTATATATATTCTAATAAAACAAATCCACTAAAATAGAAACAAAAGCATCCTAAAACATGCTCTGATCAATGCCATTTCACTTCCACACAACTTCAATGTCTCCCCATTGCCTAGAGGATAAATGACAAATGCTTTAGCCTGGAAAATGTATCGTTTACACACTGATCCCAACCGATCTTCATAGCCTCATTTCTAGCTAATCCCATATCTGAACCCAATGTAACAGCAACAGTCAACGGTCAAGCAGAACTGACTAAGAAGCCACTAATTTCTAGTTGTGTAACTTTGGGGAGATTTTGATTCAACTTTCTAGGCCTCACTTCCCCATCTGGTTAAGAGTACCTATTTCATTGTATTGCTGTGAGGACTGTGGTTACGTATGGGCTCCACGTGATCCCTGAGCCATCAGAAGCATTCAGTAATTATGTTCATACTATCATCCCTAATCATGTCTTTTAAATTTCCATTCTTGGTGTTTTTATGCCTTTCCTTGAAACATCACTGACGAGGCAAGGATTTCCTATATACCCAGCCTTCAAAGCCCCTCTTCTGGGTGAAGCCCTGACAGCCTTCTCTGGCCCAAGGTGATTGCTTTACTCTGAACTCACAATTCTAATTTTCTATATCATTCTTTTAAAAAGACACTGTCTTGTAATCTCCTGATAGTCTTATCTCATAATTTATCTTTGAATGTAGTTATTTTATAAACAGTGTTGACTGTTTGAAGAAGTTGTGGCTGGGAGCTAGAAGGAGATAAACAGATGATCAGACTAATGGATCCTAAACTACATTCTTGGAGCTTCCTTGGAAGACATTAGGGTGAGGTGAGGTGAGGTGAGGTGAGGTGGAGTGCAGTGGTATTTGGAAGATCAAGTAAATAGCATTCTGGGTCCCATCCACAATTTCTACCCAGAGTAAGCAACCTTTAAACTATTTCGTTATTGTTATCATTTATTAAAACTCATAAAATTAGATACTGGGATTCCAAGTAAGAATTCACCAACAAATGAATTCGTTTGCTATGTAAAGACCTGAAAGTCATTTATCCAGTGAAACCTTCTAACTTGTAATAAGGAGCAAGAGTTAGAGAATAAACGATCAAGATTATGCATTCAAGGGCATATGTTAGAACAATATTCCCAAACTCCAATTCCTCTAATTTAAAGTTTGTCTGTTTATTCAATTAGATGTCCAGAGCCTTGAGGGCAGAAACCATTATTATATTTCTTTATTTTCCTCCCAACCCTAGCTCGGAGCCTTACGCACAATCCTGAAACCTATACATAGGGTAAAAAACAAATAATAAAACCTCAGAATGAAAACTAAGGACCATTCCTGTAGACTGAAGAACACTGGAACAGTAAAATAGGAAGGAGCTATATCATAAGGATAATGAGATTGAGAGCTTAGACTGGGAAACATGTTGCCAAAAGCTTAGCTTAGGGTCTAGAGGTAGACTTCCATCAATAACTTTCCCACCAAAGCTGGAAAGAATAACTGGAGTGCTGACACTGGCACCTTGAACATGAGCAGCAGTGAGGACATATTCAACTCTCTAGCACTCTCTGACTTCTGTAAAGTTGCTAACGGGAACCAAAAGAGTTAAAGAACTGTATAAAGTGGGGGAAAAAAAACCCCTAAATAATCAAAAAGGAACTACACAACTACATACATAGAAAATCTTTCCTGCTAGTAGTGTTCTACTTCTGCTACCGAAACTGATCAACCCACCACGGATGGTTTGGATCAACATAAACCAGGGTCCATTTTATTTTGGACCTTTTAGATGTACCTTGAATATCCCATTCAGGTCATCTTGGGGAACCTCATCTAGATTCCTGCTAGCTGCCTGCAGAATTCCTCAGTCCTCCACTTCTAGATATCATTGGATTCTCCTTAGGCTTCTTCTGCCTATTTTGACACAAAATCTTAGCTCTCCTTTTAAAGCAAAATTTAAATTCTGTTGTACACTGTTTACCTTGTCTATGACCTCTGTATTCTATCAAGACTCTAGGTTCATTATTTTCTTCTACCCCCTAAACATCACAGGTGTTCGTAAGAGAAGTCTGGCACTTATATCTTACCCCATCCCCAGGAAAGCTGTGGCGGATTGCTCTCTCCTCTGGGCTCTATCTGACAAGGAAAGGGACTGACACAATTAGTCTGGACTGTGGACCAGAATATGTTATGAAAACAGAGCAGATGGTATCATGGAGTCTAGACAAGTGGCTAAAAAGTTGAGTATTGAGCAAAAGAAGACCAAAAGTAGCCTGGTATAGGAAGAGAAATCAGACGAGTTCAATCTTGGTTCTGTGGCTGATGAGCTGGCCCAGGGATACCAGACAGATTGCTTAGCCATTCTGAGACTTAGTTATCTCGTTTTTAAGGGTTGTTGTGAGGAATAATGAAATCACCTGTGGGTAATGCCCAGAATATATATGACACATAGTTAGTTGTCTCTCACCTCTCCATCCACTCTAGTCCATCTTAAAAACCTGAGGGGCAGTTTGCTGAGAACACTGGTATACCACTTTCATTATGCCCATGTGCCGTCTGTAGCTGTTTAAGTGTCTTTAATATATTGTAAATATTTTATTTCACACAGAACATTCAGTTGTTATCAACACGTCTTACAAATTTACATCTCAATAGAATATTAAAGAGAGATGCCTAAGCATTAAACATGGATTTGGACATGAGGCAGACCTGGTTCCACCAATTAATAGTTGTGTGACTTAGGACATGCTCCATATAACCCCTAAGTTTTTTCAGCTATAACATGAGGAAGAGTAATGACTAAGCCATTGGTTTGTAATGTGGATTTAACAAAAAGATGAGTCCTTTCAAACAGAAAAAAATGGTATACTGTATTTTATGGATATGTCCAGGGTAACATGTCTAATAGAAATAGGACGAATGCTACAAATGCAAGGCACATATGTACATTTGAAATTTCTAGTAGCCACATTAAAAAATATAAAAAGGAACACATGAAATTAATTTTAATAAAATATTTTATTTAATCCAATATATCCAAAATGTTATCATTTTAACATGTTAACAATATAAAATTATTAATGAGATATTATGTTATTTTTTATATTAATTTTTTGAAATTTACTGTGTATTTTATCATTTTGGAGTAGTCACATTTTAAGTGGTCAATAAACACATGTGGTTAGTGGCTGTCATATTGGACTGTGAAGGTCTTGGAGATACATAGGCTTTTTTAAAAATTAAATTTATTGGGGTGACATTCATTTATAAAATCACATAAGTTTCAAGTGTACAATTCAATAATATATCATATGTATATTGCAATGTGTATTCATCCCTCAAAGTTAAATTTCCTTTCATCACCATATATTTGCCTCCTTTACCCCTATCCAAGCCACCCCACCCCTTCCCTCTGGTAACCACTAAACTGCTGTCTATGTCCATGACTCCTTGACTTTTTGTCATGTTCATTTGTTGCTTTCAGTTTTATATCCCACATACGAGTGAAATCATATAGTTCTCAACTTTTTCTGTCTGACTTATTTCACTTAACATGACAGTCTCAAGATCCATTCATGTTGTCACAAATGGCAGAATTTCATTTTTTTTATGGCTGAGTAAATATTCCATTGGTAAAATATATGTACTACCAGCTTCTTTATCCAAACATCTATTGAAGGACACTTCTGCTGTTTCCATGTCTTGGCCACTATGAATAATGATGCTATGAACATCGGAGTGCACATATCTTTACTAATAAATGTTTCAAATTTTTCAGGTATATACCCAGAAGAAGAATTGCTGGGTCATATGGTAATTTCTATTTTTAATCTTTTGAGGAACATCCATACTGTTTTCTATGGTGGCTGTACCAATTTACATTCCCATCAGCAGTATATAAGAATTCCTTTTTAGTGTCTATTTTTAATCAACCTAGTTGAACATCTGCTATTTCTTTACTCAAATTAAAATAAACACTTATGTCACAGATAATATGGTATGGGTAACGTTATGCTGTCTTTTCCCCCAAGGTAACCAGTTTAGAACAACCTTGGCAATTGTTAGTGTTGGTTCTCTCAGAGGCTACCTCAGAGTAGTTTTTCTGCCAAAACTACTGTTCAGTGTTCTCCGAAAGAGTCAGGCCTTGGATAAAATTCCTCCATCAATTAGGGAACCATGTGGAGAGGAAGTGGAAATGACCAATTCTGTGACACTGACCTCGTTTCCTTTGAAGCACAGAACTCTTTCCAGCAGTTTGTTCTTAATTCCTTGAGTAAACTATTTTCTTATGGCTGTGGGCCATGACTGGTCAGGTCAGGGGAAAAGAAAGAAAATATTCCTCAGCTTCATCATATTCTATACTGAGTCCCCATAAGAAGGCACTTCCTCAGGAGGCGAGGCAGTCCCATGTGGAATTATATAAGTCATGGACAGGTCAGTGGAGTTGGATAAATTATTTGGGGTAACTTTTAAATTAGTAAAATAATATGTTTATTTAAAACAAGATGTAATTTAAGGTAATTTCTATGCCGTTCTTTAAAAAGAAAAGCATAATCTGTAAGACAGTTAATTCAACCTCTATAGTTGTGGATCTTTGGGTTTCAAATTAGGGAAATGTTACTGTAAATGATTAACATTTTCTCCAGTCACTATCTCTCACAGTTCTAAAAAGGCCGGTTTCTCTGTCTGCCTTCTATTTCCCTTTGATCTGCTGATTCTATCTGTGCCCTCCTCATACAGCTTGTACAAAGTCCTCCCCATCCCTTCTTTATTTTGTTAAAATTTAATATTTATGGGCTCTATTAATTTTAGGCTCTATTTTCTTAACAGCCAGAAGCAGCATCTTAGCTCAATCATATCTTGCTCAGAATGATACGTAATGTAAATTTTATGTATTCTTTTGGATACTTAAGCAATTCTTATATCCCACGCCTGTCTTCAGTTCAGAGGTTTGTGTTCATGCCTCAGGCTATAAACATTTTAAACTCCTATAGAAATGTGACTTTACTCTGGGTGGCCACGTGGATACAGAAATCCTGATTTTCACTCATTTAAAGACAAGGCTTTCTTTACCGGGCTCAATTGGAGACCCCAAATTATTGCCAAATTAATTTTTTTCTGCCTCCCTGACCTACTGTGGCTGAATTGCCCTCCTCATTGTTTCTATTAATAAATCTATCTCTAGTCACTTACTTAACATGCACACTGTCACGGAATCCTGGTGTGAGTCCTTTTAGCCTGCCATTCAGTGCATTGTGGAGCATGCAGAAATGCTCCACAATGCCGAGGAAAAAGCATCTTGTGGCAAAAGGAACTGCAGCCCCTGTCCTCCAGTCATGGGACCCAAAGCTGCTGCCTCCTGACCCTCAGCAATGCATCCATCCATCTTTCCAAAGCACTTGACTGTAAATATGAGTCAAACTAAAGAAATAGTTTTGTTACAATTTTTTTTCCACTTGTGTGATGCAAAAGAGCATTCAGCTGAGCAGTGATGTGACATAGGGGTGGGCTGTCATACTGCTAGTTTCGCTAGTATTCATTCCTGGGCCACTATGGATAGTATAAAACTTTGTGGGCTTTTACCTTTTTTCTTGATGTCAGTGGAACGATGTCAAATCATTAAGACTTAAAGCTGCTCCCTAAGAATCTAGTTGAAATTTAAATTCTATTATAATCTGTCATTAGTGACCAAGAAAAAAATACCACACAAAAAAAGAAGGCGTATTATCCTTCTATGCCATCTTTTTAGTTCCCTGTTTTAGCATGCTTTAGCCTCTCTGCAGACAATTAGTTTAGCTGGCATGACCACCAAGGATAAGGGAGCAGTTTGTTCATGCAGGCCAATCAGCTTTGCTACATTTCCAGGCCACAGACCCTTCCTTATTGGGATCTAGCTCACAAATGTGTGCTCTCAGTCACAGGCAGGACCCTGGGAGAATGTTTGGCCGGGTGTGGATGAGGGCGAAATCATTACAGCTATTCAGAATGATACAGACATGTGTGCTTATATAAATTGGGTAAGTGGCATCCTAGTTATGAATAAGGCTTATAAATTGTATTCAAAATAGACTAGCTTTGTTTTAGTTATTTGATCTTAGACAGATTACTCAATCCCTCTGAGTCGCAGTTCATCAAAGATATGACTTAAGTAATCACTGTAAACTACCTATGATACAGACTTGTAAAGAAAAAAATGGGATAATATGTGTACACTATTATAAAACAAACAATAAAAGACATGTATGTAGGCTAGTGGTTAAGACAGCAAATTCTGAAGAGAGTCTGTCTTGGTCAAGTCCCAGCTGAGTTTTTTATCTAGTTGACCAAGGGACACAATTGCTTAATCTCTCTTCACAAAAGTTCTTCACCTGCAAGTAAAGGTAATGATGGCAACTACCTCATAGGGTTGCTTTAAAGATAAACGAAATGACACATGTAAAGAGTTTATAGCACTGCTTGGAACATTGCAAAAGCTCATTGTGAAAACTCAATGAATGTTAGCTATTTTAGCTATCATTAAAGACTTCTTTAAATCAGCCAATAGATTGATTTGAAGAATTGTGAGTAGACCACAGGAAAAAAAATTTAAACCAATGACATCAACACCATTTTTAATAGCAATAAATAATTGCATTGATAATCCAGGCACACTTTTGGCTGTGAAAACAAAAATCAATTTGCCATCGTTGCATTTCGGGTTTACTTTAGACTTAAATATAATAAGTACTGTGGGTTCCCCTTTAAAGCCACGTGGCTCTGCTGGAAGAAGAAAAAATCAGGTGTCTCTGATTTTTGGCTCCTGTTTTCTTAATGTGAAATGACTGTTTGACTTTTTTATACTAATAGGAGCCTGCCGTGTCCTAAAATTCATCACTCCAAATCAATGGCATTTGTGTCATTACCGGTGAGGCTGCTAGTCGATACTTAAATGCATTTATTAGCTCCCAATGATAAAAATTTTACTACACTACAGTTTTTTTAAAAAAAAATTTTATTTCCTTTTTATTGTCATTCTGACTGTTCTTCCTTTGGAACAGAATAATGAGAAAATTATTAAGTGAGGAGTCAATGAAGATTTTATAGCCCTGGGATAATTTTCCTGCAACCATACCAGGGTTTTGCTCATTTTATCAATTTGGTAATACAACATTGTAAAGACATCGTTTTTATTCTAGTGTAATAAGGATATGTTTATATCAACAGAATGATATCATTGTAATGTTAGAATTTCTCAAATTTATTCAAGACCTATAATCAAAATAAAGAGTCTGCTCTTTTAATTCTTATACTTGTTGAAATGTATATGTACTCTTCCTTCAAAGTGATTTTTAATTGATTAGAATAAAGCTGAAGATATAAAACTTTATTTTTATAAAGTATCTTTTCATTAAAAAGAATCTAAAGAATTCTTTATTTTAGAATTGTTTTAAATTCCAAAAGTAACATTTATTTCCTTTTTTTTCAAAGTGCAGTGCTTTTACCTCTTCAAACAAATGCATGCTGTGTAAAGATCAACAATTGAATCCCTTTATATGATTTTTGAGTATTAGACCACTTGAAATATAAGAAAATGTGAAGTTACATTGACTCTAGCGAAACAGCCTATATTATAGAAACACACACACATACACGCAGATACAAATCAACAAAGGAACACCGTCAACCCAGGCCTTTTAGGAAAAGTAGCTATATATATAAATATATATATAATTTGCAAAACAAACATAAAATACTCTCTAGACATTTTTCCATTGGGCATCCAAGTTGTGTTGAATGTTCCATTTCTAACTCTTAAGTCAATTTATGGGAGGGGTCTGTAAAAGCACTTTGGTGAAGAAAACCAGTGATTGCAATGCATCAAAGTTAAGCGGTAGTGAGGTTATCACTCCCTGAAAAATCACATAAACATTTCAAATATAAAATATTATTCATCAGAGCAAAACTCTCTAAGGGCCTGAGAGATAACAAAGGTGTCATGGAACATTTTTTATTTATTTTCAAAAAAATATTTTCACAACTGAGATGGAATCTGTGGTCACGTACTAGGAAAGAGGTGAGTATAATTGAGAAGGAAATTAGCAAACCTTAAATATCTGCCTCTGCAATATCATTACCGATAAACTGCCCTTTTTCCACCCTCTTTTCCCTAAAGACTGATGTCCCATATCTGAACTGAGGGAGATGTGTGCTTTCTAACAGCTAAATCAACAAGGTTTCACATGAGTAGTGCCGTGTGGTGTGGTTGACTGATTTCATGAAAAACTAATCATGTATTCATCATTGAGATCAAACACTTCCCAAGTAATTATCATCCAAACCCAATCTGATAGGATCTGAAAAAGTGGCACTGTTGATATAATCAGAGATTGAGCAGAATAGTTCTCTTAGCTTTTGTAAACCTTGGGTTGGAAAGCACAAAACTGAAATTATATTTTATAATTAAGGAAGGTGAAGTTGGCAGGCTGCAATCAATTATTTCAATCAATCATAAGAATTTTACCTTGCCTGGTTATTTATTGAAACACATTTAAAAACTCACTTTTTATACATGGTCTTTGGAATATTTTCTAATATATAGATATAAAAAAGAAGTTTTTGAATTAAAATATGAGCCCTTTGTTTACCTACTATAAAATAGTGTGATATCACTTCCAGGGTTTCCTTACTTTGGGCTGTGGTATTTATTATTCTTTTCAATAAAGGGTTATTATTATATTGACTTATATGATGATTGTTTTCAGGAAATCTTATTTTAGCTTTATGTTTGTGATTAGAAATTTAGATGAAAATAAACAATGCAGAACATTTAAATGCTTTAAAAGTAATTTCACATGTATCAGGATGAATATTTCTTATGTGTCAGATAATATAAGTGCTTTCCATTTGTCATTCAATTCTTTAAACAGCTTAATGAAGGAGATCAAGTTTTAACCCACATTTACAAATGAGTTAACCAAGTCACAGAGACATTGTGTCTTGCTCGGTGACAGAGCTGGGACATGACCCTGACTCAGTGAGTCTCACACTATAGCAGGTGCCCTTGACCATTATACTGTAGTGCCTCCTTGGTAGTCATTTGAACGTAAGTTAATGGTATTTTTAAAAGAAATTTCTTAATGCCAGGAATTGAGCTATCCACTTTATATATAGCTGTTGGACTTCTCTAAAGCACAGGTTTTTAATTTGTGAAATGGTGATAATATGATAATAACCCCAATCTTCAGAGTTATGAAAATAGAGCTGATGTAGGTCAAGGCTCTACCACTGCACCTACGAAAAAAGTAGGGAGCTTTGTTAATTGACTTGTCTTGGGTCCAAGAGCTAGCAAACAAAATCTGTTTACAATGCAGTTGGACTCTGGATATAAGCCAGCGACATTAGCAGACTTGCTCTTAAAATTCCCCCATTTTTGTGGTTGCAAAAAAATATCACCATACCTCGGAGTAGGAGAGTGCTCTTTCCAATAGGTCATGCCACATTCTGCAAAACATGCACAACCTGAAGTTTAACACATCAAATCACATGATTTGTTCCATGATACAAGTAATTGCTTTTTAAATCTAAATATTCACATTTTGTGATTTGTGATATGTGCACCTACTGCACATGTTTTTATCTGTACTCAATAAATTTCTATTCATTGTTCAAGATTAAATAAATTTCCTTTACCTAGAAAGTTTACTTCATTATCCAGCTTTAATTTTCTTTATCATTACAGAATGAAAACCAAACTCTACTCCATGTAACCATATTGATTATTTAATTTCTTTATCTAATTCAGCAGTATTAGACATCGGCTATGTGCTAGCACGGAGAAGGTACTTTGTTTCTTACAAAAGTGTTGTGTGTAGAATTGGAAGTTCTTTCTAATAGTCAAACTCATAGAAGCAGAGTGTAGAACGGTGGTTTCCAGGAGCTGGAGGTAGAGAGAAATGGGGAGATGTTGGCCGAGGGGTACAAAATTTTAGCTATGCAAGATGAATATGCTCTGGAGATCTAATGTACAGTATGGCACTATAGTCAACAATACCGTACTGATATCTGAAATTTGCTAGACTGTTCTCACTACATACACACACGCACACACACACATGGTAACTGTGTGCAGTGATGGATGTGTTAATTAGCTTGTTTGTGGAAATTACCTCACAGTGTATATGATGTCAAAACATCAAGTTATACTCCTTAAGAATTTAGAATTTTATTGGTCAATAATACTCAAAAAAGATAGGGGTGCAGAAATAAACCTCTTCACCAAAGTGAAGTTCTGTCCATTTAGATGAGATTAAAGAAAATACTAGTTAGAAAGTTGTTTTTTAGGGGAGACAAATATAATTCCTCTATGTTTCATTTGTTTCAGATATGTTGGTGAGAGAAAAATCACTTATTCATAAATCTTTGAAGAATCACTGGCAAATGGAAATATGCATTCACTCACTCACAATGTCCCTTAAACTCAAGCTGGGATCCTTGAGAATGAAGTCAATTCCACACATTTCATGTTAGGCATCCTCCTAACCAAAAGTTATTTTACTTCTTCACAGAATAAACCAACTACTAACTGAGAAAGTCTTTTTTTTCTTTTTCTCATTGTATTATTTGTTATTAGCTACATCCATATAGCTCAAAAAACTCACTGATTTTTCCACTGGTTAGACTGGCAAATACTCTTCCTATTGTAGGTAGGATTTATGAACTTGCTGCATGGTTTAGGGCTTAATTGATTTTTAGTTGAACACAAAAGTTCTTCCTGAGGATATGTTATTTAAGTATGCCTAGAAATATATTCGTATCCATTAAAAGCAACATTGGTGTTGGTTTTTTCAAATTTTGATAAACATGTTTAAGGCATAGCAATAATGTTACTGTGTTATTAGCAAATAGTACTGCTTGAAATATTACACCACAAATATTTTGGGGCATAAAATGATTGATATTAATTAGTTAAAATAATTCCAATTGCCATCATAGAGTGTATATATTAAAGTGTCATTTGTCACTTTAAGATTTTTTTAAGCATGCTTTTTAAATTCTAATTTTCCTCAGATTTTCTTTTTAGTGGTTAATTGTGGGTTAAAAATATCTGAAAACAGTTCAGATCTTATTAATGGTCTAAGCATTATTATACTTTTAATAAACATAACATAGGATTGTTACTTGATAGATTGGTACATCTAATAAGTAGTAGTTACTGTTTTATCTACACACATTCATTCTATCTAACCACTATTTAATTCTCAAATAATTTGCATTGCTATCATGATCATGAACAAAGGGAACCCAAGGAGAAACAACAAATCTGTTACTCAGAAATTTCAAGAAAACTAACTCTTGAGATCACAGACTGCCTTTTAAAGAATAGTTTTAGGAGTATACATGTAGAAGAGTAAATTTGCCTAAATTGCCCAAATGTTTGGCCTCTGAAATGATGGAATTAAAATCTTTTAATACTTAAAAATGATATTTATAAAAAGGAAATATGTTAGTTGAGAGAATTTTAGATACGAAATGATGGTGGCCAGTTTATCCTGGAGTGATTGCTGAGTGAAATCACCAGATCTTGGTTTTGAAAATGACTCAGTAGATCACTGCCATTTTTGTCTAACCTACCAAAGAAGAAAAGTTGAAGAAATTCTAAAGTATTTGTGATGATTGTTACATAAATCGATCTCTTTCAATTTGGCTTTGAAATGCTGCAGGTTTTTTGTGTAACTATTCACTACGGTTTATTCTAATTCATTTATCTAAAAAGTATCATTCTTATTGTTTAATGCCATGCTCGTTGACACATAAAAATAAAAAGGTTGTTAGAACTCTCATCCCCTTTGTATTAAGGTATTATATGCTGAAATATTTCACCAAAAGGAACAATGTACAAATCTCTACACACTGAGTATTACTGGGACAATTACAGTATTTATGCTCGTGTACATAGGGCTTTGTAAAAGTCTCATCTGTTTAACTCTTTTGAATTACAACACAAAGCTTTGACTCCTTTCAATTTGCTTTCTAGCGTTTATTTTTTGCTCGAAATCATTTAACATTGTAGCTCTGGTTATGGTAGAATAGCTGTGTTTTCTCTGTGATGCTCCCAAGTGTTCCCTTTCATTATAGACATCTGCATAACTGAAAACACAAGAGATTGGTCTAGGGCTGTGGGGACCAACTACAAGTAAAAGTAAGACAAACAATAAGGAAAGATTTAAAATCCTCATATGTCAGCAGTAATACAAGTGGTAGATTATCCTCTGGAGTATGAAAATAGTGCTCCAAGAAAATACATAACCAAAAAGGGCACAGGGGAGGGATCCTATGGATATGCTAAATTGGGAGATCCCCTAATGCAAAACATGAACAACGAAACAGGTTTGTTCACAAAGAAAATATATATATTTAAAAAAGGAGAAAGGGGCAGGACTGCTGAGACAAAAGTGATAAAAAAACATGAGTCAGTCATGAAAGAGGCTTTAGAAATATCGGGGTGATAGGAGGTACCTAGAAGTCGTAGGCAGGGAAAAACAGAAGCGTCACAGTCCTTTCATCTCCTTTGAATTTCTAAACTGGATCACCACCAAAATGACATAAAAAGGTAACTCGAGGTTTCCTCCACAATTTTGTAGAAGTATTTTGCTTTATAAATTAGTTCCTTATTATAATTTTTTGTGCTCTCCTAAAAACGATTTCTCAGGATTCTGCTATAAAACCTTATATATATATATAAAAAACTGAGCAAAACCTAATTTCTTTGAGTAAATGGTGAGTAAAATTTCAGCCAATGAGTATTCACTCTAATTATTTGATGGCATTTTAATTGGGAACTCTATGGAGATTTTTACTTTTCATGGATGCCAGTTGGGGATATTCAGATCATTCTATTTATGGGATAAATTAGATTTTAGCCCAGGTGAAATAGGATGTGAAGATACTTTAAAGCGTATCCATATTAGTTTTGCAAAATTGCTGGGGGAGGGATTTTCATGCTGGGCTCTTGAATAACATCATTCCTGTCCACTGAGGCTTCCTTATCCATTTATTTCCCACCTTTTGAAACTGTATCTTAATTTAAAAGCTGTCATTACAAACTGGAAAGCAAAATGAATAAATCAACCCATCAGCATATATTGCCAGACACCGCAGAACATTTGAAGGCCTATGTAAAATAAACAGAAACAGGGAAGTCCACATGACACTAGGAAGAGTTCATTACTCTTTGGAGCTGTTGAAAAAATATTTCCATGTAAATCACATATATTTATGGTAATAACCACACGTACCACAATTAGTATTTACCAGAATAAAGCTGAATAGTCTTAATTGAGTTGCTTTCATATTTACTTTTAGCTCTGACTTGCCAAAATACAAACAAAAAAGACCTCCTCTCCCTTTCTCTCTCTCTCTCTCTCTGTCTCTCTGTCTCTCTGTTTCTCTGAGAGAGAGAGAGATAAGAATATATATATATATTTTTATATTTTATATTTATATTTTTTAGTTGCCTCTTCTTTTAGCAGTAGTTACCTAAGTATGATTTATTAGTAAAAATAGAAAGTTGTCCCTTCAGAAGTTATGACTCTGACCCTTACAAGTTTTTATTAACCTCAGTATGCATAGCCTTAGATAACGTATTTTCCCAAGAAAATCTCAATTCACAATATTCAGCATTTTTAGATTATCTGTACACAATATAATGGTCTTTCACTGGTGTGTATTAAATATCATTTGTGACAAAGAGATTTAGAAATGGCCTAGCTTAATTTGTCCAACATAGGGCACTAGTGGGAGCTAATGTTTGGGCTTTACATTTTAGGAAGACAAATTCGTACTTGGCTAAGACTATGTAGAGCATTCTCTTTCATTGTCTGCTTTTCCTACTTATTTCTGTAAGAGGAGAGAAAATGCTAGTTTTCAGGAACACGTTTTGTAGGGCACTGGAGTTCATTTTGTTAAGATTTTATATAGCTCTTGGTGTATGCAATGTGCCTTACAAGCATCTATTGGTAAATAGCTATTTAATTAAATTCTGATGATGCTAAAGTTTTTTCACTGGAGTCACTCTACTTCCCAAATGATCATTCCTGAAAAAATGGCATGTAAACTAGAAATTATATCAAATTCTTTAATACTTATCAGAACCAGAAAAACTCCCTTTTAAAAATAATGATAATTTATTTTATGACCTATGACTATTTCAGATAATCTGAAAAATATTAAAGAATGCTGCCTATTGATAGTTTAACCATGATCCATTTTTTTCTAGGTCTTTAATTGAACCCACTTCATATTATTTTTTATTTTATGTAAATCAAAGACAGTTGTAACATACCATGCTCCATCTAACTGTTATTCTTTTCTTTTTAACTATCTAGATATTTTTTTAAAAAAACATGACCATATTAGTTTTTTTCCCCTCAGAATTATTTTTCTACATTTCACAAGTAGAAAAACAAACCTAGTTGACTGAAATTCTGTATCCCTAATCATTCAGGTATTAAAAAAAGAGAAGCTAAAATTTTAGATACTTGATCAGCAGTTCATAAGTGAGTAAACATGGTTTTGGCCCCATACAAAAGCAATGTACTAGATGTCCAATGAGGATGATGGCAAAAAAGCTTGCGTTAGAAAAAAAATTGTTAACTTCGTTTTATTAGCTTTATTTGCAGGTCCTAAGGACAGAAAAGGTTTACACAGAAGTAAGTCTAGCTGGGCAGGCTAGGATTTAGATGTTTTCTATGAATATACAAAACAGAAAGAGGAACTACAATTTCCTGACACTGTCAGAGCCCGATGAGAGAGCGCATTCTCTCAAAAGCCAGGCTGGTCTTGTGTGTGCGCACGAGCTAGGACCCAGACATCAGATGTGTCTGCATCTGTTTTTATATTTTTTTCTACTTTTTATTTTTAAAATTCAACCACTGCTGTTGCTCTGAGGGGTCAGAGGTATTTGATGCACTGAGTACCCTGGGCTCTGCCCTCCCTATTGCAGGAACGAAAGGGTAGTTCTAATTCTCCATGTGTTCACCACATCCATCGCACCCACCATGCTGGTTTTCAGTACTAACAACTGTTTCTTCTTCACCTACTATGTTCCAGGTGGTCAATGCTAAATGAATGTTCCCTTAACCTCTTTGTGATTAGCTGGCTTCACCTACTCTTCTCACTTTCAGTGAGATAAGAAGTTGGCAGGGCTACTAATCAATTATTGACTTGAGTTTAATCATATCGAAGGACTTTCACTTGAATTTTCCTTGGGAAGTGCTGGAGGGAAGGCTTAGTTCACTTGTGGTCCTTGGGGTCATGAGAGGTAAGGTGAACAGAGAAATTTTAAGAAATGACCACCCTAACCATTAGGCTATATTCCCAAAGAGATAGTCATTCATCCTCCCACGCCCCTCTGGTACGAGCCTGAAGGTGGGCAGACCTGGAGACAAACCTAGTGCTGTTACTTTCTAGCTGAGTGACCTTGGGCAAGAGTATATAAACTTACTGAGCTTCAGTTTTCCTATTTTTAAATGAGGCTAAGACTATCTTTTGCAGGTGTTTGTGAGAAACCACAAAGCCTGTTAGATTCAGTATCTGCTGTGCTGTGAGAGCTCAGTATTAAATGGGAGCTATTCTTTTTTCCATGTTTTCTCTCTCCTCTCTAGATTTTGAGGTACTTAAATTCAGGGACCATGCATATGCCTTCTCTCCCCACCTCCTAAGTCTAGCAAGTTGGAAGCAAAATGGGTTCCCAGTAAATGTTTACTCAATGAATGGAGTTAGTTACCCAAAGAGTATGAATTGAGAGGTTATTGGCTTAAGAACACACAGATTCCAAGCTTTTGATGCTTATTTTTATGATGGTGGCTTTTTCTGTTTGTTAGTTTTTGTTTTGTTTTGTTTTGTTTTTCAGAAAGAGCAAGTAGACACTCATAACATGTTTTTTTTTTGACTGTTTTTGCTCTCTGTTGAGTCACAGAATGTGAAGAAAGGCATTGTTAGTTTTCACAGATTACTGCAAAGTCTTAACTGACATAATGTTTGTGTCACAGAGTAGGGCTTTAAGGTTTGCCTTATTTGTTTTTAACAGATAAATACTTACCAGGGAAAAATAGACTGTTTGGAGACTTCACTTTTTAAGTTTTGAAAATAACTGTAATGGGAAAAATCCTACCTTTTTGTGTTATTTTTCTGACACAAAGGGTAGAAGCTGAGCTGGAAGAAGCAGAAGTCTACCATAGCAGCATATCACTATAGACACTGAAGTTGTGTGTGTATGTGTGTATATATATATAATATACACATAAATACATACACACACATACACACCCCAGGAAGGCATCTATCTATTATCAATCAATCTATCAATCTACTTATCTACATCTATCTATCTATCTACCTACCTATCAATTGTCTATCTTTCTATCTATATCTCTCTCTATATATAAAAATCTCTCTCATATATATGTACATGGAAGGCAAAATACACATTTACACACATATGTATGCACAACATCAGTTCTTTCTGGCTTTTTTGAATATTAAATAGATTATATTTTTCTACAGTGGACAAATGGTCTCAGAGAGAGTAAACATGTTACCATTGTATCAAGGGAAAATTTCAACATATTTACTTTTATTTCACGGGTGTAAGTGTTTGTTGTGTGTGTAAAAGCAAGAGAGGAAGGGACGTGCACTTAAGATCTGTTCCTTAACAATAACTTACCAAATCTAGAAGCTAGTCAACAAGACAATGGACAAATTAAGAATCGTAGCAAGTTGCTTTCTCTGGGCAGGTGAAGTCACTGAACGTGGCAATTTTCTTGGAGTCCAGCTTTGAAAAATCACGTGGTTAACTGATATACCCTTATCTCATGGATGAGTGGGTGAAGCTGAGCCACTGGTATTGATATCTGTCTTGCTAAGAGTAAAGCTCTCCTCTCTCTGGAGTGATGCAATATGCAGTGCTAGACTCCAGCTGCAGCTACAGAGCCCAGGGAGATGTGCTGGTAGTGCTTGACTGCAGGATTCAGCTCTGAGGAAGTCCCAGGCCTTGGTCATGGCCAAGAGTATGAGCCCAGCCTGCTGCAATCTGAGCAGCAGCCTCCAAAACCTGACTTTGTAGATTCACTGTCTGGTGAAAAGGCGGCAGGTGAATACTCACCACTGAGAAGATATTGGTGAGTATGCTGTGGGTACCACAAGCTGTATGGAGGATGGACTAAGCAGCTTTTGCAAGGGGAGGGGGCTCTGGTGAATGGGGTTTGGAGGGATGACAGCGTAATCACACAGAAGCGAGAGCAGCCTCCTTCATTAGCAGCACAGCACTCAACATACTCTCTTAAGAGGGTGCTTATCATATTCAGGGCGGAAGCTCTCTTTTTGAAGATAGTGAAAGATGCAAAGGATACTTGCATGTGCTGTGTTAAGTAATTGCCC
Source organism: Eonycteris spelaea (assembly GCA_003508835.1). Taxonomy (NCBI): domain Eukaryota; kingdom Metazoa; phylum Chordata; class Mammalia; order Chiroptera; family Pteropodidae; genus Eonycteris; species Eonycteris spelaea. The sequence goes on along the minus strand of PUFA01000002.1, from coordinate 24,724,212 downwards.
ATGTCAGAGCAGATGGGCCTTAACGGGCCAGTTTGGGAGGGGAAGCACACTGGTGGATGTGGTTTCAGTCACAGCCATAAATAAGGCTCTCCACAGTTTTCACCTATAGCATGAAGCATGGGCTTGATGTGAGCAATGTGACCCACACAGATTTATATTGCAAAGTGCACTCATGTGTTGATTATGAAAGATGATCTGCAGCTGAGATTTCACCATCAATTCTTATTGAGGGGATTGTCTCTTGTTTAAGATTATTTAGATGTGGATTGTCAAAGGCTCTCATAGAAAATAAAGTGACCTGGAAGAATGGTGATTCAACAGAAATTTATGGATTAGATTGTAATTCTGCTCTGTAATATGCTTTCTGCTCAGATGAGGAGATGTATAAAAATTCTATGGGAGAGGCAGAATATGTAGGATTTAAAATCACTCGACGAGTAAGTTTCTTCATCTGTGAAAAGAGGACAATGAAAATCTCTGCCTTGTCATGTGTTATGAGTATCAGAAAGTTAATATATGCCAAGTACTTGGCATAATGTTTACCATCTAAATTTTTAAAAATTGTAGGTGTAAGCTTTGGAAATACAAAAACCTCATTTCAGTCCCAGCTCTGCCATTCACTAGTTGTATGACACTGGCAAGTTATTTCTCTAAGCGTTGGTCCCATAGAGATATGATAAGGATTGAATAGATATAAAGCAATAAAGGGGAATCATATAGCACATATCACATGAAAGGATTGTAAGGAATAAAGAGATAGATAGATAAATACATACATAAAATATAAGAGGGCCTGGCATATTGTAAGCACCCAATAACTATTATACACTATTGTTAGAAATTAGTTCCATAGCCACTTGCTTAGCTCAATAACTGCTATTAAAGGAGCTAATGACTTGTAGGGCCACCATAATGCATTTTATAAAAATTAGCATCCGTGTGTATGCATAGAAGTAAGATAAGACTGACTAGTTTGAGACTTTTCGATGCTAGTTTGATCACAGAGGCACACCTTCTGTGTGACCATAGGGCATTGGTTGACCTTGTGCCTTAAGGCATTCAGACATATGCCTTCTGACTGGCTTCAAAAGCTCATCGCTTACATGGCCCTTTTGATGTTGGGTGTATGTTCTACAGAGTGCACAGTGTGGCCAGAGGCAAATCTAGCTCTTTGTTTAAAAAGAGAAAAAAGGCCAAGCTAGCATATTTGTTACTGATCAGATGAACTCAACAAAGCACCCATGAATGTGGGTTTACCTGTAAAGCTATATGTGTTTGTAGGGTATGTATGTGCATAGAAATTATATACATATATGTGTGTATGTGTGCATACATACATAAACATGTATAAAACATATGCACACAGCGTATGTCTGTGGCACTGTTTGATTAAATGCAATTAGCAAACTTTCTAATTCTTCACTTGGCAAGAATAGCATATGTACAGCAGTTTGAAAATGCAAAATTATAGCGATACATGTTACAACAATAATTTGTGACGATATTTCTTTAAATACATTTAAAGTTGTGTATATGAAGAGAAAAATCATTCTAAAGTATTTTAAGTCTTCAGAGCATACTGTTTCTCAAACTTGAACAGCATTGAGGCTTTATCTTACATATATTCACACAAGGCAAAATGCAAAACTGAATTATCATCTTCATTATAGAGACCTAAACTCATTTTCTTCACAAAATTGTTGCAAAATCAATCTTAGGTCACCAAGTCCTAGATTACTGTATTTTAAAAAATTATGGCTATGCGGGAAAGTACAGTTAAAAAGAGAAATAATGACATTTGTGTATTTTGCTTTACAAATGTCAAATATTCACATCATTTTATAAATCAAATATTGAGTAATTGGATAAATACTTTTTCCCATCCAGCTATTTTAGTGTTTAATTGTCACCCAATTGTATAGAGATGTATAGCCTAAGAAGTGTGCCAAAAATATATTTATTTTCTTCATTTTTTTCCAAGTCATGAACATTTTGTACTATTTGGAAATATTCCAAAATTTTCTTTTCTCTTTGTACCTTTTTAAATAAGAGGAAGAATGAGAAAAGAAACATCTGTTCTTTGCATACACAGAAACATATTCAGATTCTTTTTTTCTACAACAACATAGAGAAGCTTTCTTTGTTATCCTAGCTTTAGCCTGATTTTTATCTTAAATTTAGAAAATGTTTATACACAGCAAGCAGCTATTTGCATGGGCATAGGAGAGTAACTATTGCTAGAATATACTTTTCGAACCTATATTTTTCAGTTATTCATGTACAAACCACTTTTGGTAACCACTTTAATTTCAGATTTTAATTATTGAAAGCAACGCAATGACTTCAGAATGTGCATATTTATTTAATCGCTTACTGAAGAATCTGTTGGCAGTGAGGAGTGCTCACAGACATTACTGCCCAAAGGTTTTAGCAGAGAAATGTTCCCTCATCATGGGGTTTTGAAAGACACTGCCTCTGTAATTTACTGAAGTTCAGCTTTAGAACAAGCCGTTTCTTTTATGTACAAAGCTAGCAATTCACAGGTCCCAGCTGAAATGTATTTTTTGTTGTTGTTGGAAGGTTTCAAAGATATGGCATTGGGAAATTCCTTAATTAGGTTTAAGATTTTAGTCCTACAATAGGTTCTCTCTGTAACTAGAATGTATTTATTTGGCAGTTGCTTTATTTAGTGATGCTCATTTCACACTGTGAATAACCAAGAAAAACCCTAATGTGCTAGCACTCCGATAGCTTTTTTTCTTTTGAAAACAGAAAGCAAAGATATCAGAGAAGATTTATGGAGAGTGGCCCAAATTGAAACCTATTTGAAAGCACCTTTCCTATTTGCACAGCTAAACATCTCTGTGTTTTATTTTAAATGAAGGAGTACATAGATAGATAGCTCCAAGTTTGAAACACACATTAGGATCTGTTTCTATAAAAACACATTACACAATCAGCATTCATAGAAGGCTGCCAGCTCTGGAAGACTTGCATGCCCATGGGTCAGCCCTAGGGGACAGGCTGTATATAAATACCAACTGCCAGTTCACAGTTTGTGCAAATATAAAGTCTGTTAGGCTAAGATAACATGTATATAGTGTGACATGACAGTACCTAGCTGCGTACATGTGGGCCTCAGTATATCTAGTGCTTGACATTATTTTACTTCTTACTAAAGCAGTTTACTATTTGCAGACAAATTGGTAAAAAGACAATAACTGTAAGACATGCGGAGTAGAAAGAACTGAACAACAGTGATAGCTTTCTAGAAGCCTATGCAGAGAAGAAGGAGCAACAGTATACAAAGTCTGCACAAATAACTGGTCATTCATTTGTTCTCCGAAGCATCTACTAATATTTGGTACATAGTAGGTGCTCAATAAATATTTGTTGAAAAGTGATGTCCTATTGTTTCTAATTCCTCTGATTCAAATCTGTCCTACTTCTTTCCTTCGTGATCATTGACATTAATCCAATTCACACATTACCTCTTTTGAGGTGATTAAAATAGCTTCCCAATCGTTTTTGTCTATTGTCTCCAGTCCAACCCAGCCCTCTAGTATCTGTTCCCAAATGATCTTTTCAGTTGGTTGCCTACCTCCTTCACCCTCTGTAGGTTTGAGTAAAATTATTTCCTAAAGATTTTTCAGGCTGTCCCACCTCCCACAGCTGTAATTACCCTGACCCCTTTCTGCCCCTCTTCCTCACCCTGGAAGGTCAGCCCAACACATTTCTACATTGTTTCCTTGGGAGCCCATTGTAAGGACCAGTGTTTTCCTTTCAGACATCTTTCCTCCTTCTAAGAAATATCTCTTACTCCTAAACACTCAAAAGTGCTTTATGTGTATCTTTCATAGAGGCACTTTTAGCTTTCTGTTTTCTAATATACTAGTTTATATGAGGATCTTATACTTTCCCCTCACTAGCTATTTTTTAAGGGCTGCAGTGCATAACTTATTCATCTTTGTGGCCCACACGAAACTCTTCCATGTAGACCAGTCAATAGTTCTATCCTCTCATCCCATCCTGTGCTTCTGATTTGTTCTTTTTATCACAATTAAAATTATAGGAATAATAGAATAATTTGTTTTTAATGCCATCTCCATTGAAAGAGTGTAAGGTCCACGAGGGCTTATGTTCACAGCCAGAACCCAAGTTCTTAGGACAGTGTCTTGTCCTTGCCAGACATTCAATAAATAAGTGTAGAGACCAATAGATAGATAGATAGATAGATAGGTAGATAGATAGATAGATAGATAGATAGATAGATAGATAGATAGATAGCTAGCTAGCTGATCAGGGACACAAACATTCACACATCTATATCCTTATGTGATCATACTGCTTTACTCTCCAAAAAACTTGATCCAGAAAGCAAGAACAGAGAATCCCATATAATAATTGTAGCTAATTTTTATATCCACTGTCTGTGTAGTAGACATCTTTGTAGTAAGTAGTACCTTCTTTTCTTATGGTACACACTGTCCCTTGACCACACCATCTTTTCCTTCTGCGTAGTTACGCTTTCTGAATCTTTATCTCCCATCAAGACTTCTCTTGAATTCTAGAGATCCATCTGCTTGCCTGACATCTTCACTTAGGTGTCCTGTGGCAGAAACTGGCTAGCTTTACACCAAGTCAAATTATTTCATTTTCTTCTTTCTCTTTGTTGTATCTCCAGACCACATTTCCCAGCCCTTTTTTTTTTTTTTTTTTTTTTTTTTTTTTTTTTTTTTTTGCAATTAGGTGTAGCAAGTGATGAGGTTTGGTTAATAGGGTGTTGACTAAAGCTATTTGCACAGGTCCAGGTCTGGTCCATAAAAACTTACATTTACCTTCTACTCTCTACCTGTCTGCTTGCTGTGTGTTGGCTCCAGGGCGTGGCTGGACCATAGATGGACGAAGCTTAAATCCCTTAATTTCTATGAGGAGCAGAGACATCCCATTTCTACTAGTTGAATTTAAACCACTAAGACATAGTTCTATCTATCAAACTATTGAAATTTTGAGGCAATTTGTTACAGCAGTTAGTCAAGCCTGTCTAATACATGTTTCCCTTAAAACATCCTCTGCAATCCCTGATCTATGCCGATGCCCATTCGTCTTTGCTTAGTTAGAATGTTATGAGTTCCCTGAAGCATTTTTCCCCTCATCTCTTATTTTTTAACAGTCAATATTCCTTGTTCTTTATTCCTAGTCTCACTGTTTTAGTTCAGATTATCATCCTGTCTTGATTAAAGTAAGACTTTTTGTCTTGCCTAACTTAAATTTATTTTTCATACTGTTCACTGTTTTTTCTTCCTAAACACAGAATGATCTGATAGTTCTCTCATATAAAAAAATTCGAGATGAATTAAATTTTCTTTACCATGTCATCCATTTAAACCATTCATAATCTATCCATTTTCTAACCATGTTTCATCAACATTTCTAATGTCATAACTCAGGTTCTAAAAAAGCAAAAACAACAAACAACAACAAAAAAATCAGAAGTATACTTTTCCCTTAACAGTATATATTTTTCACACTTTTAATTTTCTATATATGATTTTGATCCAGCCTAAAATGCCCTTTCTTTCTGTTTTCTGTTTGAAACAATATTATTTTCTTAATATGGCCCAATAAAATAATCATCTCTGCTCTCTTTTCTAACCTCTCATACTAAGTTAATTGTTCTCTCCTCTGTACTCTCTTGGCACTTTGAATATAACTCTCTTACAGTGTTTATTCCTTTGGATTTCAATGATATTTCTATAAACTGGTCATATTTACCTTGAGGTACTCCATCTATAGTTTGGTGAGTGGCAACAAATAAAGTATTCAAGAAACTTTGCTAAATAAAATTTTAACTATCATGTAATTCACTATCAAAGAAAAATGTAGCCTTATTTTTCACTGTAGGATTAGCTCAACAAGAATGTGTTACTCTTACCCATCTTGCAACAGGCTATCTGTTTAGACAATAATAAATCCTGACGTTTAATAAATCGTTATTATGTTCTAGGCACTGTGTTAAAATCTTTATGTGTTTCATTTTGTTTAATCCTTACAATGACTCTATGAAGTCAATATAATTTTCATTTTCGCGTAAGTTGGTGTGCAGTTGTGAACAAAGAACATCTGTGAGAAAAGTTATCTCCTACAGGAAATACTGAGGAATGTACAATTGATTTTGCCCCCAAGGTGACAAACTATTTGAGAATTTACTAAGGTCTTTCTTGACTATCAAAGCTTTATACCTTATAAATATATATAAGATAATATGAACATGGCATGCTCTATTCACAATTATTTTAAGATAATGTTTTTGTTTACTCTATATATTTCTGATGTTCTTCTCAAATCCATGGTGACTGCAGGGTGCAGAATAAATTTTTGAACAAACCATCATGTATTTAGAAAAGGCAAGTGCACTGCTCTGAGATGTTTGAGTACACTAGAAGCTCTCTTAATTGCACAAGTTAGAGTAGAATATCAAAGGTGAGAAATCGTAGGATATCAAGCAAGCATTGAAGACCATTAAAATTCATGCATATGATGCAATTCCAAACAACATTGATTGGCAAGCCAGGTGTTTGTATTTAAATACTGCCTGGGTCTGAACGACATCAGTAGTGTATGATGTTTATATAATTAAAGAGAAATACTTTGTAATAACAAAGACAAAGTGAAACACTTTCTGCTATTCAATGAAACAGAAAAAAATAAAACAAAACTGTGGCTGTCAGCTTAGTAGGATATCACATGTGCTGGCCCAAAGGAAAGAGGGCATAGTTCCTTTGATTTAGGAACTGAGAGTTGACTTGGGAAGAAACTAATACACATAAAGTCTGTATTGCTGGATTATTTTCTAAGTCACTTCTTTGACATGTCATTTTTCCCATTCAAAAAGTTCTGGTGGCTCCTGTTGCCTGTAGCTGTGATCTAATTGGCTTGCTTTCTACTCCACTGTCTTCAGCCCTGTCTCTCACGACTGCTTGTCAACCCAACCCATCTATCACCAACCGCCAAATGCACTCTGGGCTTCCCTGCCTTCTCTCCTACTCTCTGTCCATCCAAAACCTACTCAACCATAATCACCTAAATCTATCTACTTTCTGGAAAATCTCCTCTGACGGTATCTGTTAAAAATCCTCTCTTCTTCTTAGCCCTATGGACACTATTGCATACTTAGCTGTGACTTTTTCACTATAAGTTTATGTATATTTTATCTCTAGCGGCATTGTCTTATCTTCCTAATTAGTGTGTAAGTTTGTGAACTTTAGTTGCCTGCATCTTTGATGTCCTAAAAACCCCTTATAGAAACGGGAAGGGAAACACGTTACTGGGTTCCTGCTGTGTGTCAGACACTATGTTAGATCCTTCATTTACATTATTCAGTTTAATTTCTACAACAAACCCATGAGTTATGTATTATTAACTCCATTTTAGAGATGAGGAAACCAAAGTTCAGAAAGTTAACACAAACGACCCAACATCACACAGCTAGTAACTAATTGAGTTGGTATTCCCCTTGTCCTGTACGTCTCAAAACTCTTGGTTTCCCCAATATCCTTTCCATATCTTAGATAATTATAGACGACAGCAATTGTCATCCATTCACCACCTCTAAGTATAATTTTTAAAATATTTCACATCAGCTTTGATTATTTTCCAATTGCTTCAAGTGCACTGCTATTGTCTATCCAGGTATATTGCCAACCTTCATGTGCGGAACTGTTCCCCATGCTTCATGTGCGCATGCGTGTGTTTTGCTCTACATTTAGAAAACTTTGACATACACTTGTGGAATGCTCGAGATGGCAGTCTTTCAAAGTGAATTGTGACAAAGATTCTCTTAGGCCTTCAAAACTTCTGTTAGCCTTAATTATATTTACCCAGGTTCTAGGTATTTGCCGTTTCTTGTTGAAAATATAAAAGCCTAGAAACTGGTGTTATCTGACAACAAATAGCTTAAATTTCCTGGTATACTGATCTCCCAAGAAGCTCCAGCCAATACAAAATAAAACTATAATGAAGGGGCAAAATGTATTTAATTTCTATTACTTAGTTCTTTTAAAAGTATTTTATGATACTTATATAAATGGCCAATGATAATTTTCATAGCATCCAAGTTAAGATATTCCAGATGTATTCATGATTTCAACTCAAATTTTATTGCCCTCCTGATCTATAGATGTCCCTCTAGGTTATTCCTCTATACAAATTTCTTACCTACCTCAACTCCACTCATTATTTTGGGCTCTTCTTGATGAAGTTGGGTTATGATTTTGTGAACACTAATAGCACTAGAGACTGAATATCAAAGTTTTGGGCAGGCTGAGTTATCTTGCAAGTGGTAGGTGAGACAGGTGGTAAGCAACAAAAGGGAAGTGCACTATGGCAGGTCAACAGCTCTTTTACATTATTCACAGTAATTTTTTTCCTCTTTGAAATAGATAAGGGAAAGTTGAATAGAGCTGTTGCTATACTCTCAGCCAGAAGTTCAGTATTTGAAATTCTACAGTAATTTTTTTGAAGACCTCAAAAGGCTACACACATACACAGTGATTCATTGTTTTATATCATCCAAATCTTAAGGACACCAATAAATTTTTAAAAGCTTGTCTAATACCAAGGCTTGTAGAAATGATGATTCTATATTTATCTCAATATATAATTAACTATAATTTATAAGTAATGGGTTTTATGCTCTGAAGACAAATTACTGGCCTTTCTTTTCTTTCTTTCTTTTTTCCTGTATAAGTAGTGGCTGGGTGTTGGGGTTCTGCACAGTGATTTCCATGACACCCAATTTGGTATCTGATACTGTCACAATGAGCTCATGATTTCAGGTGAGGAATAAGCAGGAGCATATGAACCCTCAAGCAAAAGAGATGAAATTTTCATCCAAATGTCCTAAAGAATAAAAATGATGGAGATAAAAACAGAAAATATGTGACATGGACAAAGTTGTTTCTAACTAGAACATTTTTCAAAGTTTTCTAGGGGCATCAATTGCTCTCTGAGCAAATCATTTAGTACAGAGCTCTAGTGAGAGCATTAGCAAATGATCCTCTCTGCCTGCAATTAAATTAGTCATGCACTTGTAGGTCTGAATTTATGGTGATTTGTATTCCAGAAGAATCTTTACACCATACTTTTTAGAAAGAAAATAAAGAAAACTAGTAAAGCATGCACCAAAGTTTGCATATTTCTTTTTCTTTTAAATTACTCTGATTTTTCTTTTAGTTTAAAAGGTTTATTTCATTAAAAAAAAGATAAAGACACTGCAATATAAACATTGTCAAAACTCAAACAGAATGTTTGTTATTATTGCTATTGTAAATGTCATAAGTATTCTTTCCTTGTATATTTATGGTTCTACTTTCTTGATTGTCTAGCTTATAAACTACTAGAGGAGAAAACTTATATACCTTTCTATATTCCAGGAATATTATTATTACTGTTATCATCAATCTACATCATCATTATCATTTGCACACAGTAGGTCCCCTGCAAGTAATTAAGTTTTAAAAATTAATTTAGAGCCCACAGCAGGGAAGATGCTGTATGTGTTTGGGAAGTGAAACTTGAGAAGTGTAACCAGTTGTTCAGCCTAGTGAATTGTGTGTGATCTTGGCCTCTGTCTTCATAAGTGTTTCTGAGCACTGTTCCAGCTGTCACATTGGACCAAACCGATTAGCAAAGTCTACATGCAGGCGTGACCATGGCTGCTCTTCTGGAACTACAGTGGATGGCACTGCCATGTAAAAACACGCATCATGCTGACTGATCTGACCAAACACTATCACGAATTCCTGAAGTCATTCTGCAGCGCAAGCCAAAGGCATAGGATTTCACTTTTACACATCTTCTATTTTTTAAAATTCTTTTTCTTTCTTAAAGCATAAAACAAAATGAATATACCTCTGTATTTTCAAGCAAGTGATTAAATCTCAGCTTGAAGTATGTCATAAAATCAAATTGTCCATGTTTATCTGGGAAGCCACCTGGCTAGGAAAGTGAAATCTTTTATCAATTAGGTGGCTCTTACTATGTTCTATATACATAAAACTCCAAGAGTTTAGAGGAAAAGTGTATATCAATATAATATATAACAGTGGCAGCAATGGGCATAAGTACAAAGTTCAGAAACAGCACAGAGATGGACTCGCTTGAAGTATATTTATCATGAAAAATATTATATGAGAATTCAAATATTTTTATGGCCTAATTAAGACATTAATTATAGCCTGACAAAGTAATATTTTGCTATTGTTAATAATTTTGTTTTAAAATTATTTTAAAAACTCTGATGAACCAGAGCTTCAATGATTGCATGGCTATAAATTAAAGAGCCTACCATTTGTTTAAGTAGAGATAGTGTTGATTGCTATATGAAAAATATCTATACGCCATATTAAAAATTGAGTTCTTTAATGGTAAGGGTAAAAAAATAATTTTCTTTATTTTTGTCAGTTATTAAAATTGTGACTTGTTCATGTTTAGGAATTATATTACGACATGGGAAATCTGTAGGAATTCCAGGAAAACTTTGTCCTACACTTTTACATCTTAGCTTTTGCCTTGCACCATTCAGTGATTTGGGAATAGTTCTACAAATAGGAACATTTATCGAGTGGGCATTATTATGTTCTAGGCACTAAATAAAGTCATTTACATCTTGCTTTTCAAATGTGGTCCACAGATCAACTGCATCAGCATCACCTGGGAGCTCATTAGAAAGGCACAATCTCTGGCCTACCACAGACCTGTGGCATCAGAATCTGCGTTGAGACAAGCTCTCCATGTGCGTGTGCACATTACAGTCTCGAAGCTTTGCTTCCCCTTTTCATTTCTAATTCTCACCACAGATCTGCCAGTTTGGGAGAAGTTGAGTAAACGTTCAGGGTCACAAAGCCATCAAGAGGCAGAGCTGTCTTTTCACTTGGAGTTGGTCGCATGTCCATACACGGTACACCCTTCACTTGTTGACACCTTACCCCTCCTTAATCGTCCAGCTCAGATTCTACCACTCCGCTCATATCTTCCCTGATGTCTCCTGTTGCAAGTCACCTTTCCTGTTTCGATTCTCACAGAATTTTGATTTTTTTACGTTTTTGCCATATAACATAGTCTTCTTTTAGATTAATCCTGCGAGTGTCTACGAGCATAGAAACTATCTTTTTTAGCTTGCATAAGCTATTGCACCTGGCATAGCAACCACTACATAATATGTGCTTAATGGTTGCTTGAATAAATTAACGATTGCCTTTGCCCTTTCAATAAAGCCATTCCATAGTTCATTAGGACAAGTAAATCCTATTATAGTTATATTTAGTATATTAACAGCTGTTAATTTCTTCAAGGTTATTACTGCCTGGCTCACATTAATATTAATACCGATAACCCCTACCATGTGTACAGGATTTCATATCTTACAAAGTACTTTAACACCCACGACAACATTTAATCTTCAGTATAATCTTGTGGCATACAATTCTATTATTCCTATTTTACAAATATAGAAATTCATGCTTACAGAAATTAAGTGACCTACAAAATATTACAGGGAACACCATGGAATAAAAACGTAAAGCTTCTAATTCCAAGGTTTGTGCTACTACTGGTGTCTTTCTGAAAAAAAGAAAATGCACATCTTATATAAAGTCAAGAACTATTTTCTCAAAGTAGTTAGTAGCAGAAGCCATCATATACAATGTACATTGATCTTAAGACATTATTTCTCAAATAAAGACATTGAAATCTGAAATACAAGAAAGGAAAAATCTACAGAATTTGGTAACTGGTTAGCAAGGTCTGGAGAGGATGAGGGAGGGATAGGATTAAAAAGGAGCCCCAGATTTTATCCTGGGTACCTGGAAGTATGATGGTGCCAATGATTGAACAGAGACAGTCTGGGGCTCTGGGGGAGATGATAACGTGGTTCACCAGTCCTCTTCTTCCTGCTTCCGTGATATAGTTATCTTTGTTAAGAGGGAATTTGGTCTGTGAGTGAATATGTTGATCAAAAGCTCTGTCACACAAGTGAGAATTAAACTTGGTTGTTTTAAGGCTCTGATTCTTTGGGGTTCTTAGTAACTATGGTACAATCACTATTCTAGGCTGCCCTGACTCAGATATGTATGGAGAGCTCTATATAGGTAGTTTGTTGAGTAAGGAAGCAATTCAGGTTCTTGATTTTACACTGTTCTAATTCCTCTCTATTATTTCCATTGCTGTGAATGAATACCCTGTCAGTCAGATTTATAGAAACAGCAGCCTTCAACTTTGCTGATTTCTCACTCATCCATATTTCAAAGACTTTTAATCTAATTGTTGATGGTGCAGAGTAGAAAGATCTGGGATCTAAAGTTAGAAGTCCTGACTTATAATTTTGACTCTGCTTTTCTATAGCTGTGAACTAGGGCAATTCACTTAACGAGTATGAACACAATTTGTTACCCTATCAACTGGGTGAATAATGCTCTATGGCTTACATGGTTGTGAAGAGCCAATGAGTGACTGTGGACGAAAACAGTTTGTAAATTTTAACATGCTTTATCGATGTACTTATTATTAATATAAGAGCAGAACGAAGGAAAAATAGCTATCAATGTAAATATCTACTCAAAAGCACATTACACATTTTTAAAATTAAAACATGTATTCTAAAAAAATATTAAAGTAAGGATGACACAGTAGAGAAAGAAATTAGTGCTAGTGGTAATGATTTTTTACAAACACAGACAACAATTTAGTGGTTACCAAAGGGAAAGGGGAACAGGAACATGGATAAGGGTAAAGACAGTTGAATATATGGTTTGATTTGACTCTGGGTGGTGAGCACACAATGCAATACACATACGATGTCTTATAGAATTGTAAGCCCAAAACTTATGTAATTTTATTAATCAATGTCACCCCAATAAATTTAATTAAAAAAAATAAAATAATGCCTTCTATTTATTGAGCATCTATGGGCCAGGCCTGTAATACATGCTTCGCATGCTTTCATTTCAGTATAATGACCTCTATCGACTCTCTGTCACTTATCGTCATATAAAAACAAAATAGATTTTTAATTTAGGAAGATGAAGAAGAACTGATTCTAACTATGTTTTATTTTTTACTTTCCCTATAAATCTACATACCCACAGTTATTATATTTTTATAATGGTATATTATATCTTTATAATAGTTCCTTTAAAAAGCAACTTGCTAGCATTCATTCCTGGTGGATCCCATCGTATCCCCAGAGTAGCTCTAAGAGATAACTCACGGGTGAGCAAGACTGGTCACCAGGGCAGGCCTAGGGTAAGGCAAAGTAGGTGCTGTGCCCAGGGCACAACATTTAAGAAAGCACTCACTCTCACCTTCCCACCCTAGGAGCGAGCACCTTCTTAAATGCTGCGCCCTATGCACCTCTCGTGCCTCACCCTAGTTTCTGCCATGTCCCATTGCAGCCTAGCCAAAAAAAACAAAAAACAAAAAAAACAAAAAAAAAACAAAAAAAACTACCAGTAAAAATCCCCTGAAATATCTTATTATATACATAACAATTACTTTCTTTAAAAAGGATGAAAACCTCTATATCACTCACATAATATTTAGTATAATTGTAGGAGGGCGTGGACCTTAAGGAAATTAAGCATGTTCTTAAATCAAGAACACATTCTATGTCAGACCACTAAGACAGGAACCCCCTAAGGAATGCTGAGGATGATGGAGAGTAACACAAATTGTAAGCCCACAGGTAACTTTTGGTCACAGATCCAGTACAAATGAACTTTCTCTTTATTTATCCTGGATATAGGTCCCTGTAGGCCAAATACAGACCTTCTTTTTAATGTCTCATCATGGAATTTCCTTAAGAAATAAACCTCCCACCTCCTGTTCCCTATTTCCTTCGCTGTTAGACCCTATTCCGCAGGTTATGGGTGATGGTTTCCTTCCACTTTTCTGTATTTTCCACTTTTTAAATGACTGTATATTATCTCATAATAAACATATTTGCAGTTAAACAGTAAATTGGACCTAATTTAATATTGGTTGCTTTTGTCCTTAATGACTATTTCACTCAAGCTCCCCTGCCTGCATCTCTCCCCATACTTGGATTCTCCTTTTTTATTTTATTTTATTTTATTTTTAATTTAATTTATGCTATTAGAATATTTAACATGAGATCTACCCTCTTAACAAACTCTAGGTGTATAAAAAACAGAATAAAATTTGCTCAAAAAATTAAAAATAGAACTACCAAATGATACAGCAATGCTACTTTTGGGTTTTTATCCAAACTAATTGAAATCAAGATCCTGAAGATATATTAGCACTCCTATGTTTATTGTAGCACTATTCACAATAGCCAAGGTGTTGAAACAACCTAAATGTCCATCAGCAGATGAGTGGATAAAAGAAAATGTTTATATATGTACACACACAATGAAATATTATTCAGCCTTCAAAAAGAAGGAAAGCCTGTAACATCAACAAAATGCATGAACCTTGAGGACATTATGCTGCGTGAAATAAGCCAGGCACAGACTTTTCTTCAGATGTTGGAGCAGAAAGGCTTCCACATCCAACAGAGGCCAGGCCTTCCTTATGTGCACTGGATCTCAGGCCCTCCCCTCGTCCCCTTCTAAAATTAATGTTTCTCTCTTTCCTGGATCATTGCTATCAGCATGCACACATGCTCTCTCCCATACTTAAAACTATCGTCTTGGCTCTCATTTTCCCACTTAGGCCACGATTCCATTTCTTTTTCTACCTTCACAGTCAAACTTGTTCATCTTCCATTCTTTCCTCAACAGGCCCCAACCAGGCTTCCTTCTGGCCTCACACATTATTGAAATGGCTCCAGTCAAGATCACTATTGACCTCCAGGATGCTAAATCCAATGAACATTTGTCTCTTTTCATCTTATGCAACTTCACATTAGAATTCAACACAGCTGACTGCTCTCTTTCCTTTGAGACATTTTCTGTCGTTTCCAGTGTCACCCTCCTTCATATCCACGTTTATTTGTTTGTTTTCTACCTTAGTGGCCATTCGGCTCTGTCTCCTTTGTTGGCTTCTCCCTCTCGGTGTAACTTTATCCCAGGACTCCTTCCCTACTTTACACGTAATATACGGGGTAATCAGCCAGTCCATGTTTTCGAATACCAATTTCAGGATGACGCCTTCCTATTCTCTCTCTTTAGCTCTGGTGTCTCTTTTAATTTCCAACTCATATATCCAACTTCCAACTTGACATTACCATGTAAATGTCTAATAATTTATTTTAAATTTCAATGTCCTCTACAGCAAGACTTGTGGCATCTACCTCTAAATCATATTTTGAATCCAGGAGATTGGACTAACTGGGTTTTAGCTTCCGGAGAATATTATTAATCTTCTAAATGGTGTCATTGCTTCAGTTCTTAGACCGTCACGCCCTTCCAGTTCTATTTTCCAGACATTAGCCAAAGTGATCATAGGAAACTAAAAACTAGGTCATCTCCTACTTAAAACTTTTCAGTCTCACTTTGGTCTCAGCTTAAGTGTCACTTCCTTGCAAAAGCTTTCTTTAAACAGTTTAAAGTAGCACTGGAGTCTCTTCTATTACATTATCCTGCTTTATTGTCATCACTGAGTTTACCAATAACTGATGGTTTCCGGTTTACTATGTGTCATCTCCATGAATAGAGGAATATCGTCTGTTCTGTTCATTGCTTTAGCCTCGGTATGCAGTGTTTGGCACTTAACATGTGCTCAAAGAGTAAATGAATGAATGAATTTATTCAGCGATATCTGCCATGACTTACTTTGGCTATACCTACATAACACATCTAGCTGAGGAAATTTTTAAAATTCATTTGGATAATTAGATTCATATTTCGTGAAGTAACTCGAATAATTATTTGATTGCTTCATTCACATCTATGAAATGGTGGTGTTTTGCCCAGCTATCACTTCCTTCATTCACGTTACTGCGAGGCCAAAAGAAGGACCACCTTTGGAATGTTCTTTATAATCATCATAGATAATTTGGTATCGTTTTAAAAAATATGTAGCCCCATGGTGGTAAGGCCTTTATTTTTGCAAAGGTTTTGACATCTCTCCTTCTCATTTGCTCACTGAAACCATTTGAGAGCGCGACACTGGTCATTACAACCCAGGTAACTTTTGGGGCACGTCATAGATGGTCTTCGTCCCAGAAACAGCTATTTCCAAATTCTTTTTCTCATTGTATAACTATAGAACTCTAAATAGTGAAGGAGAACTCCTGCGTGTGCTTTCAGTACCTACAATGGTACTGGAACAGAGTGCTCCACAAGTGTGCTCCAACACACTCAGTCTCAAACAGAGACTCAGACCACCACGGCTTTGTGTTCGTTAGCAGACATGAAGGCGATGAGATCTGTTCCCTTCCTCAGATCTGGGCATTATCTCATTTCATTACTCTTGGGCCATTTCCCCGCAGCCTCTGCTCCGGCATGCAGGTAACTTATTTAAGGGTTTCTGAGGAGCTGTCCGACTCACTTTCAGAGGAGCTTCGTCTTCTGCACTCCCAGTCTAAGATTCCTCTCCTGTGCAGTTTGAGCTTCAACCAAGCGCCAGCGAATGCCACGTCTTTATTACTGTTTTGAGTGACTGTTGTTCAACAGAAGGCACAGGCACAATACATCTTTGTCTTCCCCCAGCTAATAACCCAGGGTGTAGTAGGTCAGGCGTGTCTTTACCATTTGCTGCTGCTACATTTATCTGTGCTGTATAAACTCCTTGCGACAGCCTGGCCCTCCTCATTGTTTTCAGAACCTTGACTCTCCTTACCATTCTCATCATCCAAATTTATTTAAGGATGAAACTATTAGAAACACAATTGGTGAATTAATGTCATAGGGACTGCTGCTGGCAGCTCATCAATTTTTGATATGCCACTCAGACAAATGAAACATAAGCCACCCAGAACAAGGGGACCTTTTGACACTTCAAAGGAAACCCCTATGGGTGGTTTCCTCTTGAAGCCACACTAAACTGGCTCGATCTCCTCAGCTGGAAGCTGCCAATGTCTCATTAACCCCTAAAAAGGCCCGGCATGAGCTTTTCTTTTCAGCTATAATTATGCCATGCACTCCTGTTATGCTGTTCTGAATCGCAACACTGTCACCAGCACATTATAAACATCCACCCTAATTGAAAAGCAGATTAGACTCTTGTGTTAATTAGCCCAAAAGCCCGCCCACTTGCATGCATTATGATTGCCTCTTAAAATACTGAGGATGTTGAAATCCCTCAGAAAGACAAGGCAGACTTAATTGCAATAACCTGCAAATTAAGTTTAATTTACTTTAAATTTACCGGTTTAGCAGGCTCATTTGATGGTGTTAATGTTCTAGCAAATTAATTATCTGAATTAGTCATGCCTGGTGGAGTTTTGCAGCAGAATACATTGTACAGTGGCCTATTAATAACAGACAAACAGGACAGGATTAATGAGAAGATTATGCTTGAGTTCTTTAAAAAAAAAGGATCTTGCATGAATTCAAATATAATCACCAAAGTGCAAATACAGACATAGAATATAAACAAACTGAGATTTATATAACTCTCTGGCATGTCATCCAGGAGAAACAGTAAAATATGACCGTGAAATATCAGACAGCAAGAGCCTTATTCCGTATATTCCTATGGAGGTCTCCTCACTGCAAACTGTTTCCTGTTAGAGTCCGACAGGCAGTGTGCTGCAGAGATGAACTAACACATCAAGTCAGAAATAACTTCCCTTCGGTTAATTCTATTGCCCTCCTTGGTAGTTTATAAAGCATTAAGATGCTTTCTGGAACTCAGTTTTAACCATTCTCTTTGGCCAGATGAGGATACTATTCATGATAAGGAATCTAAAGCAGTGAGGATCTAACTGACACTCTTCTCTTTGTCAAGAGCGGATGTGGAAAATTTGAGCAAGGGATGTAAAGGATGGGTATGGAAAGTTGGGGGGAACATTTAGAGCATTAACACCTTAGGAGAAACTTATGCTCTCTAGGAGCATAAGTTTATCTTATTCTGATTGTATCCTCAGGTCCTAGGAGAAGGCCTGGGCATAGTAGGAGCTTAAAACATTTTTTTTATTTTTTTTTAAAGAACAAAACACAAAATGAGCTTGGTGATAATTTCCAAAGAAGAATTACTCAGCCTGGAGAATATTGTAGGGTATTAGTCCTAACAAATATGGAATTTCTCTGAAAATCCTGTACCAGTGCTTCCGTTCTTATAAATAGTTAGGCTTTCTCCATTTGGTTCTGAAAAGACACACACAGGCTCTCTCTCCATCCGCAGCAGAAAGAAATAGCCTCTGGGTGTCAAACTAATAATCTTTGACTGGCTCAAACTGAATATGGCCACGCCGTGATTGACCTCAACATGCCAGATTATTGATTGGGCTGGAGATGCCTAAGCCATCATTTTCTTGGAGCAGTCACCGCTTTTGTCTTGATCCCATCTACAGCTGTCACACTGTGGTGAGCCATTGAGAGAGCCCACATTTGCATCCTTCGTGCATTTATGCTTCTCTGCTTAAAATAAAAATGCCACCACTTGAAAGAAAGGCTGAACCGTTGGTTCTGTTTTTTAAAAAATTATCTCATTAAAAGCCAAGGGTTTGGGTTTAGTTGGGAGAGAGGAAGCATGCAGAATATGTAAACTTGCTTTATGAGGCGTATTTAATTTTGGGGAAAAATAATGAGAATAAAAATTGTTTCAATATGTTTTCTGTATTGTGCCAATATATCACACAGCTCCTTTCTGGAGTCACATTTGCTGTTAGGGTGGTTGGGATTTTTGCTGTTTTTGTTGTTGTTCTCTGTTGAATTACAATTTGCAGCAGTAAATGAAACTGGCACAAAAGCAGGTGTTATTAAAACTGGGCAGGAAAAGGACAATAACAACATAATTCCATTTTAAAGGCAGATATGTGTATGGTTGAAATGACTTTAGTTGGAACCCCTAGGGAATAGAAAATACACCATAAAGAAAATGGATTTCAGTGACACATAAACAAAAGGCAGATGACTAATATATTTACATACAACATGTGGTGTATTCATTGCACACCATGGTGACAGAATTGTTTATTTCATTTATAATTTATTCAGCAAAACCTTATTAAATGTGTAACTAGTTTGCCAGATGATAATGTACGTAGGAGATTAGGCTTCTATTATAGAATATCATTAACAACAAAAGATTTTCATTTGTGAGTTAATTTTTTCCCGGTTTGTTCTCTTCAGCAGTGTATGCTCTGAACAGAAGCCCGCCTCTCTTCAATCATGTGACACTCTGGTAAGAAAAAGGTAGCCATGAACTTCTGGAGAAGAGAGCCCTGGCCAACATGACTCCTCTTCTGGTGTTCCTTAGAATATCAACCTCCAGAAGATGGAAGGGAGAACTGAATGGTGTGTATGAATTTTAAGATGATTTCAGAGATCCCAGAAAAACTCTTCTCTGGAAAACAAAATTCTATCAAAGACCAAAACACCAGAATTGGGACCTGACTGAGATTGCTTCAAAGACTAGAGGGTTCCATGAGTAAGTATTATAAGAAAAGGATTTCACTGTGCTATCTTTTTTGTTTGTTTGTTTCCCTGATGCACTATTAGGCTAGATGTTTTAAGGAAATTCCAGACACCAAGGGCACACATAACAGTCCTTCTCAGGATATTAACTGGGCAGGAATTAAAAGACTTTTTTGACTTTTTTTTTTTTTGCTTCCTACACTACAGCATGCACACTGTCTCCCATGCGATCTGTTCCTTTTACACATACAAAACTAATCTCTGCTCTTTCTCATTATTCGTTTTGAATAAGAAAAGAAAACTCCCCTCTAGGATTTTCCTTCATGCAATGTCATTTAGTGAGGACTGAACCATTTCAGAATGTTCGTAGTGAATCTCATTCGGAGTCAGGAGAGGGGAACCTGTGAAGGTCTATGGGATAGGTGGGGCTCGCGGTGGGGGTGGAAGTGAGGTAGTAGAGAAATGCTTTTAAACAATAAAATGTATTTTACTTGCAAGCCTTGAGCTGTCAGGCCTCATTCCAAATAATGTATCCTGACAGTTCATAGCTACTCTTAAAAACTGGGTGAAGCTTTTGCAGTTGCAAACTAGTGTGATAAAACATGAAAATACTTTATTCAGGTAAAGTGGAAATAGCTGTTCAGCTGGTTAAGTTACACAGAAACCTTTTCCTCTATAAATTAATGTACTGTGCAAATATCTTGCTTGCGACACCCTAGCTGTCCACTTAATAAAAGCTCTTTCAGTGAGAACTGTGTCTCAGTGCATCAAAGCATTATTGAGTGTTCCAAACCTAAAGCCAGATAAAATTGTACATTTAAAACAATCATGTGAGGAAGTGAAACTTGGTGTCGCCAATCATAAGTGGAAAATGCAAAGAACATATATTTATTCAGTTTCTACTCTTGGCCTGAAAAAAAGGCAAACAACTGCTGTTATATTTTTTGCATCCTTTTCCATTCATTAGTTCTATAATCTCCCAAGAATGGAAAAGGCAGCTCAAGGGCCTCTTCCTTTGGGTGTCAGAGAATGTCGAAGTAACAAAACAAAAAAACAACAAAAAAAGAAAATAAGGAAAAGATAAATGGAAGAATTATGTTACTTTTTAAAATTGAGGCTCAATGTAGACCAGTAGTATTATATGACTTCCACTAAAACAGCTAAAGGCTGCCTAGGTCCAATTAACAGATGTATGGAGTCTAGAATCCAGGAGAAGGTATTGCTGTTCAGACCACTATTGTGCTCAATTCTGGGCCTAAGAGACCCAAACAGACTAGCTGCTATTTAGAGAAGAGTGAAAGAGGTGGTAATAAAATATGAAATTGTTACATGATAAACAGTTGAGAGAACAGGATAAATTCCTCATTCAGAAAGATTAAGTTCTAGAAGAAGATGCATGGCCATTTAGAGGAGATTTTGTAGAGGCTTACAATAGCAATTTTTCTTCTTCATAATTAATAATATAGTAGTATTAATACTATTAATAATAACACCTGACACTTGTTTAGTGTCCTCAGGTTTCTAAACTTTTTCTTACAAACATCTTATTTAATCTACCTTACATCTTGAAGAAAAATTATTATGACATCTCTTGCACAGATGAGCAACTGGACTCAAGCTGGTTTAGTTACTTGTTTGGGGATGTAGATAATAAGGGAAAGTCTTCTGGCTCCAGGTTTTCTGATTCCAAATCACAATGAGAAGCTGGACCAGATTATCTATAGGATCTTTTTAATCCTAAATTTTATGATTTTAATAAACTTACATGTTTAGGAAAACACTTTTCTTATTTATCTATTTACTCAGGAAAACACTTATTACTAAATGTCAAAAACTGGGCAGGTACTGAGGTTAGTACTATGACTAAGGTATAGTCAGTTCCACTGAGAATATTGCCTAGTGATGGGGAACTGAGCAAGTAGATAATTAGCATTAGTCAGGGAATACATGAAGAAGTGCTGTGCAGCCATAAAGGGGCAATTAACTCTGTGTTGGGAGGGAGAAGCCAATAGGAAAGCTGGAAGAGAAAGTGACAGTTGAGCTATGTCATGAAGGCTGAAAAGAGAAAGAGGAAGACACGAGGAGTGGGAACTGGAAAGCATTTAGGGCAGAATTCCTGTTAAGTCCTGGGATTTGTATTCAGTATATTTATTTGTGCCTTTGCAGAGGATCAATTCTTCCTAGTTTTTTCTAGGACTCTCTTGGTTTTCGCAATGAAAGTTCTCATCCCGTGGAACCTCTCAATCCCAGGAAAACCACGATGGTCGGGCACCCTACTTTGTGGGGTACATGATGGACACATGTAGTCCAGGTACAAAGCATATGAAAGGTTCCAAATAAAACTGAGCTTTTATAGTATGAAGAATAGTATATGACCAAGTATATGACTTATTCCTTAATCATCTTGGTTCATTTTTTTTCTCTGTTGTCAAAACAGCTAAATGCTAGGTGATTTCTGAATATCAGTTGGTCTCAATAAGAAATAAATTTTTTAAAAGCCTGATTGGTCTTAGGATGGTTAGTTTAATAGCACTAGACAAATTTTTTTTTTTTTCAGGCGCAGCAATCCTTGGTTGACCTCAGAGATTGCAAGGACCTTGTCAGCTTACAATCTCTTATTCTTTCTTTATTTTTTATACCTACAGCACCTGGTCTCCCTAGGTGGTCTCCCATCCAAGCGCTAACCAGGCTCAACCCTGCTTAGCTTCTGAGATCAGACAGGATCGGGCCTATTTCCAAGGGTGGGCATGGCCATAGACAAATCTGACTATTATCATTCAGTTCCTAACAATATTTATCATATGAATTACTTTTTTTTGCAAATAAATATTATAGATAGTATGTAGGTGACTATAATAAAACATAACTACAACTTAGGATTATAGAAAATGGTCACCTTCTAAGAATTAAAGTAAAAAAAATTAACAAAAATATTTTGAATGAATATCTCTATAAATATTTTGCCCTAAAAGATGCATTTTAACATGTGAGATTTGAGAAATAACTAAGCCTTTTGAAAGTTATTAGAAAGTATTAAGGTAGGCTTGCTGAAGAATAATTGGTTATCTAAAAGTCAGATGTGGGCTTGAAGCCCAGAAAGATGTATGTTAAAATGTCATTATGTTTTCAAGATTCTCAATGAAGAGGGTGCATGGTCCAGCTAATTGATGTTCCTAGTGGAGATGATGTAATAGCCTTTCCACATTCACCATCTATCAACTTAACTCTGGATCTCAGTGTCTAGCACAAGAGAGATGGTACAAAATCAAGCCCAACATTGGTTGAATAAAATGGATATAGTTTCTTTATACTTTATTCTTCTCTTATACATTTAATTAGTACTGATCAATTTGAGTAATTAGAGATCTTGAGTTTGAAGCTCTGTAAAGGTGAACCAGGATGTTGAGTTATGGGCTTAATTGTGTCCCCCTTCCCCAGTTCATATGTTGAAGTGTAACAACTAGTACTTAAGAATATGACTGAGAATGTGACAGATCGAGTTAAAATGAGGTCACTGGGGTAGGCTCTAATTCAATATGAGTCATGTCCTTATAAGAAGAGATTAGGAAACATACATGCATAGAGGGAAGGCCAAGATACAGGAGAAGGTGGCTGTATACAAGCCAAGGAGAGAGGATCAGAAGAAACCTACTCTACCAACACCTGATCTAGAACTTCTATCCTCCAGTACAGTGAGAGAATGAATTTCTCTTGTTTAAGTCACCCGGTATGTGGTACTTCATTGTGACAGTCCTAACAAACTAATACACAGGTCTAGACTATTCATCTGGGGGGAAATGCTACCTGGCCTCTTTCCTTAATGTATCTGTCCAGTCACAGAGCAACTGTGACAACTGTGTGAAGAAGATTGAAGGAAATTACTACTAGATCTATTTTTTAAGGCAACCATATTGAGGCTCAAAAAGGCTAGAAGTTAATTTCAATTATAAGTGAGCAAATTGCTTGGTTCTATTACTTCTAAAAGTTGTTTTTCAGAACATTATTCCTGGAAAATCAGTGGTAAAAAGAATTCTACGATCAAATATGCTTGGAAACCTACATACTATTTCTTGCTCTGAGCTATTCATATAACCTTAACATATTAAGGGCTCTAAGTGGTATTGTATTTATGAAAGCTATTCAGTTTTGGTAAATCTAGCATTTACTAAATGTTTTTGACCAGAGAATTTATTTTCCAATAACATCTCTTAAAATCCAGCACAGTACTCTTGAAAATCTCATGTATTAGTATTGGTACTCCAATCTGCATTGTTGAATGAAAATCAAATTCTATTTTGGTAATAAAATAATATCAACATCATTAAAGTGTATGGGAACATTGGCCCAAATATTTCTCAAATAAATTGATGACATGTGCTGTTTCCATCCCGCAGACCACCCTACCTCTTGGTCATACTTCAAAATCCTTCTCAAGTTTTACCTTCTTTGTGTAGACTTTCTCCTCCCACCACCCACCATAAGACATAATTAATCACACTTTTTTCCAGTCTGCATTCCAGTACAGGCAATTAGTGTTAGTTTGTATTGTATTGTATTACATTTCTATTTCTGTTCCTAGTTTGGGAGACTCTTGAGGGCAGGTGTGCCATACCCATCTATCTTTGGCACAGAGCACAGTATGCGACACATGGCAGTACCCAATGAAGGGCAACATAATGAACCACTTCCTAGATCTGTGACCAACTCACTTGTGCTGTATTCTCTGGGCACGATATGATTTTTTAATCATATTAGAGCATACATTGAAAGTTTCTCCTCGACAGAATGTTTTAGAATAAAGGACAAACACCTTTAAAATATTAAAATCAGAAAGCAGTATTGAATATCAGTTGAAGCCAGTGATGATCATTTTTCAAATAATATTAGTTTCTATTTATTATACACTTACTTTGAGCCAGGTCTACGCTAAATGCTTTGCGACACTACATATAATAATGACTGTTAATCAGCTCTCTGTTGCCTTCATTTCCAATCAAAGCAGAAACACTGTCTAAAGCACAAGCTGGGCAAAGACTTTTCTGGAGAGTTGTGAGAAAGTAGGTGGTACGAAAAAACAGTTTTCTGTGGCCCAGCTGCTTTCATTCCGCATGTGGGAGCTATCTATATTTGATACCTCCCAAGTGAGGAAGATGTATACATCACTGTGTATCCTACAGCAGCAAAAAATTTTGGCTTATGTATCATTTGCCTATGTAATTGCCTGATGAGGAGAAAGATACACTTATCTGAGAGGTAGGGGTAAATCTTCCTCATTCATTCATTCAGTCATTGATTTATTAACTCAGTTGTTATATGAAGACAAAGAAGATGTGGTCCTTATTTCCTGGGAACTCTCAGGCAAGTGGGGGAGATAGGTATCATCACATTACAGGATAAGTGCCATCTCTAAATAATGAACTATGTGCTGTACATGGCCAGAGTAAAGAGGCCTCATCCCAGGAATGTGACTTGCCTAAAGTATTGTTCAGCTCCATCAGTAACTTTCACCATAATTTTACTAGGACTACTAGGTCATCCTCAGTTCTTCCTTTCTCTCTTCTAGCATTCAACTTATCAGCAACCTTACCAGTTCTACTCCCAAAATATATCCCAAGTTAGCTTATAAAATCCCATCTCTACTGCCACCACTCTATGTCAGGTTGCTACCAGGTCTTGCCTGACCACCACTCACTTTTCTATACACACCACTCTTGTCCCCTGCAGACCATTTTCTACACAATAGCTACAGCGACTTTTTCAACTGTAAATCATGTTAATAGAAGTATTTGCTTAAAAGCTCTCCATTTGTTTACTTTCACACTTAGAATAAAATTCACATATCTTATCAAGGTCTATGAGTCCTCTTTGATCTATTTCCTGCTTACCTCTCAGATCTCGTATGTTGTTTATTTTTGTCTTCATGCATTGGACAAACTTGCTCTTGCCTCAGAATATTAGTATCTATAGTTTTTTCTGCCTAGAAATTTCTTTCCCAGATTTTTTACCCTAATGGTTCCTTCTCAGTTATTACCTCCACTGACAGACCTTACTGAAATTAGCCTTCTTAGTTACTCCCTTCCACTTCTCATAAAAATAGAGGATATACATCACAACATTTATCAGTATCTGAATCTATTTATTAGGTTTTGTTTCTTTTATGTCTTCCTCTATTAATAGGAATGTTTCATGAATCAAGAACCTTAGTGTCTTAACTTATTAACCACATTATCCCCAGTGTCTAAAACAGTATCTGGTACATAGTAAGTGATAATTAAATAATTTCTGAAGGCATAAAAATTGAAGAACTTCTTTGGGGTTCTCTGCAGACACTGGCCAGTGAAAAGACTGTAGTGGTTACGATCATCCTTAAGAACCAAGGGAAAAAAATGTCTGGGATCCATTTCCCCCAAGTTAAGAGTCACTGAACATTAAAGCAAATCTACATACCATTCTATAAATGGCAATTATATTCAGGAAAAATGTTCATTCCAGAGCCGCCCATAATGCTGTTATGAGATCCCATGTGTCGAGACTGTATACAAAGCGAAAATAGCTTCTAATTAAGTCCTTTGGGTACTTCAGAAATCTTAGGCTTGGTTCAGACAGCCAAAATTAATCCATTCTATTCTAGAATTAACAACAACAGACTCAAGTTCTGGAGAACAGAGTGAAAGATTTACATGTTCAGAAGTTAGAGGGAACTGGATGGAGCCGAGGAAAACATCCCAGCAGTAAAAGAGGTAAAATGTCAGTTCTTATTCTTTACTTGGCGTCTCTGGGAAACTACAGACTCAAGTCCACCGGGAATACATGTCTGGTGCCAGCTGTATATTATGGAATCCTCCCTCCACTGAATTCAATGGGAAAATCATGTCAAGGTACTTACGTTGCAGAAGAAGAAAGGACCACACAGTCATTGATCCACCATAGACCTTGGGGCAGAAAAAATAGTTGGGGGATCCAGCACATTCCAAGATAAGATGTGAGGGGCATATATTAGATTCTGGAGTTAAAAGCACTTAGAATAATTTTGACACTCAGTAAATGTTCACTTTCTTTTCTCTCCTTCCCTCCTTCATTTTTTTTTTTAAAAATTTCAACCCTGAATGGAGTACAAAAAAGACGAACATTCAACAAAATGTGTGTATTATAGTTCATACAAAAAATAAAAATTATTTCTTTTGAAATTGGCATGGGCAAGATGGAGATTTCCTTTGCAATAGTTTTCAAATAGAGACAATATATTTGAATATGCTCGAAATTAATATCTTTTTACTTTTAACATAATTAATCTTATGACAAAAACAACAATCATAATTATAACGTACAACCTATCATTATCCAACCTTTTCCCCATAACCATGAAAGACACAATAGACACAATATCTCTGTTGTCTAGAATAATGCTTAGTACACGGTAGGTAATAACCAAATATTTTGTCAAAAGCATAAAAGGATGAAGAAATTCTTTTTCATTCTTGCCAGAATCTGACTGGTGGAGAGAAAGCTGGAGTGATAGCTTATGTAAGGAAGAGCAAAAGGATGCCTGAAGTCTATTTCCTGTGCCATTAGTACATCATTATTATTCCTTATATGTAATCTTAACAGTCCCCTTTTGAGGCAGGAATTTTTCTCTTCCTTATTTTATCACTAGAAAAATTACAAGACAATGTGTTTAAATAACTTTCCTTCGCCCCCCCACCAATTTGTGGCAGATTCAGGATTAAAGCCATGATTTCCTGACTCTAATCAAGAGGACCACCTAAGGGTAACATATATGTTCCAAAGAGAGAATGAATAGGCTGCAGACATCCAGATTTTTGGAGGAAAATAAAAAGGCTGGTGCTAAAATTTTTAAATAGTGCTGATGAAGAACAGCAATAAAATGTGGAATTATTATCTCTGGAGAAGCGAAAACTGAGGCGAATACTTAATGATGGCATTAAAAGACGATAGGTGATTATTATAACAGCATGATAGATTATAACGAAAAATGAAGATGTTCTCATACTTCTTGGTTACAGAATTAAAATAAAACAGCTATAGTTGAAGGCTAAACATATTTAAATAAGCCATTTTGGCCAGAACTAATAGAGAGGAGGAGAATATCCTACGGAAACTTCAAAACCCAGGTTGGGGATCTGGTGTGGTGCTGGCAGCATCCACACCAGCATCATTATTCTGAGCAGCATCATTATTCTGAGAAACCACCTCAGTTCATCCTTACAGCCCAGACTCAGCAGAATCATTGGCTGATAGACTTTCTCAGTCCATTAGTCATGCCTTAGCCATCATGTAGTCCAGACTTATCATGGATTTGATGGTGTACTAACTCAGAAATTTCTTCGTAACTCCACAGGGGCTTACTATTGGGCATTGAGGTCACAAATTATGATGATGGGAAGGGACAAGTCATCTGTGTCTGTGTGCCTGATAAGATGAAGAAGACTTAGGCTGACATATCCTGGTATTCAGTAAAATTTATTTTGTCTACACTAGCTACTGACCATTTGGACTCTATAAATTAAACAGGGCTAAGCTTTATTTTACTCCTTAAACTATCATGCTCATCAAAGTTTTTCAAGAGCTCATTTGCTTTATATTTTTGCCAGAGTTGCTTTATCAAAACACATGCCTTATAATGCCTTTTCTCACATCAGGGAATGGGACATAGTTATAGGAAACATAAAAAAAAATTCAGGGTTCTTGCTTGGCATTCACGGCTTTTTAGAATCGCCCTCTAATCCCCTTCCCACACCCCAATTTTAGTGATGTTGGAAAGACTTGTTGCAGTGACCAAGCTGGATTCACTTTTTTTTCTCCTGTGCCTAGTGCAGGCTCTGACACAAATTAGGCACCCAATGCATGTTCACTGAATGAATGGAATTGGGTAAATGAGAGGTATGGGGCAGTTGCTACACAATGTCTTTTTCCAGCATCTCCATTGCATCACTCATCCTGCACTCTCCACCTGGAAAGTCTTTCCCTATCATTTCCAACATCATTTTCATTTATTTTAGCCTTCTCTGCGCATGGTTCAGGACAAAGTACTATTCCTAGTGAGATTTTCCTGGATGTGAGAATTCACGTCCCTTTTCTATTGTATGAATCCTCTGTGGATATTGCTTTCATGGTACTACTTCATTCTGCCCCACATTACAGTTTCTAGTGTGTACATTTATTTATACCACATAGCATGGGAATCCTGGAAAATATTTTACTGAACTTTGCATCATCTATAATATTTTGAGCATTAAAAGGTCTAAGCAAATTTTATTTAGCTAGAATCTGCCTTTCTGTACTTAAGTTTTGTATTCTACCAACTTCTCAGTTCATTTTCTTTGATTCACACCTTGTTACCCCGCTTTAAATAGTATCTCTACTCAAGTCACATTTCTCTCCTGCCTCCTCATGTGAGTCTCGGCTCAGGTTTTCCTCTGTCTTTTTGAGCTGCAAGTCCTCTGCATTTTCTCCTTTATGAATACTATGAGCAGTAACAGTGACCGTTTCAGAAACACAGGAGGATTGTGAGATAGATACAAAGGTAGTGGCCCTTTGGCTCTTGGATGAGAATAAATAAAATATAAATATAGAAAGGGAGATTGTGTCTTTACAACATGGACTTTTCTCTATTTGGCTTCTGCCAACATTGCTGAGGCAGACTTCTTTGAGGAGACCCTTACGTGCCTTCTCTATCACCAGCTCTGGCCCAAAGTCTCCAAGTATCTCCAGGTGATAAAATGGGAAGAAACAGTCAGTCAGTCAGCTGATGCCCAAGGGGTGCCTGTGGCAGAAGTGATGAAAAAAAAAATGGTTTGGAGAGTAACAGAGTCAAGGCATAGTCCAAGCAGAAGGGGATTGTGAGGCAGGCAGGGGACCAAGAGTAAAGACGGAGGTTCAGGCTGAGAGTTCCCCACTCTTACTTGTTAATGCTGTAAAGAAGAAATGTTAAAGATGATCAGAGTTTTAGTTCCATATTTTCACATTTGGCCAATTCTACTTCCCTTTTGCCTCACTGTACCAAGAGTTCTCCCTTTCTTTGAATTTTTGTATGCATATTTTCTTTTTCACCATAATTTGGTCGCCTTTCTGGATGCTTTTCTGCCAGGACCGGGTTTCTCATTTTTTTTTTTTTTTGGTTTTTGTTCCAAGTCCATATGAATCATAGTTCTGTCTGAAGTGGATTTATATCCTCAGCTACTTCTATTCCCATTGAGAGATGAGGAAGTCTTGTGCTGAAGGTATCCCTGGGATCTTATTCCACCTTCTGGAATATCTTAAAGGATTCTGTCACCAGGAAGGGAAATTTCAAGTGTCCTGGGCAAAGGAGGCTAGTTACCTGAGGCTGGCTGTCAAAATTATCTGACAGAGTTGAGAGGTGATAGCCACAGAGATAGAAAAACAGAAATCAGCCACAGATGGGTTGAGGAACTCACATGCCCATGGCCTAAAAGCTGAGGGACAGGATGAAGAGGAAGTCTTCTTATAAGTAGCCAGGAGTCTAAAATGTCAAAGATTTTGGGGGCCATGTTGAAGCACCATCATACTGAGGTCTCACACCTTTCTCTCAATAAACTTCTCAGAAACTGAGGTAATAAAAGAATGTTTCTTCTTCAGGAAGACACATGAGCAGTCCAGTTACCTATGTGGGGAAAAAAGTCTATCATGGAATCCCTTTATTTTTCATTTTTTTTTTTTAATTCACAAATGAGCTAGTCAACTTCTGTGTCTTTATGTAACTAGTGTGTCTTTGGAAAGCCGAACTGTAGAAAGTATGGAAATGGGCTCTCTTTTAGAGTGAAATGAATTATGCCAATTTATGCAAATATGTTTGCATATATCAAAAGTGTATGAGGGTCTGGACCTTATTATTCTGAACTTTCAAGTAAAAGTTTATTTCACAAGAACAGAACTGCATTATTCTGTCTCTTCTCTAAATGCTCATAAAGAAGGACCATTTGAGAGGAGATAGTATTTTTGCCGAATTCTACACAGTCAGAAAGATCAAGCTGAACTATCAGAAGAAAGTGCTTCTCTGAACTATTTCTGAAGGCTTCAGCAAACAAATTTCATTATCTGGGCCACAGGATAACTCAGAATTCAGGAGTACTGGCTTTAGTAGATCCTCTGGGTATTACTTTTTCCTTTCCTCTATGTAAACCCACCTTGAATTTGTACATGAAGAATTGGCAAAAATTAATAGGCAAAAATGGACACCGCATGTATCCTGGCACTCTTTGATCTGAATAAGCCAACTACACTGATTAGAGAGCTGTAGGAGTCAGAAGTTCTCCTGTTCTCTTGGAATGACTTCCCACTACTCAGCTCTTCATCTACATCTTGCTCATTCTTTAAAATTCTGCTCTCTCTTGCTTGCTCTGCGGGCCTTCTCTAATGGTGCTGCTCATGGCAGCAACTCACTTTTCTGAGCCTGTATTGCCCACACTGTCTTTATTAACAATCTTTGATATTCTGTCTAACCTCACTGCTCAGTCGCATTGTGTTGCTTTCTAAATGTTTTGATAAGGGGGAAATTTTTTGTCCTTAACTGGACTGACTGTTTCTTTAAAGCAACATCTGTTACTCATTATTTTATATTTCTATTTTCAGGAATTTATAGTTGGAAATCAGTTAACTCATACCCAGTTGAATCAAATTCAGTAATGCTGTAAATATCTCAGAGATATCTCTCTTGCTCAGACAATATTTTTTTAAAAGTAGAGCTTTTAAATTAAAGATACTTTTAAAGATCCCACTAGAATATTAAAAGTAACTCAAAAAATACTTAGTTTTAAAAGTAAAGAAATGCATGGAGGAGTTCTTTGTGACCTAATCTCTTGCCTTGCTCGGGTTCTAGTTTTGGGTTTGCCCAAAGTGCCAATGAAGCTGTGAGTGTGGAGGAGAGGGGTCATGTTTGCCATGACAATGTTTAAAAAAAATTTTTCTGTTTGTCCACCCTGGATGGCATACACTCTCTGGAGCTCACTGTGCCCCCAGGGGCCTCACAGAGCTGGCAGCAGTCATGAATACAGTAGGGTGTTGCCCACAGGACAAAGAAGAAACATCCCTCTGGGTTTCAAATTGAAAAAAAAATGTAAATAAATAACTTATAGTATTGACTTTGAACTCTTTGACTCTCCTTCACCTTTTCTTTTGACATGGAAACAAAAAGTGGAACAATATTGCTCTGTACCTGCAGTAATAGTAATAGCACTAGATAACCTTCACCTACAGCAGGTACTACTATGCAAAGCACTTTACATGTGTTTTCTTCCCATTAGTCCTTTGGGATGAGTTATTGTTATCATGCTCATTAGATAGTTGGAGAAACTGGGACTTAGAGAGTCAGCATGCCAGTAGTCATCCATCCACTTAGAAAGAGGAAGAACCGAGTTTTGAATCAAGGTCTACATGAAGCCAAATCCCAACTCTTAATTATTGATCTGTACAGCCTTTCTTCTGTCACTAGCTGAATTCTTACACATATTCCTCTTGCAAAAACAAGTTGAAGCCCTTCATGCACTATAAGTAGGTCCAGGACGGTGGCATTTACTAGGTAAATGTATCCCTTTAATGTACTGTGATGATCAGCTTTCATTCAGTTCTGCTACCATGATCAAACCTGGTTCTTCCAGGATTTGTAATTTTCAAATAGGCAGGTTATAATTCACAAGGCGTTATGCTATATTGGGATATGCTAAAATGCAGACCTAGTCTGTTAATTGCATGATTTTTAAAATTTTGATACATGCATCTGTAAGGTCTATATTATGTAAAGAGATGACAGAGACAAACAGTTGATTTCCCTTTAGCCTTGACCCTTGAAGGCTCAGAACTAATTATCTTAGGGGATCCGTAATATGATACAGAGTCTTTCATCTCTGAGTTAGTGCACTAAATCCAATCCAAGGTAATAATGGCCACAGATAGTTGTTCTATGGTTTTCTATTATTTTAAAGAAAATAAATTTACATTCTGGTGGATTCTGGGAATGTATCTATATAACATTTTAATATCTGTGTAAGGTGAAAAAAAATACCTTTTAAAAAAGTATTTTTATCAGAGTTGATAGTTATACCAGAAATGATCTTCTCAAGTCTGTACTGGAACTATGAGAGAAAACTTGAGTTCTCTCTACAGAAATGGGAAATGGCCCCTCTTGTTAAAATATGAAAAGCAGTGCTAAATTCACTTGGCAATTCACTTCATTTACAGCATGTAAATGAAGAGGCCAACACATACGTCCTATATACCTATATGGGAAACTTGGGAAATAGGCCTTCTCTCTCTGTGGACCTTCTAGAATTGCTCAAGGAAGAGTAACTGATTGGATAATGTAAAACCATCTTCAGTTAATAGGACAGTTTAGCTACTGAAGAGGCAACATAGTGTAATAGTTAAAAGCAGGGACTCTGGACCTATGCTGATGAGCCCCACTGTCTTCTAGCTGTGTGGCCTTGGGCAAAGTACTCAGTCTCTGCACCTCCATCCCTTGGCTTTAAAATGCAGGGGTAGTACCTACCTCACAGGGTTGTTATGGCGTTTAAATGAGCTGATACACGTGAGTACCTAGGATATCACCTGGGACATATAAGCATTGGCTATTATTACTAGTGTGGAATATAAAAAAATACTACTGATACTGTTCAAAATAAATGTAAAGTAGCTCTTGAATCTCTTCAGCTTTTCAATTCTCTTAAGTGAACTGAAAATCTATATCTATTTGACAATGTCTGGGGTGCTAGGCACCCAGTGAGTTGCCAGGGATACAAACATGAAAATGTCATCGTTTTTACCCTTGAGGGATTTATCGTCGAGAAAAAGGCAGATATGCACACCAATGATTCTCAATCATCATGTTAAGTGCATGAGTAGAGATGTCAAGTTGTTATGAGCATATAAAGAGAGGAGTGAGTAATTCTCCCTGGGAGAGCTACTTAAGCAGTAAGTTCACTGGCAATCAGTGCCTGGTGATCAATATCTTCTGTAGAAGATGCTGTATCAGAGTTGTGCCTAGAACATTGTGTAGAATTTATCACTGAATAGTAGTAGCTTTTGCTAATCAACTATGACATGATAAGTCTCTTTACTAGATTTCCTACTAGAGACAAAAGGGGATTGAGAGAAAGAAAAAGGGTGAAGAAAGAAAATTAAAAAGAAGAGAAAAGATCATAAATTCCCCACAGGTAAATTTAAACATATAAAAGGAAAAGGCTTTCCTGTGCAATACCCTATTTATTGGCAATAACATCTAAATGACTTATCTGAGTAAATTATCAGACACATGGAAGCCAAGGAAGGAGGCTTGTCTTTTACTGTTATGAATGAAAGAACCTTATTTAGAAGTAATCTAAATAAGAAACTGCTATTTTAACTGATTTCTGTGTGATATCCGGGTTTGTCCCTCAATAGGTAATATACAGACATTTAAACTGCAGTTTGCCCAATTCTGCTTCACTGGTCATTGGGGAAATTCATCTAAAGCTGCAGAAAGGACTAGAAATATTTGCATCATACTAATAAACGGGAAACCGAGGAAGCTGCCAACTGGCAGCAGAGTGTGTTTTGGTGGTTTGATAAGGCTACTAAAGAGTTTATGATGTGACAGATGTTTCACTACACTATTGTGAAATGAATAGATTATGAGAAGTAATTAGATGTACATTGGAATCAATGCTGTTATCATCGAGGCCTTCGGGCGATGCAGTAGATGAGAGTCTTGGCAGCAGGTGGTCCAATGGCTCCGAGACAGGAAGACACACCGCAGGAGACTGAGTGACAGGTTTCACAGATCCAGGGGGTGAGAGATCTGAGCTGGGGCTTGCATTTGTAATCTTTACTCATGTATAAATAATAACAATTCCACCATTGACTTCATATGCTATGTCATAGCCTCTGTTACCCTCACACACGTGTAGAATAGTGCTGGTTTCATCCACTCAAAGTTATTCCTGGTCTCCTTGTTTTCAAATATGCATATGTATGTTCAATTGTAACTGACAGCTCTATCATTTTTTTGAGAAAAGACTTTTAGAGCTAATCATCTGATGATTACATTTATTTTTAATGCTTGGCATTGAGCCTCCATTATACAAAACTTCCTATAGGTTGTAGATCAGAGGCTGAAAAGTACTTTAACTGCCTTTCATCAAGAAGGCAGTTTCTTCTCTCTGGCTCAATGACTAGCGTTTAAAGGGACACGTTTGTCTCTCTGCTCTGTAAAATCCCTTTGCAGGGGACTTGGCAGGGTCGCCCTCCATGCTTGAAGCAACCATATGGAGCCTGCTGCTTTCGAGAGAAGGTTTTGGTGTCTGCCAGCTCCCAGGGTCAGCTATTAGCACACGGGGGCATGTTGAAGTTTTCAAGTGAAGAATGAAAAAGGAGGGAGAAATGGGTGATTAGGGGAATTAAGGAACCAACTCCTTGTGTGCATCTGCTACCCCTGCAGGAAGAAGAAATATATGGAAGAATCATTTATTAACCCCTATCTGCTTAAAACAGCAATGGTATTCACATTAAAAAGAGGAGGCTCTATTCAGTGATCTCAAAATAATATGTAGCTCTGATAATTAAAGAGATCTTAGTAGAAAATACATAATGTGTGGCTTGTGTAGTTTTTCATAGTCTTGCTTATATACCCATCCAATTCAGTAATTAACTAATTCTTCTATTCATCCTTTAAATAAACCTTTATCAAACCTTTACTATGTCCCTATTAGTTCTGTTGTGGATATAAACCTAAGTGATTATGTCACTTAGAACTCAATTGTCCCTCTTGATGTGTGTGTGTGTGTGTGTGTGTGTGTGTGTGTGTGTGTGCATGTTACTCCCTTCCATAAGAAGCTAGGTGTTTTGTTTGCATATTTTCTTTGAGGCTAACATGCATCATGTATCAGACTTCATAAAACAGAGAGTAGAAACTAGCATAATTTAATAAAATAATACAAAGCTATGATACGTAAAACTCTTTAAAAACTAAGGACTACTATTTGGTGTTCTTAACTAAATCATGGATGTTTTAGCATAACCAGTGCCTGAAAATTCTAAAAAAATAAGATTTTCTTCTCGCTTAATATTCTACTTAATAGAAGTCTAGAAAAAAATGATGTATTCTACATGCCATATGTTAAACTAAGAATGGTAAAGATCTAAATGTGCTAAACACAAAGCTTTTGCCTTTCAAAGGTCTGCTGTATTAGATATCTATGTCTGGGGATTTCTAGTGTAAACCACCAGCTCCTGTGATTTTGATAGAGCCCATGGCTGGTCAATCAGGACTTCCTGGGAGGGCAATAAAGCTGAATCCTTCATAGATAATAGGACCTTGTCAAATAGGCTTGAGGAGAAACCTAAAGAGGAAAGCTCTGTGCAATTGGTCTGTCTCTAAAGGAGCATGAACTTTCAGCAATAATAGCAACCACTTATGGAATACTCTGCTAAAGTGCTTTCCAGACGTTATCTCATTTAATCCTTACAATAGCCTTAGAAAGTAGATTCTATGATTATCCTCATTTGATAGATGAGTACACTGGAGTTTGGGGAGGTTAAGGAATGTTGTCCAGAAAGTGGCAAAACCTGGATTTAAAACCAGTTCTCTGATTCCGAAGCTCATGTATTTTATCACTGTACTTTATGTCAAAGTGTGGAGATAAAGCCCTTTGCATTCCAAGCCCTTTGCTTATACTATGAGATTTAAGTTCTGATAAGTTTTAAATAAAGCGGAAGTTATTCACAATGAAATTCATGTTACTCTATTATCTATTTGAATAAAAAAATTGCACAAAATAAGGCTTAACAATATGTGATTTATATTTGTTAATATTCTTGCTACATTACTGACTTTGTTCCCAGTATTACTTATGGGGCTTTGGATGGACTGTGCTCAGGAGTTTCAGTGATTGCTAGTTCTTCCACCTCTGCCACGGTGATTAAATTAAACGATATTCTCAAGTGATTAAATAAAATAATATCCTCGGGAGATTTATATGCTTATTAAAGTTTGTGAAGCACTATTTCAGTCTATCAATGCTTGAATATCTCTACCAATAGAAGTGTCAAACATTCTTTGGACAGATTTGATTTTTAAAGTTTGAGCTAAACTTTGTCTCCCAAAGACTTCATACTTATATTAAAATTATATGTTGGAGCTTTGAAAAATGAAGTTAGACAAGTGGATATTAAAGTTCATATGGAAGAGCAAACATGGAATAATGCTCGGAAAAACACTAAGAAAAACTGACAGACATTTAAACACTATGAAGCCTCTGTAATTAAAACACATGTACTGGCACATGAGAAGACAAATAGACCAGTAAATAGAATAGAAAACCCAAAATAGACCCAAGTATATAAGTAAATTTAATATACAAAAAAGCAGTAGCTCAAATGAGTAAAGACAAATTTTTAAATAATGACACAGAGTAGCCATTTAGAAATAAATAAAATTAGATCCATCCGTCAAACCATATAAAAGAATAAACTCCAAATCTATCAAAATGTGAAAAATTGAAGCCACATAAATACATGACTGAATTCCTTTTTAACCAAGGTACAGAAAAATGTTTTTGAACTGTGACTCAAAATCTAGAAGCCAAAAAAATAAAAGATTGATAAGTTTGGCTACATTTATTTTATTTTATTTTTTCATGGCAAAAACATCATATACAAAATTAGAAGTTAACTAACACACTAAAAAAAAATATTTGCAATATATATCACAAAGGGCTGATATATTAAGCCCTAATATATTAAGAACTCTTAAAAATTGAGAGGCAAAGGACCAAAACTCTTACAGAAATATAGAAAGAAGACAAAGAGACAATTCACATATACACAAAATAAACTGGTCTTTAAAATGTAGAGAGATGTTCAAACTCATGCAAAATTAGATGCAGATTAACACTGAGATACTATTTCTCACCTATTAGATTAAAAAAATTAAAAAATATGATAATACATTTATTTGTAAGGCTGTGGAAAAACGGGTACTCTCCTGCATTGCTGGTGGGAATGTAAACTGATACAACCTATCTGAAAGGAAATTCAGTGATATTTAACAATTCTACACATGCACTTACTTTTGAACCCAGCTATAGCACTTAAAGGAATTTACCTTATAAGTTACACCTCCAACAGTACAAAGATTCTTTGCATTTGGTTACTAATTCCATTTTTTATAATTATAAAATGTATGAAACAAACTACTTGCACATACATAGGAGAATAGTTTAATGAACTATTTTACAGCTGTACAAAGGAATACTGGGTAGCTGTAGAAAAGAATGAAGAAGAACTTTATGAACTGATATGGAATGCTTTCCAGGAAATATTGATAAGTGAAAAATGAAAAGTGCAAAAGTATCTATATTAGATGACCTTTTTTAAGAATAAAGGGAAATAATATTATGTATCTGCTCATTTGTGAAAAAAATAGACACAATAAACCATAAATTAATGTGATTGTTTACCCATAGGAGTTGCTAGAAGAAAGAATAGAAGAATGAGAATGGGATAAAAAGAATAAGGGCAAAATAACATTTCTCTGAATATATAAAGTTTTGAGTACAATTCTGAGTTTTAGAACCATGTTGATGTTTTACCTGCATAAAAAATTATTAATTAAAAGTAACTAGGCATAGGAAGAACTATGTAATCTATGCAGTGACAAATAACTGTATTACGAACAAATAATAAAACCACATTAAAGGTGGTAAGAAATTTAAAAAAAAACTGATCTAAGTCAGTTTAGAAAACAGTGTTTTGATTAAATATATTGAGGTAAAAGATTTGAACTGTATGCAAATATATACTAGTTTTTTAATTTGGTTTTTACATGAGTATAAGTTAGTGATTCTGAAACTATGTGTAAACTGAGATTAAATCAATATATTGAGGCTAATAAGA
Source organism: Eonycteris spelaea (assembly GCA_003508835.1). Lineage (NCBI taxonomy): Eukaryota > Metazoa > Chordata > Mammalia > Chiroptera > Pteropodidae > Eonycteris > Eonycteris spelaea. Next base: position 24,685,765 of record PUFA01000002.1, on the reverse strand, counting down.
GCTAGATTTCTCGTAGTCAGAAGAGAAATTACAAGTAAGGGAAAGGACAAGGATAGAATCAGCTCTGTGGTGTATGAACTCATGGTTGTAAAAATATTTGCAGATTAGAAATTGATATGTATGTGTGTATACGTATGTGGTAATATACTTATATTCCCTGATTCTTTCTGATAAGAGGGCCTAGAAGAAATGATACTTCAACAGGAAGGAACTCAGCTAGCACTCATTCTTGGTTATTATCAATTATTTAATCAGAATACCTTTTCATTGTACAAATTATTACTAATCCAACTCACATAAAGTATTTTATGTATTCAGTCAATTGTGTTCCATTTTGCTTACCAGGCACAAAAGGGAAATTGTCAATGAATTTTGAAGTTTAAATCCTTCTTATCACAGTTCTTGTATTAGTGTTCTACATTTATTAAGAAAAAGACCTCTCTAATGGCATCCAGTATCACAGAGGTCAATTGAAGTCTATCAAAATCTGGCTTTATTTCTGCTCTGGCTTATTTGGGATTGAGAACTGGAAAACTACCAACATATCACCTTAAATGGCATTCAGAGGAAGTAGGAGACACTGACAAGCCAAGGTATTTTTTTAATCCTAAATTCTTTCCACAAACCAAAAGAGTGAGATGAAGTAGGTAGATGATTATAGCACAGATAATTATAGCACAGATATAGTTCCTAGTTATGAAGGAGAAACTTTTATTAAGACAGGTCTTAGCACTTAACAATGTTTTTTTTTTTTTTAAAAAAAACCACTGTTTAAATGAACAGATTTCATGTTTTGAGAGAGAGAGAGAGAGAGAGAGAGAGATTGTCAAGCTCACAGTGCATAATGTTCAATGAGTTTAATTCATGTGATAACTCTAGTCAATCTAAAGGCAGCAATTATTATATGGAGTTTATGGAGACTGACTTTATTTGGGGGGATCAGAAATAAAACACTCATATTTTCTCTACCTTACAAAAGAAATAGAGAAAGTCAGGTATGTTAATTTTTTAAAAATCACTTAAAATGCCTACCCTCCTTGAAGACATACATGCTCCAATCCACAGTATATAATTCTACTGCTGACCACTGTATTCTCATGTTTACAAGCAATATATTGCTATAGCAGCCCCACAGTAACCCATATTGTTGACAGTAAGATTTAAAGCTATTCAGGTCTATTGCTTATTGATCTTTTATGACTTTCTAACTTAAATTAAAAAAAAAAAACTAATAAAAGAAACCACAATGGAAACAATGTAAAAGATGTACAGGTTCAATTCTATTTAAAATCTCCACTTTAAAAACATTATTTACTATAATAAAAAATAAACTGAAAAAATTGATAGGAAATACTATAAAGAATTTATATTCCTAATATGTAGTGATATATATGTTGATTAAACTCTAAGAAGTCAATGGAAAAAAAGACATGAAGATAAAATTTACAAAATATAAATAAATAATAACATTTTGTAAGGAAAGGAAATATCTCAGAGCTATGCTTTATCTATTCTATTAGCAGTTATTTAATGAGAACATCCTTTGATGGTGGGAATATGAACTGGTACCATTTTTTCTGAAGCACAAATTTGATAAGACATAGCAAATGTTTAAAAAATGATTATACTTTTAGTGTTACAATTCTGTTTTCTAGTAATCCATTTTAGGAAAATAATATTCTAAGTAAATAAGACAAAATAATGAGAAAATAATTCAAAAAGTTCTTAGAAATAGCATCATTTATAACAAAAAAATCTATAGCAAGAGAAGTGTTCAATGACATGGCTACAATTAAAGCATGGTAAATTGAATGCTATGAAAACTTCTAATTTATAATATTAATATAAAAACAGGCTACAAACTATGTGTAGAGAATAGTTTTATTTATGAACTAATACACATAGGAAGAAAGAAACAGTATATCTAAGACAGGATCGTTGCTTTCCATTTTCTTTTAAAACTTTCTCTGTAAATCCTATACTTTGTTCGTGAGTCTCAATTGTTGTTAGATTTAAAACTTTTAAATATCAATTAAATTTGTAATGTGTTTATGTCACACAATGTGAGAATATATGTTAGGTTCAGTGTTTAGGCAATAACTTTTTCTTAGAGTGATAGTATCCTTTTTTCACATATTTCAAGATGATGCCAGAGGGTATAGAATACTACCAACTTGTTTCACCTTGCTTCCTCAGAACAATTGCAGGCTTTCTTCCTGGACTTGTCCTGATATCCCTGTGCCCCCCTTTTTTGGGACATCAGTAACATTCTGAGCACTTTCATCCTAGGAGTGGGCTCAGTCTACCCCAGACATGCAATCTTTTCCTACTTTGTGCTACTACAACATTTTCATCTCTCTGTTGCCAATAAGAGAATACATTGTGGTTATACAATTTCACGCTGAGTGCCTCTGCTGAATTATGGATTCCTTGAAGACAACAAGCCACATTTTAAAAATATATGGTCATCACCACTTAGCAGAATGACTGACCTATGATAGGTCCTCAAAAGAGTCCTGAATAAATATATAAATGAATGAATCAAGAGCACTAATTTAAATCACTTATTGTACCAGTTGCAACTCTGGGTAGGGCAACTAACCCTCTAAGCTGCTATTTACTTCTTAAAAATGCAAGTTTATAGAGCCTACTAGAAAGCCAGCATCAGAAAGAAGCAAAATAACTTGGGTGAAGGCTCTTTGTAAATTTTAAATTACTACAAAAAAATGCCAATATATTTACTGATGAAATTGTTCTTCCAAGTGCTTCTAAATGCTTTCAGAAGAGACACAGAGCTTGTCATTGACCTTTTAGCGACGAGAAATATTTTTGAAAATACTTTATACATGAAAATAGTCTCCTACTAATATTTCTAATAGTCATAACAATAAAAACAAAAATATTTCATATTAGCAGTAGTATCGTCCACCTTATAAAATAATCTCCGAGTTTCAGAAGGAATACAAGGCATAGTTGACGCCCCAGAAAGTAAAATACCACTATTTAAGGGAGAAAAAGTCTCTCTCAAAAATGTGGAAAAACACTTCATTCTACTCTCTGTTTCTCTAGCACTAATGGTGACCTAGAGGCCTTAAATATTTGTTTTTAGTATGTGTGCTGAGAGCACTGAGTCCTTAAATATTTTTGCACCGCCCCAGTACCCAACTCACTACTAGAAGACATATCTTTCTTTCTTCCTTTCTTTTACTTCTGTTGCTAGCTGATTTTTATGGAAATATATTAAACAAAATTAAATGGCAATGCATTAACCACATTGATAAGTGTGGTTAATGTTAAGTTTCAGTTGAACCTGACAGCAATGCGATTGACGAAAATGAGGCTGCTTTTTAATTGGAGATGAGGGAGAACAGGTGCTTTCTTGTTAAGTATAAGACACAGTATATACAACCGTCATTTTGTTTTTAAAAAGTTGTATATTGCCATTGTATAACAATTTGGCAATTATATAACCTGTATAACCTTTTTTGGGTCACTTTATAGTTAAATTTCATTATTCATAAAGCTTCAATGACTAAATTTTGGCTGAATTTTATCTGGCAATGCCTTAGAATAAAAAGACAAATTTTGCTAAGCAAAATAAATAGTTTAAACAAAATAATCAGGCACAGTTTTAACCACTTTCAAAACAAACAATTATATACAAATAGGAGTATGACTCTTTTATTCTTTAATATAGTCTTGTCAAGCCTTATTTGCAACACTTCTGTAGTACTTAGGTCAATTTTTGATAAGCACCAGGAGTGAATAACTAACTGCATTTGTTTTAAAATATTTTATAATTCTAACTATTCACTATTTTGCTTAGGTCATTCAAAATAAACATTACTAATCAATATAACAATACTGTACACTCTAATAAAAAATTGGGTAATACACAGAGAATAGATAATTCTTAAAAGAAGAAATACAAAGATCCACTAAACATGACCAAATATTCAACCCTGGTATAATCGAGGAAATGTGAGCAAAAGTGACACACATTTTGTCCTTCACATTTGCAAAGTTTGGTAAATAACATCAACAAGTTGAAGAAGCTGCACATACAGAATTATTTAGATTATTTTTTAAAAACCTGGAAAGTAAATGCTCATCAATTAAAGTAAATTGAAGTCTGTCTATACAATGAGACACTTTGTGGCCATTGAAAACAGTGAGCTTGATCACCTTTGTGTTGTATTGGGAGTCTTTAGGACTGCACTTAGGTTTAATGACTTAACTAGGGCTCACAGAACTCAGAAAAGCTCTTTACTCATATTGTCATTTATGAAAGCAAGAGGACACAAAAATCAGCAAAGGGCATAGACTACAGTCCCGGAGAAACCAGGCTCAAGTTTCCAGTTGTCTTCCCAGTGGAGTCACTTGGACGTGTTTAATTTCTCAGCAATGATATGTGACAACACAGTGAGGTGTTGCCAACGTAAGGAAGCTCGCTCGAGTCTTGGTATCCAGGTTTTTATTGAGGGGTTAGTCACATGGAGCACCCACATGTCTAACTTTAGCTATTTAGTTTCCAGCTTCAGAGATCAAAATCATACAGAATAGCCCAAAATTTCAGGCATAACAAAAACAGACATTCATTATAAACCATTATAAATGTGATATGGGGTTAGCATAAACAATCTGGCATGGCCCAAAGCTTCAGTATGCAAAGACACTCTTATCAGGCAAGAAATCCCATGAGCTCAGAGGTATTAGGATCAATCAAGGGCCAGTCCTAAAAGTCTTTAAAATGGGGCAGTCCCTAAACCCACTGAATTAACCCTTTATTGCACAGTCTTTAGTTTCTTTTTTGGTCTGCCAAAATACTCCAAAGTGGCACAACACACTCTCATCAATAACTGACTGACTATGGCAGAAATTGACAATAATTATTATGAAAGAAGCAGTGTAAATGGTTGTGAGTGAGGAAAGATGAAATGATGTGGGTTCATATTCCTACAAAATCATCTCTGCAACATTGGATGTGCAGGTATTCAGTTTATAAGTTTCCTGGCCTGTCCCTTTTTGAATGTGGCCCCCAAACTTTATTTTTACTGCAACCCATAGCATGAAATGTATTTTACTTTGCGATTTAGTGCATAATTGGACTAAACAAACATATACTATTGAAGCAAATTTTATGAAAAAACTCTTACCTTTACACAAGCAATAAATGCACTCTGATATTTCCAATCTCATTCCAGTCCAGTCTATCCTATATTACTTATAAAATGCTAGACTAATTCACCAAATCAATTTCATATTTCATGAATAGATAATAGCCCTCAGTTTAAGACATATTGCCTACTTCTAAATTGTAGACATTCATTTTTGACATAGAAAGATTTCATGAAATATTATGAATAAAAAAGCAAGTTAGAGAGTAATATATTACCCTATTATGATTCACTCTGTGTAAAATGTTACATATACATATAGAAAGAGAGAGAGAGAGAGGAGAGAGAAAGGTGCTTATAAAGTTATTTATCAGAATGGTAATCAATGCCATGAAAGTAACTTTTAGTTACTTTGGAAGTAACTCAGGAAGTGGGATTTGTAAGTACTACAATCTTATTAAACTTATCTGTTCTTTGAATTTACTTTTTGGCACAACATTTTTAAAATTTTGTAAACAAAACAAGAAAGCCATTTGTAAAAATAGTCTCAAAATATAAAAGGTAACTAATGATCCTCCCTCATTCATGCCAAATTATATTTAATAGATTGATCAAATAGAATTACCAAGACTTAAAATCAGTGTCATTTTCTAAAAACTTCATATCATTTCTTTAGAGCATTTATTAAAGATAAGTGAGAAACAAATTTTCCCTTTTTGCCATCAAACCTTTTAAAAAATCCACTCTCTTGGAGTTCCAGTCAAGATGGGGCTAGGTAAAAGCAGGGTTCACCTCCTTCCATGACTGCATTAAAATTACAACCAAATTATAAAACAAACAACGTGAAGAACCACCTGAAGTCTAGCTGATCATAACACATACATCTATAAGGATGTAAAGAAAAAGCCACATCGAGACTGGTTGGAATGACAGAGATATGAAGTGGGCGGGGCCTGCACCTGTGCCTGGCAGTTGAACACTGGAGAGAGAGGACTGCAGAGGCCCCGCTGAAGGAATGAGGGGCCATAGCCCCACACAGGGGTTCCCAGCAGGGTTCCAGGGAAGAAGAGTTCCCACAAAATCTGCCTTTAAAAATCAGGGGATTCTGGCCAACCGGGTGAGCTAAAAGGAACTGGAAAACCCAGACATCCCCCTTAAGGGGCCCCCACGCAGACTCACTTGCTCACAGATACTCTCACTGGGCTCCTGTGGAGGGTCGGCAGTTCATGGGGCATAAGAGACATATGGCAAAAGACTGAGTTTTGTAGCGCTGGAGGAGGGCTGGAGGGACAGCTGCCATTGCTCCCTTGTTGGGCCCTCCTCCAAGGTAGTCTGCAGTTGGTGCTACCTTGCCTATTTTGACCCGTCCCCTTCAACAGCCAATTCTGAAGCTGCATTGTCCTGGTGAGATAGACCTGCTCTAGCCCGTGTCTCCCTGAGACCCTACCCCATCTAGCCCGCAAATTGCCTATGCTGGGCCATTGCTAGGCAGCCAGCCCCACTTTGCACCTTCCCTGGGCCTGGCATTTGTGGACAGGCATTAGCTCTCAGCTTGCGCTGCCTACGCCCATATTTTGTTGGACACTTTTGGTGGTAGGCCACTGGTGCCAGCCAAACTATAGTGTCTTTTGGGCAGATTGCTGAGGTCCGTGCACCAGGGCCAGATCATGGCTAGCTTCTCTGTGATCTGTGACTTGCAGGAACCCGCAGGCTTAACACTGGCAGCAATCTGCACTGGCCCGATGGAATTGCCTTGCTCCACTGCACTGGCTGGATGAAATATGCATGCTTACCCTGGGTCCCTGCTCCCCCGAACTTCCATACCAACCAAAGGCTCTTATAGCTGTGGAGACTTATGGGAAACTGACAGACAGCCTCAGGCCTTGAGGTGCACTGTTCCTTTTGCTAGGCTGCCCTATGGTCAGTATTGGGGGTAATCGACCTCGGCTCACATCGTGGTCTCTCCCACTTGCCTCTAGATCCGGCACAAGCAGCAACAATTTGTGGATCACTTTGTAGCTTCTACTATGTAGCCCCAAACAATCAAAGGCAGCAACTGATCTTGACTTACATGCGGAATCTAGGGAACATAAGAAATGATCAAACTAAATGAAACAGACTCAAAGATACAGAGGATGAACTGGTGATTGTCAGAGGTTGGGGGGCCAGGTGAAAAAGATGAAGGGATAAAGAAGGACAAATTAGTAGTTACCAAACAGTCACAGTGATGTAGAATACAGTTAAGAAAGAGTCAATATTATTGTAAAGGTTGTGTGTAGTGCCAGATGGGTGCAAGAGTAATCGGGGGATTACATCATAAATTATATAAATGTCTAGCCATTGCACTGTATATCTGAAACTAATATAAAGTAAAAAAATTAATAAAAAATAAATTAAAAATTACTCTCAGATGCTGTTATTCTTATCATAGTGTTAAATATTATTAAAACCTAAATAAGATAATTTGGAATATGGTTAAATAAATACATAAAATATTAATCTTAAAACAAATGCATAACTAAAATAGCCTTCTCTGTTTTCTGACAAAGGGAACCTATAAGTAACAGTAAGCTTCGATGGTGATAATTTATTATCATTATGATAACTCTAAAACACTAAGATTTTTAATTCATTCATATATCAGACATTGGTGTGAAAGAAGACCCAGTAAATTTAATTAAAAAAATAATAAGAAGAATATAGTCCACTTTTTTGGAACACAAAGAACCAAATTTAAAATCATAATATTATTATATTTAGGATAATTTAATAGTGAGTACATTATACTCTTTGCAAGAAACTGGAAATCCTAATGGTTTAAATTGCAATTCTCTAATAGTTTAACTGAAACAAGTCATTTTTTCATCCAGAATAGAGCTTGTGCACAAGCAACGAAGTTTGTTTATTCTCAGGGCAAACCTGTATTTCAGCAACTCCCATTACTTTCTCCACATCAAATCAGACACTTGCCTAGGTGACATATATGAAATTGAGTGATTAAAGAATTACAAAGCCTCCTTGAAGAAATAATTCCTGATCCTCCTATAATCAAATTTACATTCCTAAAAAATTTTACCACTTTCTTTTGTTCCCTTTGTAAAAGATCTCTGGATGGGTAAGGACATGCCAATAATACCTTGGCTTTTATTTGCATAGCTACTTTCCACCAAAATTACTTCTCTCTGTAAATACAGTGCAATGGAGGAAAAACCATATTCCTGTGTAAAGATTCCCTTTTTTTTTCATTTCCCTACATATTAACCTTTTATTGCTGAAAAAGTCTACTTCATTGTTAGCATCCAGGTCTACCCTCATTTATGTGGCTTCAAAGGCCAATATTCACTCAGAAAATATTTGAATTTCTCTTCATCTTGTGAAGATCTTCTTTTGTTGTGTAATTAAGGTGGCCTATAGCCAAACAAACATCTAACTGAGTCTCGTGGGAATTAATAAGCATGCTTTTCCAATGATTTGGGATTAGTGGTAGTTTTTGAAGGGTCTTAAGCTTAATAATGAAAATTTTGGTGTGTAACTGGATTACAATATTAAATGACCCAAGAGAATAAAGAAAGACCACATAACCCTAAGCTATCTGCCACTTAAGGGTTATGATCGCTTCAGTGCAAAATATAAAAATTGCATTATAATTGTTAAGATAAAATGTTTTCTAGTGAATTGATAACATTAATGTAAATTTTCTTATTTCATCTTTGCCTTTAAAATAATATGCTGAATCTAATGGAACAAATTTTACAGACATATGAGATTATAATGCAGCAATTCCAAATAATACTGTTGTGAAGACAGGTTGTATAATTTACATTAAGCTGATTTTGAAGCATCACTCCTTCATTTCTTTTTCAGATAAAGTATGTATAAAAATATAACAAATCTACCACTAAATGTGTATGTATTCTACGATTAATTCTGAATATTTAATGATATATTCACAGATCTGCTCAGTTTGTGGAGGAAAATTTAATAAACACATGTTTTAGAAACAATAGATTAGTCCTGCCAAAGAAGACTGTCTTTCTAAGTTAATAATCAAAGTTCCAAAAATGATAATAAAGTTATGAGCCATATGCCTGGAACAAATGGATTTTTTTCTCACCTTTGACTCCAGACAAAAAAAAACAAAAAGAGGAGAGGGGAGGTTTCAGTCACACCATATTTAATCCAATTTGCTTTGGGTTTAATCTCCAAAACAAGGCTGGTCGGCTAATTCCCAATTATAATGGCACATGTAATCAGAGTCCTCATTAACAAAGACTGACTATATTGTCTATTAGGAATGAAAATTTGAAATGCAAATTCAGCAAATCAAAACGTTAAATGAGCTCCTATCCAAGATGGTTAGAGCTCCCGCCAGGGCAGACCACGCTGGCGGACACCTGCCCTGGGTTTTCCCTCCAGGTGAATGTTTCTTCGGTTCCAGTCTTTGCCTCCTAATTGACCTGCTTATGATCTCTGCTTCAATTAACATATGCTTATTAGTAATGGCTGGTTAAAGATTTCAACTGCAGCAGTTTACAAAGTCTAATAGAGATGAACTCCACAGGAAAGACGAAGCCACTATTTCCCTCATCAGCAAAGTCACACTGGTTAGAATGCCTGTGGTAGAAATTACATGATTTTTCACACTGTCTGATGTATGGAAATTATTACTAATTGATATTGGAAATCAATGCATACATGACTTTAGGCCTCATATACAGTGAGAAAGATACAATACATGATGAATCTGTTTTCCCTTTGAGCAAGTAATTTCTAATTTGGTTTTAGGAATAAGAGAAAGTGAGAAAACTTCTCTAGCTGGATGAATGGCCAATGGCTTTGGGTTTATTTTGAATTTGAAATATAACTTTTTTTTTTTCAGAGTAATTTCATACAACAGAATGGGATATATTGCACTTGACAAAAACATCCCTTAAGTCTTAATAGGTAATGATGTTTTTAAAAGATTATATTCAGAGTTTATATTTTGATCACTGAACACCCCTTCTTAATTTCTAAGGTAACAACACTGGATTTTAAAGAGCTAAAATGTTGGAGTAGCTTCCATTTTTATTTCTAGTCATATAGTTTGTTGAAGATAAATTTTGTTTTCTCTGAAGTATTTTTTTATTCAGAATTAATGTTTGACCAATTATAAATTTCAATTTTCACATCTTATTGATCAGGAAATAGTAATTTGGCTATTTCTAACCAAGGAGCAGCTATACCTTGATTATATAACTTGGAGCTGATTGATCAGATTCATTCTTAAATCATTGTCTATAGTGATCATTCTGTCTCTAACAGGAGATAAAAGACTGTTCTGAGCCTCAGGAGGCCTTGGGCAGTCACTCTTTATAGGATCTTAGACAAATGTATTAGTTTTCTATTGCTGGGTACAAAACAATACAAATTCAGCAGTTCAAAACAACACCCATTTGTTAGTGTACAATGTTGCATGTAGGTCAGAAATCTAGTCAAGGTATTGGATTCTCTGTTCAAGAGCTGAAATTTAGGTGTCGTTCAGGGCAACAGTTGTCCTCTGGGGCTTTGGGTACTCTCTCTCTCTCTCTCAAACCAGTGGGAGAAAATTCTGCTTTAAAGGATTTCTGTGATTAGGTCACACTCACTCAGATAAATCTCTCTATTATTAGGGGCCACTAGGCCATACAACAGCCTAGTCATGAGAGTAAAGTCCATCATATTCACAGTCCTGGGGATTGTGTATCATATACACACTAGGGAGGTGACAAATCTCAGAATTCTGCCTACCACAGCAAGTCACCTAGCTTCTTTTGGCCTCATTTTCCTAATGCAAAGTGAGAGGTTGGACTAGATAAGTTCTGCCTCCTTTTACCCATATCTCCAAATTTCCAGGGCCAAATAATTATAAACACATGACTCATAGACAAAAACCACCAGTTAATTGCTTTGCACTCAATTGGGCTATTTTATTGGGTTGGTTAGTTGGTTTTTAAAAAATTAAATTGTCCTAGTACAACGGTTACTAGGATTTCTAGGTAAAATAAAAGAGAATGACCCATGTTCTCTAATTTTAATAAACAACAAAATAGCCTCAGAGACAAAATAAAAACTTATGAGGTGTACAGCAGTGTACAAAGCACAATAATGACATGCATTCCGTGCTTGTTCAGAACTGAAAGCTCAGTATTAGCCGTGGTAAAAAAAAATGTTGATTGAAAATTTTATTTTCACCTGGTTCTATGAGTAGTATGGAGTCCTAACAAGGCAATGCGCATGGATTTTTGATGAAGTTCTTTTCTCAGAGTTCTTCTGATATTTTTCAAAATTTATTAAATTTCCCAACAAAAATCCATCTTTTTAAAAATTCCATTACGAGGACGTCTTCCCTCTACCTTGCTTAACCCTAAGTAAAACAGTCACATTTTAATACATCCGGTTTTCTAAAGCAATTTCCAAACGACCCATAATCTAACTTTGAAACTTGTGACACATGCATTCCTTTGCGTTTTTAAATTAAGTTTTACGCAGGCTCATTCTTCCAGCCTTGGAGCAGTATGCGTTGCTTCAGCATTGCTCAAAACTATCTTCTCATATTAGGTGAGAGAGCGACCTGAACGGCCTAATCAGGCATTTGCATGTGTCTAACTTTCAAAAGTAAAGACAATAAGAAAGCAGCAAATATAATTCCTTTTCTTCTTTCTAGGCTCTGGGATTAAGTCAAGGAAAAATGAAAGTTTAAAAAGTGCTTCTTTGCTTGGTGATGGATTACAAGAAATAATTGTGTTAATTTCAGAGTTGGACATTATAGCTTTATCTTGTTGATATTTACATCGGGGAACCCCCCCCCCCGCCACATTTTGGGTATACAGGAGCAAGAGGTAAGAGCATATAATATTCCTTTGTTATGGGAATATACATTTATTTTTTTCTAGCTGAAATAATAAACAAGATCACTTTGGTCAAAGGTATTTTGTAATGAATTGCAATGAAAATGTATTTGATGTGGGCTTATATACATGATTAAACTCTTAGATGCTGTTAATATATTACTGATCACATATATTGAGCTCTAAAAACACTGAAAGCCCAGGTGAGCATTTGAATTTCTTAAATTTAATCTCTGGGTGTTTAAGATTGGGTATATTTAAATAAACATTCTTTTTATAAACAGCCTGCTTTTCCTCCTTCTCAACATGTGGTCCTTTGTTCTATTTGAAATTCAGTTTTAGTCCCTTGACACTCACTTACTACACATGGGAGCCTATTATAGAATTAGGAGGCGGATAACAAAAACTATTACCTTAAAATGACCATATTCTACTTCTAGTGAAATGTATTTATTTGAGGCATCTCCACAATCAAATGTATTTATTGGCTTTTCTTTCTTTGATAGCAGTCGGTAAAATGTTTAGAATCTAGTTATATAGACCTAGCCACACTTGAATAATACTGGGTTTTAAACTCTTCTGTAAAAATAAAAAGATAACAAATATTTGAGAGTTTATAATGTTTTGTGTCTTTCCAATTTTGAAAAGTCTCGGACACCTTCACATCTCCATGAGGGAGAGGAAATCTCTACCTCTGAAGCACTAAATTCTGCATTTCTCTTCTGAATTTCAGTCTCTGGAGTCAGATATATGAGTAGGGAAAACATACTTAATCTAAGACATAGTTTTTTCCTTTGTAAAATAGAGATAATTATAGCATTCATCTTAATGAATTGTTTTAACTATTTAATGAGCTAATATGTATAAAATACCAGCACAGTTTGCTACAGAGTAAACGTTTAGCAACTACTACTGTTATTTTGCTACTGTTTAGGTCTGAATTAATTCACCTCAATAATACATCAATCTTAGCATTTTAAAAAATATAGTTCAAGTAGTCAATAGTGTTTCTAATTTACCAGCCCCAAGAAACATTCTCATACCCCAAACTCAGGATTAAATGAATAATGTGTGCAAAAGGACAAGGATTTTCCTGGAGCAGAACTCAAGAAGTGCTCATCACTTTTTATTCTCAGAATGGCCCAGTGATACCACCTACTGAAAATTAATCACCTCCATTTGGAAGTATTTTTTCCAGTCAATTTTGTATACATAATTAAGTGTGCATTATATATTTGTTTATTCCATCATTCCACGATTGGTCACCCACTATAAAATACAAAAAAGTAATAATAGTATTTGCAGATAAAATGGAAACAATAGTGGTAGCTGGCAGGATGATATATTTCTTATGTCTCTATGTCCATCTCTATTTATTTATTATCATCTTTTCTACTTTAGTTACCTCTAACGCTAATTGTTAAACTTGGCTTTCTTTTCACTTCTTCCCCTGCCACTAGGCGCTACTCCAAGCTACTGTCATCTCTCACCTACCATACAGATGTGCCTCCATACTGATATTTCAATATCCAATTCTGCCCATCTTTAATTCATTCTTCAGAAAAACACACAAAACAAATATAATCTTGTTCTTAAGACCCTTTATTCTACTTCAGAATTATTAAGTGGCAGAGAGACAGAGTGAAAGAGAGAGAAAGAGAGAGGGAGGGAGGGAGGAGGAGGAGAAAAGGACGTTCGGCTTTAATAAATACCCAGATTCTTGTAGTCTAATACTTTCAGCATACCCTTAATTTTGTTTTATATTAGAACATTTATTTATTTTGGGAGGTATCATAATCTTTTTAGTTCCTACAGATGCTGAATATCTTAATTTGGTGCTGTCTCAAAGGCTTCCTGAAGATTCAGGGAGGATACTCACATCTTCAACAGACCCAGCCATTGCCACTGGACTGATCCTAGGGCAGGCTATTGATGGGTCACCATCTTTCCCAGTCTTTCCTTTTTGGTGGTACCCTAGAGACATACACTTCCAGGTTAAACTCAGGAGCTTGCTCTGTTTCTGCCTTGACCCCCTAACCTGTACTTTTCAGCCCAGCAGAGGTGGGTGGGGCACTGTTGGGAAGGGTGGTCCCTAGACCAAGGCATACTTTATCCCAATTCTTTGGCTTGTCTTCTGTCTTTTTGTCTAGAGAGTGACAACATTTTTGATATGAGGTCAGCACAGACAGAGAATGTGCACCAGTATCCACTTGCCTTAAAGTTAAGCTGCAAACATTTCTTTTGCCTGAGGGTTTATGCACCTTATGTTGGCCCCCATCAGATCCGACTCCACTTCACCTCAGCAAATAAATTGTAGTCAAAGTTCAAAACCACACTTGATCATCATAAAAATATTGTTTATGTTTTTGGTTGTAAAGGCTTTGACTAATTTAGACAATAGTCTGATGGCCATCTAACAGTGGTTCTCAACCTTGGCTGTGCAATGGAAATATTTGAGGGAATTTAGAAGCTATTATTGCCTGGGTCCCTCTCCCAGAGATTCAGGCAAAACCAATCTGGGGGTGAGTGAGGTGTTTTAAATCTCCTGATGTGAGTCTAGTTGTAGTCAAGGTTGATATCCACTAATGTAGAGAGAGTCTAAGTATATGGTTAATGAAATCAGAGGCAGCCAGATCCAGAGAGATTTATTCTGTGCTTTTCTCCAGCTACACTGACCCATGTACCGACCTCCTGCACTTCAATCACTCTTTCCCTCAGTTCCTCTAACGCCCTCGCTCTTCCAATTTTAACCCTTTTGCACAGTCTGATCCTTCTGCCTGAATCAGCACACGCTCCCTGCCCACTTCAATGCCTTTAGCTTCAATTCCAATTACAATGTCCTAGAGAAAATCTTGCTTTACCAGACAGTATGTGTTCTTTGTCGTAGCAGCATAGTATTCCCTTCACAGCATGGATTCCATTGGAGAGGCAGATAACCAAGGCTCTTGGCTCATACACCTTGACACAGAACTGCTTGGGTCCAAGTCCTGGAATCATCACATCCTACCTGTTGGTCTTAGGAAAGTTATTTAATCCTCCTGTGCCACATCTTTAAATGGGCACCATAGATGTATTTACCTTATAAATTTGGTAGGACTATGATGTGAGCTAATACAAGGAGAACACTTAGAATAGTGGCTACCACACAATAAGTACTATGAAGTATCCCTGTTTAATTTTAGTTAAATAATTTATTGTTTAATATTTGTTTCTCTCACCAGAAATACAGGAATATGTGTTGATTGAACACATGAATAAATAATACAAATAAAATAGCTATAGACAGGGTAAGGTCAGATATTTGGTGACAGAAGGAAATTTAACTTTGGGTAGTGAACACACAATTCAATATACATATGGCATGTTGAATCGTACACTTGAAACCTGTTTGATTTTATTAACTAATGTCACCCCAATAATTTCAATAAAAATAATAATAATGAACATGTAGTACATAGTCTTTCTCACATTATTTTATAAACATTCTCTCATTATTCATTGTCACGCAAATGTGTAAATTTTAAAGTGTGAATAATTATAAATGAATAATTTCCCAATTTGGAGGGTTGTTTCTATGTTTTAATAGAACTTCCAAAATACAATGATGGGATTTTTCTTTTAACATTTTTTCCCTTGAAGAGTCAAAATTTAGAATGAAATAAATAGCCAAAGTTTTAATTGCAGAATTTGGCAACTACATAATTCAAGAACTGGGTCTTGAGTAAACAGGAATTGACGATGCCTTGTTAGTGTGTACGAAATATTAAATAATAATATCAGCATAAAGTTTAGTAGTTCTTAAATATTACATAAAATGAATAAACCATTGAACACATACCTGAGGGCTCCTGCCCCTTAACTTTTAAGTTAAATTGATTTTATGTTTAATTTACGAATGCTCAAAAATATTATGAGATGTAAAGGAAAACGCAACCTCATAAATCAACGCGTTCTGGATTGCCAGTTTAATTTTCATACTGACTTAGCGCCAGACTAGTGGTATCTACGAGAAGCAGAAAACATAGAGTCATCCCTGGATCAAGGGTCAGGTAGCTGAAGAACTTCCTTTGATTAGTCTCTATGGTAGGCCAAATAAGCCCATTGATAAACTAGAGTTCTGATTTTGGTTGATACCTCATTCTTACACTACTTACATTAATGGAATATGTTGCTTTTGTTGTAGTTGATGGCACAAGAGAGTGAGTAGTAAATTAAACCTCTTAATAAAAAAATTGAACACCTAGAAATTTCAAGCATTTTGGTGTAAAGTAGATAGAAACTTACTTTAGTGACCACTTGATTTAGAAATTGTCATTAAGCAGGAAATGTCATATACATACACATTTAAAGCTATTAAAAAGAGTTGTTTTTATTAGTAACAGAAGTTTGTTTCTAATTTATGTAATCTTACTAATTTATGTATTAAATGTATCTATGTAAGCCAAATTTAAAATTCTTTTTAGAAAATAGTTCCTTTTTAAAAAACGAATCCTACATAAACCAACTAATAAATAACAGAAATTCTGAAATCAAAATGATTAAATTTTTTGCCAGGCTCTATGACTTGATACCTGGGTGAACTTGGTCAAGTTGTGAAGTGAATTAATGCACAAAAAGTATTTTTTATGGTGCTAGGTATAGCGTTCAATAAATATTAGCTGTACTCACATTATAATGACAGCAACGGCAACAAAAACAATAACAGTAATACATGTGACATAAGATAATTTTCAAACATTAAGTTTTTATTTCACTTTATTTTTTAATTTTACTCCTTTTATTTTGTTTCGAATGCTTATTATGCGCCATACACGTTTTCAAGTGTTTTCTCTGTGTTGCTTCTT
Organism: Eonycteris spelaea; assembly: GCA_003508835.1. Taxonomy (NCBI): domain Eukaryota; kingdom Metazoa; phylum Chordata; class Mammalia; order Chiroptera; family Pteropodidae; genus Eonycteris; species Eonycteris spelaea. Next base: position 24,668,935 of record PUFA01000002.1, on the reverse strand, counting down.
TAATTGTCACAAAAACCAATTAAGGTAGATGCTAATATAACTGTCATTTTGTAGATGAAGAAAATGAGGCATGAGAATAAAATGACCTGACCAAAGACCCAGAGGTTTTAATGGAGAAGCCATCCTTACTGGTCTTTACTGAACCATCTCGGTGATTAGCCTACACTCTTCTTTCCATCTAGAAGGGAGGAGTGTCCTGGCTGGCAGCCGCCGCATATGGAATGCTCAGTCTGGCAAGCTACTTCCTCTTTGCCTGGGGCCTGCTGCACTACTAGTTGTGGGACAGCTTTCCAAGAGTCAGATGGTTTGTTCTCATATCTGCTAATGTGATTGTACTTGTCAAGGTTGGCATGTAAATCAACTGTTACTTCAATACTACATGAATCAATAAAATGTGTATGAGAAAAGGCAGAAGATTGTTTCTGTGGATCCAAAATTTAATCCTTTATTAATAAATATTTGGATTTGGGCTAGATGAGACAAATGTCAAGGCTAAAGAAAACATCATGAAACTCTAGGAAGGGTCTGTATTCAGATTGTCTTTAAATTCTCTGGGTACTTTCAGGGACGTGGACATATGCCTTCTGGGATGATTTGGCAAGACTGGAGAAGCTCTTATCAGCAGAGCCATTCTTAAACCCAGGAATTGGCCCTGTGCCCTAGAAGGGTGAATGAAAGTACATGAAGTATTTTATATGTCATTTTAATGATTTTCAGCTTGAACCAACTTTCCCAATTCATAAGCCAATCACTAGTCCTAATTGTGTCAGATGAGTTCTATTGCACACCACAAGACTATAGAAAACTAGAGATAATTATCAGATCTATTGCTTTGTAGTGAAAAGAAAATGCTAAATATAAAAAAACCACAAGAGAGTCGTATCCAACAATTTTTTTTAAAACTTACTAACAATAATAAAACCAATGTATAAAAAGTAAAACATACTGAGCGAAAAATTTAAATTCTACAGAATTAAGATAAAGAATAGACAAGAGATAACAAATGGTGCCGAGGATTTGGAGAAAAGGGCACTCTTATGTACTATTGGTGGGGATGTAAACTGGTACAGCCACTATGAAAAACAGTAGAGAGGTTCCTCAAGAAATTAAAAAAAAACTACCATATGATTTGGCAATCTCCCTTCTGGCCATATAGCTAAAAGAAATGAACTCATTATCTCAAAGAGAAATCCGCTCTCCCATGTCTACTGCGCATTATTCACAATTGCCAACGTATGGAAACAACCTAAGCGTCCATCGGTGGACGAATGGGCAAGAAAATGTGCTATGCATATTCCACCCTGAAAGGATGAATTCCTGTTACACGATAACATGGATGAATCTGGAGAACATCGTGCTAAGTGAAATAAGCCGCACCACATATTGTGTGGTATCACATACATGGGGAATCTTTAAAAGAAACAAAAGTTGAATTCATACAAGCAAAGGACAAAAGTGGTTACCAGGGGCAGGGCGTGGGGGAATAGGGAGTGATTTCTAAAGGATAAAAACTTTCCGTTATAAGATGAATAAGATCTGAGGATCTAATGTAAAACATGGATTATAGTTGTAACATTATATTCTAATTAATATATTATATTATGTTAATATATTACAATTAATATTCTGAGAGGACTTCAATGTTCTCATGAAAAACAAGCAAACATAAAGTTAATATATGAGGTGATAACGTGTTAATTAACTTGATGAAGCAATCCTTTCGTAACGAATAGGTATATCAGATCATCACATTGTCTACTTTATATAGCTTAAATTCTTTTTGTCAATTATACTTCAATAAAGCTAAAAAAGTAAAAGAATTATTGCACTTTTATAAATAAAGAATCAATATTCCTTAGGATCAGATAGAATACCCCTGCTGTTCCGGCCCCTATCTATTTTTCTAACTTTACCTCCTATAACTCTGCCCCTCTGTATGCCATGCCACTATGTGGTTTATGAAATGGATCATTTGTTAGCTATCAAGGCAGAGTATAAAATTCTCTATCGCTATTGTACTTTCTCATTTCACCATGAAATCAACAAAGACTTATCCTGATTCTGGGTGAGGTTCTCAAAACATGGCTTTGAGCCTGCTAAAACACTGATGCCTTTACTTATCTGCATACCCATCTGTTTGTCCATCATCCATCCCTCCATTCTTTCAGTTTCTCAATACCATTGACTATGAGTTGGTACATTAGTTTTGTATTGCTGGATAACAAATTTCCATAAACTTCTCAGCTTAAAACCCTCCAGTTCTTAGCTTATGACTCTGTAGGTTGGAAGTCTCGTCATGGCCTGACTGAGTTCCCTGCTCAGTCTCACAAGGCCAAAATCAAGGTGTCAGCGGAATTACATCCCTTTCTGAAATGTCTGGGGGAAAAGCCCATTTCAAGCTCATTCTTCTTATTGGCAAAATTTAGTTTCTTGCAATTGTAGGACATCAGTCCTGGCGTCTGAGGGATGTCAGTTTGCAGCTGCTCTGAGGTCTCAGAGGCTGCCTGCATTCCTTGACAAGGCCTCAGCCATCTTCGAGCCAGAAATGATATATAAAATCCTAGTGCTTTGAACCTCTGACTTCCTCTTCTGCATTCGGCCAGAGAAAACTCCTGCTTTTTAAGGGCTTATGTGATTAGGTCACGTCCACTGGGATAATCTCTTTCTGAAAGTCAACTGTGTCATAAATATAACATAGCCTAATCATAGAAGTAGAATCAGCAAGTTATAGTGTTAACAACGATGAAAGGAATGAGCCCAGTGGGATGAGGTGGGGGGCAGGAAACTGCAAATCTTGGGGCACATTTGGACATTATATTTTAATTCCATTTAAATTTATGTCCCTCTTTTGCCTTTATCATGTGTTCTTCACTGTGTTGTAATATAATATAATATAATTTATATATATATATATAAATATATATATAAATATATATATTTATGTATATATATAACATTTTACTATATATATAACATTTATATATATATAAAATATATATATAAAATATAAAAAATATAAAATATAAAATATATATATTAAAAATATATATATATATTTCTAACAAATAGAAATGCACTATGGACATTTTAAAATATATATATATAAAATATAAAATATAAAAAATATAAAATATATATATAAAACATATATATATATTTCTAACAAATAGAAATGTACTATGGACATTTTAGAAAAGCTATCCTGGCAGTAGGGAATAGGATGACTTATTGGAGGACTTGTTTCCCTGGAAGGGGAAAAACAGTTGAGAGGTTGGGAGTTGGAATGATGACATGGGTCTGAGCCACTGGGATGCCAGTGTGAACAGGGAGGAGAGGACAAGAGATGTTAAGGAGGAACATCAATAGTACTTAATTACCAATTGGACTGGGAGCTGGTCATCTAGGGGAGACCCAGATTTCTGGTCTCAGTAACTGAATAGGCAATGGGACCTTTCACTGATGATAAAGAATACAGGAAAGAACGAACTTGGGGGAGGAAGGGGAGAAATTTCTAATTCAGTTTTGGGCCTGTTAAATTTGAGCGGTTCACAGCACAATGTCTTGGACATGTGTAATAGATATGTGGCTACATGGGTCTTGGGCTCAGCAGAGAAGTCTGAGATTCACAGATTAGAGGAAGGGTAGACATGCCCCATGATAAATATTTAGAATAAGAAGAGAAATGGGTCTAGAACAAACACTGGGGGACTTTAGAATTTAAAGTATGAGCGGTAGGAGAGGGAGAACAACAAAGAAAAAAAATGTGTAGAAATAAATCTGGATAAATCCTAGAAAGGAAAGAATTTAAATAGAATTTTAAAAGAATTTATCAAATGCAGTAATGATTTTCATAATGATGATGACTGTAATAAATAATAGCAATTATATTTATTGAGTGCCTGAAAGGTATATCTTGCTATCATATTCAAAACAAATTATTATCTTTTAACATCTCTGAATTATGGGCATTATCATTCCTGCTTTATATATGAATAAATTAAGTCCTAGGGAGCATAAGAAACTGGCCTAGGTCAGAGAGCCACAAATCTTACCTTGCCTGAGATTTAAACTCAGAGAAATTCGATACTAAAACACATAATTTTTTAAACATACCATAATGCTTTCTTACTGTTAAGTCAAGTAAGACCTAAAAAAAATGTATTTTACTAACAATTAAAAGATCACTTTTTAAGTGATCTTTTCTATTGGCACAGGGCCAACGTGTGTGTGTGTGTGTGTGTGTGTGTGTGTGTGTGTGTGTGTGTTAGGGGATCTTCAAATATCTGAAACGTAGTGTGGCTGAAATGTAAATGGGAGGTAAATAATTTGACAATATAAGCTATATTTTCAAGCAGCTTAGCTGTAAAGGGTGTGTGAGCAGCAGTAAAGAAAGGAAGGCAGCATTAAGAGAAAGTCATTATGAGGGAGACTAAATATTTTAATGATATAAGTAAAATGTTTCTTTTTGATAAAAAAAGAAAATCATTATGTTTTAGTTATTATTATTTGCCGTGGTGTATTTTTATTATAACAACACAGTTTGCTAAGGTACTCAGTTTTGAGGAAAGCCCAGAGCTGGGCTTACACGTCCATAATGCTGACTCAGTCCTAGCTTCCGGTGTGGCCTTTCACTGAAGGCTCTCGTTCCTCCTCTGTTGCAGGGGTAAAAACACCGACCCTAAAGAACTCTCGGGACACTTAAATAAACTGATTTATGTGAAGTGCCAAACGTAGTGTTCAAAATCAATTCAGTAGCCACCTGACTATAAATATATAGGGAGTGATATTATTTATTTTGCATTTTTAAAGCCAAAAACAGAGCAGGTACTCAATGAATGAATGAATGATATATGGCAGGTATTTGTTAACTTATCTATATCTCTTCTTTTCATGGTGAGGGACGATGTTTTATCCTTCTCAATACTGTTTGCCCAGTCCTATACTCCTGAGCACAGACTGTGAACTCTATAAAGGTTTCCTGATAGACCTAATGAAAAGCTAGGAGTAAGATTAATTTCAAACAATGAGTATTAATCATATGTAATGAGTTTATCATTGTGCCAGGAATTAGATATTTATGCTAAAAATAGATGAAACACATACCTAGAATATGATAATGGGTCTTTGTCAGGGCATAATAGTGTTTAGTTGATGATGTGAACATGTAAACAGAGAGGGAGAAAGCTACCATTATTGATTGCTTTCCTATTGTTGGCTTTATATGTAGAAATTTAGCTGAAAATATAGCTCTATGGTCATAATAAATCAGGAGCAGGCGGTGTATATGGAAGTTCTAATCCGATCCATCCATATAAGCAGCAGCTGTGGTGTGCGCAGTGCAACCTGCCCAAATCACACACAGGGCCCAATTATTGAGCCACGGGGAATTGGAATCACCAAATCTTAGGGTCAAGTTTAATTAAACCACACATAGAAAGACATGACTGACTTTGTGAAGGACAGACAAGATGAGAAGCAGTAGAATAATTCTGTCAGGCCTGATGGCACACATGTATAGTCTCGTTCACAGTGTCATCTTTAAAAATTGAGGACAATACATAAGTGTAACTGGAGCTAATGCTTCTGAAAGTCTCCTTTGGATCTTTGCACTCTCGACTTTTATTTTCTGCTTACCTATAAAAGAATATAGTTCTTTCTTGATTTACTGGCACCTACTGTTTAAATTGCCGAATAGTTACTTGTTAAAGTACCACCATTAATACACCTTGGGATTTCTAGGACATTCCCTTTTCTTGACTCCTACATTCAGTTAGGATTCACATACTTTTTTAAAAAATTAAATTTTGTTGGGGTAAACATTGTGAATAACACTGTATAAATTTCAGGTGTACAACTTTATAATACGACATCTGTATATTCTATTCTGTGCTAACCCCTGAGGTCTATCTGTTTCTGTCACAGTTGATTTGACCCTTTATCCTCATCGTTCTCCCCTGCCTCCTTCCCGTCTGGTAACTACCACTCTGTTGTTTGTATCTATGAGTCTGTTTGTTTGTTTGTTTGTTCACTTATTACTTTTTGTTTTTATATCCCACATATGGAATCAGGTCCTTTTGCTTGAATCTCTTGAAGACCTTTTATATCTGTCTCCAAGTGGTCATTTGGTATAGTTACAAGGTCAGTTCTATGCCACAATATTTCCAGTACTTGGCATACCCCTAGCACCTAGTAGACACTTAATACATGTCTTTTGAAGGCAGGAATCATTTATTTCTCTTTATTCTTTATGCCACTGTCTTTGTCCTTACCATAGCTTATTTAGATCAGTGCAATGATCTAACTACTCTCGCTGTCTCTAGTCTTAGCCAGTTCATCTTTTATCTTGAGGCCAGAGTGATCTCTTAAAAATACTAATTTCATCATGTCACCCTTAATAGGATCTCTTAAGGATTCTGTTCAGGATTCAAATCCCCAACAGTTTCTTATTATCTATAGAAGAAAATCTAGATTTTATAGGATGACATTTATGATTCTCCATGATTGAGTCCCTAGCCATTTTTATACATTGCATACCACTTCTTTTTTCCTTTCTTCTTTGATTCCCTCCTTTCTCATTTGGCATCCAGGATTTCAGTCACATTGAACCAATGAAAGGTCCAGTGTTTCCTGTGGTTTCCACAGTCTGAATCCTTCCTGGACCTCATGGTCTTTACTGGTCAGCTAGGGACCATTTGCTCACTTTTCAAGACTTAACTCAAGCCTCACTTCTTCTTTGAAGGAGATCTTGATCCTCAACTCCCAAAGAAGATATACATCTCTTGTTCATCTTGTTTAGTCTTCTGACAGATCATTTATGATATATTTTCTTCTTTGTTTTTATTAATGCTTTACTTGCTTTTATTAACTGTTTTTACTTGTTTACATTCTGCTTCTTCCAACTATGCTCTAAATCATGTAGCCGGTGTCCCAGACAGACTTATTTTTTCATTCACAATGCCTTATATAGAACCCAGGTGTATATAACATAATTAATAAATATTTGTGAAATAATTTAAAGGTTTTTTGTTTCTTATTTCTAGGTTATGACTATTTTATTGAGCTAAAACTTAAGCTTGCAAGTCAGAATCATGCCTTAAATCATTTGAAAATTCTCAGACATTGCATTTTTTCACTTAGTAGTGCTTAATATTGTTCATTACTGATGATGTTGATGTTGATTTTCTATAAACTCTGAAAATGTGATAAGCTCATTTTTCTAAAATGTGGAGCTAAATTCAGGATGAGCATCAACAATCTTGTGAAGTTTCTGGTATAACATAAGGAACTTAACATAGTTCTCATATATTAGAATAGCTGCCTCATTAACATATGCCGAGTAATTAAACAACTTGGGACAACCCACATAAGAATGAATGGGGTATTTTTTATTAGTTGAAATTTCATTAGCTCTTGTTACTGACTTTCTCCAGTGCCATTAACAAAAGGTCGCTGACAAATTTCTGTCAACACTTTAACACAGAAACACTTGGATAAAAAATAAACACCTCAACATATTGGTAGATTAAATATGATCATAAACTTCTTACAGTTTCTCCAATAAGGAGGTAGAATCCATCTTTTCTAATTCTTATATTTGTACTGATTTTATTTGTGGCATACTTTGACCAATAAATTAAGGTGGAAATGAAATCACATGAGTTCAAGAACCAAGGCTTCCATAGCTTCTATTTTGCCCTCTTGGAGCTTTGCCCAGGGTCTGCCATGTGGAGAATTTTGGCATGAAAATTACATGGAGAAAGAAGCCCAGACACTCAGCAATCCCAGGTGAGCTCAGCCCCAGCAAACCCATTAGCTAATGGCAACCACGTGCATAAGCTCAGGCACTAGCAGAGGAATCATCTAGTCAAGCCACACGACAGTGATAAATAATAAAGCATAGTTGTTTTAAGCCTCTAATTGTTAGGGTGGTTTGTTATGCAGCGAGAGGTAACTGGTAGAGACATGAAAACAAATGGCAGCTCTGGACTCCTTTTCCTAACAATCAAAGTGGAAGTATAAACAATCCAAATGTCTTTTCAGTGGCCCCAGAGATTCTGAATAAAGTAAGGTTATTCAGTGAGGTTATGAAAGCATTTTCAGCTTATTATGACAAGTGACAGAAATAGAAAAGGCTTGAGCCAGCACATGTTCACACACATTGATTTTGTAAATCTTCAGTTCCTAGCAAACAAGGATAAAATATAAGACTAATCAAACCAATGTGAGAATCATCCAATGGCTACAATGTTTCAAAATTAAAACAGTAAAATTGTGGTCAAAAATGTATTAAAGCTAGCAAAAAGAGCCTAGAGTTTGGAAAAAGATGTGCCGTGAAACAAAAGTCCATTAATATTCAATAACCTCCCGTCAGCTTCTCCAAATGTGAAGGAGTCAGTGATGGGGTCAGTTCTTTCCTTGAACCAGGATTCTGGTTTATTTAAAAGCAAAGCAAAGCAAAACAAAATGAAAAACTAAGAAAATTTAAAGCTTAACTGGGATTAGCCAGCAAATCTCTCAGGAAATTTTCTTCTTATAGAACACTTGCACAAATAAGGTTTACAAATTTTTCTAGTTTCTGTTAAGCATTTCTCTGGTTACTTAGAATTAATCATAAAATACTTTCAAAGTACATAACAAATTTTGTAGGTGGGTTTGAATCAATATGTTTAAACTTGACATATGTCCAGGGCTCAGCAATTTACAAAGCAACTAGAACACTTCCGATTTCACAAAATTTCTTAGGCTTGGGAATTATCTCCTCAGGTAGGTAAGAAAAATGGATCCATAGAGTTAATTGTCTAAATTTAAAGGTGATTCAGCAAGTTAAAAATAGGATTATCAGTCAGATATTTTCTTTTTAATTCTTAAGAAATGGATGACATAACAATGATACATTAACAGCTAATACTTATAGCTCCTGTATTCCAGGAATTGTTATACCTCTTTACATATATGTTAACAAACTTAGTCCTCATATAACAATCCTATGAAGTATATATCACCCCCGATCTTACAGAAAAGAAAGCTGACACAGAAGAAGAATTAATTTGCCGCTGATGGCACAGCTATTAATGACAGAGTTGAGATTTGAGTCCTCATAGTCCATCTTAGAGTATGTGCTCTCAACCATTGTACCATAATTCTTCTCCATGAAAATGAGCGGCATTTTATTTTTTAAATTATAATGACAATTTTAGAATTTTTCTGGGCCCACACTTTATCTATTTTAAGTGTTTTAGAATCTCCATTAGTCCCACATTAGCTGAACAGAACTAACTCTGCATTATCAATAGTTACATCAAAAATGAGAAAAGCATTTTTCAAGCGCACTACGAAAAAAGGAAAGATTAATATCATGATACCATTGTGTTCATGGGAATCTCAACTCAAATTTCCAAGGGCCCAAAAGGCCAAATGAAATGACTTAAGATGTATTTACAGATCATTAAAGAATAATTACCAAGACGTTAAAAGCAGTTTCCCACCTTTATAACTGAATTGGTTTGGTATCTTTTAGTGTCGTCTCAAAAAGGATGTTTTATCTCAAGAGAGAGATGAAAAATAGACAATTATACTGTAGCACATGCGTGCTTGTTTTGACACTCATCAGACAGAACATATATTTGTTATTGTTTTCTTATTTAATTTTTCATAATCTTTAAAAACACAATCCAAAAGAAGAAATGATTTTAAAATATGTTTGCCTATAATCACCCTACATCACTTGGTTGGTAGTGAAATGAGACATAAAATTTGGTGTATCAGGGATTCTTAGAATTCAAGGGTAAGAACTCTTGAGAATCTGTTAAAATCATTAATCTTCTCACCTACCCAAATGCACATAAACAAAATATTTTTCAGTTTCTTTCAAGGGGTCAATAAACTCTTTAAAATCTCTTTACAAAACTCCAAATTAACTATCTCACTTTATCCTCCATATTTCTTAATGTATCAAATAGGGCCAATAAGAATCTAAATAATATATCTACTATATATTTATGTCAACAATGAAAATATTATAGCAATGACACTAATAATATCTGGCATTTATTGGATACTTAATATATGCCATACTTGGTGATCATATGATACATGTACTAATATTGTCATCATTTTACATATCAGAAAACTGAGACTTGGAAAGCTTAACCTCCTTCAAGTGAGTGACGAAGCAAGGGTTTGAAACCAGGGAGTCTGATTCCACAAATCATGCTCTCTACCAAGGCAATTAGTGTATTGTAAGTGCTCAATAAACATTAGTTGCAGTTTCTATTGGTATTATTATTTTGAGATAAAGATGGTACTTGTAGAAAAATGTACAACATGTAAGCAAAAATCTTTTTTCTTGAATAAGTGAAAATGGATTTTTTTTCTTTGATTTAATAATTGTCTCCTTTTGCTCTAGGTTCTAATAGTTAGATAATGGATCTTGTCAACCATTATATGTCTTTACCTTCAGCTAGGGACACATAACTTTTATTGTGGTCCATTATCTGGCCGTTAGAGGCCACAACTATGTCCCCTGACCCTCTACCTCACATTATGCTGAAGAAAAGGAGTAGAAAATGTGGAGGCAGCAGCTTTTCTAGCATCAGACATAAAAGGAGCTACAGAGCCTCCTATATTGAGACCATTCATTTTCTTTCTGCTATAAAGTCCATCATGCAAGTCCTGAAGATAAAATTGGGTCTGTTTCCTGATTCAATTTTCCAGCCTTTCCTTCTTGCTTTCTCACCTTATAAAGTCAAATCCAGTAATAGCCGAACTCTACTCAGAACACGCAAATATTCTTTCCAATAGGGGAGAGTATTGAACTGTTAATAAGTTTGATACATGTGTTCAGCTTAGTGTTTTGTATTCTTATCACATAAGCCACTGCTTCCAAATTTAAAACATTTATGTAATTTTGTGACAGTCTCTTAATGGACTTGCATGACACATTTTTGCCTCTAAAATGAAAGTAAACCATAATTAGTTCCAATTAGAGATGTAATTTTTAGACTTCATAAACTTGAAATAATTGCAAGCACCATGGGATGCTATACCAAAGGGATGCTATACCTGGCAAGTTTGAAAGCGGTAAGAACAGGTTTTATTAGGAACTGTTATAATAGGGGAAAAGAGACATCAGTATAGAACTGGGCTCAATTTTGAATACAACAAGAAAAATTTATAGCCAATGGGCAGAGTGAGGGGGTCAGTGGATAGAAAATCACTAGGAGAAGACATTAAGGGTAGGGAGTTCTTGCTAAATCTACTTAACAGAATTCTTACTAAAGGCAGACCACAGTGCTCAGATACCTAAGGCAGGAGGATGAGGAATTTGATTAGCTCTCAAGGATAATCAGGCATCGAGGGTCAAATATTTTCATTAAACAGACTTATCAGAATTATTGCTAATATTGGGCTGTTCAGACTCATGAAGGACAGGGCCAAGATCAAGGCCTAGTCAAGAAGAGGTCTCAGAGGAGCCTGACTAAAGTCTGGTCAAGAAAAGCATCTTTGTCAGAACCACCAACAGGTATTTGCTGACAGCCTATGTCAATCCATCAAAATTATCTATATTCTCTGCCTGATGAGAGACAGGACATTTAGAGGGGCCAGGTAACTCAAAATATTTAATAAGGTGATCTTTTTCTTTTTCAGAATATTGGGAACCATTGCAAGAGAATTGTTGGCTTTATCAATAACCTCTGTGTCTCCATTTTCACGTTGACAGTAAAAGTAAATGAAATCCAGAGACATTACTCCTATTGTCCTACTGTGCATCACCTTCTGTTTTCTATAAAGGACCCTCTAGCTCCTTTGCCCATGGAAGCACATGCTAATTCCATTGCTTGTGTCTCTGTTTATCTACTCATCACAAGTTATAAAGAGATTTAAATCTCTATTTGCATTTTATATTTGTTTGTCTTTTAAAATTAGAATAGATGTCTTTTGAAGGCTAAGACCTTGTGTACCAATATGCAATATAGAAAGTTTTTTCAATGTTGAGTATTTCAGAAATTTTAAAATTTTAACTTTATCCTTTTCCCACTTCTCTGTCTCCCTACTCTCCTTCTTCTCCAATCTCTGCCATTCCAAACATATACTCTATAACTCTATCTGAAAATCAAACTGTGGGTAGAAACTAATGTGGTTTTAAAAAATCTCAAACCCACATACTTTGATAACAGAAATATTTGTGGAAAGTTGTGTTAAAGACTTTACCGTTTAAAGAGACCATAGTGAAATGGTAACACTTATGGCCTGCTACTTGTGAATCACATAATTATAGATATTAATCATTAAAGATCATCAAAGACCCTATCCAATAAAATGTTATATGACGTTATTGAGAAATCACTGCCTATGTCTACTTTCCAGATCCCATAAGATCTTGTCTTTCAAACCAAGTTTACAAGGTGATGGTTGAAAGTACATGTAAAAATTAGCACTTTCTGTGCCCCTGACCCAGATAAAAGTAGATATTCAAAGGTTAATCTTCTGATGAAGATGAAATTGAAGGTCTCTCAACTAGCTTGCCAGGTCCCACGAGGACATGAATGCTGCTTCATGAAACTTCAAAACACACCAGAGAACTAGAACCTGGCATCTGACTGTGGCTGAAAGTTCTTAGGAGGATGAAGATAAATCAATCATACGACCTAAAATAAATGGAGTTCCTTTACCATCCAGAGAATTTTGCAGTGAGAGTGAGCTCAATAAGTAGTCTGCTGTTTTGAGAATACAAGTTCTTGATCTTCTCTCAGATACCAACAAAGCTAATTCTTTCCCAGTAAGTATACAAGGCCCAAACTATAAAGATCTTGAACGCCAACAGATAGACTTGAATCTGTCAGCAATGCATTGTTAGTAATGGGTTTTAAGTCAGGCATTGTCATGACCAGACCTTTGTTTTAGGAAGATTGGTCTGATAAGAGTGTGTAAAATGAGTTTGAAGAAGGAAAGATAAGAAGGCTGATCAGAAAGACCTTCCTATCTTGCCAGAGACAGAGAGGACATCAGAATTAGAGTAGTGGCACAGTGATGGAGAAGAGATAGCAATTGTGAGCAATATGATATAGATAGAATAGATAATGTTGGCCCCAGATGTGCAAGCAGGAAAGAATCAAAGCTAAGAGATCAGAAAACATAAAGAGAGAATAGGCTTAGGGAAAGTCAATGAAATCAGTTTTAAAAATATTTGACTTGGAGGTGCTCGTGGAATGTCCAGAGAGAGGGATATATAGAGGGAGTTAGAAATGTGTGTCAGAGATTTGGGATAGAGTTTAGATCTGAAAGTAGAGCCCCTGAGTATGTGATTATCAAGGAAGACTGTACAGGAAAATGACAAAAGCCAAGAACAGATGCTTGAGCAACATCTGTATTTAGGAAAATGAAAACAAAAGGGAGAAGGCCAGAAGGATAGAAGGAGAACAAAGATTCTCCACAAAAGCCAAAGAATGATCTTTTAAAGGATTCTGTGGCATACTTTTGTTTACAAAATGAAAGTGAACTATAATTAATTATATTATTTATTTTTTTTTTAGACGTTCAAAACACTAAATATCACTGAAAGTAACACTCAATTCTCCAGGGAAAATCAGAAGAGTAAGAACTACGAAAAAGACTATTGGATTTGGCACGTCATGGTGACCCTTAGAGATTAATTTTAGTAGCATGACGGTGACAGGAGCCAGACTCTAAGGGAAAAATAATTTAGTAGGAAGTAGGGGCATGGAATATAGATTTCTTTCTTCCTTAAAAAAAAAAAATCTATTGGTGGTTTGACCATGACTAAAAGGAGAGGAGAGAGCGACTGCTTAAAAGGGTAACCGGGATAAAGAGATTTTTTATTTAATTGCTTGTTTACATTAGAATGGGAAAATTCTAGCAGAGTTAGGGGTCACAGGGTCACCGGACAGGAAAGAATGTGGATAAAAAGAGAGATGCTTGGGAGGGCAGGGTTTTGAGCAAGACTGGCAGGGAGTGGGTCAGGTCACAGAGGACTAGCCTTGGAGAGAAGGATATTGTCTGTAACATAAGTGGGAAAAGATCGAAGGTCACTCATCAGCAAATATTAATTGTACACTTATCATGTGCCAGGTGCTGTTGTCTCCATTAGGGATATAGCCAAAGAGACAAAAATCCCTGTAGGAGAGGAAGTCAGAGCAGTAATGGGATAGAGAGATATGGGATCATATAGGAAATTGTAGGTCATATTAAAGACTTTACCTTTTACTTTGAGCAAGATATAAAAGCACTGGACATTTTGAACAGAAGAGTGGCATGATATTTCAGTAGGACCCTTGGATGCTATGGTGGGATCAACTACAGAAAATGAGGTCAGTTAGGAGATCTCTTACAATAACCCGAGTGAGAGATGGTAGTACTTGGCAATGGGCACAGGTAGGACAAATATTAAAGGTAGAGCTGACAGTACTTACTAATAGACCAGATGTGAGAGAGAGAAGCCAAAATTATTCAAATATTTTTCTGTGAGCAACTAGAAGAATGGAATTTCCATTTACTGAGATGGATAATATTGAGGGACGGGGAACATATGAAGATCTCAGTTTGGGATATAACTCAGATTTTGAGAAGATTACTAGGTACCATGTGGAGATGCCGAATAAGCAGCTGGATATACAAGTCTGGGGTTAAGGAAAGAGATATTAATTTAGGAGATATTAATATTGAGAAGATATTTAAAGTCTCAACAATGAATGAGATCACCAGAAAAGCAAGTATAGATGAAAGAGGTCTGAGGACTGCAGTCCTGAGCATGTTGGTGTTGAAAAGTCATAGTCATAGAGAAACTCAGAAGTTTCTTAGAGAACATTACAATTTGGGACACAAAGTAGAGAAACAAATACCCTTGAGTCCACCCTCAGGGCTGAATTGGTCGATTCCTCTAGGAAGCCTTCCGCATCCCTCCACGCACGGGTTCTGTGACACTATGTACTATGTAGTACCCTCCCTCTAATTTTTCACAGCACTAAGTGATGATAATTTTTCTGCCCCTCCACAAAACCAAACTACTTGAAGGACTGTCTATTTGGTTTACCACTGTATTTGTGGGCTCTAACATAATGCCTAGTACAAATGAGGTATTTAATAAAAACTCGCTGACTGAATAAAAGAGAAGAGTCAGATTTCGATTGGATGCAGAGGCATGTGATACGAAGTCAGTCACCTAGAGCAAGACCAACACGGTTAACCTAAAAATTGCCTGTGCCTTCAGAAGAGAGCCCTGTTTCCAAGCTTAACCTATTGCCTTTGTCTGTTGTAAATCTGGATGTCATGACTTTTACCACACTAAGTAGTCCCAGTCTTACACAACATGTCCACCTATCCCCAATGCCGCTTCCCTGATCCTTATTATAACTGCTTCTGCCACCTTCAAATCTACCTTCCTACCCCATCCAATTTCGTCTTATTTTGCTTCTATCTTCAGCAATTTCCCTCATCTTATTTTTTGAAAAATCTAATTAAAATATGTGAATATAGTTTTCTGAAATATATAAAAGAATTTCACTTAAGGCTTAAAATAAGACTAAATTAATTTTAAAAATACATCTGTTGGGTTGAAAAGCAGTTCCATATTAATTCTCTTCTTTTTAATTTCAATGAAAGCATTTAAAATTTATTAACACTCAAATTTTACTTTTGTTAACCAGAAAAAGATGCTCTTTAAATTAAATTAATTGTTTTGAAGCTTAATTTTTAAAAAGCAAGATATTAATTTTGAACTCCATTTCTTGCCTGCTAATTTTAAGGAGCACGTGGAAACATTTCTGAAATTCCTTGAAAACAAGAAATTAACTGTTTTAGTAGTTTGAAAACATGTCTACAAGTATTTTACCTTTCAGAGAGTGGAGCCTCGAGTCTGGCTGGGCTTCATGACTTCCTTTTTAAATTATTTTTGTGGTTTAAAAAAACCACATAATATAAAATTTACCATCTTAACCACTTTTAAGTGTAAATTCCAGTGATGTTAAGTATGTTCACATTGCTGTGAATTATTCCAAAACAAATAAATGCACATAGTCCTTTTGGGCTTTAATTTAAAATGCAAAATTGTGGAATTCTCAGCTTATATAACACAAAACTATTGAACTATAAAGGCAATTGTAGTATTTGTAAAATTGTATTAATTTTAAAAGCACTTTTTCTTCTTTTCTTAAGACTTAAATATTTGCATGTTCTCTCCATTTGTATAATACGGTAAGCTCAATTCATCAATATTTCACATACAAATCAAGGGAAGTAAGAACAAATACAGCAAATTGTTTTTTACAAAAGACCTTTTTGTACTTGTGAAAGTATTTTTAAAATAAATTGATGTTATCTGAGAGTTGAAGTAAATGGACAAGAACTAAATATTTCTAAAAGGAAAATTTCAATATTTGCTATTTTCAGAGACCTGACTCATAATACTAAAAATTTTTCAGTCAGCTTTTGAATGCCTCATTCTCCTCTTTTTCTTTGTATATCCTCTCTTCCTCTTTTTCTTACTCTCTTCCTCCTCCTCTCCCTTTTCCTTTGGTCATTTCTCCTCCTCTACGTCCTTTCCTTTTTTCTCCTCCTTCATCATCTTCTTCTCTCTCACTATATACTCTTGATTCTGGCCTTGGATAATTAGTGAGGTAATATGGAATATAAATAAATATTACAACCCTAAATTTCGAATCTTGCTGCTATCGTTTTCCTGCTTTTTCTAATTTCTGGGGAAAAAATGCCTTTCTTCCAAGAAAAATATTATGGAATTTATTATGGAGCAAATTGTTTAGCTTATCAGAACTATACTTGTGATGTATGCTTAGTTTCAAATAGAAAAACAACTCTTTTCTTCCCTTCTTTTATGCAAGCAAGAGTTCTTTTGATAAGCCTGGTATGCTTTTTATATGTAGTCTTTCATGACAAAAATGGGTCTTCAGTAATAATGAATATATAATGATACTGCACAAATAAATGGCTATATATCCCTTAGAATAAGACCATAAAATTAGTGAAAACTTGTAAAGAATTTTCTATATCTTTGGAGGAATTATATGTTACTATATCTGAATATATATCTTCCATCCATTCATCTTTCTATCCATCCATTCATCCATACATCCATTCATCCATACATCCATTCATCCATACATCCATAAATAGTTATGCAAAAGGAACACAGATGTAATATATAAAAACTAAAGCTTTTAAATTAAAATATGTAAAACTACTCATTTTTTTCTTTCTCTAAATCTAAACCATCACCATAAGCAAGTTGCTTTCTACATGGTAGGTGTAGAATCCTTTAGTATTTTATCAAGAAATAAAAACTAAAGTATCATTTTGCAACTTTGGTCATCACTGAAATACATGGTGTCCATGTGAAATCAATGAGGGCAGGAAGACCCACGTACATCAATAAGGGAAGTCCTAGAATATCGCTGATCTTATGAAGTGTACGTTTGCTCTGATCTGTTTTAAAGATTCCTGCGCAGTTGTATTCTGTCCTCCCACCCCTCAAAACAGATCAGAAACAGAAAAGCTATATTTGATTCACAGTGGGAATATTGGGTTATTCAGTGGATTGCTAATGGCCTTCTAGCCGGAAGAACATCAAGATTTACAAAGCATCCTATGATCATATTAGTAAAGTAAAGTTTTCAAGCTGGAACTACTGGTGTTGAGAAATAATAAGCTTATTCCATTTCTGATTTAGATTAAAAAACGAGTCAATGCTACAGCCCACCATCATGTTCCAGAATATAGGATTTTTCCTGGGATCACTTCTAGAACAAAACCAATTATATTATCTTTAGTTCTGTAGTGAGTTCACAACCTCCTTCCTCTTCCTATTTGCTCCTGCAGTTTCACGGCTCCTTGAGTATGGAGAACATTCCTACTGGTTATGTTCTCTACAAGGTTGTGCTCAAAGCGAGTTAGGAGGACCATGTCGGCAAGGAAGAAACAGTGGTAAGTTTGAATTCTCTGTCTAGGTGTAATACGATGGGCTACTTCTGTGTAGGGCTTTGACTTCACCCGTTTATTCTCAGGGCCTAGGGCCTAGACAGAACATCTGAACCAGCAAACAACACAGAAGAGGACACAGCACAAAGTTTTGTATCCTGGAGCCAGAGTTAACAAGTTTTTTCATCATTTCTACTTTAGCTAACCAAATTATTCTCTTGTGTTTTTATTTGTTCCCAGGCTTTGAGCAATTTTCAATTTTTCTGAAGAAATCATGCTCCCTCTATATTCTTTGGTTTAAAAAATGGTGCTCAGGCAATATTCTGGAAGGTGCTCCTAAAGGAAAAAGGAGAATATCATTTTTTTGGTTAAGATAGTGAGCCCCTTAGAACCTCTGTACGAGTCACATCACCTTCCTTCTGGGGGGGGATTCATATCCTGAAGCCTTGTGTTTTGCCAAATGCCTTATATCTCAAGAGTAAAATGATGTTGACTAAGAAAGGTACATAATTTCCCAGAGGTCCTTATACAACACCCAGACAATGGCCAGCTTGTTTTCAAGGCAGAGTGTAGAATGCATATTTCAGCCTAAAGAAAATCAAATTGTTTTTGAGACCCTCTGAATGAATCAGGTTCAAGTTTTAAAACTATGTAGGTCAGAACCTAAGGATACTCATAGTAGCAAGTGAAAGCCGAAACTATGTAGTCTTAGGTAGATTCCAAGGGTTTAGCATAGGAGGCAGCCATGTGCTGGGCTCTAAATCCGTAGAGTTCAGGGAGATGCATATTTTTCAGGAACAGCACTGGGAAGTTGGTGAGCTCTGGTCTAAGAGAGGCTGTGTGAAAGACAGTGAAAGAGCAACTCACTAGGCAGGAAGAAAACAAAAGGAAACTTACAAGTCTGTGATCTTAAAAAGCCACAAAAAAATGGAACTTAACCCTCTCCCTTCTTTGCTGAGGCAATTGCTATGAAGATCTGAAGAAACAATTCAAAAACAATGATAAATCATGCTACAGATCTCAGCTATCCCAGGATTTTGTCTGTACTGCCCCTGTATTCAAAAACTTCTGTGAACCTGAGTATGTCTAGCAAAAACTATGAATTAAGTAGAGAAGATTCCCTTTTCTGTACACAGCCTGCTAAGTAGGCAATCTAGAGCTTTAGATTTGGATAGTGGTCAGAGGCTTGCAGGTGCACAGAATCAAGAACAGAGCTACAGAAATTTTCTCCCACTATCTTGGAACTTACAGAGCACTTTCTTCAACTCTATTTATTCACCTGTGTGAAATGCAGACTTTCTTTTAAGCATGTTTTTTTCTTCACTCAGTGACAATGGTTCTGAATCTTAATGAGACATTAAACTACCTCCACATTTTCCCAACCACAAATTTGGGGACAATAAATTCACTTTTTGAAAGGTTGACATAAATTTTCTGTGGTTAATTTATGTAATGAGCAATATGTCAACAGCAAGGCAAGAAGCAAGAACTTCAGTTCTGGCACTCGGATGTCATTTCACTAATACTAAACTAGTTCACTAAATCAAAACTCTTTCTAAATGGACAGCTCAGCAGGTCTAGTCATATGTCTAGAACAGTGGAATAAATTTGGCTTCTCAACTTCAATCTTCACAGTTTATTATAATACTACTCTCCTTGCAATCAAAACCATTATGAACTTTCTAGGTCCAAGGCATTGTACTAGGTACCCTATAGAAAACAAATATAAATAAATAAAACAAATTCAAATTCCTCATCCCCTATGTATTTGCTAATGTTAACACTTGTCTCTTGGAACCATCTTGTTTTCTAATCTTTGCCCAGAATATTCTGATAATTACAATCACACTTCACATATCGAACTTGTTTTATTTTGTTTGTTTGTTTGTTTGTTTGTTTGTTTTACATTAGAGTATCAGTGCATCATGCAGTGGCTTTCATGGTAATAATGGAAGTTTAGTTCACTCAACCATGTCAAAATAGAGAGTGAACAATATGACCTAAAACTAAGTGTTTTATTCTTGTGATTATGTGTGTGCATTCTCGCATGCCTGTACATTTTGCTCATACTTTATTATAAACAATAGTTTCTCTCCTCTTTTATTGCTAGCTACTGACATTTGATGAAGACATTCTACTCATTGCATTGAAAGAACATCAAAAGAGCAGTGTAAAGAAAATGTTTATAAAGATTTTAAGTGTTCTGTCCATTTTAATTATGTATTAATTTCATGAACGTATGTGATGTTACAAATTTTGATAGTTTCTCAAAACAAAGTAGATTTTTGGACAGCTTCTGAATTTACCAGCTTCTAAGATACCCTACTCCCTTATTTATTTATTTACTTATTTATTCATTTATTTATTTAGTTTTACCTTTTTATTCCTTCAGAGAAAACTCATTTGATCTGAATGTGATTTCTGCCTAAGACTTAATAAAATTCAAAAGCTATTAAACTTTACTTTCTGCTTGTATGCATTATTTATTAAATTATTGAAGGTTTTGTTCTTGATTAAAAGTAATCACAGTATTTGATATATCAATCAGTGCCTTGATTCTTAAATCTGGAGCAAAAATATTTGAAAAAACAGATAAAATTTGTACCCTGTATCTGTTAATTTTCTGTTGTAAAATTGAGAGGATTTTGGTGGCTAAAGAGTTTCTCAATTGTATTTATCAAATAGTTGTTTACAACTATCAAATAGTTGTTTTTACTACTAGTAAAGCACTCTGCTGATGTGGTACAAAAGCTGCATAGGCATTTTTTCTTATCTTCGTGAACAAGAAGTTTGAATGAATGGGTAGATTCATATGCAACCAATTTTGAATGCCTGAGGGAACAGAAGCAAAGATGAAGTAAAGGAGAGAAAGGGGAAAGGGGAAAGAGACAAGACGAACCAGATAATGTAAACTGTGCAGTGGAGAAATACCTGGCATCATCACCATCCTGTCTGTGAAACTCTCAATCTGATCTCCAGCAAAACTTGTGGGAATATGTATATACCCATCACTCAATCAATAATAATAACTCCCATTTTCTGAGCACTCACTGTGTCCCAGACATTATTTCATTTCACTCTGATCAGTCACTCTAAGAGACAGGTGCTATTAGCCTTATTTTATTGAGGAAAATGAGCCCAAAGACACAGATCAACCTGTCTGTGCACAATCATACAGCCAATAAGTGGAGGAACACGGATGAAACCATTGACAGTTTAGTGCTGGAGCCCATGTTCTGTGCTGAGTCGCTCCCATGTCAACAGTGGTAAGTAGGTAGAAAGGCCTTTTGAATTTGTGATGGGAAACAGGCTGAATGGGGCTGAATGCTCTGAAATCCCATCTCAATAGTATGGGCCAGGAAGGGAAGGTTCCTCTGTCAACAACAGGTGAATATCATGGAAGTAATATAACATAGTTTCATAATATATTTCCTTTTATAAACTAGCATAGCTCATACTAGTTGCAGAAAATATTTTGTATCAGTCTTAGATAAATAATACATTTTTATTGTATTTGTTTTCATCTAAGTATGGAATTCAGAAGCAGTGTGACTTTTGGATTGGAAAATAAATGACCTACATATTTTAGGCTTCTCTTCAAGAGTAAAATGGGGGCAAATATCTACCTAAAATGTGAGTCTGAGAATTAAATCAGATTATATAGGCAGTATAGTAGGTCTTATTTAAGGCATTTATGTTAGTAAAGTACCTAAGGAAGCTTAATAGTAAGTACTCAATTTACTCAGCCTATAAAAACCATTATTAATAATTGGTTTTATTCCTACTTGTATTTATAGTTCCTGAATTCATATTTTTAAACTTATTTCTAGTGATATTGAATGAAATTAGGACACTTTAAGTTTAGAGATCTTCAGCATTATTCAGAAAAAGACAACTAATTTCCTGGCCCATTTATTACATGAAGCTCCCAAAATTCAGGCCAAAAAGAGCTATGGCTCTGTTTACAGCCATATCACATTAAACACAGATCTAATTTGCAAATTATTATCACCCTTAGACTCCAGATTTCTTTTATTCCCCTGCCTGGAAAGAATTCATACTATTTTTTCCACATTCAGTCATTTACATTTTTGAAGGCCAAGTTTCTTTTTATGTAGACAGTTCTAACTTCTTTGGATCATATTTCTTGTGTCCCTAGTGTTTGTACTACCCCCAAGCTAGGATCATCTTAAAATTTTATGAATACATTTTGAGATCTGCATCTTCCCCCAACACATTAATAAAAATATTGAATTAGAAAAAACCTCACATACATCCCTATGGTAACCTCACTTACCACATCTCACCAATTCATCAAGATTTCCATAAGAATTTACACAATTCTCTTTTAAAAAACATCCCCAAGGACCTCCTGTATACCAGGAGCTGGAGGTGAAGTGTTAGATAAGCCCACATTCCCCGTTTTCAACGATTTCACATGTGAATTGCCACATGAAACTATTAAGCACCTGAGAAACATAACTTTTGATCCATGTGAAGGTGAGAGAAAATTTTCACTTGCTTAGATCCAATACAGTTTAAAAAGTTAAAGAATTACTATTAATTCACGAATTTGGAGATTATTGAGTAATTGCTATGTGCTTAACTATTGAATATTATTTGTAGAGCAAACCATAAATGAAGAAGCAGTTTTGAAAAACACTGGGGAGATGACCCGGTCATACCACCAAAACCTAGAGAGGGTGCAATGTCTGAACATGATCACAGAGTGTGTTAGGCAGACATCCAGTAGCGTGCATCTTCTCTTTCCACCACTCTGCGCTGCATTGGTAAATTAGATCTGTGTTATGTACCTCATCCTCCCTTAGAAGTAAGCTCCTCAAGAACTTGTTTTCTAACAGGAACGAATTTTGGGTAAATCTTATCATATTGTGAATATTAAATAAGAATTGACAATATATTCACTACTTGATGTTTAACATTAAATAAGAGTTAAGTAAGTTTGTAGTTTGGATGTTGTAACAGAAATCCCTAACAGCCCACCAAAAATTTGTGCTTTTTCTTCTGCCGATTGAGTTGTTGCCGGGAAGCGGTGGTCCAACTATACGCTACAGTTCCCAGACTCTTTGCATCTAGATGGAACCATGTGACTAGTTCTCAATCATTTAGTGGAAATAGTGTGTGTTATTTCTGGACAAGGCTGTTAAACAGTGAACCTGACTTCTAACCTCTCTTTCTGATATAAAAGACCCCATCATCGGTAAATATGTGATTTACTTCAACTAAAAACAAAAGAATGGTTCTTTTTTTCCTTTCTTTTTTTTATTTAATTCCTCAGATTTCTAGACTCTCCACATTTAACCACTGGCAAGTTCTGTTAGTCCGATATAAAATTCACATCTGGAATGTCTCTACTTCACTCCACCTCGTCTGCCATCAACCTGGACCAAGTCACTAGCAGTGCTAGCTCAGCCTACATCAACAGATTTCTGACTGGTTTCTAGCTTCAATGCTGGCCCTGCTGACCTCAATCCATTCACCATATAACAGCAGAGAGAGGTGTAAAACCATTTCTTTCAACAAAGTTCTTTAAAGGCTTCCCATTATATGTATGATGAAATTCCTCAATCTTTCCAATCTTAGTTCATTCAACACCATCTTTTCATTGTTTAGGCCAAATATATTGGTGCAAACATTGAACTTCTCTATCTTTACACCTACCTGACATCCAATACTGTTGTTAGATCTGCTTTTAAAATGATATCCAGAATCTAATGACTGTTCACCACTTTCCGCTGCCACCACCTGGTTCTAAGCCACCAGTATTTCTCACCAAGATTGTTTCAGTAGTCTCCTAACTTGCCTCTTTGCCTCAGCTCTTGCCCCACTCCTATTTTCCATTGTTTATAATCACCAAAGTGATCTTCTTAAAACCTGACTCATGTTCTGTCCTCGTCCTGCTCAAAACCCTATCTTAACTTCCATTTATCAGAGAAAAGTTATAGTTTATCCAGTTGCTTCTCTGAACTCCCCTCCTACTGGTCTATGCTTCATACTTTCTGCCTCAGCCACAAAAAGCTGCCTGGCTATTCATTCAACATGCTCGAATGTTCTTACCTAAGACATTTGCACCTACTATTTTTTCTGCTTAAAGAGTATTTTCCCCAAATAGCCACATGGTTCTCATCCTCACTCCCATTAAGTCTAAACTAAAAAGTCACCTCTCTGAGGTATTTCATGGTCTACCTATTTGAAATTACATTTATATATTCTTCTTTTCTTTTTCTCTGTCCTTAGTATCTATTATTCTCTAACATAGTATGTATTTTACTTGTTTATCTTGTTAATTATTTATCTCCTTTACTACAATGTACGCTCTATAAGAGTAGGGCTTTTTTTTTTTTTTTTTACTACAGAAACCTCGCTGCTTATATAAGTGTCTGACACATAAAAGACTCTCAATAAATATTTTTAAAAGAATGACTGAATCCTGAAAGCTTATAGATCCATCATATATAAAGAATAAAGAATTGAAATAATCATAAGGTTAATAAATAGCAACATTGGAAATTAGAAGAAAATGATTCAGTACCTTCAAGATTATAAAGGCAATTAATTTTAATCTAGAATTTTATACCAAACAAATTAAAATTAAATTATACAGGTAAAGTAAAGGTATTTTAAGAGCCTCGATGTCTTAAAAAATATTTCCATGAACTCTTCTCTAAAAGCTACAGAATGATATTTGTCATGAAATGAAAGAGTAAACAAACGAAACAAGAAGTCATGAGATCCAGGAATAAAGAGCTTCACACAGGAGAAGGGTACAGGGTTTTCCTAAGATGATGGTAAAGGAAGTCCTGAATGATAGCTGAATCATATTCTTACAGAGTGACATAGTGTATATTTACAGAACGGTACAGAACAATGGAAAACTCTCAGAAACAATAGAAGTGACGGATGGTGATAAACGTGTCTGACTATATTAAGAATTGTATAGTTCTACAGAGAATTTAGGTGATAATTAGTTACGAACATAAAAAACAAACCAAAAGGCAAGACAAGACTATTATTACTTCCTGGAAAAATGTAGAAGACTATAAACATACTCAACTTTAACTAATTTTCATATTTTTATGGTAATGTAAACAATTGATATTGACTTAATTAAAACCTGTGCTAGAGGTTGATTGGAAGGATTGAAGCAGAGTAAATAGTGAAATTTTCATATTTCATGGCAAGAACAAGATAAATAGGTAACACCTAAAATTAAAAAATAAAAAAATGGCTCCGTAAACATTTAGAAATACAAACCTAAATATCAGAAGAAACAACTAAAGGAGTTGAAAATGGCTGCTTCTCTAAGGTGAGAGGGTTGCTAGCTGCTTTATTTACTATAAATCTTGAAGAATTTCCTTAATTTTCAAACAATCCATGTATTACTTTAATAAAAATAACATAATAGAAAAGAATAAATGGTCATATATATGTATATCTGTGTACATATGTGAATATTTATCTGTATATCTGTACATATTAGTATATGTATGTATAGTTGATTTTGATAGAAAAAAATGTACACTAAAGATACTTCATTAATTTGATAAAAATTTAGACAAAAAAAGAGTAAATGGACCTATTTACATCATTACTATCAATAGAAAATGTACACTTAAGTAGTTACGAAAGTACACATTTGATGGAGGAATCAAGGCTACAAATTAGGAAAATTTGAGCCAGTCTGTGTTATCTACTAGAAGAATAGCAACATAGGTCTCTACCATAATTACTGCATGAATAAGTGAAGAGAATTTCAAATAGGGTAATGAAAATTACTCAATACTGAAAAAGCCACATCAATATTTCACTTTTGTGACTAAAATAACATATTTTTTTTTTCTTCCAATCTTGTTATACATCACAGAGTATAAATGATTAAAACCTGAACAATGTATTTAAAATTATATGGTCACATGAGCTTCATATTTACATAAATACCTTAATCTATTGATTTGTTATGTTTTTAGATTTAAAAATAACTTTGTGCATGGTTTTTGTTAGGAGATACTTAAAATTTCTATCAGAACTCTTTTTTTCTATCACTTTATATAATCACTGAGACTGAGAACAAATTAATTTATTTCATTGAACCATAATATTAGGAAAATAAATGAGATGCATATCACATGCCTGGTTTAGTCCTTGGGAAATAGTGAGCACCTAATAAGTAATTATGATTATTATTTTTTACTATTATTTTTATTTTTAATAGTTCTTGGTGGGTCAACAAAAATAATTCTAATGAAGAACAGGACTATGGTACTGGACATTAGACACCTTAGGATTCATTTCAAATATCCAGATAGTCTTATGTAAAAGCATTTACATAATCAACAATCCAGTTGACACTTTTTTTTTTTCAAAAATTAGACCATGAATAGATTTTTAAGCAAATTCTCTACACTATGAGGTCACGGAGATGGATATTTTCAAAAGGCTATTTTTTTGGTAACTTTCACAGTAGCATTTAAGTTTTATCCAAGTGAAGAGCCAAGCCATAGTCATCCCACAGCTGATGGATGAGGCAGCCAAAGTATGGATGCAATTGCTGCAGGAGTATCTCAATGCCATCTGGAGCTCTGTCCCTCATGAATCATGTCCTGTATGTAACCACAGACTTGCCAACTCATAAGTGCCAGAGAAAATGGGAATAAGTAAGTAAAAATTAGAAAGAGAATTAGAGATGTACGAGATTCAAAGAGCCACCAAATACCCACAGTTCCTCTCGCAACCATAATGGCTTCAGATTTATATGTAATTTCCATAAAGATAAATCTATTTAATTTGACATAAAATAGGATTCATTGAGAAATTATGTGCTCCTGTACCTTTTTATAAAAGTGATTTGAACTAATCTCCTAAAGATTATTCACAATTTGTACAGTGCTTCTTAAGTCTAGTTTTGTAATTATGGGCAGGTTGAAAATTTTGTATCATATGCATGTCTGCATCAATTTTAGAGTTTTCACTAAAAATAAGCAAACAAATTAGCCTTTACATGTTAACTAAAATATTTCTCAATGAAAACTTACTCTTGGGTTTTGAATGGTTTTCAAACAAAGCAGTTAAATTTTTGGGGTTTTTTTTGTTGTTGTTTTGTTTTTTGCTGACAACTAGTCTTGCAACTTTTATTTCTGGGCTCAACTACATTCTTCTGCCTTCTACAAAATTTCAGAAAACTTCATTCATATTATTAGTCATCTTAGAAGCTACAAACACATCTGCATTTATTTTATTGTTGTTATATATTACAACACTCTGCATTAGATTTGACTGTTATAAGCTGCTATTTTTCCAACCACATTTTATTTCTCTAAGCATGTCATCCATCCATAATGTGTTTTGCATTTGCTCTCTTAGGTACCTTTCTCCTTCATAGTTTAAAGTTCCCATATCTTTTATGATGCCAGGTTACTCTTATTATTAACAAGTTTGGTTTGGTGTTATACACTAGTATTTAATGTCTAAGTGCGTTTAAAGATAGTATATTTGTCTTCTGGTAAAGAACAAACTCAATCCTCTAATGCAGTTACCACGCCAACTCAACATATCCCGAGGCTGCTCTGGCAAAGGGCTGTAAAAGATCAGTATTGATATTCTGTGGCATTCAAATTGTCAAGCTCCCAACAAGAGAAAGTGCATTTAAAAAATCTAGCCTTGTGGCAGCTAATTACACTATTACAAACTAAATTTACAATAGGTGACTTGTAGACTATGAATTGACAACAAGCACCCAAGCTTTCCTTCGATTATTTTCCCATAAATTGAAAGGCAAAAGTAACGTTCTTTATGGGGCACATAAATGCAGATATTGTGAACATATTGCACAAGACCTACACAATTTTCATCATCTCACATAAAACTTCTTGGTGCTTATTTTCATTATTTTCTTGCAACTCGTATTTAGTATATTCTGTGTTCTTCCTTAATTTTTAAGCTGGAGGCTTTCATTAAAATCATTAGAATACAACTAAAAGAGATGACACACATTAACTCAGCACCGAACGATTCTCAGACCTTTGTTCAATGAAACTTTCTGTAATTCCTAAGTGTGAAGCACAGAACAGTTTTTAAATCTGAAGTCAGCTTGCAGATTCTTGTCCTTTAAAACTTATAAAGCATCTAGGGAACTGAGTGCTTTATATTCGAGCATGATCCATGTGTCATTGACAGCAAAGATCCAATGTGCTATGGAAATTTCCTGGTGCATATTACAAGCTGTTGTTTGCCATCTTGGCTGGATAATCCTGCCTCATTTATTGGAGGGCCATTTCAGCTGCACTGTCAATAGCAGAGGAGGATCAGGTCACCTTTGCCTAGAATATTATGTAAAAGCTGTCAAATGTTCAGCATTATGGGCACATTAAATGTTCTGTAAGATCTCAGGCATATCAGCATGAGTGAAGAAGATTTAACGTCAAATCTGTCATTATTCCCCCTTAGGTTTCTTCACTATCATGTTAAGATCTTGTAATGGCATGACCAAAATTTTATCAGATCCATTTCTTTGTGTAAGAGGAGTAGATGTTGGCAGGTTTATGTTGGCTATTCTTACAAATGTGGAAACGAGCACATTTTAAAATAAAAAATGGCCTAATCTGTCTTATTATCTTTCAGAATTAAGTATGCACTTCCTTTATTTCCCAGCCATACAATCCTAGTATATCAACACAGACTTTTCACATTCAGAGGACCAGTTTATTAAATGCCACAATAAATTTAATAAGGAATTTTTCATTATGGTATCCATTATAAAAAGCACAAGTCCTGAGTAAGACTACAGCAGTTCTTTTTGGAGTATATTTACTTTTAGGTTGTGGACATTTATTATAGTATTATGAGACAATTTCTTCTATTTACTGTACATAATGAATGTAGTGGGTATTAGCAGACAAACAATATTGGAAGCCTTTGAACATTTCAAAATAGCAAACTGTGTTTTTGAAAGATTAGCATGTGTCATTTGTGACTAATATTGAGTTATTGCGGCGGCAAGCTTTCCATACCCTTGGATAGGATCTATGACTTTTATCACCTTTTCAAAGAGAAATCAGCTGGAGGTAGATCATGTAATTGAGAAGTCTTTGTGATGACTTCTGCCTTTCACGTTGCAAGATGCCATTGCATCCTTTCTTCCTGGGGTCCAGCCCCACAATCTTTTCCCAGATCCTCTCACTTCCCTATTCCTACCCGTAAACCAGATAGTTCAGTGTATTTAAAACACTGAACAATCACTATGCTTTAGTTTAATCCTGATAGTTTGAGAAGTCAGACCCTTCATAAAAATACAAAATTCTACACACTTGCATTGTTAATCCAAGTTTTAATTTATATAAAAAGATAGAGGGGAAATATGCCTGGAGTCAAGGTGTATTTCCTTGCTTCCATCTCAGGTTCTTGACTTCGAAGTTTATTCGTTTTCTCCATCAGCTGCTTTATGTCACAAAATAGGCCACAGAGATGGTACAATACACTCTGCTCAAGCAAGAACCTTCCTTAAGTGCAAATGAAACTCAATGCACATAGAGGAACTGGGACACATTTTAAAAGCCCAGAGACATATTTCAAATGTTCAAAAAGATCAGCTGTTAAAAAAAATCAACAATTTTTCTAAATATGGAGGTATTTTTAAATATAATTCATTAGCCTTAAAATAATATGACCCTTGGTTTTAGAAGGAACTTTTTAAGGCATCTGGAATGCATTTCTCCAGATGGGAGCGAGCCCTGAGGGGAAGAGGCGAAGGAAAATGGTTCTGGAGCATGTGTCGCCACTCAGGCAGCATAGGGCAGAATGGGGAACCAGAGTGGAGCAATTAGAAGAGTGGCCCCGGCAGAAGTGGAGGGGTCATAGCACGGCCATATACTTTATTATGCAATCACGCTTTTTCCTTTTCCGCTCAGTGCTCGTCCTTGGATGTAGATTCCCTAACAGCTAGTTTACTTATTTTAATATAGTAAGTAAGGGAGTAAATGTATTTGGCTTTGCACACATCATTTTACACTTCTAAACTACCCTTCATTCTTAGATCATCATCTAGGTGTTGTATAAAGAGCACTCACGAGTCAGGGAGTCAGGAGACCTTTGTCTTGTTCTTCTCCTGGGTCTGAGAGATCTGAGCCCCATACTCTCTGGGCCTCTGTTTCTTCCGGTGGAGAATGCTGAGCAGACCAAAAACCCTGTCCCATGCTTTACAGTGTCATAAAATAACTAACTAAATAAAAGCATGCACATGATTAGCACTAAATTTAAATACTTTTTAAATATTACTTTAAAATTCAAATCTTTTTTTTTTTAAGATATAGCCATCTTAAATAATTTTGCTACAGTTCTACTTTAATTCCTTTAAAAACACTCAGGAAATATATGGATACCTAATCAATTAATAAGACATTTCTTCCACCCAACAAACCGAAGTCTATACCTGGCATAGAATGCTGGAGTCCATAGCTCCCCCACTGCCTAGACCACGAGATTTTTACCCCCTTTTTGGAAAATGCATAAGTATTTAGGGAGCAAGAGCATCATTAATTTCTCTTTTCCTGGGCCCACAGGATGTGGGAGGAGAAAAAAATTCAATGGTAAGTTTGGTTGCGAAAATTAACAAACCCAGCTGGATGGAAAGGGGTGTATGAACAATGAAGAGAAGTTAGAAGTTCAGTTCTCCAGATTACTGGAGTGTAGTGACTCTTCATCAGAGGTTTTCGGGGTAGAAATTATTTTTGATATCCATACAGTTGCCTCCTCTTTCTCCTGGATTGATGGCAGATACGATCATATAAATGGGCCTGGACTCCCGTAGGCAAGATGGTTTGGAATTTTTGCTGGCTTGAAAGATGAGTGGGGTTTTTAAAGAGTGTCTTTTGTAGTTGTTTCATCACTGCTGGCCAGCCAGGCCCTCCCAGAAGCTCAGAGGGTCACCCCTCCCAACCCCCGGTACCCTACCTCCCAGGGCAGATGGTGGTAACCTGGCAAGGTCAGCCTTGTGAAATTTGAAGGGATTGGTTTCCCTGGCATTACTGACAGTGCATTGCAGCCATAAAAGAGCTAAGATCAGAAGAAATCCCCCACATCCGAGCCCACTTAACTGCCCAGCAAGAGAGAGAGCAGAACATAGCAGCGAGGAAATGCCCGCTTGATTTTAATACGAGAGTAGCTTTCATAGGTGGATTTTTTTCACGTGTCTTAGTGAACCTTTGCAACGCATTTTCTCTTTTGGGCTTCAACTTTTCTTCATTCAGGTTCACAGTTTCTCTTTCTCCGGTCAAATTGTTTTCTGGAACTCCCCCATAAACACGATGCAAGGAGACAATTGGACATCTTCCACCTCCTTCCCTGACAAAAGAGTGGGAGGAAATATGCCCTGAGAAGGAGAAAGCAAGCCTCTCTGCAACTTGCAAACTCTCTCATTATTTTTTGTCTTAAATATTATAAAATTCAGAAATTAATTTTTGATATTTTTTATATCCTATGCAAAAGTAGAAAGTCATAGGAAATTTGGCAGCTGGCTCTTCAGCTGCTCCCATGGAAATTTTAATATCGAGAACCATTGGAGGGGCTGCTTCTCTGTGCTGCATCTTAAGTCAGGTAATACTACTACTATTGACATTAATTGTAATAGCAATCGTTAATGCTTATATAGTGCCATATGTGATAAATGTTTTAAGTATTTTAACTTATTTAACCCGCATGACACAATGAGGTAGGTATTATACTTATTCTCATTTTACAGATAAGAAAACTGAGGCCCAGAGAGGTTAAATGACTTGCCCAAGCTCATAAACCAGCAGAGCGAGGAAATGCCCACAACCAGGGTGTTCATGGTTAGACACAATGATTGGATTTCACCTACGTCGTGTGTCTGTCTCTGTCTCTGTCTCTCTCTCATCTGAAACCTAGTAGCCCTTGAATCGAGAATCTGATAACAAAAACAAACAAACAAAAAGGTGTCAAGGAGTGATTCTCTGAGCTTTTACCCTTGAAAATGAAGTCTGTAACATTACTCAGACTGTTAACGGTAGGGTGCTTAGGCACCTGTTTGTTTGAAACAGATTTGGTTTATATATATACCTGCTATCTCAAACCCTCTTCAGTCTCAAAAGTGTCCTGATTCACACATTCAATTATATGGCTATCCTAAAATGAAACAAGGATTTTATTTGGAAGAACAAAGAGTAAATTGTTACCTTGACCCTTGAACTTTTTTTTTTTTTTTTTCTGGAAATGGGACCTTTTGCACATTGCCAAACTTCTAATTCTGAATTCTGGCTTGGAGCCAGACGGACTTCTCTCTTGTGGAATGGGTGTATTCCTAAAAACTGCTGAAGTGGAGGTGACTGCCATGCTTTCTTTGGGGAGAAGAAGGTTTTATTCACGCCGGTTTTGATGTAGGGAAGCTGACTGAAAGGGTTGAAGTATTTTTGTTTGCCGTGCCTTCTTTCTTAAGAAAGGATAAGTTGTTGACTGAGGTGAATGAAGTGCCTTGATGGCAAATAATAGAAAGGTGGCTTCAGGTTGAATAAGGAAACTGAAGCAAGGAAAGCAGGCTTACTCCTTGAAATACATGAGCGAGAGAGAAGAAACCTGAAACCTCACGTGGGTGGTTTGGATGCAGTGTGAAGAATAGGACGTTTCAGGGGAATGTTGAAGGCCAAGAAAATTTGAAGTGGAAAGGCCAGATGGTCAGAAATATGGACATATTTATAAATGTATGCATTGCTTTCCCACAATTAACTAAATTTTTAAAAGAGTCTCTGAATGCACTGCTAAAGCAAAACTGGGATTAAAATTAAGCTGCAGAATTTGAGGAAAAATAGACATTGATAATATCCTCTAAAGGTGATAAATAATATGGGCAAAGGGATGTAGATCCTTGACTATGCTTCTAGCTGAGGATTTTAGGTGTTGTAAGTTCAGTGTGGAGTGTGGAGTCATGGTATCTCTGGAATGATAAACTAATGGACCAGTATTATTTCCTCACTTTTAGATTTTCTGGCTCTCCTGATTAAAGTAGTAATTTATAATGGGTAACAGACTTCTGAGAGCTTGGCTAAGTATAAAAACAAAACAAAACAAAACAAACAAAACAAAAAACCCTTTGCATGTTTTAAGTAGACCTCAGCTCCCTCTGCAATCTTTGTTGATCAATATCCTCCACTCCTCCTGCCCTACCCCCATCCCAACTCATGAAAATAAAATTGATCACTATTTTAGTATAGTTTCTCTAAATAGCAGAGACTGAGGGTAGGTTAATTTGCCATTGCTTTATAGGAAAGTGAAATCCCAAGGCTGCAAGAGTGAGGGAAAAAGGTACGAGTCACAGAAGAATGAGAAGTAAATACAAGGTGATGCGTTATTATGCTGGCTGGACACTGCATCATGATGTTTCCAGGCAGGTTAGATGGAAAAGCCATGACTCAGAAGAGTCCATTAGAAGGAGTTTATTGTATTATCATGATCCTGTCTTCCATTGGTACGTTTGCCTCATGAGGTGTTAACTTCCCTGTGTTTTTGGACTGCATCACTTGGCCCCTTTGGAAGTCACTGGATGTGGTGATTCATCTCGTCCAGAATGGCTTGGAGGAGTCAAAGGCTCCTGGAATGTAGTTAAACTGCCTCAGGCACCAGAATCTGTGAGCCCACAGGAAGTCTGTGGCCTCCATGGGCAACTGTCCAAGGTCCAGGTGACGGACAAGTTTAAAACAATCAGGAAGCATTTCAGCTATGTCAGATGCAACTCATATCCCCACCCTTCATGCGGAAGGAGACGTCCTGCCTTCAGAGATCCAGTTCTTCAGGGGAAATCGCAACTTCCATAGGTCAGGGGTGGAAATGGGGGGATTAAAGGGGGGGCAATAAAAAACAAAAGCAAAACACCTCACATTGGTTTCCGAAGTATAAAAAGCTCTATTTACAGATTTTTAAACTATGGATAGGATCTAAACCTAGCATCTTTGACATACTATGCTAAAAAAGAAAGTTATCTGCTTTTTTCAATTTTATTATATTAAAGTTTGGGAACAATGATTAACAGTTATTTTTTAAAACTAACTCATTGTTTGTAACTAATTTTCACACTGTTCCTTATAGGTGAACATTGAAAAACAAACAAATAAATCAAGGTTAAATAATTTACCCAGAAGTACAAAGGTAGAGATAAAGGAAGTTTCGTTAAATGTTTATTAACTAGTATCTTTTTTACAAAAGTACATGATGACTAGCAGATAAAGATGTGCCCAACCTATAATAATATTTAATATCTAATACCTTGATATGAATCCATAATATATTGTATTAAAACAATCATGGGAAATAATAAATTTAGAAAATGGTAGTGACAAAGCTGGGCAGAACTATCTAAAGGGACTGGTTTAAAGAAAAACTACCATAGATTGATAAATGAAGAAATAATTTGAGACCTTACAGATAGAAACTTTGCTTCAAGCAATATACGCCACATAGTGTATCTCAGAACGTAAGCCCACTCTTTCATCTTTGTGGTTTTTCTACCTAAATGTACAAATTAAAATTAGTTTTTATGTTTTTAAGGGAAGAAATACTCATACATGGTAAAACAATTGTGTTAAATAAGATGAACTCCTACAATAGATTTTGTTTGTGGGACTGAAATGATATGATGAATAGGTATTCATTTCAGAACACTCTATGTCCAAAAACATGGAAAAATTAATAATAATAAGATAGAAAAAGTAGACCAAAGGCAAATTTTCTGTTTACTACTGGAAAACACATTCAGAAGCAGCTGTTGCTGATCAGCAGATATTCCATGTAGACCAGGTTTCAAGGAAAAAGATGATAGATTTTAAAAGACACAGTTGTAAATTGACATACATATTTGCCTTTTGTGTGTATGCAGGAATGCACATTCTTTTTCTATTCTGAACAGAACATCTTGTTCCAGCACAGTGAGAAAGCCCATGGTGCATTGCAGACCAGAAATATATGCACTGAGGTCATTATCAACTTCCACAACCAATTTCTTTCTTTAATGCACATTATTTCACAAGTCATCAGATATTAAAACCAAAGTGTTCAGGATGTCTGTTCCTTAGTTTTTCTTGTGTCATTAAAAAAAAAAAAAAGGTCCATCTTAGTATAGGAAAGAACAGGAGATAAAAATAGTTAAAATTCAAATCTTGTCCAAATTAAGTTAAAGCTAATTTCATAGAAGATTCAAATAAAACATCCACTTGCAAGTAATGAATTTCAAATCTGAGTGAACTTTTTTTTGAGTTTTAGACTATTAGCATGTAGTCACAGTGACACTTTGTGTTCACTTTTAGGGAATGCAGTCTAGGAAGGTGCTAGATAAATGGATACCAGAAGGCTACAACTTTATCTTTGGGAGATCCAAGAAGAAAATGAGAAACAGATGAGTTAAAATAAAAGATGAAGGCTCAGCTTGACTAAAATAACAAGAATATGATGTGTCATTAATACAGGGAGAGCATCTCCCTAAATTCACTAATATTTTTGTATTGTCTAATAGAGCATAGAGTATACTCTTTCCTAAGTTGACTGACCTAAAAATCTCCCTATTTAAAATATCTGTTCTACATCATTTATTTAAAGATGTTGTAGGTTATTGCAATTGTTTGTTTGAATCTCAATGGGTAGTGGGACTTATGCTCTGAAATACAGTCAGACAGAAACTTATTTGTATTCAAAATTGATTTTTTCCCTGAAATGTTACAATTGTACTTATATCTGATGAGGTAAATGGTAATATAGTTCAATGACTATAGTGAAAGAAAGAACATTTTGAATCCTAATGTCCAAATCTATAATTCCATAGTATCTAGTTAAGGATATTTAAAATATTTTAATGTAAAAAATATTTTATTCTATTACTACAGTCATCTTTCTTTTGTAAGAGTTACGTATAAAGTTTTAGAGAAAAAATATTTTTTTATTTTTTATTAAAAGTTGAATTTAGTTATAATATGTAATATTATAATAAAGTAGTTTTGAAAAGAATACTTCAAAAATTTCAACAAGTAAGTAAATCATGGACTGGGTTTTAATGTAAAGCATTAATTACATACATAGACATTTGGTCTGAGAAAGCAGCACATAAGTCACTTGAGCTGAAAGGTCAAAAGCTAAAAGACAGGTAGGGTATCTGAAGCATTAGTCCAGAACCTTGCACAATCTTGTCTAAACACAGTTTGGAGATAGTTGGAAAATAAACACTATCTAGATCACTAACTAGAGACATTTGATAACTCACGATAACAACTCAGATAATATGTATATCACATGATATATACACATATAAACATATAGTATATATTTAAATGTGATATTTGAATTTGAGATTTTAAATTAATCTGTATCTATGAAGATTAATTCAATTGTGGAGTTGAGCAGAAATAGTGTATTAGAGACAAAAGAATAGAGTTTCGGATTATTAAAATTATGTAGATTGATCATTTTATATTAATTAAAATTATTTGACTTTTTCACTTTCTCCTTTAGCTGAATTCTAGATAAATTTTTTAAAAATAGCAATTGAAACTCGTGTAATTAAGAAAACATGCTCCGAATCTGGCAACTAGTAAGGGGTGAAGGAAGGATTCAAACCCAGAGCCATTTGGCAAACTCTTTTCCAGGACACCTCTGGTGTACTTCCTAATTTATTTAGTAGGCTTGTGTTTAAAAAGCTGTTAAAATTAATGTTTTGTATACTAAGTCTTTCCTCACCAGTGAATTCACTTGAACTTGGAAGAATCCTTGTGGAGGACATTTAATTGTGTAGTTTCTAAATTTAAATATTCATAGATTCACTGTAGTTTCCCAAAGAAAGAGATATTTGTTATTTTGTAAATGTGTTGCTTCGCACCAACTAATCAATAAGTTTAAGATTATTGAACAAATATAAGATAACGAAACAAGCTATAGTTAAAAATAAAAAAAGTTACTAAAACTACAGCATGTCTTCTCAAAACCCAACTCATACTAAAAAGTCAAAAGTTTAGGAGAGTCTATCATTGGTTCAAGCTGTCACATGTGAGGACGAAAGGAGCTCTATCAACAATTAAAGAAGAGCGGAGAGAATAAACGGGATGGTCCTGGCTAAAGTGATCGCACTGTTGGTGAGGGTCACTCTAGTGATGTAAATTGCATTCTGCACAGTATTTGATGCAATCAATTTATATTTACACATATTTTAAGAACAAGTAGGAATCAGGGAAGTATCAAAATTGTGATAATTTTGTTATAATTTTGTAAGCAAAACATAAATGATCGAGCATATGACAAACAAAAAAATGCAAGATACTGCAATCTTATAAAATAGGAGAAAGGGACAAAAATGAAAATGACTAATTTTTTAAAAGTATTATTGTTGGTAAGTGGAAGAAGAAAGCACTAAATGAATACAAGACTAGTAAAAATAAACACCATTATTATTACTACTGGCATCACTCCATCCCATCCCTTCATCTCTACGATTGAATATTTACCATGTACTAGAAACTATTAAGTGTGTCACAAACATTTTCTCATGTAATTATTAGAAAAAACATATAAGCAACCTGAATTATCCATAATTTACGTAACAGGGAACTGAGGCTCAGTAAGATCAAGCAATTTTCCAATATCAGCTTGGAAGTGGCACAAATGAGATTTGAAACTATGTCATTTTTTTTCCCCATAAAGCCCATAATCTATACTAAAATGTCCAAAAAAAAAAAAAAAAAAGTCTTGGTATTACAAGTGACATTTGAATTATATACTCAAGTGAATTACCCTTAATGCTGTTAAATGTGATTAAAAGTAAGCAGTATGTTTAAGCAATAAGATCATTAGATGAGAAATCAGAATATAAATCCTAATTCTGTCCATAGACTATTTGTGATGTATTAGGTGAGTCTCTGGTATTCTCTGGGCTGTTTCCTTTTCCATAAAATTAGTTAATTCACTCAGTAGACATTTTTTGAACCTAGTTTTTAATTCAAGTTCCATTTTCTAGTGTTGTGTGAAACTTGGAAATGAATGAGATACGAGTCCAAGTCTATATCAATATTGTATTTGAGGAGTTTTGATGGATAACATTTTTTTTAATCTGCTAATTCTGGAAATCAAATCCTAATATTTCTTGAATGCTTAAAATCTGTCACATATTCCCCAATTAAATAATCATAAATAACCTACGAAATAGGTATTATTAGCTCTATTTTATAGATGAGGAAACTTAGGTTCAGAGTTTATATTACTTTCTCAACAATTTGAAAGAAGTAAAAATTAGAAATTAAATTTAGATATACCTTAATCCTAAATCTGTGTTATCTATTTATTCATTTATTAAACCAATATTTTTGAATATATCATAATGTGACATTGTGCTAAGTGCTTAGAAAAGAGATGAAATTTCTGCCCAGGTAGAACTTAGTCTATTGGGGAAATTATGCATTTAACAAATACATGTAATAAATATAGCAATATTAACTGTTAAAAGTTTGTGAAGAAGAATTGTACAAGAATAAAAAAGAGGAAGAATAACCTAGATTGGATGGTCAAGAAATAAACCACAAGGAAGAGCTTAAACTCTGAGATAATCTAGATTTCAGTGCCAACCTCATGTCAGCCTTATGACAGTGCCAATTAATTTAAGCCAAACTCTGTACCTTATGGCCAACTCAATAACATTAGGCCAATTGTAAAGTTTAGGAAATGCAGTTATGTTTATCTTAGCATATATTATCCTACCCGTGCAATGACAGGCAACCTAATTGATACGTGAAAGTGTTTCGTATAATATGAGTGTGTGGGGGAGGGAATTGGGAGGGAAAAAGAGGGCATGATTTAAGGTAGTCAATTTACTGGTTCACCTCTCCAGCCTCTACACCTTTAGAGCCAGAAATTGCTATCTTCACCTGATGGGATGAATTGTTATTTTCCACATGTGGGACTTAAGTTTTCTCCTTTCATCATCTTTGCAAATCTGCTTGCCTCAGAACAGAGTTCTGAGGGTTAATCATTTACTGTTGATAAAAGTACTTTGGCCATCTCAGAAGAAATGTCTTATATAGAGAATAAATAATACAGTAACAAGCTGGTGAATTGTGGTTAGTATGTAGCTCTTATCTCAAGCCCTGCCTGGTCCCTACCAATTCTGCATCCATGGGTGGGCAGGGTGAATTACTGAAGTAAAACACACACATTATTCCTGGCTCAAAGAGTAAGTCCAACAGATAGCAGGAGAAGGGCTCATAAGAGTTGAGCTGAACAGGGGAAGATAAACAGAAAAGCAAGATAAGCCAAAAAGTGGATTCTTAACTTTTTTATTGTTCAACAAGATCTTTAGAGCTTCTATAGGGGCTGTGCAGGGGATAGTGGGCTTTATTTCTTTTTTATGGGTTCTGAAGCTCCAACCT
Source organism: Eonycteris spelaea (assembly GCA_003508835.1). Classification (NCBI taxonomy): domain Eukaryota; kingdom Metazoa; phylum Chordata; class Mammalia; order Chiroptera; family Pteropodidae; genus Eonycteris; species Eonycteris spelaea. Next base: position 24,629,570 of record PUFA01000002.1, on the reverse strand, counting down.
GTTTACTTTTGAATATGCACCGGTGACCTGATGAATGCCTTTTAAAAAATAAAATATAAAATCTTTTCTTCCCCAGTAAATTTACATTGGTAATCCCCAAATACAGATTCGTAAACCAAAAAAGACATTCTCAGTCTGCATAGAACCAACTATTCTCTTCCCAATCACACAACCATGAATTTTGCTATCTCCAATCTTTCTGTATCTGAGAGTAGGAAATCCTTCGACATGAGTAGATAATCATATAAAATAGATAAATCATTCATGAAGACCAAACAGATGTGAATTAAGCTGAGTCAAGAGCTTAGGAAGCCTTTTCTCCACTAACAGCCCTGCTTTCTGATTTCATCCAGATTCCTCAGAGGCAAAGACTGTGGTCAGGTCAATTCTTATGGCAGTGAAGCTGGTGCGAACCATCACTTATAACCACTCGTCTTGTGGAGATGCCTCTAGTGAGCTGCCAATAGCTGGAGAAGGTTGTTTACATTCTTGGAGGAGATAGTTTGGTCAGTCCATTTGCTTTCTTCTTAACTCTATTTGAGCTCATCCCCACTGGAAAAGCAGGGATTTTGACAGAAGAGAGAAGGAGAGGGGAGAACGGTAATTTTTGGAACAGAGTCAATTTGAGGAAATGAATAGGTCTCACTCTTTTGAGTCTCTATTAATATACTCAGATCTTCACTTACTTCAAAAAAAGAATTAGCATCTGATCCAAAGGCAACCCAATTACAGGCCTTCATTGGCAGGGGAGACATACTGTATGACAGAAGGCAGTACGAAGCCTCCAGTGCTGATGTCAGCAAGGTTTGAAATTGTGACTAGGATCAGCCTTGACCTTCCCCAATAACTTAGGAACCAAATGGGAAGGTTTTACTGAAAACTCCCCACTTTTCCACCTTCAAATTAATAAAAGTTGTTCTATCTCTTCTGTAGTGGAGTTTTCCTGCATTTTAATTCAGTTCTTGCCACACATCTTAGTATGATCCCTCTAGCATCCTGCTCTGCAGAAAGAGTAGAGGCTAGTGGCTTGGGGGAGGGATGAGTGACCTGCTTTCTGAATTCCTGGAATCCGAGCCTTCTATGTTCAGAGAAGGAAATCAGCTGTCACCATATTTGAGCTGTCTGTTTACCAGGCTGCTCAGGGCTGGGCTCATGGTGAACTGGGTAGCAGCACTAAAGAACAGTTCTGAGGAGGATTTCTAGTGCCATTGGGAGTTGGGTAAGAAAGTTCCTTAGAGGAGAGCCAGCTGGGACAAAACCCTGTGGCTGCAGCATGGTACAGTTCTATGGAGGGTAGACAGGAGGATATATTTTTATGGCCAAGCCTCCGGTATAATTTGGAACACAGGCAGGAATTAGAGGAAGTGAACTTGTTTCCTTGAGCACCTCCCCAGGGCACTGAGAGGAGAGGAAAGGAGCATCTCCTCAGGCCCTGTTGCTCAAAGAAGGTTGACTGTTGCTAACTCTATCCAGCAGTGAGGAGACTGCTCTCCTCTTGAATTCCCTAAGGAGAGGTAGCACATAGACAGCATCATTCTCCAGGCCATCCCTTTGGGGCTGGAGTGTGCTATGTAGGAAGCTTTGTCCAGGCCTAGAAGTCTACCTGCTCCTCCATCCGTCACCTTCCACGTTCTAAAATTCACTTCCCTCCGCATATTCTAGTCATCCATAAAATCATTGAATTGTATTCTCTCCCATAATACAAAATTGTTAATTCTTCCTTTTCCTTCTAGATAGAAAAGAAGGCAGCTCACTGTTCAATAGATTAAATAAATGTGTATTTGTGGAAGGAGGGGATTGTAACATTTGTCAGTTGGAGAAATCAATAATCCAAATATTAGCAAGCTTCATATCCTCTTAATAGCCTTGTGTTCAATACTCTTTACTCCAAAAAAACTTTCATTTCCTTTGGTGAGAAATCTCCATATGTAAGGACTATAGATCCCATGCTCCAGGCAAGGACTACATGATTCTGTAAACTAAATAGTTTGTAGTAGTATGAAATAACCTGTTTAATTGCCAATATTTAAAAATATTGGTTTTTAATAGTGCTGTAAAGCTTTTACCATCAAACATAGTTGCTTATTTATTCATTAATCATTTAAAGCAATGGAATGGTGAGTAAGCAACTATAATACCTCAGTAGTAATATTCAACTTTTTCACTCATGCAAATTTCAGCAACATATTAGGAATGAGTATCTAGAAAAATTATATCAAAACTTCATGAAGGTACAAAAGTAAAGGACTTATCTTTTTATTCCTTGGACATTTCCTTTTAATCTCCAAAACACATTTAGTAAATGACTTATGAAAATAGGGTTTCATAAACTTTAAGTGAAATTCTAATAGTATTGATTACCAGTTTGCTTTCATTTTCTGTTCCTGGTTTGAACATGAACAGATTTCTATTGAATCCCTTGTATTCATATGTCATTTTAAAGTTGTCCAAGCACTTCACAGAGCTCATCTGTTGGGTCCTCAGAAGAACCCTCTCAGGCAGATAGAATATCTAAGTCTCAGTAAAGCAATTATTATCATTCCCATTTTACAACTGAGGAAATTGAAATCCAGAGATAAAAGGATAGACAGACCAAACGAAAGACAGGTGGTATCTTTGCCAAATTATTCTGAGCATAATTCAAATGTCTTTTCTTTGTCTTTTTGTCCATGGTTAACAGGCACCATTTGAAACAAATCTTACTTTTGTTGTTATTAAAAATAATAATTTTGTAACATCCCTGACCTATTTAGGTCCTGGCTTTGACTCATTTCCAATCATGGCCCTGCCCTCTCTCCCTGGTCTCTCTTCTCTCTAGGTAACATGATTTTAACCAATTTGTACTTCAGTTGCTGTCACAAGCTCCCTAGTGAGGCGTCCACCTTCTGACCACAAATTTCAAAATAACTTTAGAAAACAATGATAAGTAGATTTTTCTACTGGAACTAATAGGTATTCCTGGGCAATTCCTTCCATATTTTTGCACAGCGTATGCTGTTCATAAATAATGTCAGAAGTGGGCCTTCGCTCCTTCAGTAAGGTGGTCATTTAACGTAAGTAAATCCACATTAAATATTGAAGATCAGAAAAAAGCAGGCTCTTCAAAGAGGTCACATTTAAGTGAAGAAAAAAACAATGTGTGAGGAGAGGACCAGCCTGGTGCTGGGTGGCACAGAGTTAATGGCTCATAGAGAGCATATACATGTTTTTTAAAGATGTTTTATTGCTTACAAAAGGAAGTAGTCTTGAGAGACTAGATACATAAACTGGCTCCAGCCAGCTGCAGCTGTCGAAGTAGGAAGAATCCTGTTCAATTAGTGTTGTAAAATAAAATACTTTGTAAAGGAAATAAACACGATGCGAGCTAAGATTCATGCTTTCAAATATACACAAGGTTTGAATTTTTAATTAGGGCTGCTAATTACAGTCATCAGAAAGCAGAACAGAATAGATTTTACCTTACATTTAGCAGACAAGCCTTCAACCCCAGTGTATTTTTCAATTTCATTAATATTTTATGAAAATGGCCCTTGCAGCTTCAGCCTATTCTAGTCTCCTACAAAACTGCCCCACATTATGGATGCCAATGCCTTTAAGCCATGTGCATTAGTGTGATGACAAAATGCAAAACAGCATCTTGTCAACTATAGCATCAATTGATTCTATTAGATAGTGTAAAAACAGTTGGGTGTGAGTTATAATCTCAGTGACACTAATGATGAAGCAAGACACTAGCTGAGAACAGCCATTAGCTATAACCCAGAAATTAATGATTCCAATATTTTTGAACAAATTAACCTTAATGAACTGGTCTTGCAAATACTGTATTATCTACAGATAAGTCAGTGAGTGGAACAATACCATTACATGTACACATGGTAAACATACATAAATATTAAACAAACACAAAAATATATGTAGGTATTTTATATGTTTACCCACTTCTCATGTCTGTTTGTATCATAGGTACAATATAGATACGACTAGTCACTCCCCTGTTTATAATGTAATTGGCAGTGATTTATTTTTATAAAATTGCCTATAAGATAGTAGAAGGATAAATAAAACTCAAAAAGTTAGAGAATAACTGTCAGAAAATAAAATTTTTATACTGAAGTATGCAAAGAACTTTCCTAAATGTAAAGTGAATACTTTTATAAAATAACTACTTTTTCTGTTACTATGAAGAATATCATTTTTCCTCCGTATTTATTCATCTACTTTGTTAGAGTTGGAGTTTTGAAAATTAGGTTTTCAAAAAATAAGTCATATCTCTGGTCCTCCTTGGAATGAAGTGTAAACTTACATTCTGTAAATACTTTGAAAAAGTTATTTACAGTAATGCTAAACTATTCATTGATAGGGTAGCTACGAAAAGTAAAATAAAATAAAGACACAAGCACTTATGGTAATTTCTAGACAAGAACGAAATGCTATTCAAGTCCCATTCTTGCATTCCCTGCAATTATTGGTGAGCCAAAGTTAATGGAATTCAAGCAGTCATACTACATTCGACAGACAATTCAAATGCAACAGACCATCCTAAAATAGTGGTTGCCAAATTCAACTATTGTTCAAAATTTTAATGATATTTTAAGGTTTTTTTTTTCGATAGTTTACTGTGTTTACTCCACGCAATGCCTCTTCAATTTTCTCTCTTCATCCCAAATGCTGCACTTATGTAAACACACTTTGCATCACAAAGGATCTCTACTTTTTTTTTTTTTTTAAGTCTTTAGTTCCAAATCTGCAGTCCAAAATCCTGGAAACTCATTCACAAATACTGTACGAAACTCAAATGGCTAATTTAAAGAAGAGGAAACAAAAGTGAGGCACTTGCCAACAACAGTTTGTTGGTTTAACTTTGACTTGCTTTCCTGGGAAGGAAGAAAACAGAATTTTCAATGTGAACTGTCAGCCCTCGTTATGACAGAAGCTCACTAGTGGGAGATTCGAGTCTCCCTTCCATTGGCAGAGAGAAGCAAAGAAACCTTCCAAACAGAATTCTTTCAAGCTTCCTGTACAACTCCACTTAAATAATTTACTTTTCATTTTTTTCTCAGACTATTCTTTTTAAAGTTGGCTGACATGTGTGTTGACAAGCATGCTTTACTGCACAAGATGACTTGTGTATTTGGAAAGGGAAAAAAATTGCAAAAATTTCTCCAACTCTGAGAATAAGAGAACTGCTCTCTTTACTTTGGGGAAATACAGTTAGCTTGGACTTAAGCTAACGGGAACAAAATATAAATTAATATAAGTAAAATAGCTGCTTTTGGGGAAAGCTATTCACTAATTTAAGAACCAAACCTATGGCTATATACCTAATTCAGCAAGCTAACTGGGCATAAAACTGTTAGATTTAGGCAGAAGGGCCTTAAATCCATTCATTCAAACATAATGCATTATGTTATTTAATCCACGAAAGCTTAATTTTAAAATTTATCCTTCTAAAGTTCTGACAGTTACAGGGGAATGTAGTAGATGAATAAAATGATGTGGAAATAATGGCTTAAGTGTAGCTGCTGATTTTCTAGATCCTTGGTTTTACATTTCAATATTTATGATGATGCTTAGAGGCTAAAATAGAAGGTGGAAAGACAACAGGCTAGTTAGGTCATTCATATATACTTGGATTCCAAATGGAATGATTGACCTATGCTGGTTAAGTACCTCTATATTGATGGAATATGAAAGACTTTTTCCTACTTATTCTACTGTAAAAGGATTCAAATAAATTTCTTTTGAGGAAGAATATTTTCTAGATTAGTGAAAAAAAGATGTTTTCTGAATAATAAAATATTCTTTCAATAAAAAATTATTTCTCTCTTTCTATCCCTGAAATATTTTTATGTACTGCCTTTTGGAATGGTTCATAGAATTCTAGCTGGTAGGCAACTTTGTATTATAGGAACACACTTTATAAGATAGCGTATTATTAAAGTTGCCTTTAAATTTCTCCTTCATAACATCTTCCTTCTTGATAAACCTTTTAATTGCTCCTGGGGACAGAAAAAACCTGACATAAATAATGGTGCTTAGCCGTAGGTATCTGACATTAACCACTGCTATCTACAAGGTCTTCACCTCTGAATTGGAACATAGAACATAGTGATTTACTTACTATCAGAACTAAAGTTATAGTCATACCAAAGCAACAAACTGAATAATTGCTCTAGAATAAACAGCCCTGAAATGTATTTACAACTTGCAATGGAAAAATATTTCTAGAATTATTTTGAGATTCTAATAAATAATAAGCCTAGGCAAGCCAATTTTTTCCAAAACAAATAAAGCATTCTATCTATATCAACATATTTTCAAATTTATAGTTAATAAATATTTTGGAATCTTGGTGCAAATAGTCGGTGGAATTTTTTTTGATTAGCTGAAAATCCAAATAAAAGCATTATAAAATTTTGAATAGGTGACTCAAAATTTGACATATGCTAGTCCTCAACATCCTGACCACCTGAGAAACATATGCTTTCTAAAAAATAAATAAATAAATAAAACTTGGTAATTTATAATTTTCATCTATGCAATAAAGTCAATAATTACTTCAACATTCATTCATGTATTCATCCATTCATATATCATTCATTCTTCCTTTCTTAAATTTCTACTTTCATGTATCTTTACCACATGAATTGAACATTTGAACATCTAAATCTGTGCTATTCTGTCTCTTGGGCACTTCAGTTGTGTCCGAATTAAGATGTGCTCTAAGTGAAAACTAATCGCCAGCTTTTTCATTAATTTAAAATTGATTAAATGTTGAAATGTTAATATTTTGGATCTATTGTGTTAAATAAAATATATTATTAAAATTAAATTCCCATGTTTATTTTTTATGTGCGACTATTAGAAAACTTAAGTACATATGTGTCATATGTGTTGACCTCAGGGTAGTAAGCAATGCAATAAGCTCTGAAGATTCTAAGATGAAAGCAATAGTGACTTGGCATTTACAGTTTCTAGGTTAGTGCTAACATGAAAAGCCTGCCACAAAAGTCCCAAATGTATTACTTTTCTGTGGCTTGACATCCAAAGCAAATATCTTTTTTTTTTCTTCTTTCTATTGAATCCCTAATATGTAAAAGTTGTTTAATACTTGCAATGTTCTACTGAACTCTCTGTCTTTGTCATTATCGTAGCACAGAGTTTGGTATAACTTGGATGCTAAGTCAAGTTGACCTGTCGCACTAACTTCTTAATTCAGGAAGACCTCAGACGTAGAGTGGCTGAGTCCACTGCCAAACCATCTGGGCATGCATCTGGATCCAGTTGCCCAGCGATGGTTGCTTTTACAATTGGCATTCAACATCCTCACACTGCTTACAGTTAGTGACAAGGCTATTTAAGGACAGGGGTACACTTAGTTGTCTTGGAATATTTTTCTCAGTGAGAACCTAATTGGCCTGTATAGGGATGGTAGCTATAACTTTGGCCTCATTAGCACCACCATTATTGATCTGGCTCATATCACTAATGGGAAAGTACACTGTCCTTCGAAAAGACACATCATATGAAGCGCTCCCACTCCATGAAAGCAAAAGTACCTCCTCACTCGTATCATGATATTGCTGGGCCGCATTAATTATTTTCTAGAACTATTACTTGGTATTAGCTTACCAAGTAATACCTTTATTTGTGTCATAGATGCTCTCCTTATCTCCACAATGGGATATTTCAATTCTTATAAGTATTTTGGTTTTGTCCCCCACATTTTCCTCAAAATAGATTTTATTAATGTCAATTAATTTGTACTTCTACATACACAAAACTTAATTTCAAAAAGGTGGGTAAGGAAATTTTTGGCATCCTAGCAATAGCATTCATTGTCTTTATGACAGTCCCAAAATGTTTGCCTCTGGGAGAAAAGGTGGAGTTAATACTTGTAGTAGTCATTAGGCCCAGTGCAGTCTTGTTAGGATAGACAAATTCATTTGCTCAGTGTTTTACCCTCTGGTCTATGCTCCCCTGCTTACCACTTGATTGGATAATGGTAGGAATTGATTGACAAGTGTGACAAAGGCCACAGGGCCATCTCTTTGTGATGGGAATTGATGGCTCTGTAAATACAGTCTTTCACTTTTAAACACCCAATGATTAACCTAAAGTACCTCAGATTTGCTTCTATTCTTATTCATTCCCCTTTACAGGTGACATAGGGCCTCCAAGGACAAGAGCACTAACTGCTAACATTTTCACTGTTCAGATGGTCAACCAAAATATTTATTTCCTGTAAACTTTTGATTAAGGATGATATTATTTTACTAAGATGTATACTTGAGTCTATGGCTGTATAATAAATAGTCAATTGTCTCACACGTCTGACATACAACCAACCAACTTAATATGTTTTGTTTTCTGCAAATATAATTATTAAGAATCATTGTTATAATATTAACTAGAAGAAAATAATATTAAGCCCACAACTTATTCTCCCTCTCTTAGTTTATGCAAGAATATATTATTTATTTTGGATCTACTTCTACTGAACTCAAATAATCTCCTTTGAAGGAATTTGATCATAATAGTGAACACACAATGCAATATACAGATGATGTATTATAGAATTATACACTTGAAAGCTATATAATTTTATTAACTAATGTCACCCCAATAGATTTAATAAAATTTAAAAATGGTAGATGAGGTCTAATTTCTCAGGGTGAAAGTTTTTTATCAATATGTTTGATGTGAAGTGGATAAAAAACACTGTATCTTCATTTTTATATATTGTTCTAGTATAAAAAAATGATTGAACTAGCCACTTTTCAAAGATGGATAAAGCAAAGTAGCTGAAAGCTTTAGTTAAAACATACAAAAGACTCTCCAAGTATCTTTTAAATTCTAGTGGGAATAATGTTTATATGACAATTATTTTATAAAAACTGATCATCTATAAATTGTACAGTTGTCTTCAATCAAATTAAAGCCATTTTAGATTCAAAGTCTTTTTAATTACTTGAAAATGAAAAATAAAAAGTTTTTATGTATGTATAAAAATAAACAAATTATCAGATTGAGTTTTGGGAATATTTTACCATCTCAATGATGGTAAACTTACATTTGCATATAACAGCACTTTAACAATAAACAAAACATGAAAACAGCTAGGTTATATTGAAAAATCAGCATGTAAGCCACCATGCTATTTAGGTGGTAAATGGAAGCAAAATTCTAATGATGTAAATACAACCATATTAAAACTTAATTAGAAAATAAGTTAAATAGTTAATTAATTATATGAATTTATAAGCACTTAATATTGTAGCTATCAAAAGGTGCCTTAAGAATGCATTACTAGTACTTTCTACTGTTAATACATGGTTAATTAATGATTTAACAGTGTTTTACTGCTCACTCATTAATGATTTATTACAGTTACTTAAACAGTTTCCTAGATTTGAGTGCCTTAAACAGACATTTTAAGATTACTTTCCAAGTTTACCTTCTTTCTAATATATTGGTTATTGCATTTTTTATTGTGTTACTATGATCTCCTTTCAACTATTAATATCAAATATCTTGATTACCTGGTCAATAAGAATTAATCCATTGGCTTGCATTAATTTCACCACTAAAGCTGAATATGAAAAGGGATACAGATCTTCTTGCGTCAATTCAACTTTGTTCTCCTTCCATCAACATGTGTTCTTAAACTGTGAGTGGAGAAGAGACTGTGGGATATTAAACCCAACTAACCCAACTGGCAACCCATTTTAGAATCTGCTCCCTGTTCCAGCACCCAAATTGCCTTTGTACTGATTATAGTTCTGCCTGAGAAGAACACGCTTTATAGGTTTGTTCAGGTAGGAATACCTTCTCTCTTAGTGGTCAGTTTATGGGACTGCAGAGCCCTTCTTGGTCACGTGGAGTGAGGAGCAGGGCAAGATAGTCTGTGTATTGCCAGGCATTCTGGCGTTGAGAGAGGGATCTCTCACCATGAAGTTCTTTTAGAGATGACCTATACCATGAGCTAGAATAGTGATGAAGCTTGTACTTGGTGGGAACAGATTTTTTATCACAAATGTGCTTATCATTGCTTCTGGATTTGTCTAGAGTCTTCCAGAATGCAATTATATCTTCTTATATGTACCTGACAACCAGATTGAGGTGTTTTTCTCTATTTTTGGAAACTACATGGAAATAGCTTCTGGGGTGTGACACTGCAGTCTTAATGCTTGCCTTTATGTATCTATTTGTCTTATCAGGGGATTCTGTGACTGCCAGAAGACTGAGTTTAGTTGGTTTAGAAATGACAGTAATGCTGCAGAAATGGTTTTTCTTTTCTAAAAAATGACAGCATGTGATAGGGAAGAAACTACTAAAATTAACTCTCTTTCCTTTCCAGCTTTCGAAAAATAGAGCTTTAAATGTAGACTATTAGAGGGAATGCAATTCTTTTACATTTGTTAAGAAAAGACAGAGAAAACTATTTTTTACCACAATAGCCTTAGAAATATTGATAAACCTTATCTGATGGGAAACTTCACCATATTTCTGCATTATGAACCATTCTGCAATTAGCTGTTAAATATCTAATCCTAAATAAAATCTATGTAATTTCTAAAACTATTTATTTTGTGTCTTTTTTTAAAGATTAATTTAAGTTGAAGTTAATGCAACACTTCCAGGTCTCTAGGAATAGAAAAAAGATAAAACTTCTATGCCAAATTGGAATAGATACCAGCATATTGCAGGATGGTTTCTGTCTTCCATGGAGAGAAAAGTGATAGAGATAGAATTGAGGATAGTCCAGAATAGAAGAGGAAAATACAATAGAAGAGGTTAAATATAATTGATTAATGCTCTTCATTAATTGCCATTTCTATTTATAAAAGCTGATCCCAGTTACATATTTGGGTCAAGAGACAACAATAAAAATTTAAAAATGCAAAGTAGATTTTATACACACACATACACACATAGACTAAGAATTATATATTTAGTTATATGTAATAAAACAACAAAGTTAATTTTGATGTACATTGCTAGAAACTGTTAGAAAAGAGTTATATTTACCTTTACAATTTGTGTTGTTTGGTGTTTAGAATTTCAAAATCATTTGGCTAGCACCGATTTCCAGCAAAATTTTATTGGAGGTAACATTTTAAAAATCTATTTGCATCTCATTAACTATCATACTCTGATTAGGTAGAAACTGAACATTTGGAAACTTAAAGATATTAAAGGAAAGGAAGGAGAAGGGAAGTAAAAGTTAGGACTGGTTAGGTATTTTGCAAATGTTATACCAGCCTAAAGTGAATGAGTATTAGTCTATGAAAACTTTTGAAGGTCATCTTAGATATCTTATTTTATTACAGCAGTGGATTTGTTTACATTATCCACTGTGATGGCCTCTTAGGTTATAGAATCATTTTTCATTTATTCATTAATTCACTGATTTTTCTTGAATATTTGCTATGTGACAAGCACTAGACTAAGCAAGAATAGCGAAATCAATTTGGAAATAAAACCAATCGTTTCAAAAGAAATGGCAATATTATGTCATTCTAGACAAAGTAGATATGACTCATTAACAAAACAAAACATTAGTTTTTTAGCCAACTATCTGTAGCCAAATATCTCTTTGTATTCTTCTTTTATTACTCTCATGCCTACAATAAATCTGATGAAAGTTATTTTAGATATTGGCAGGTATATCATCCAAAGCAACATTGGGTAGTGCCCCTTTCACTATAGAAAGGCTAGCCCAGGATAAACCCTCTCAGAGTAACCTCAGTGAGATGAAGTTCTACATGTTTCAGATACAAAAGTTGGGTAGAGTTCTAAGAGATGCAGGTCTCCATTTCAGGAACAAAGAAGTTACATATCCAGTTTTAAATATCCAGTCCTTCTTTTTGGATAGCTCTTCATAAAACAACTACTGTGTAGTTTGTGTGAGGGTCCTCTTCTTTAGGAGGAAACAACATCCTTGCCTGCCATCTTTAGAAGAATAAACAATCACCACGTGACCAAGTATGATCAAAGAGAGAGGGATGAAGCAACATGTTGCTTAGGCTTTTATTTGCCTTTAGTCCCAGGAGAAAAACGGCTATAAAAGATGATTTGGGGGACAAATTATTTTCTCAACAATAATCAGGTGATGCAAATGAAGGGGTTTTTAACCTGTAGTCTTTGGACTTATATAGATAGGTTTTAAATAATCTGTGGACCCCCTTATATTGTATACAAAAATGTTTGAGCATGTTTTTCAAGAAGGGTCTATAGTTTTCATCAGATTTTGAAGAGTACATCTCCCCCTAATTAAGAACAATTGCCTTCAATAAATCATTTGAGTGACAATACTATTTTCACAAGATGTATTTCTCTTAATTTTGTAATTTTAAATTTTTTATGTATAACTCTTTCCTTCAAATCAAGACCAACTATGCAAGATCCAGTCAAGACCTGCTATTATCTGACAAGGCTAAGGAGACAAAAAAGCTGACTCATTATTCTGGATTATCCAAATTCATTTCCATATTTTGTTCTAGCCTGGGTACATAGACATGGCCAGAAGTATTTCTCACCGAGGGAGAAGAAAAGAAAATTTTAAAAGATTCTCTTTTGGTATGCTGATAGGCACCATAACTTAAATGGTTTCTTTGGTTTTATTTATGTACCTGTCATAGATTTTTATGTCACTTTCTTAACTTAGTATGGTTTTAAAATTTCTTGGGCAACTGACCATGAAAGAGTAGAGGTAAAAATAATTATTTCTATATCTCTCATTATGGATAACTATAGTTTGTTAGTCTATCAGCATATTTTTGTGACTCCACCTTTACTACTTAAAAACTTCACCCAGTAATATTTTATTCTACTCCAAAGGCGCCATATGTCACCTTCCACCTTCCTAAGACAGACACCAGGTGTCAGAAAATGGTAGGCTCTCAGTAGTTAATTGAAGGTAATAGTCCTTGGCATGTCTAAATGCACTTAAAAAAAAAGTTTTTCTATAAATAAAAGATGTAGAAAAGTTAGTCATGCTAAGATATTTTTAAGCACATAATTGTTGGGATAAATGAAAGTTTTCTTATAAGAGTAAGGTATTTTAATTTTATTTAATTAGGAATCTTACACACAAATTAATAGATCTAATCAGCTTAAAATAGTATATATAGACACAAAAAACAAAAGTAACCCATAACCAATATATTATATTTTCTTGGACCAGATGTGATGGAATGTATTTATTCTGGCATTGAGCTTTGGACAAATGTGGTTGTGTGTAAGGATTCTAGTGAAGAAAAAGAAAATATCACTATCCCAATATAAATTATGTTCCCAGATAAAATGATAGTGACTAAATTTATCACATCCACCAATGAAATTTCCATTAAAGATACCAGATATATGTGAAAAGCTCAAAATACTTGTAGTACAATATTTTCACATGGAAAGTCTAAATGGAACTTTTATAGATTCACAAATATCATGGCTCACTGTACTGGAATGTTAAGTCCAAATGGCACAGCCCCTTTGAAGTTATAGTTTCGAGTAAAACAGATTTATTAATAATCAATGTACTTATATGACTAGGAATGTTATCAGCTCATCCAAGATGGAAAACAACAGGAAATTTAAGCCAAGATTCATTTTATTTTTGCCCTTCTTACTATATGCATTGGGAAAGAACCCCATTGGCCCTTTTTTTTAGCTAGTAATGTCTAATGCAGGAAGACAGGAATAAGCAGAGTAGAAAGCACCTGTCAGCTCTATTTCCCACTCTCCTTGATTAGCATGAAACATTAATAGGGCTTTTAGAAATTCTGGCCTGAAATGGGCTTTGCTTGAGACCGTGTCTGTCTTTCTGCACAAAAGCCACTGTCATTAAAAAAGGGCAGATAACTGAAGAAGACTCTTTCTTGAAATTTATACCTTTTTTCATACAATGACAAATTATTTTAATAATGAGAATCACATACACTGCCATTTGTATAATGTTTCCCATAAAATTCCCCCATTAAATTTGCTCCTTTACTTGACTCATCTTTTTTTTTTTTTAAAGAATGACACACACAAAATGATACATCATGCTTTCTTATAAAGAATTGAAAATGAACATACAGTAACGGGTTAACATACATTTTAATAAAATTTTCATTGTTGTGCATTTCACTTTTTGATATTGAAAACCAGGGTGTTCCAGTAACCTCAGGCAATGCCTAAGGATAAAACAAATCATATGGTGGTGAACTATTTTCACCTATTTATTCTTCTACAGAAAAAAAAAATTCATAAATACCAAAGGAAATCAAATGTGCACCAAATATTACACTTGGTCTTAATACTCTTTGCCACATACTATATATGTCACTATTAAAAATAAAACCATAAAATACTTAGGAATTTCTATAATTTTTTGAGGGTTTAGAGTCTTGTTAATTTTCATTAATGGTGTCAGATTGATTTTGGTTCTTCAAAATGGCCACAAGAATCAAAGGACATAATGGGATCTATGTAAAAAGGGCATAAATCATAAAATTCAGCTTTCAGACTCTTAAAAATTATAACCAGATTCATAATTTGATGTTTGAGTTTTCAGGTCTAGA